>CM065590.1:515028833-515641833 GCA_033119425.1 Bufotes viridis
GGGTCCCGAATTATAAGGGGAGGTGCTGGGGAATTCCCCGGGCCGGAGAAAGCCATAGAAACTTAAATAGAGGGCAGCTTTGAGGATGGTGTTTTTGAATGACCCAAAAGGGTTACCGTCTAGGGAGGTTGAAATCTGCCTGAACAAGTCCCCTGACACGGGTTGCCTGGTGGGTTCGGACCTGTTGGCACTCTTCTGGATGCCACGTAACGTGGCTTTGATGGCATGGGAGGAAAAGAGGGAAGTGGAGCCAGGGCGGGGAATCATGAGATGATGCTGGACCCCCGACAAATACAACCTGATTGTACTGTATGACAGGTGAAGGTCTTTGTGGCAGTATGCCAGGAAAGCCGTGATAAACGTGACCTCGTCCGTGTTGCCCCTGGGGTGAAGGTGAGAAAAGACCTTGAATGCCTTCCAGCCTGATTGGTAGTTCCTGGAGGAGTTCTCTGACAGAGACTTGCGGATGAGAGACCGTGCCGTTGCTATGTGCTTGTCTAGTCCAGGATCAGGGATGCGAAATCCGGGGGGGTTAACCCGACTCTTTCGGCTTGTGGCATGACCTGAAAAAAAAGGTTAAGGTTTAGGCGGGATAAGGCATCTGCTGCTACGTTCTTGAGGCCCGGAATGTGGGCACAGGAGATATGGAAATTGTGCTTCAGGGCCAACCAGGTGAGTATGCGCATGAAACGCATGACCTTCGGTGAGGAGGATCTTCATTTGGTGAGGATGTCCACTACCGTGTGGTTGTCTGAAATGAAGGATACCGGCATGCTGTTCCATTCTTCGCCCCAGACATGGGCAGCCGCCATGATGGGGTATAGTTCCAGGAGGGGGGAAGACCGGATGGCCTGGGAATCTGAGTAGATTTGGGGAGGCCAGTAGTTGGTGAACCATTGTCAGCCGCAAACGGCACCAAACCCGACGGAAGCGGCTGCGTCGGAGTACACAGTCGGGAAGGTCTCGTTCCAATGCGGTATGAACAAGGAGATACTATTCCAGTCTGATAGAAAGACCCTCCACATGGCTAGCTCGGCCAGGGCTTCCCGATCCAGCTGGATGAGAGAGTCTTGTGTCATTGCCATGGGTAATAGCTGGAGAAGCCTTGATGTGAAGGAGCGACCTTACGCATGATCCGGGTGGCAAAATTGAGAGAGCCTAATAACGACTGTAACTCGCCTTTTGACATGGTCCTGGATCCTACGTGAGTGGAAATGGTTGTTTGGAGCCTGACTAATTTGTCCTCCGGAAGTCTGGCCTCCATCCTGAGAGTGTCTAAGGAGATGCCTAAGAAGGCGATGGCCGTGAAAGGGCCTTCGACCTTTGACGGTGCCACGGGGACCCGTAGAGCCGAGAAAATGCTGAGGAGACTCTCCAACCGGTCGGGAACGTGGTTGGGGTTTTCGATTAGCAAGAAGTCGTCCAGGTAGTGGATTACTCGGGGACAATTGGCATGGTTCACCAGAATCCAATGGAGGGCCTGTGCGAACTGGTCAAAGAGCCAGGGGCTGCTCTTTGACCCAAACGTGAGGCGGGTGGCGAAGTAGTACTGGTCCCTCCATTTGATTCCGTGGAACCTCCAGAGGTGTGGCTGTAGTGGTAATAGCTTAAAAGCGTCAGATATGTCTGCTTTCGATAGCCATGCGCCCGCCCCTACTTGGAGGATCAGCTGTATTGCTTTATCCAGGGAAGAGTATTGCATTGAATACTCTTCGGACGGGATCAATGAGTTGAGGCTGGGAACGCTGGAAGCATGAGGCGCTGACAAGTCGTAAATCAAACGCTTTTTATTGGAGTTTTTCTTGGATACCAGCCCGATGGGGCTCACTCTATAAGTGTGGAAAGGAGGTTGGGAAAAGGGGCCTAGGATTCTCGGGAACGAAGAAGGAGGGGGCAATGTCGGAATCCCCGGCGACCCTACCTGGGGAAGAAGGCCGGGAAGTGGATGGACCTGGAGTGGGATTGGTGAGTGTGGTGGGTGCCGCATCCCTGTTTTCGACGACCTGAAGTCTAGTGTTGATGTCGCAGATCGAACTGGACAAGTTATTGATTGTGGCGTGTAATTGCGTTAGGGACAACTGGATAGTTGACATTGAGACCTGATCCGTGGGTCCCGTGGACGGGTCCGTGAACAGTAGGCGATACAGTTCAGCATTGCGAGCTGTGGCCGCATGGCGTATCCCTCGCTTGTTAAGCTCGGCAATCAGCTTGGGGATTGTCCAGATTCTGTAAGATGAGAGGCTTCCTCGATGTCGGAAACGTGGGACATGATGGGCTGAAATGAATGAGATGGGAGCTGGTGGAGTCAATGCGGGGAGCAGGTTTCCCGGAGGGGTTAATTGTGCAATGGGGGTGGTGGGGGCCCGAGTTGTGGGCAGGAGGTTGCAGCGGGGCGTGCGATCGACAACTCACCTGTTACCGAAGCTGTCTGCAGCAAGCCTAGGGAACTTCACCTGAAAAAAGACGGTACGTGTTGCCGCCGTTGGCTATGCCGGGAGAGCGAAAGCCAAGCATGTTTCCTACTTACCTATGAACAGACCATTAAATTCTTACGGGTACCCACGGTTTAACCTAGCACCTAAAGGAAGAAGACCGTACTTGTTGACATAAATCATGACTGGAAAGGACCAGGCTATCGTGGACTTGACGGACTGACGCCAAGAGCGAAAGGCATGACTGCCGCTGCCGTGGCCCGATGTCGGGGATGCGCGGATCGGGAGGAACCGGCAGCGTGATGCGGGGTGATGTGTGTGAGCGGGCCCTAAACCGTTATGACTGATGGAAAGACTGGCGACGGGGGGCCTTCTGAGCAAACATAAGCCAGGGCGATCCTGGGTGACCTGGACGGAAGACATTTAGATGGCCTGGGACGGGCCAGGGTGTACCTGGTGAGGATGACTGCCGCGGGAGACATGAGGCCTGGGCGTACCAGGCCGGGTGGCAGTGGGATGAATACGGGGGAATGTTTACCCATGAGCAGGAGGGAGACCAGGGCGCACCTGATAAGTGTGAGGGTGCTGGATGCTTGGGCGCACCAAGCGTAGGGAGACATAGTTGCGGGGCACGGAGGGAAGGTGAAATTGGAGGACGAGCCAGCAGAAAAAACGCACGTGGAATGGGTGAATCCAGGGCGTACCTGGATTGCAGGGGGGGTCCTGAGCGTATCAGGCTGGAGGGACCGAGTATGCAAGGATGGGAAAAGTGGCGTGGGGAAGCCTGGGGGGAACTAGCGGGGCAGCGCGAAAAATGGTAAGTACGGCAAAGCGGTCTGACCATGGAGTCTTTTAGTGCAGTGGATCTGTGACTAGATGTTACAAAGAGTCTGAGTCGCGGGCATGGCGTGTGAGCGCAGCTGGCCCGCGAGCATTAGAATCGCGTGTCTGAAAATACGGAATATTGGCTGCAGTTTATGTACATACACAAACGCGTGTGTGTATATATATATATATATATATACACATATATCGACATATATATGTACATATATGGTCTCTGAATCGGACTGTGAATTAATGCTTCTCTACATGTGTGCTATGCATGGTTTGGAACAGCGGGTATCATATGCTCAGGAAACCAATAAGGTGGTATCAGATTCCCTGAACAACATGATGATCCTGGTGTGGTGCTGTTTAGCAAGCCTATTTCCATCGCATGAGGAATCTGCTTGCCAAGCCAGGTTGGCCCTGATCCTGCGGCCACTCAACTAATCCTGGTGCCTCTGGACCTCACAATGATCCCCATTCCTGTGGTGTGCAGCGGATTCTTTGGAGCCCAGGTCTACATGTATATTGATGCTGTGTGTATTGGCTGTGTATGTGGGTGAAGTGAAGCGAGCCAGGAGATGGGCGGCGCTGTGCGCATGCGCCTCCTGACTTCCTGGACGGGAGAGATCGCGAGATGCGTACCACGGTGGAACGCACGGCGGTATCGAGCGATTCTCCTGGAGGCGGTAGGAGAGGAGGATGATGTCGTGCGGCGCGGCCTTGTGGAGGTAGTTGAAGAGGCCAGGGGAACCGAAAGCACCGGGAGCCGGGCGCCAGGCGAGCGCCTGCCGGATAATGGTTCGCTGCGGCGGGAGCGACAGCGCGGCTGTGCGCGGTACTCGTGGGCGGCCCAGGAGGGGGAGGGCGGACGTCGTGCGTGCGGCTTTGCGGGGTAACTGGCGGGGAACGGGGGGAGATGGGGTTGTACTTACCCTTCAGGCCTGGGTTCTAGCGGGCAGGACCGCCGGAATGGCTGGGTGCGACGTGTGTGCGACTCCTCCTACCCTGGCACGTACTTCTGAGAGAGGATGCGCACTCCATGTGCTGTGCGGCGGGGCTTATAAAGTCCCCTACGCCCCTCCCACAAATGCAGGCTGCACTCAGCCTGCTGAATATATATACAGTATATATATATATATATATATATATATATATATATACACACACACACACACACACACACACACACACAGCAGTGGCATAACTAGAAATGACTGGGCCCCACAGCAAATTTTTTAATGGGCCCCCTCCCCCCAGTAATTTTTTCACAACCCCTTCCTTTCATGCCGCCCCCTTTCCTGTGGCTAGTAAAGATCGCTCTCTGAGACCAGGCCCAGCAGCTGTTCCATCCGTTTTCTACACTGTTTATCCTGCCACTGTATATCATTTAATTGTGTAATACTGTTGAGGGGCCCTGACAAAATCTTTTAGTACTTCTCCTCCTCTACTTGGATGGGCCCCTTCTGGGTCAGGGCCCCAAAGCAGCCACTTCCCCTGCTTCCCCTATAGTTACACCCCTGATATACAGTATATATATATATATATATATATATATATTTGTATACACACATCTTTTACCTACAGATAAGTGAATTTCCTGAAATTTGCTTTGGGTCTGACGGAAAAAATAATCCAATAATCCAAAAATTAATTTGGTCCAAACTGAAATAGCCTTGATGAAAAGTGCTGTATGACACTTTAGGAACTGAAGAAGACTTGTGTGAATGGTGTGATGAAGATTGGTAATTCACAAATGAATGTAAAAAAATGTAAATAAAATTAAGGCCCCATGCACACGACCGTTGTTTGTTTCCGCGTCCGTTCCGTTTTTTTTCACGGATAGGATGCTTCCCCATTCATTTCAATGGGTCCGTCAAAAAATGCGGATGGTCAACCGTTTTTGTTCCGCATCCGTGTTTTCATTCCGTCAAAAAAATAGTGCATGTCCTATTTTTTCACGTTTGCGGACAAGGATAGGCATTTTTACAATGGATCTGCCATAAAAATTGGATCCGTCAAAAAAAACGGTCCGTCATTCGTTTTTTTTGACGGACGCAAAATTTCAAGGAGGAGCGGACGCGGAGGCAGGCAACGGTCGTGTGCATGTAGCCTAAATTGTATAGTTGAATTAGCACTCACAGCAATGGTTGCCCGTGCCATTCTAACTAACACACTGACGTCAACAGCAATTTTCACATGCAGCAGAGTAGAGATTGTTCATGTAGTATACTGAGTTTATAATTTTTCACAACTCCTTACTGTAACAAGGTAAGCCAAAATCATGAGTGTTTCATAAATGGAAAGAAAGTATAAAGGACAGATATAATTCACTTTTTTTTAACTCACTCCTGCTTTTGGCTTCTAAAACTACATGCAGAAACCTCACCATGTGGCTGAACCCTAAGTCTTCTAATCAATCATGGTGAAAAAAGTTTCATGATAAGCTTGTCTTTACTACATCTATACATAGAGGTGTGTCCACACTTCCTGCACATTTGTTAAGGATTTCAGTTTGTTACAATATAAATTCGATACATTCGATACATGTGACTAGGTTCCATAGAGACACATGTAGCATAAACAAGTATATCAATATCATTTTTTTTTTTCAAAGCATATCTCTAGTGATAAGCGAAGCGAGCTTAAGATCCTAGATCTGCAACGGGTGCCTCCCCCCAGGGCCTTCCTATATCGCGTCCCAGGTGTAGGAATGCTGAGTTGTGTAGTGCAGCCTAATCGTCTCTATATGTGTGTCACGGTGCTTCTACCTGGATACCGCTGGACCCCAGGCTTTGGCTCCGAAGCAATAAATAGGGGGAATAAACAAGGGATTGAAAAGAATTGAGTCCAGACCTGGAGATCAAGTTCAATGGCAGCTTTACTTGAATAAGCGGTTTTCCAAAACAGTTTGCGGGCTTTGTTTGGTTCCAGCAGGCTTTAGCATATAAGTGGCCGGCTAACTCAACTCTGCTCTCTTTCTCTTTGACTCTGCCATACTGACAAGTTTAAATAGTATCTTTGCTTTGTTCTTGATGCTGCACTTGATGCTGTACAGCATTAAAATGTACGGCCTCCAATGAGGAAAAGTCAGTTATTCTTAAAGACTTGCGAAACTTTGGTGAATAACTTCGGTAGTTGTTTTTTTAAGTGAAAACCACTGCAAAACTTGGACCTGAACTCGGCTTCGGTTCCGAGGTACCAGTCGGAACTGAAGCCGCATTTAGATCCAAGTTTTAAAGTGTTTTCTTACTTTAAAAATCAAATATCGAAGTTATTCACCGATGTCTCGTGGGACTTCGCGAATAACTGACTTTGCTTCATCGGAGAATGTACATTTTAATGCTATACGGCGATAAATCTCCATACATCATTAGTCCAAAGTTTGACCGAAGCGTCTTCGGATCTAGGATCCAAAGCTGGCTTCGCTCATCACTATCTATCAGCTTTTGCCCACTGGCCCCTGGTATTGCCCATACGGCTCAGGTAGGTGAGTGTTAGGTCCCGAGCTACTTGAGAAACCTTGGTGTGGCGCTCGGGCTTAGACATGTCCTCCACAGAAGGGTATGTTGACTAATCTCTTAATTTTAACATCAGTTTGAGGGCTTAGTAAAACCGCAGTGTGCACCTATCTTGTCATTTGTTATTGCTATTTTTTTATATTATTTATCACATCTAGAGTTGAGCGAACACCTGGATGTTCGGGTTCGAGAAGTTCGGCGGAACTTCATGAAAATGGTCTGATCGGGATTCGAACTTAACCAGAACTTCACCCCGAACCCCATTGAAGTCAATGGGGACCCGAACTTTTGGGCACTTAAATGGCTGTAAAATAGCCCTGGAAAGGGCTAGAGGGCTGCAAAAGGCAGCAAAATATAGGTAAATGCACTGCAAACATATTTGAATAGGGAAATGACTTAAAATAAAATAAAATACTGAAAAATAATAAATAAACATTCTAAACTTGAGCCCAAGTGAGTGACAGTGGCACCTGTCACCCAGCAAACAGAGGATGTGGCAGCAACCCCACCACATCTGTCATTGTCACCAAGCATCTCCACCAAATCCCATGGAAGTCTTCAGCTATCAGCTGTCCATTTCCCAAACACTGGAGAGAAAAAGAAATAGAAAGAGGAAGTACCCCAATACCCATGCCTCTGAATGCCTTATTTCAAACTTCCTGGTCCTTTCAAATGCTGTCATTCTGTCTGGTGGACAGTTTTAAAAACCTTATGGCACAGTATGTGTATCCCAGCCGCCGCTACTTTTGTAGGCGAGCCATCCCTTCCTTGCACAACCAAGTGGCAGACAAAATCAAGTGTGCACTGCGCAACGCTATCTGTGGCAACGTCCACATAACCAACAACACAGTGGGTAAATGTAGCCGCTGGCCCAAAGGCGGATAGCATTTTTGCGAATGTACTTCCGCCCCCGAGGATTGCTGGGCATTTCTCTTTGTATCCTGTTACTTCCTCATCCTTATCGGCTTCCTCCTCCTCTACCTCCTCCTCATCTACTCAGCGTAATACCTTCACCACCCACAGCAGCACAGCCAGGGGGAAACGACAGCAGGTTGTTTTAAAACTTGTGTGTTTGTGGGACAAACCCTGCACCGTGCAGGAGCTCTGGACAGGCATGGAACAACAGACCGACCATTGATTGGTGCCACTGAGCCTCAAGCCCGGCCTGGTGTTGTGCGTTAATCGGCAAAATATACTAGCAGGTCTGGGCCTAGCCGTTTTGACACACATCCCCTGCCTGCCACATGTGCTGAATTTAGTGTGAAGAAATTCCTAAACACCAGACAGTGAAAATCAATTCAGTTAATCGAGCACACACAACACCCCCACCCCCCCTTTCACTCAAATCATTAACAAACTATTTACAAATGTTCTTAAAAACATAATAAAATAACTATAATGCAGCTAAACTAACCATATTAAGAAACAAAACAATATACACGCCTTATCCTTAACTTAAGGCCAACTAAATACAAGTGGCTCGGAGGGTGGGTATCTGCACCAACATAGGCCCTGGCCTGGAACACAGTTGTCCAGCCAGGGCACAGTTCTGGAGGATGAGGAAGAGGAGTAGGAGGAATGCTGGTGGATACAAAGGACACAGATGATATACCTCCCTCAAAGAGGATAGCTTGTCTCTGCCTCTGGGAAGCCTGGCAGACATGAGCGTCTACATGCTGCAGTGCCTGCGCAACGACCGTTCAGTTACTGCCACATTCTAACTTGTGCTGCTTACTGGGTGGCCACGCTGCTGCATCCCCGTTACAAGGACAACGTGCCGTCCTTAACTCCCTCACTGGAGTGTAATAGGAAGATGAGCCTGCTAATAGACACACTGCTGATCGCATTCACATCTGACACCGGGGACTCAGTGGAAGCACAAGGTGAAGGCAGAGGAGGAGGAGGAGGAAGAATTTGCCAATGCAGCTGGGTCACCAGCAACACCTCAGAAGGCCGGGTTAGCATGGGCAAAATGTGGAAAAGCTTTGTCATCACGCCACAAAAACCTGCACCACCAGCAGATCTGGAACATCTTAGCAGGAGGCAGCATTTCAGCAACATGTTGAATCAGTACACATAACTGACTGATGGGTCTGCCTAGGGAAACAGCTTTGGGGCCGTGACCTAAAATGGGCCCATCCAGGAGGAGGAGGAGGACTAACAGTATTATACAATGAAATTATAAACAGTGGCAGTATAGACAGTGTAGAAAGGAAATGAAACAGCTGCTGGGCCTGGTCTGAGAAAGCGATCTTTAGTAGCCACAGGCATGGCGGCATGAAAGGAAGGAGTTTGCGCAAAAATTACTGGGGGATGGGTGCCCCACTCAAAAATTTGCTGTTGTGCCCAATCATTTCTAGCTACGCCACTGGGTCTGCCCCATTCAACTTCTGGGTCATCAAATTGGGCACATGTCCTGAGGTTGCTCTTTACGCCTTGGAGGCGCTTGCCTAGCCTGCAGCCACTGTATTGTCTGAACGTGTGTTTAGCATGGCTAGTAGCATTATCACAGACAAGCGCAGCCGGCTGTCCGCAGACAATGTGGGCAAGCTTTTGTTTATTAAAAAGAACCAGCTATGGATCCTACAGGACTTGTTAGTACCTTATGCAGAATAGACATGTATACCGGCCTCACCCAACCACTGTTATACTACAATGCACTTAAACTTTGTTTTATTCTTTTTATTTTCCCAATGTTTTGGGGTCTACACAAATTTATTTAAAAAAATTAAAAATAAAAAAACAGTTATTAGCGACTACCTTTGGCTTCACAACCCAAAAAGGCTTTATTTAATGCAAGAATGTAACCGCCAATTGTAAGTTCCCTGTCAGTTATGCAGTGCAGGGGTTTGTACCTGGCAAAAATGGTAATATTTCACCCAACAATTTAAAATCTATCCTTTGCCGGACAGTATTAAACTTGGCCAGCTACAGCTGGAACCACTGCTATTGCTATTGCTATATTGGCAATTGAATTTCACGCTAGAACAAAATCTATCCTTTGCCGGACACTATTAAACTTGGCCAGCCACTGCTGGGACACCATATTTAGGGGATTGCTATTTTGGGATTTGAATTTCACCCCAAAAAATTATCTATCCTTTGACGGACACTATAAAACTTGTCTAGATTTACGGTATTTCTATTTTTGCAAATGAATTTCACCCTAGAAAATAACATATCCTTTGACGGACACTATAAAACTTGTCTAGTCACAGCTGGAACACCAGATTTACGGTATTTCTATTTTTGCAACAGAATTTCACCCCAGAAAAAAATATATCCTTTGCTGGACACTATTAACCGCCTGCCGACCGACTAACGCAGAGCTGCGTCCAGGCGGCGGCAGGTCAGTTCCTCCTTGACGTGGCGGCGTGTCATCTCGCGAGAGCCGAAATTTGCTGTGAACGCGCAGATCGCTTCCCAGCAGTTATACTACAGCCTGCCAGCGATGATCAATCGCTGGCAGGCTGTAGATGCAAAATAAATCGCATCAAACAAGTATATCAGATGCTGTTTTGTTAACAGCATCTGATATACCTGCTATCTGGTCCTCTGGTGGTCCCATTTGCTGGGATCGACCACCAGAGGACCAGGTAGCTATGTAAAGTAGCACCAAGCACCACACTACCGCCCCCCCGTCACTTATTAACCCCTTATTAACCCCTGATCACCCCATATAGACTCCCTGATTACCCCCCTGTCACTGATCACCCTGTAAGGCTCCATTCACATGTCTATATGTGTTTTGTGGATCCACGGATCTGCGGATCCGCAAAACACGGACACTAGCAATGTGCTTTCCGCATTTTGCAGATCCACACATTGCCAGAACTATATACTTTGTGTGAGAAATATCGCTGTAAGCGACAACTTTTAAAAAAAATGTATACAAAGTTGTCAATTTACAGAGATATTTCTCTCACCCAACATGGGTATATGTAAAAATACACCACAAAACACATTGCCCTACTTCTCCTGAGTACGGCGATACCACATGAGTGACACTTTTTTGCAGCCTGGGTGCGCAAAAGGGCCAAAATTCCAACGAGTACCTTTAGGTTTTACAATTTAGCCCCACCCAAAATGCCAGAACAGTACAAACACCCCACAAATGACCCCATTTTGGAAAGAAGACACCCCAAGTAGTGTTGAGCGAATAGTTCGAGCATAGTTCGGGTTCGTACCGAATTTTGGGGTGTTCGGGACACGGACCCGGACCTGAACATTTTCAAAAAAGTTCAGGTTCGTTGTTCGGCGATTTCTTCCTGCTTTCTGAAGGGCTGCACAGCAGCCAATCAGCTAGAGTTTTACTTCTTGCCCTAAGAGCCCATCACAGCCATGCCTACTAATGGCATGGCTGTGATTGGCCAAGTGCAGCATGTGACCCAGCCTCTATTTAAGCTGGAGTCACGTAGCGCTGCACGTCACACTGCTCTGATTAGTGTAGGGAGAGGACGCAGCTGCTGTGAGGGCGAGATTAGGCAGGGAAAAGTCTGCAAAAGCACCTAATGAAGTGATCGATCTACAGCTGTGAATGATTGAACTTCTGCTAGTTACTTGCTCACTGTTTTTTAGGCTATACAGAGCGTTTTTCTGTCACTTATTTTCTGGGGTGATCGGCGGCCATTTTGTGACTTGTGGTGCACCAGAACAAGCTGCCACCAAGTCCATCAATCCATCAATACTAGTTTTTTTTTTTTTTTGCTATATCCTACATCAGGGGCTTGGCTGTGCTAATTGTCACCCCTAGAAACACAGGATAGCAATTTCTATATTTTATTAAGGGGTCAAATACAATTGCCAAAATACCAATCCCCTAAATCTGGTGTTCCAGCTTTGGCTAGCCAAGTATAATACTGTCTGCTGTTTGGCAAAGCATAGATTATTTTCCGTGGTGAAATTCAATTGTCAAAATAGCAATCGCCTAAATCTGGTGTCCCAGCACTGGCTGGCAAACTATAATAGTGTCCGCCAAAACATATATTTTGGCAAAGGGCAGCTTAATAGCGAGAGACACAATAGTGACATGGAAGGTGATCCGGAGGGAATATGGTCTGGCCTTCAAATTATCGAAGTACATGCCATTATGGGGACACCCGGAGTTTGCACTAGGGGAACAAACTGTGCAATTTCAAGAGTGGAAAAGGAGAGGAGTCAGGTATGTAGGGGACCTGTGGCAGGAAAGTGAGGGGAGATATATAACTTTCAACGAGATTTGTTCTAGGTATGGTCTGGCAAAAAAGCACTTCTTGGCCTACATGCAGGTCATAAATTTTGTAAAATTGAGGGTGACAGATTTGTCCAAAGAATTCCCATCTAACAATTTCGACGCCCTTAAGCTATCAAAAACGAATCGTCTGTCTCTAGCAGACTTTGCGCTGCGGCTATATAAAATACAATCGGAATCCGTAACCCCACAAGTGTTCAAAAAGTGGAGTAGAGAACTGAAAACCCCAGACTTAGCGGGGCGTATTTTGAAAGGGTGGATGGACATAAGAAAGGCAACACCTTGTGAGAAATGGAGAGAAACCCAATTCAAAATAATGCACAGGGCAATATATGGCTTTTATGATACTCCAACTGCAAGGTTGGCAAACAAACTGGTTAAATGCCCCAAATGCCAGGAGGGGAACACTGATGTGTATCACGGGCTGTGGACATGCCCACAAGTATCCAAATTTTGGACAGAATTCTGTCAATGTTGTAAAATCACTATGAAAATAGAGATCACATTATCAGCGGATGTCATTCTCTTGTATTGTCAGCCTGACACGGACAAACTGCCTTTGATTGTACATTTGTGCATTTTAGCAGCAAAGCAATGTATTTTGTGCCACTGGCTGAGACCCTGGGTTGGAAGAAGCTATAGCACAAATGAAAATTTGTCTTCGGTTGGAGTGTGCGGGGACGCTAGGGAATAGAGACAGCAGTGTGGTCAGACTCATGAAAAAATGGAGAATGTTCATAACTCAGGTTTTATCCTCGGACGAGATTGCCACTGTAATGGTACCTTATGTATCTACAGCTTGGTACCTGAAGGAACAGTTGAAAGGGCCTCTAGGTAAACTGGAACGGAAGGCGGATGGAAAAAATGATGATTGAGTGCGCTACATGATCTAGAGATTTTGGTAGGATGTTCTGGGGGGGGAGGGAAGGGAGGGAGGGATCATTGGGTGATCTGTATTGTGTAAGATATGGATTTGTAAAAATATCATTTCTTACAAATTGTTGTATTTCTTTGTTGAATCATATGAAAATTCAATAAAAATTATGTTTTAAAAAAAATATATATATTTGGTTCTGGGGTGAAATTCAATTGCCAAAATAGCAATACCATAAATCAGTGGTTTCAGCTGTGGCTGGCCAAGTTTTATAGTGTCCTGCAAAGGATATATTTTGTTCTGGGGTAAAATTCAATTCCCAAAATAACAATACCATAAATCTGGTGTCATAGCTGTGGCTGGCAAACTATAATGGTGTCCGCAAAAACATATATTTTGTTCTGGGGTTAAATTCAACTGCCAAAATAGCAATCCCCTAAATCTGGTGTCCCAGCACTGGCTGGCAAACTATAATAGTGTCCGCCGTTCGCCAAAACATATATTTTGTTCTGGGGTGAAATTCAACTGCCAAAATAGCAATACCATAAATCAGTGGTTTCAGCAGTGGCTGGCCAAGTTTCATAGTGTCCTGCAAAGGATATATTTTGTTCTGGGCTGAAATTCAATTGACAAAATAGCAATAACATAAATCAGTGGTTTCAGCTCTGGCTGGCAAACTATAATAGTGTCCGCCAAAACATATATTTTGTTCTGGGGTGAAATTCAATTGCCAAAATAGCAATACAATAAATCAGTGGTTTCTGCTGTGGCTGGCAAATTATAATAGTGTCCGCCAAAACATATAATTTGTTCTGGGGTGAAATTCAATTGCCAAAATAGCAATACCATAAATCAGTGGTTTCAGCTGTGGCTGGCCAAGTTTCATATTGACCTGCAAAGGATATATTTTGTTCTGGGGTGAAATTTAATAGCCAAAATAGCAATTCCCTGAATCTGGTGTTCCAGCTGTTGCAGGCCTAGTTTAAATGTGTCCTTAACAGGGTATATTTTGTTCTGGGGTGAAATTCAACTGCCAAAATAGCAATCCCCTAAATCTGGTGTCCCAGCACTGGCTGGCAAACTATAATAGTGTCTGCCAAAACATATATTTTGTTCTGGGGTGAAATTCAAGAGCCAAAATAGCAATTCCCTGAATCTGGTGTTCCAGCTGTTGCAGGCCTAGTTTAAATCTGTCTGTAACATGGTATATTTTGTTCTGGGGTGAAATTCAATTGCCAAAATAGCAATACCATAAATCAGTGGTTTCAGCTGTGGCTGGCAAACTATTATAGTGTCCGCCAAAACATATATTTTGTTCTGGGGTGAAATTCAACTGCCAAAATAGCAATCCCCTAAATCTGGTGTCCCAGCACTGGCTGGCAAACTATAATAGTGTCCGCCAAAACATATATTTTGTTCTGGTGTGAAATTCAATTGCCAAAATAGCAATACCCTGAATCTGGTGTTCCAGCTGTTGCAGGCCTAGTTTAAATCTGTCCATAACAGGGTATATTTTGTTCTGGGGTGAAATTCAACTGCCAAAATAGCAATCCCCTAAATCTGGTGTCCCAGCACTGGCTGGCAAACTATAATAGTGTCCGCCAAAACATATATTTTGTTCTGGGGTGAAATTTAATTGCCAAAATAGCAATACCATAAATCAGTGGTTTCAGCTGTGTCTGGCCAAGTTTCATAGTGTGCTGCAAAGGATATATTTTGTTCTGGGGTGAAATTCAATAGCCAAAATAGCAATACCCTGAATCTGGTGTTCCAGCTGTTGTAGGCCTAGTTTAAATCTGTCTGTAACATCGTATATTTTGTTCTGGTGTGAAATTCAATTGCCAAAATAGCAATACCATAAATCAGTGGTTTCAACTGTGTCTGGCCAAGTTTCATAGTGTCCTGCAAAGGATATATTTTGTTCTGGGGTGAAATTCAATTGCCAAAATAACAATACCATAATACTGGTGTCACAGCTGTGGCTGGCAAACTATAATAGTGTCCGCCAAAACATATATTTTGTTCTGGGGTGAGATTCAACTGCCAAAATAGCAATCCCCTAAATCTGGTGTCCCAGCATTGGCTGGCAAAATATAATAGTGTCCGCCAAAAAATATATATTGTTCTGGGGTGAAATTCAACTGCCAAAATAGCAATCCCCTAAATCTGGTGTCCCAGCACTGGCTGGCAAACTATAATAGTGTCCCCCAAAACATATATTTTGTTCTGGGGTGAAATTCAATTGCCAAAATAGCAATACCAAAAATCATTGATTTCAGCTGTGGCTGGCCAAGTTTCATAGTGTCCTGCAAATGATATATTTTGTTCTGGGGTGAAATTCGATTGCCAAAGTAGCAATACCATAAATCTGGTGTCACAGCTGTGGCTGGCAAACTATAATAGTGTCCGCCAAAACATATATTTTGTTCTGGGGTGAAATTCAACTGCCAAAATAGCAATCCCCTAAATCTGCTGTCCCAGCACTGGCTGGCAAACTATAATAGTATCCGCCAAAACATATATTTTGTTCTGGGGTGAAATTCAATTGCCAAAATAGCAATACCATAAATCAGTGGTTTCTGCTGTGGCTGGCCAAGTTTCATAGTGTCCTGCAAAGGATATATTTTGTTCTGGGGTGAAATTCAATTGCCAAAATAGCAATACCATAAATCTGTTGTCACAGCTGTGGCTGGCAAACAATAATAGTGTCCGCCAAAAACAGATATTTTGTTATGAGGTTAAATTCAACTGCCAAAATAGCAATCCCCTAAATCTGGTGTCCCAGCACTGGCTGGCAAACTATAATGGTGTCCGTCAAAACATATATTTTGTTCTGGGGTGAAATTCAACTTCCAAAATAGATATCCCCTAAATCTGGTGTCCCAGCACTAGCTGGCAAATTATAATAGTGCCCTCCAAAACAGATATTTTGTTCTGGGGTGAAATTCAATTGCCAAAATAGCAATACCATAAATCAGGTGTTTCAGCTGTGGCTGGCCAAGTTTCATAGTGTCCTGCAAAGGATATATTTTGTTCTGGGGTGAAATTCAAATGCCAAAATAGCAATCCCCTAAATCTGGTGTCCCAGCACTGGCTGGCAAACTATAATAGTGTCTGCCAAAACATATATTTTGTTCTGGGGTGAAATTCAACTGCCAAAATAGCAATTTCATAAATCTGGTGTCCCAGCACTGGCTGGCAAATTATGATAGTGTCCGTCAAAACATATATTTTGTTCTGGGGTGAAATTCAATTGCCAAAATAGCAACACCATAAATCTGGAGTCACAGCTGTGGCTGGCAAATTATAATGGTGTCCGCCAAAACATATATATTGTTCTGGGGTGAAATTCTACTGCCAAAATAGCAATCCCCTAAATCTGGTGTCCCAGCACTGGCTGGCAAACTATAATAGTGTCCGCCAAAACTTATATTTTGTTCTGGGGTGAAATTCAATTGCCAAAATAGCAATACCATAAATCAGTGGTTTCCGCTGTGGCTGGCCAAGTTTCATAGTGTCCTGCAAAGGATATAGTTTGTTCTGGGGTGAAATTCAATTGCCAAAATAACAATACCATAATACTGGTGTCACAGCTGTGGCTGGCAAACTATAATAGTGTCCGCAAAAACATATATTTTGTTCTGGGGTGAGATTCAACTGCCAAAATAGCAATCCCCTAAATCTGGTGTCCCAGCATTGGCTGGCAAACTATAATAGTGTCCGCCAAAACATATATATTATTCTGGGGTGAAATTCAACAGCCAAAATAGCAATCCCCTAAATATGTTGTCCCAGCACTGGCTGGAAAACTATAATAGTGTCCCCCAAAACATATATTTTGTTCTGGGGTAAAATTCAATTGCCAAAATAGCAATACCATAAATCATTGGTTTCAGCTGTTGGTGGCCAAGTTTCATAGTGTCCTGCAAATGATATATTTTGTTCTGGGGTGAAATTCAATTGCCAAATAGCAACACCATAAATCTGGAGTCACAGCTGTGGCTGGCAAATTATAATAGTGTCCGCCAAAACATATATTTTGTTCTGGGGTGAAATTCAACTGCCAAAATAGCAATCCCCTAAATCTGCTGTCCCAGCACTGGCTGGCAAACTATAATAGTGTCCGCCAAAACATATATTTTGTTCTGGGGTGAAATTCAATTGCCAAAATAGCAATACCATAAATCAGTGGTTTCTGCTGTGGCTAGCCAAGTTCCATAGTGTCCTGCAAATGATATATTTTGTTCTGGGGTGAAATTCAATTGCCAAAATAGCAACACCATAAATCTGGAGTCACAGCTGTGGCTGGCAAATTATAATAGTGTCCGCCAAAACATATATTTTGTTCTGGGGTGAAATTCAACTGCCAAAATAGCAATCCCCTAAATCTGGTGTCCCAGCACTGGCTGGCAAACTATAATAGTGTCCGCCAAAACTTATATTTTGTTCTGGGGTGAAATTCAATTGCCAAAATAGCAATACCATAAATCAGTGGTTTCTGCTGTGGCTAGCCAAGTTTCATAGTGTCCTGCAAATTATATATTTTGTTCTGGGGTGAAATTCAATTGCCAAAATAGCAACACCATAAATCTGGAGTCACAGCTGTGGCTGGCAAATTATAATAGTCTACGCCAAAACATATATTTTGTTCTGGGGTGAAATTCAATTGCCAATATAGCAATACCCTGAATCTGGTGTTCCAGCTGTTGCAAGCCTAGTTTAAATCTGTCCATAAACGGATACCTTTCATCCAGGGCCTAAATACTAGCCCTAAAAGAGATATTCCCCTAAATCAGTGATTACTGCTGTGCCTGGATTAGTGTAATACGCTACATAAATAAATAGGCAGATAGTGTTAGGTGCCTGTAAAAAAAGGCCTGAACTTGAAATCAATACATTGGGCCATAAAATTTTTTTCTTATTGTGGTGCTTGGTGAACGTTAACAATGAGAAAAACATCTAGTAAGGGACGCGGATGCGGTTGTGGTGGTGTTTGTGTACCCTCTGGTGCTGGGAGAGGACGTGGCCATTCTGCCACAGCCACACGTCCTAGTGAACCATCTACCTCAGGTTCCAGTACTCGCCAGAATTTACAGCGATATTTGGTGGGGCCCAATGCCGTTCTAAGGATGGTAAGGCCTAAACAGGTACAGGCGCTAGTCAATTGGGTGGCCGACAGTGTATCCAGCACTTTCACAACATTATCTCCCACCCAGTCTTCTGCAGAAAGCGCACAGGTGGCGCCTGAAAACCAAGCCCATCAGTGTGTCACATCACCCCCATGCATATCAGGGAAACTGTCTGAGCCTCAAGTTATGCAGCAGTCTCTTATGCTGTTTGAAGACTCTGCTGGCAGGGTTTCCCAAGGGAATATACCTAGCCCTTCCCCCGTGGTGGAAGACATAGAATGCACTGATGCACAACCACTGATGTTTCCTGATGATGAGGACATGGGAATACCATCTCATCGCAGTCCGCACGTCTCTGATGATGACGAAACACAAGTGCCAACTGCTGCGTCTTTCTGCAGTGTGCAGACCGAACAGGAGGTCAGGGAGGAAGACTGTGTGGAAGACGATGCAGGGGACGATGAGGTCCTAGACCCCACATGGAATGAAGGTCGTGCCACTGACTTTCATAGTTCAGAGGAAGAGGCAATGGTGAGACCGAGCCAACAACGTAGCAAAAGAGGGAGCAGGGTGCAAAAGCAGAACAGCCGCCTCCAAGAGCATTCGCATGCTACTGGCCACCGCCACCAGGGACCGAGCACCCCAAAGACAGCTTCAAGGAGTTCCCTGGCATGGCACTTCTTTAAACAATATGCTGACAACAAGACCCGAGTGGTTTGCACGCTGTGCCATCAGATCCTGAAGCGAGGCATTAACGTTCTGAACCTTAGCACAACCTGCATGACCAGGCATCTACATGCAAAGCATGAACTGCAGTGGAGTAAACACCTTAAAAGCAAGGAACTCACTCAGGCTCCCCCTGCTCCCTCTTCTGCTGCTGCCTTGGCCTCTTCCTCTGCCTCGGGAGGAATGTTGGCACCTGCCGCCCACCAAACAGAGGATGTGCCACCGACACCACCACCTGCGTCACCAAGCATCTCCACCATGTCACACGGCAGCGTTCAGCTCTCCATCTCACAAACCTTGGAGAGAAAGCGTAAATTCCCACCTAGCCACCCTCGAGCCCTGGGCCTGAATGCCAGCATTTCTAAACTACTGGCATTTGAAATGCTGTCATTCAGGCTGGTGGACACAGACAGCTTCAAACAGCTGATGTCCATGGCTGTCCCACAGTATGTTGTTTCCAGCCGCCACTACTTCTCCAAGACAGCCGTGCCTTCCCTGCACAACCAAGTATCCGATAAAATCAAGTGTGCACTGCGCAACGCCATCTGTGGCAAGGTCCACCTAACCACAGATTCGTGGACCAGTAAGCACGACCAGGGACGCTATATCTCCCTAACTGCACACTGGGTAAATGTAGTGGCGGCTGGGCCCCAGGCGGAGAGTTCCTTGGCGCACGTCCTTCCACCGTCAAGGATCGCAGGGCATCATTCTTTGCCTCCTGTAGCCTCTTCCTCCTACTCGGCTTCCTCCTCCTCTGCTTCCACCAGCTCATCCAGTCAGCCACACACCTTCACCACCAACTTCAGCACAGCCCGGGGTAAACGTCAGCAGGCCATTCTGAAACTCATATGTTTGGGGGACAGGCCCCACACCGCGCACTGCGCAGGAGTTGTGGCGGGGTATTGAACAACAGACCGACGAGTGGTTTCTGCCGGTGGGCCTCAAGCCCGGCCTGGTGGTGTGCGATAATGGGCGAAATCTCGTCGCAGCTCTGGGACTAGCCTGTTTGACGCACATCCCTTGCCTGGCGCATGTGCTGAATTTGGTGGTGCAGAAGTTCATTCACAACTACCCCAATATGTCAGAGCTGCTGCATAAAGTGAAGGCCGTCTGTGCGCGCTTCCGTCGTTCACATCCTGCCGCTGCTCGCCTGTCTGCGCTATAGCGTAACTTCGGCCTTCCCGCTCACCGCCTCATATGCGACGTGCCCACCAGGTGGAACTCCACCTTGCACATGCTGGAGAGACTGTGCGAGCAGCAGCAGGCCATAGTGGAGTTTCAGCTGCAGCACGCACGTGTCAGTCGCACTGCGGAACAGCACCACTTCACCACCAATGATTGGGCCTCCATGCGAGACCTGTGTGCCCTGTTGCGCTGTTTCGAGTACTCCACCAACATGGCCAGTGGCGATGACACCGTTATCAGCGTTACAATACCACTTCTATGTCTCCTTGAGAAAACGCTTAGGGCGATGATGGAAGATGAGGTGGCCCAGGAGGAGGAGAAGGATGAGGGGTCATTTTTAGCGCTTTCAGGCCAGTCTGTTAGAAGTGGCTCAGAGGGAGGTTTTTTGCAACAGCAGAGGCCAGGTACAAATGTGGCCAGCCCGGGCCCACTACTGTAGGACGAGGAGGATGAGGAGGAGGTGGAGGAGGATGAGGATGAAGCAGGTTCACAGCGGGGTGGCACCCGACACAGCTCAGGCCCATCACTGGTGCGTGGCTGGGGGGATATGGAGGACAATGACGATACGCCTCCCACAGAGGACAGCTTGTCCTTACCTCTGGGGAGCCTGGCACACATGAGCGACTACATGCTGCAGTGCCTGCGCAACGACAGCAGAGTTGCCCACATTTTAACGTGTGCGGACTACTGGGTTGCCACCCTGCAGGATCCCCGGTACAAAGACAATGTGCCCACCTTACTTCCTGCACTGGAGCGTGATAGGAAGATGTGCGAGTTTAAGCGCACGCTGGAAGAGGCGCTCCTGAGAGCATTCCCAAATGTCACAGGGGAACAGGTGAAAGCCCAAGGCGAAGGCAGAGGAGGAGCAAGAGGTCGCCAAAGCAGCAGTGTCACGGCCAGCTCTTCTGAGGGCAGGGTTAGCATGGCAGAAATGTGAAAAGTTTTGTCTCCACGCCACAGCTAACTACACAACCACCTGATACGGAACGTGTTAGCAGGAGGCAGCATTTCACTAACATGGTTGAACAGTACGTCTGCACACCCCTCCACGTACTGACTGATGGTTCGGCCCCATTCAACTTCTGGGTCTCCAAATTGTCCACGTGGCCAGAGTTAGCATTTTATGCCTTGGAGGTGCTGGCCTGCCCGGCGGCCAGCGTTTTATCTGAACGTGTATTCAGCACGGCAGGGGGCGTCATTACTGACAAACGCAGGCGCCTGTCCACAGCCAACGTGGACAAGCTGACATTCATAAAAATGAACCAGGCATGGATCCCAAAGGACCTGTGCCTCCCTTGTGCAGAATAAACATTTATAACTGCCTCCCCATCAACCATGTATTCTTGTACTCAGGGGCACCTCATTTTTTTAACTTTACCATGATCTTTCAGTGCAAACCAAAGTTGAATGAACCTCTCCTCTGTCTGGGTGGTGGGGCCGAAATAACTGAAAGTGGCCTTCTCCGGTGGTGGGTGATATGACGCATGATTCCTTGCTGTGGGACCTATCTCCTCTGTCTGGGTGCTGGTCCCAAATAAATGAGAGCGGTCTTCTGCGGTGGTGGTTGATATGACGCATAATTCCTTGCTGTGGGACCTCTCTCCTCTGTCTGGGTGCTGGGACGAAATAAATGAGAGTGGCCTTCTCCGTTGGTGGTTGATATGACGCATGATTCCTTGATGTAGGACCTGTATCCTCTGTCTGGGATCTGGTCCAAAATAAATGAGAGTAGCCTTCTCCGGTGGTGGTTGATATGACACATGATTCCTTGCTGCGGAACCTCTCTCCTCTGTCTGGGTGCTGGGCCGAAATAAATGAGTGTGGCCTTCTCCGTTGGTGGTTAATATGAGGCATGATTCCTTGCTGTGGGACCTCTCTCCTCTGTCTGGGTGCTGGTCCCAAATAAATGAGAGTGGCCTTCTCCGGTGGTGGTTGATATGAGGCATGATTCCTTGATGTGGGACCTCTCTCCTCGGTCTGGGGGCTGGGGCGAAATAAATGAGAGTGGCCTTCTCCGGTGGTGGTTGATATGACGCATGATTCATTGATGTGGGACCTGTATCCTCTGTCTGGGTGCTGGTCCAAAATAAATGAGAGTGGCCTTCTCCAGTGGTGGTTGATATGAGGCATGATTCCTTGCTGTGGGACCTCTCTCCTCTGTCTGGGTGCTGGGCCAAAATAAATGAGAGTGGCCTTCTCCAGTGGTGGTTGATATGAGGCATGATTCCTTGCTGTGGGACCTCTCTCCTCTGTCTGGGTGCTGGGCCGAAATAAATGAGAGTGGCCTTCTCCGGTGGTGGTTGATATGACGCATGATTCCTTTCTGTGGGACCTGTATCCACTGTCTGGGTGCTGGTCCAAAATAAATGAGAGTGGCCTTCTCCGGTGGTGGTTGATATGAGGCATGATTCCTTGCTGTGGGACCTGTATCCTCTGTCTGGGTGCTAGTCCAAAATAAATTAGAGTAGCCTTCTCCGGTGGTGGTTGATATGACACATGATTCCTTGCTGCGGGACCTCTCTCCTCTGTCTGGGTGCTGGGCCGAAATAAATGAGAGTGGCCTTCTCCGTTGGTGGTTGATATGAGGCATGATTCCTTGCTGTGGGACCTCTCTCCTCTGTCTGGGTGCTGGTCCCAAATAAATGAGAGTGTCCTTCTCCGGTGGTGGTTGATATGAGGCATGATTCCTTGCTGTGGGACCTGTATCCTCTGTCTGGGTGCTGGGCCGAAATAAATGAGAGTGGCCTTCTCCGTTGGTGGTTGATATGACGCATGATTCATTGATGTGGGACCTGTATCCTCTGTCTGGGTGCTGGTCCAAAATAAATGAAAGTGGCCTTCTCCAGTGGTGGTTGATATGAGGCACGATTCCTTGCTGTGGGACCTCTCTCCTCTGTCTGGGTGCTGGGCCAAAATAAATGAGAGTGGCCTTCTCCAGTGGTGGTTGATATGAGGCGTGATTCCTTGCTGTGGGACCTGTATCCTCTGTCTGGGTGCTGGGCCGAAATAAATGAGAGAGGCCTTCTCCAGTGGTGGTTGATATGAGGCATGATTCATTGCTGTGGGACCTGTATCCTCTGTCTGGGTGCTGGTCCAAAATAAATGAGAGTGGCCTTCTCCGGTGGTGGTTGATATGACGCATGATTCCTTGCTGTGGGACCTCTCTCCTCTGTCTGGGTGATGGGACGAAATAAAGGAGAGTGGCCTTCTCCGGTGGTGGTTGATATGACGCATGATTCCTTGCTGTGGGACCTGTATCCTCTGTCTGGGTGCTGGTCCAAAATAAATGAGAGTGGCCTTCTCCGGTGGTGGTTGATATGAGGCATGATTCCATTCTGTGGGACCTGTATCCTCTGTCTAGGTGCTGGTCCAAAATAAATGAGAGTGGCCTTCTCCGGTGGTGGTTGATATGGCACATGATTCCTTGCTGTGGGACCTGTATCCTCTGTCTGGGTGCTGGGCCGAAATAAATGAGAGTGGCCTTCTCCGTTGGTGGTTGATATGAGGCATGATTCCTTGCTGTGGGACCTGTATCCTCTGACTGGGTGCTGGTCCAAAATAAATGAGAGTGGCCTTCTCCGGTGGTGGTTGATATGAGGCATGATTCCTTGCTGTGGGACCTCTATCCTCTGTCTGGGTGCTGGTCCCAAATAAATGAGAGTGGCCTTCTCCGGTGGTGGTTGATATGACGCATGATTCCTTTCTGTGGGACCTGTATCCTCTGTCTTGGTGCTGGTCCAAAATAAATGAGAGTGGCCTTCTCCGGTGGTGGTTGATATGACGCATGATTCCATTCTGTGGGACCTGTATCCTCTGTCTGGGTGCTGGTCCAAAATAAATGAGAGTGGCCTTCTCCGGTGGTGGTTGATATGACACATGATTCCTTGCTGTGGGACCTGTATCCTCTGTCTGGGTGCTGGGCCGAAATAAATGAGAGTGGCCTTCTCCGTTGGTGGTTGATATGAGGCATGATTCCTTGCTGTGGGACCTGTATCCTCTGTCTGGGTACTGGTCCAAAATAAATGAGAGTGGCCTTCTCCGGTGGTGGTTGATATGAGGCATGATTCCTTGCTGTGGGACCTCTCTCCTCTGTCTGGGTGCAGGGCCGAAATAAATGAGAGTGGCCTTCTCCGGTGGTTTTTGATATGAGGCATGATTCCTTGCTGTGGGACCTCTCTCCTCTGTCTGGGTGCTGGGCCGAAATAAATGAGAGTGGCCTTCTCCGGTGGTGGTTGATATGACGCATGATTCCTTTCTGTGGGACCTGTATCCACTATCTGGGTGCTGGTCCAAAATAAATGAGAGTGGCCTTCTCCGGTGGTGGTTGATATGAGGCATGATTCCTTGCTGTGGAACCTCTGTCCTCTGTCTGGGTGCTGGGCCGAAATAAATGAGAGTGGCCTTCTCCGTTGGTTGTTGATATGACGCATGATTCCTTGATGTGGGACCTGTATCCTCTGTCTGGGTGCTGGTCCAAAATAAATGAGAGTGGCCTTCTCCGGTGGTGGTTGATATGAGGCATGATTCCTTGCTGTGGGACCTGTATCCTCTGTCTGGGTGCTGGTCCAAAATAAATGAGAGTAGCCTTCTCCGGTGGTGGTTGATATGACACATGATTCCTTGCTGCGGGACTTCTCTCCTCTGTCTGGGTGCTGGGCCGAAATAAATGAGAGTGGCCTTCTCCGGTGGGGGTTGTTATGACGCATGATTCCTTGCTGTAGGACCTCTCTCCTCTGTCTGGGTGCTGGGCCGAAATAAATGAGAGTGGCCTTCTCCGGTGGTGGTTGATATGACGCATGATTCCTTGCTGTGGGACCTCTCTCCTCTGTCTGGGTGCAGGGCCGAAATAAATGAGAGTGGCCTTCTCCGTTGGTGGTTGATATGAGGCATGATTCCTTGCTGTGGGACCTCTCTCCTCTGTCTGGGTGCAGGGCCGAAATAAATGAGAGTGGCCTTCTCTGGTGGTTTTTGATATGAGGCATGATTCCTTGCTGTGGGACCTCTCTCCTCTGTCTGGTTGCTGGGCCAAAATAAATGAGATTGGCCTTCTCCTATGGTGGTTGATATGACGAATGATTCCTTGCTGTGGGACCTGTATCCTCTGTCTGGGTGCTGGTCCAAAATAAATGAGAGTGGCCTTCTCCGGTGGTGGTTGATATGAGGCATGATTCCTTGCTGTGGGACCTGTATCCTCTGTCTGGGTGCTGGTCCAAAATAAATGAGAGTGGCCTTCTCCGGTGGGGGTTGTTATGACGCATGATTCCTTGCTGTAGGATCTGTATCCTCTGTCTGGGTGCTGGGCCGAAATAAATGAGAATGGCCTTCTCCGGTGGTGGTTGATATGACACATAATTCCATTCTGTGGGACCTGTATCCTCTGTCTGGGTGCTGGTCCAAAATAAATGAGAGTGGCCTTCTCCGGTGGTGGTTGATATGACACATGATTCCTTGCTGTGGGACCTGTATCCTCTTTCTGGGTGCTGGGCCGAAATAAATGAGAGTGGCCTTCTCCGTTGGTGGTTGATATGAGGCATGATTCCTTGCTGTGGGACCTATATCCTCTGTCTGGGTACTGGTCCAAAATAAATGAGAGTGGCCTTCTCCGGTGGTGGTTGATATGACGCATGATTCCTTGCTGTGGGACCTGTATCCTCTGTCTGGGTGCTGGTCCAAAATAAATGAGAGTGGCCTTCTCCGGTGGTGGTTGATATGAGGCATGATTCCTTGCTGTGGGACCTGTATTCTCTGTCTTGGTGCTGGTCCAAAAAAAATGAGAGTGGCCTTCTCCGGTGGAGTTGTTATGACGCATGATTCCTTGCTGTAGGACCTGTATCCTCTGTCTGGGTGCTGGGCCGAAATAAATGAGAGTGGCCTTCTCCGGTGGTGGTTGATATGACGCATGATTCCTTGCTGTGGGACCTGTATCCTCTGTCTGGGTGCTGGTCCAAAATTAATGAGAGTGGCCTTCTCCGGTGGGGTTGTTATGACGCATGATTCCTTGCTGTAGGATCTGTATCCTCTGTCTGGGTGCTAAGCCGAAATAAATGAGAATGGCCTTCTCCGGTGGTGGTTGATATGACGCATGATTCCATTCTGTGGGACCTGTATCCTCTGTCTGGGTGCTGGTCCAAAATAAATGAGAGTGGCCTTCTCCGGTGGTGGTTGATATGAGGCATGATTCCTTGCTGTTGGACCTGTATCCTCTGTCTGGGTGCTGGTCCAAAATAAATGAGAGTGGCCTTCTCCGGTGGGGGTTGTTATGACGCATGATTCCTTGCTGTAGGATCTGTATCCTCTGTCTGGGTGCTGGGCCGAAATAAATGAGAATGGCCTTCTCCGGTGGTGGTTGATATGACGCATGATTCCATTCTGTGGGACCTGTATCCTCTTCTGGGTGCTGGGCCGAAATAAATGAGAGTGGCCTTCTCCGTTGGTGGTTGATATGAGGCATGATTCCTTGCTGTGGGACCTGTATCCTCTGTCTGGGTACTGGTCCAAAATAAATAGAGTGGCCTTCTCCGGTGGTGGTTGATATGACGCATGATTCCTTGCTGTGGGACCTGTATCCTCTGTCTGTGTGCTGGTCCAAAATAAATGAGAGTGGCCTTTTCCGGTGGTGGTTGATATGAGGCATGATTACTTGCTGTGGGACCTGTATCCTCTGTCTGGGTGCTGGTTCAAAATAAATGAGAGTGGCCTTCTCCGGTGGTGGTTGATATGAGGCATGATTCCTTGCTGTCGGACCTCTCTCCTCTGTCTGGGTGCTGGGCCGAAATAAATGAGAGTGGCCTTCTCCGGTGGTGGTTGATATGACGCATGATTCCTTTCTGTGGGACCTGTATCCACTATCTGGGTGCTGGTCCAAAATAAATGAGAGTGGCCTTCTCCGGTGGTGGTTGATATGAGGCATGATTCCTTGCTGTGGAACCTCTGTCCTCTGTCTGGGTGCTGGGCCGAAATAAATGAGAGTGGCCTTCTCCGTTGGTTGTTGATATGACGCATGATTCCTTGATGTGGGACCTGTATCCTCTGTCTGGGTGCTGGTCCAAAATAAATGAGAGTGGCCTTCTCCGGTGGTGGTTGATATGAGGCATGATTCCTTGCTGTGGGACCTGTATCCTCTGTCTGGGTGCTGGTCCAAAATAAATGAGAGTAGCCTTCTCCGGTGGTGGTTGATATGACACATGATTCCTTGCTGCGGACTTCTCTCCTCTGTCTGGGTGCTGGGCCGAAATAAATGAGAGTGGCCTTCTCCGGTGGGGGTTGTTATGACGCATGATTCCTTGCTGTAGGACCTCTCTCCTCTGTCTGGGTGCTGGGCGAAATAAATGAGAGTGGCCTTCTCCGGTGGTGGTTGATATGACGCATGATTCCTTGCTGTGGGACCTCTCTCTCTGTCTGGGTGCAGGGCCGAAATAAATGAGAGTGGCCTTCTCCGTTGGTGGTTGATATGAGGCATGATTCCTTGCTGTGGGACCTCTCTCCTCTGTCTGGGTGCAGGGCCGAAATAAATGAGAGTGGCCTTCTCTGGTGGTTTTTGATATGAGGCATGATTCCTTGCTGTGGGACCTCTCTCCTCTGTCTGGTTGCTGGGCCAAAATAAATGAGATTGGCCTTCTCCTATGGTGGTTGATATGACGAATGATTCCTTGCTGTGGGACCTGTATCCTCTGTCTGGGTGCTGGTCCAAAATAAATGAGAGTGGCCTTCTCCGGTGGTGGTTGATATGAGGCATGATTCCTTGCTGTGGGACCTGTATCCTCTGTCTGGGTGCTGGTCCAAAATAAATGAGAGTGGCCTTCTCCGGTGGGGGTTGTTATGACGCATGATTCCTTGCTGTAGGATCTGTATCCTCTGTCTGGGTGCTGGGCCGAAATAAATGAGAATGGCCTTCTCCGGTGGTGGTTGATATGACACATAATTCCATTCTGTGGGACCTGTATCCTCTGTCTGGGTGCTGGTCCAAAATAAATGAGAGTGGCCTTCTCCGGTGGTGGTTGATATGACACATGATTCCTTGCTGTGGGACCTGTATCCTCTTTCTGGGTGCTGGGCCGAAATAAATGAGAGTGGCCTTCTCCGTTGGTGGTTGATATGAGGCATGATTCCTTGCTGTGGGACCTGTATCCTCTGTCTGGGTGCTGGTCCAAAATAAATGAGAGTGGCCTTCTCCGGTGGTGGTTGATATGAGGCATGATTCCTTGCTGTGGGACCTGTATTCTCTGTCTTGGTGCTGGTCCAAAAAAAATGAGAGTGGCCTTCTCCGGTGGAGTTGTTATGACGCATGATTCCTTGCTGTAGGACCTGTATCCTCTGTCTGGGTGCTGGGCCGAAATAAATGAGAGTGGCCTTCTCCGGTGGTGGTTGATATGACGCGTGATTCCTTGCTGTGGGACCTGTATCCTCTGTCTGGGTGCTGGTCCAAAATTAATGAGAGTGGCCTTCTCCGGTGGGGGTTGTTATGACGCATGATTCCTTGCTGTAGGATCTGTATCCTCTGTCTGGGTGCTAAGCCGAAATAAATGAGAATGGCCTTCTCCGGTGGTGGTTGATATGACGCATGATTCCATTCTGTGGGACCTGTATCCTCTGTCTGGGTGCTGGTCCAAAATAAATGAGAGTGGCCTTCTCCGGTGGTGGTTGATATGAGGCATGATTCCTTGCTGTTGGACCTGTATCCTCTGTCTGGGTGCTGGTCCAAAATAAATGAGAGTGGCCTTCTCCGGTGGGGGTTGTTATGACGCATGATTCCTTGCTGTAGGATCTGTATCCTCTGTCTGGGTGCTGGGCGAAATAAATGAGAATGGCCTTCTCCGGTGGTGGTTGATATGACGCATGATTCCATTCTGTGGGACCTGTATCCTCTTCTGGGTGCTGGGCGAAATAAATGAGAGTGGCCTTCTCCGTTGGTGGTTGATATGAGGCATGATTCCTTGCTGTGGGACCTGTATCCTCTGTCTGGGTACTGGTCCAAAATAAATGAGAGTGGCCTTCTCCGGTGGTGGTTGATATGACGCATGATTCCTTGCTGTGGGACCTGTATCCTCTGTCTGTGTGCTGGTCCAAAATAAATGAGAGTGGCCTTTTCCGGTGGTGGTTGATATGAGGCATGATTACTTGCTGTGGGACCTGTATCCTCTGTCTGGGTGCTGGTTCAAAATAAATGAGAGTGGCCTTCTCCGGTGGTGGTTGATATGAGGCATGATTCCTTGCTGTCGGACCTCTCTCCTCTGTCTGGGTGCAGGGCCGAAATAAATGAGAGTTGCCTTCTCCGTTGGTGGTTGATATGAGGCATGATTCCTTGCTGTGGGACCTCTCTCCTCTGTCTGGGTGCTGGGCCGAAATTAATGAGAGTGGCCTTCTCCGGTGGTGGTTGATATGACGCATGATTCCTTGCTGTGGGACCTGTATCCTCTGTCTGGGTGCTGGTCCAAAATAAATGAGAGTAGCCTTCTCCGGTGGTGGTTGATATGACGCATGATTCCTTGCTGTGGGACCTCTCTCCTCTGTCTGGGTGCTGGGCCGAAATAAATGAGAGTGGCCTTCTCCGTTGGTGGTTTTTATGAGGCATGATTCCTTGCTGTGGGACCTCTCTCCTCTGTCTGGATGCTGGGCCGAAATAACTGAATGTGGCCTTCTCTAGTAGTGGGTGAAATGACGCATGATTCCTTGCTGTGGGACCTCTCTCCTCGGTCTGAGTGCTGGGGCGAAATAAATGAGAGTGGCCTTCTCCGTTGGTGGTTGATATGACGCATGATTCATTGATGTGGGACCTGTATCCTCTGTCTGGGTGCTGGTCCAAAATAAATGAAAGTGGCCTTCTCCAGTGGTGGTTGATATGAGGCACGATTCCTTGCTGTGGGACCTCTCTCCTCTGTCTGGGTGCTGGGCCAAAATAAATGAGAGTGGCCTTCTCCAGTGGTGGTTGATATGAGGCGTGATTCCTTGCTGTGGGACCTGTATCCTCTGTCTGGGTGCTGGGCCGAAATAAATGAGAGAGGCCTTCTCCAGTGGTGGTTGATATGAGGCATGATTCATTGCTGTGGGACCTGTATCCTCTGTCTGGGTGCTGGTCCAAAATAAATGAGAGTGGCCTTCTCCGGTGGTGGTTGATATGACGCATGATTCCTTGCTGTGGGACCTGTATTCTCTGTCTGGGTGCTGGTCCAAAATAAATGAGAGTGGCCTTCTCCGGTGGTGGTTGATATGAGGCATGATTCCTTGCTGTGGGACCTCTCTCCTCTGTCTGGGTGATGGGACGAAATAAAGGAGAGTGGCCTTCTCCGGTGGTGGTTGATATGACGCATGATTCCTTGCTGTGGGACCTGTATCCTCTGTCTGGGTGCTGGTCCAAAATAAATGAGAGTGGCCTTCTCCGGTGGTGGTTGATATGAGGCATGATTCCATTCTGTGGGACCTGTATCCTCTGTCTGGGTGCTGGTCCAAAATAAATGAGAGTGGCCTTCTCCGGTGGTGGTTGATATGGCACATGATTCCTTGCTGTGGGACCTGTATCCTCTGTCTGGGTGCTGGGCCGAAATAAATGAGAGTGGCCTTCTCCGTTGGTGGTTGATATGAGGCATGATTCCTTGCTGTGGGACCTGTATCCTCTGACTGGGTGCTGGTCCAAAATAAATGAGAGTGGCCTTCTCCGGTGGTGGTTGATATGAGGCATGATTCCTTGCTGTGGGACCTCTCTCCACTGTCTGGGTGCTGGTCCCAAATAAATGAGAGTGGCCTTCTCCGGTGGTGGTTGATATGACGCATGATTCCTTTCTGTGGGACCTGTATCCTCTGTCTTGGTGCTGGTCCAAAATAAATGAGAGTGGCCTTCTCCGGTGGTGGTTGATATGACGCATGATTCCATTCTGTGGGACCTGTATCCTCTGTCTGGGTGCTGGTCCAAAATAAATGAGAGTGGCCTTCTCCGGTGGTGGTTGATATGACACATGATTCCTTGCTGTGGGACCTGTATCCTCTGTCTGGGTGCTAGCCGAAATAAATGAGAGTGGCCTTCTCCGTTGGTGGTTGATATGAGGCATGATTCTTGCTGTGGACCTGTATCCTCTGTCTGGGTACTGGTCCAAAATAAATGAGAGTGGCCTTCTCCGGTGGTGGCTGATATTAGGCATGATTCCTGCTGTGGGACCTTCTCCTCTGTCTGGGTGCAGGGCCGAAATAAATGAGAGTGGCCTTCTCCGGTGGTTTTTGATATGAGGCATGATTCCTTGCTGTGGGACCTCTCTCCTCTGTCTGGGTGCTGGGCCGAAATAAATGAGAGTGGCCTTCTCCGGTGGTGGTTGATATGACGCATGATTCCTTTCTGTGGGACCTGTATCCACTATCTGGGTGCTGGTCCAAAATAAATGAGAGTGGCCTTCTCCGGTGGTGGTTGATATGAGGCATGATTCCTTGCTGTGGAACCTCTGTCCTCTGTCTGGGTGCTGGGCCGAAATAAATGAGAGTGGCCTTCTCCGTTGGTTGTTGATATGACGCATGATTCCTTGATGTGGGACCTGTATCCTCTGTCTGGGTGCTGGTCCAAAATAAATGAGAGTGGCCTTCTCCGGTGGTGGTTGATATGAGGCATGATTCCTTGCTGTGGGACCTGTATCCTCTGTCTGGGTGCTGGTCCAAAATAAATGAGAGTAGCCTTCTCCGGTGGTGGTTGATATGACACATGATTCCTTGCTGCGGGACCTCTCTCCTCTGTCTGGGTGCTGGGCCGAAATAAATGAGAGTGGCCTTCTCCGGTGGGGGTTGTTATGATGCATGATTCCTTGCTGTAGGACCTGTATCCTCTGTCTGGGTGCTGGGCCGAAATAAATGAGAGTGGCCTTCTCCGGTGGTGGTTGATATGACGCATGATTCCTTGCTGTGGGACCTCTCTCCTCTGTCTGGGTGCAGGGCCGAAATAAATGAGAGTGGCCTTCTCCGTTGGTGGTTGATATGAGGCATGATTCCTTGCTGTGGGACCTCTCTCCTCTGTCTGGGTGCAGGGCCGAAATAAATGAGAGTGGCCTTCTCCGGTGGTTTTTGATATGAGGCATGATTCCTTGCTGTGGGACCTCTCTCCTCTGTCTGGGTGCTGGCCAAAATAAATGAGAGTGGCCTTCTCTATGGTGGTTGATATGACGCATGATTCCTTGCTGTGGGACCTGTATCCTCTGTCTGGGTGCTGGTCCAAAATAAATGAGAGTGGCCTTCTCCGGTGGTGGTTGATATGAGGCATGATTCCTTGCTGTGGGACCTGTATCCTCTGTCTGGGTGCTGGTCCAAAATAAATGAGAGTGGCCTTCTCCGGTGGTGGTTGTTATGACGCATGATTCCTTGCTGTAGGATCTGTATCCTCTGTCTGGGTGCTGGTCCGAAATAAATGAGAATGGCCTTCTCCGGTGGTGGTTGATATGACACATAATTCCATTCTGTGGGACCTGTATCCTCTGTCTGGGTGCTGGTCCAAAATAAATGAGAGTGGCCTTCTCCGGTGGTGGTTGATATGACACATGATTCCTTGCTGTGGGACCTGTATCCTCTGTCTGGGTGCTGGGCCAAAATAAATGAGAGTGGCCTTCTCCGTTGGTGGTTGATATGAGGCATGATTCCTTGCTGTGGGACCTATATCCTCTGTCTGGGTACTGGTCCAAAATAAATGAGAGTGGCCTTCTCCGGTGGTGGTTGATATGACGCATGATTCCTTGCTGTGGGACCTGTATCCTCTGTCTGGGTGCTGGTCCAAAATAAATGAGAGTGGCCTTCTCCGGTGGTGGTTGATATGAGGCATGATTCCTTGCTGTAGGACCTGTATCCTCTGTCTGGGTGCTAGGTCCGAAATAAATGAGAGTGGCCTTCTCCGGTGGTGGTTGATATGACGCATGATTCCTTGCTGTAGGACCTGTATCCTCTGTCTGGGTGCTGGGCCGAAATAAATGAGAGTGGCCTTCTCCGGTGGTGGTTGATATGACGCATGATTCCTTGCTGTGGGACCTGTATCCTCTGTCTGGGTGCTGGTCCAAAATAAATGAGAGTGGCCTTCTCCGGTGGGGGTTGTTATGACGCATGATTCCTTGCTGTAGGATCTGTATCCTCTGTCTGGGTGCTGGGCCGAAATAAATGAGAATGGCCTTCTCCGGTGGTGGTTGATATGACGCATGATTCCATTCTGTGGGACCTGTATCCTCTTCTGGGTGCTGGGCCGAAATAAATGAGAGTGGCCTTCTCCGGTGGGGGTTGTTATGAAGCATGATTCCTTGCTGTAGGACCTGTATCCTCTGTCTGGGTGCTGGGCCGAAATAAATGAGAGTGGCCTTCTCCGGTGGTGGTTGATATGACGCATGATTCCTTGCTGTGGGACCTCTCTCCTCTGTCTGGGTGCAGGGCCGAAATAAATGAGAGTGGCCTTCTCCGTTGGTGGTTGATATGAGGCATGATTCCTTGCTGTGGGACCTCTCTCCTCTGTCTGGGTGCAGGGCCGAAATAAATGAGAGTGGCCTTCTCCGGTGGTTTTTGATATGAGGCATGATTCCTTGCTGTGGGACCTCTCTCCTCTGTCTGGGTGCTGGGCCAAAATAAATGAGAGTGGCCTTCTCCTATGGTGGTTGATATGACGCATGATTCCTTGCTGTGGGACCTGTATCCTCTGTCTGGGTGCTGGTCCAAAATAAATGAGAGTGGCCTTCTGCGGTGGTGGTTGATATGAGGCATGATTCCTTGCTGTGGGACCTGTATCCTCTGTCTGGGTGCTGGTCCAAAATAAATGAGAGTGGCCTTCTCCGGTGGGGGTTGTTATGACGCATGATTCCTTGCTGTAGGATCTGTATCCTCTGTCTGGGTGCTGGGCCGAAATAAATGAGAATGGCCTTCTCCGGTGGTGGTTGATATGACACATAATTCCATTCTGTGGGACCTGTATCCTCTGTCTGGGTGCTGGTCCAAAATAAATGAGAGTGGCCTTCTCCGGTGGTGGTTGATATGACACATGATTCCTTGCTGTGGGACCTGTATCCTCTTTCTGGGTGCTGGGCCGAAATAAATGAGAGTGGCCTTCTCCGTTGGTGGTTGATATGAGGCATGATTCCTTGCTGTGGGACCTATATCCTCTGTCTGGGTACTGGTCCAAAATAAATGAGAGTGGCCTTCTCCGGTGGTGGTTGATATGACGCATGATTCCTTGCTGTGGGACCTGTATCCTCTGTCTGGGTGCTGGACCAAAATAAATGAGAGTGGCCTTCTCCGGTGGAGTTGTTATGACGCATGATTCCTTGCTGTAGGACCTGTATCCTCTGTCTGGGTGCTGGGCCGAAATAAATGAGAGTGGCCTTCTCCGGTGGTGGTTGATATGACGCATGATTCCTTGCTGTGGGACCTGTATCCTCTGTCTGGGTGCTGGTCCAAAATTAATGAGAGTGGCCTTCTCCGGTGGGGGTTGTTATGACGCATGATTCCTTGATGTAGGATCTGTATCCTCTGTCTGGGTGCTAAGCCGAAATAAATGAGAATGGCCTTCTCCGGTGGTGGTTGATATGACGCATGATTCCATTCTGTGGGACCTGTATCCTCTGTCTGGGTGCTGGTCCAAAATAAATGAGAGTGGCCTTCTCCGGTGGTGGTTGATATGAGGCATGATTCCTTGCTGTTGGACCTGTATCCTCTGTCTGGGTGCTGGTCCAAAATAAATGAGAGTGGCCTTCTCCGGTGGGGGTTGTTATGACGCATGATTCCTTGCTGTAGGATCTGTATCCTCTGTCTGGGTGCTGGGCCGAAATAAATGAGAATGGCCTTCTCCGGTGGTGGTTGATATGACGCATGATTCCATTCTGTGGGACCTGTATCCTCTTCTGGGTGCTGGGCCGAAATAAATGAGAGTGGCCTTCTCCGTTGGTGGTTGATATGAGGCATGATTCCTTGCTGTGGGACCTGTATCCTCTGTCTGGGTACTGGTCCAAAATAAATGAGAGTGGCCTTCTCCGGTGGTGGTTGATATGACGCATGATTCCTTGCTGTGGGACCTGTATCCTCTGTCTGTGTGCTGGTCCAAAATAAATGAGAGTGGCCTTTTCCGGTGGTGGTTGATATGAGGCATGATTACTTGCTGTGGGACCTGTATCCTCTGTCTGGGTGCTGGTCCAAAATAAATGAGAGTGGCCTTCTCCGGTGGTGGTTGATATGAGGCATGATTCCTTGCTGTCGGACCTCTCTCCTCTGTCTGGGTGCAGGGCCGAAATAAATGAGAGTTGCCTTCTCCGTTGGTGGTTGATATGAGGCATGATTCCTTGCTGTGGGACCTCTCTCCTCTGTCTGGGTGCAGGGCCGAAATAAATGAGAGTGGCCTTCTCCGGTGGTTTTTGATATGAGGCATGATTCCTTGCTGTGGGACCTCTCTCCTCTGTCTGGGTGCTGGGCCGAAATAAATGAGATTGGCCTTCTCCGTTGGTGGTTGATATGAGGCATGATTCCTTGCTGTGGGACCTCTCTCCTCTGTCTGGGTGCTGGGCCGAAATAAATGAGAGTGGCCTTCTCCGGTGGTGGTTGATATGAGGCATGATTCCTTGCTGTGGGACCTGTATCCTCTGTCTGGGTGCTGGTCCAAAATAAATGAGAGTAGCCTTCTCCGGTGGTGGTTGATATGACGCATGATTCCTTGCTGTGGGACCTCTCTCCTCTGTCTGGGTGCTGGGCCGAAATAAATGAGAGTGGCCTTCTCCGTTGGTGGTTGATATGAGGCATGATTCCTTGCTGTGGGACCTCTCTCCTCTGTCTGGATGCTGGGCCGAAATAACTGAATGTGGCCTTCTCTAGTAGTGGGTGAAATGACGCATGATTCCTTGCTGTGGGACCTCTCTCCTCGGTCTGGGTGCTGGGCCGAAATAACTGAAAGTAGCCTTCTCCAGTGGTGGGTGATATGACGCCTTATTCCTTGCTGTGGGACCTCTCTCCTCTGTCTGGGTGCTGGGCCGAAATAAATGAGAGTGGCCTTCTCCATTGGTGGTTGATATGAGGCATGATTCCTTGCTGTGGGACCTCTCTCCTCTGTCTGGGTGCTGGGCCGAAATAAATGAGAGTGGCCTTCTCCGGTGGTGGTTGATATGACGCATGATTCCTTGCTGTGGGACCTGTATCCTCTGTCTGGGTGCTGGTCCAAAATAAATGAGAGTAGCCTTCTCCGGTGGTGGTTGATATGACGCATGATTCCTTGCTGTGGGACCTCTCTCCTCTGTCTGGGTGCTGGGCCGAAATAAATGAGAGTGGCCTTCTCCATTGGTGGTTGATATGAGGCATGATTCCTTGCTGTGGGACCTCTCTCCTCTCACTGGGTGCTGGGCCGAAATAACTGAAAGTGGCCTTCTCTAGTAGTGGGTGAAATGACGCATGATTCCTTGCTGTGGGACCTCTCTCCTCGGTCTGGGTGCTGGGCCGAAATTACTGAAAGTAGCCTTCTCCAGTGGTGGGTGATATGACGCCTTTTTCCTTGCTGTGGGACCTCTCTCCTCTCTCTGGGTGCTGTGGCCGAAATAACTGAAAGTGGCCTTCTCCAGTGGTTGTTGATATGACGCACGATTCTTTGCTGTGGGATCTCTCTACTCGGTCTGGGTGCTGGGCCGAAATAACTGAAAGTGGCCTTCTCCAGTGAGGGGTGATATGATGCCTTATTCCTTGCTGTGGGACCTCTCTCCTCTGTCTGGGTGCTGGGGCCGAAATAACTGAAAGTGGCCTTCTCCAGTGGTGGGTGATATGACGCATGATTCTCTGCTATGGGTCCTCTCTCCAATTGATATTGGTTAATTTTTATTTATTTTATTTTATTTCATTTCCCTATCCTCATTTGTTTGCAGGGCATTTACCTACATTTTTCTGCCTTTTGCAGCCATCTAGCCCTTTCCTGGACTATTTTACAGCCTTTTTAGTGCCCAAAATTTCCAGTCCTCATTGACATAAATGGGGTTCGGGATAAAGTTCGGGTCGAGTTCGGATCCCGAACCCGAACATTTTCGGGAAGTTCGGCCAAACTTCTCGAACCCGAACATCCAGGTGTTCGCTCATCTCTAACCCCAAGGTATTCGCTGAGGGGCATAGTGAGTCCATAAAAAATTGAACTTTTAGTCACAAGTTAGCGTAAAGGTAGACTTTGTGAGAAAAAACAATAAAAAATCTATTTCCACTAACTTGTGCCAAAAAAAAATCTTCTATGAACTCGCCATGCCCCTCACAGAATACCTTGGGGTGTATTCTTTCAAAAATGGGGTCACATGTGGGGTATTTATACTGCCCTGGCATTTTAGGGGCCCTAAAGCGTGAGAAACCAAATACGGAAAAATGCCCTCCTAAAAGGTACTCATTGGAATTTGGGCCCCTTTGCGCATCTTGGCTGCAATAAAGTGTCACTCATTTGGTATCGCCGAACTCAGGAGAAGTAGGGCAATGTGTTTTGGGGTGTATTTTTACATATACCCATGCTGGGTGAGAGAAATATCTCTGTAAATTGACAACTTTGTATAACATTTTTTTAAAAGTTGTCATTTACAGAGATATTTCTCACACCCAGTATGGGTATATGTAAAAATACACCCCATGCATTTTTACGCATTTGGATTCTCACGGTTTAGGGCCTCTAAAATGCCAGGACAGTATAAATACCCCACAAGTGACGCAATTTTGGAAAGAAGACAACCCAAGGTATTCCGTGAGGGGCATGTCGAGTTCACAGAAATTTATTTTTTTTGGCACAAGTTAGCGGAAATTGATATATTTTTTTTTTTTTTACAATGTCTCATATTCCACTAACTTGTGACAAGAAATAAAATTTTACATGAACTCACCATACCCCTCACAGAATACCTTGGGGTGTCTTCTTTCTAAAATGGGGTCACTTGTGGGGTATTTATACTGCCCTTGCACTTTAGGGGTCTCTAAAGCGTGAGAAAAAGTCTGGAATCTAAATGCGTAAAAATGCCCTGTGAAATCCTAAAGGTACTCGTTGGAATTTGGGCCCCTTTGCGCACCCAGGCTGCAAAAAAGTGTCACACATGTGGTATCGCCATACTTAGTAGAAGTAGGGCAATGTGTTTTGGGGTGTATTTTTGCATATACCCATGCTGGGTGTGAGAAATATCTCTGTAAATGTCAGCTATTTTTTTTTTTATATAAAGTTGTCAGTTTACAGAGATATTTCTCTCACCCAACATGGGTATATGTAAAAATACACCCCAAAACACATTGCCCTACTTCTCCTGAGTACGGAGATACCACATGTGTGCCACTTTTTTGCAGCCTGGGTGCGCAAAGGGGCCCAAATTCCAACAAGTACCTTTAGGTTTTACAGGGATGCTCACAATTTTGCCCCGCCCAAAATGCCATAACAGTAAACACACCCCACAAATGACCCCATTTCAGAAAGTAGACACCGCAAGGTATTCACTTAGGGGCATAGTGAGTCCATGGGAGATTTTTTATTTTTTTTGCCAGAAGTTAGCAGAAATGGAAAGTTTATTGTTTTTTACTTCCTCAGAAAGTGTCATTTTCCACTAACTTGTGAAAAAAAATGAAAATATACATGAACTCACCATGCCCCTCCGCGAATACTTTGGGGTGTATTCTTTTTAAAATGGTGTCATTTGGGAGGTATTTATACTATCCTGGCATTCTAGCACCTGAAGAAACATGACAGGTGCTCAGAAAGTCTGAGCTGCTTCAAAATGCGGAAATTCACTTTTTTGCACAATAGTTTGTAAACGCTATAACTTTTACCCAAACCAATAAATATACACTTATTGGATTTTTTTTTTTTTATCAAAGACATGTAGAACAATAAATTTAGAGAATTTTTTTATAGAAATGTAGTTTTAAAAAAAAAATTTACAATAGAAAGGGAAAAATGTCATCTTTTTTGCAAAAATGTCGGTCATTTTTGATTAATAGCAAAAAAAGTAAAAATGTCAGCAGCAATGAAATACCACTAAATGAAAGCTCTATTAGTGAGAAGAAAAGAAGGTAAAATTCATTTGGGTGGTAAGTTGTATGACGGAGCAATTAACGGTGAAAGTAGCATAGTGCAGAATTGTAAAAAGTGGCCTGGTCATTAAGGGTGTTTAAGCTAGGGGGGCTGAAGTGGTTAAACTTGGCCAGCCACAGCTGAAACCACTGATTTACGGTATTGCAATTTTGGCAATTGAATTTTACCCCAGAACAAAATATATCCTTTGTCAGACACTATTAAACTTGACCAGCCACTGCTGGGACACCAGATTTAGGGGATTGCTATTTTAGCTATTGAATTTCACCCCAGAAAAAAATCTATACTTTGCCGGACACTATTAAACTTGGCCAGCCACAGCTGAAACCACTGATTTATGGTATTGCTATTTTTCAATTGAATTTAACCCCAGAAAAAAATATATCCTTTGCCGGACAGTATTAAACTTGGCCAGCCAAAGCTGAAACCACTGATTTACGGTATTGCTATTTTGGCAATTGAATTTCACCCCAGAACAAAATCTATCCTTTGCCAGACACTATTAATCTTGGCCAGCCACAGCTGAATCCACTGATTTATGGTATTGCTATTTTGGCAAATGAATTTCACCCCAGACAAAAAAATATATTCTTTGCCGGACACTATTAAAATTGGTCAGCCACATCTGAAACCACTGATTTACGGTGTTGCTGTTTTGGAAATTGAATGTCACCCCAGAACAAAATATATCCTTTGCCCGACACTATGAAACTTGTCCAATCGCATCTGGAACACCATATTTACGGTATTTCTATTTTTGCAACTGAATTTCACCCCAGAAAAAATATATCCTTTGCAGGACACTATTAATCTTTGCCAGCCACAACCACTGATTTTCGGTATTGCTATTTTGGCAATTGAATTTCACCCCAGAACAAAAGATATCCTTTGCCGGACACTATTAAATCTAGCCAGCCACTGCTGGGACACCAGATTTAGGGGATTGCTATTTTGGCAATTGAATTTCACCCCAGAAAATTATCTATCCTTTGCCGGACACTATTAAACTTGGCCAGCCACTGCTGGGACACTAGATTTACGGTATTGCTATTTTGGCAATTTAATTTCACCCCAGAACAAAATATATCCTTTGCCGGGCACTATTAAACTTGGCCAGCCACAGCTGAAACCACTGATTTACGGTATTGCTATTTTAGCAATTGAATTTCACCCTAGAACAAAATCTTTCCTTTGCCGTACACTATTAAACTTGGCCAGCCACTGCTGGGGCACCAGATTTAGGGGATTGCTATTTTGGCAATTGAATTTCACCGCAGAAAATTATCGATCCTTTGCCAGACACTATTAAACTTGGCCAGCCACTGCTGGAACACCAGATTTAGGGGATTGCTATTTTGGCAATTGAATTTAACCCCTCAATAGAAATTTCAAACCTGAGTTTCTAGGGGTAACAATAAGCACAGCCAAGCCACTGATGTAGGCTATAATAAAAAAAAAACTTTCTATTGATGGATTGCTGGACTTGGTGGCAGCTTGTGCTGGTGCACCACAAGACACAAAATGGCCGCCGATCACCCCAGAAAAAAGTGACAGAAAAACGCTCTGTGCAGCCTAAAAACCAGTGAGCAATTAACTATCAGAAGTTGAATGATTCACAGCTGTAGATCGATCTCTTCATTAGGTGTTTTTGCTGAGTTTTCCCTGCCTAATCTCTCCCTCACAGCAGCTGCGTCCTATTCCTACACTAATTCGAGCAGAGTGACGTGCGGCGCTACGTGACTCCAGCTTAAATAGAGGCTGAGTCACATGCTGCACTTGGCCAATCACAGCCATGCCGTTAGTAGGCATGGCTTTGATGGCTTCTTAGGGCAAGAAGTAAAACGCTAGCTGATTGGCTCCTGTGCAGCCCTTCAGAAAGCGGGAAGAAATCGCCGAACAACGAACCCGAACCCGAACTTTTTTGAAAATGTTCGGGTCCGGGTCCATGTCCCAAACACCCCAAAATTCGGTACGAACCCGAACTCTCCAGTTCGGGTTCGCTCCACTCTAATCACATCCACACAATTGCCATCTTGTGTAGGATGTCTATTGTGGTAATTGTGGTCTGCTGCGGGCATCCTCCACTGTATGCATTTTTGCTGGGGATCGCCATTAGCAATGGGCCACAAGTGCAGGATCTGCTCCCTTGTATATATCCTGCTTCATGCCACCTTTCAGTTGTTTTGTATCTATCAGCTTTTGCCCCACAAATGTCAAACCAAAGAGGAAAGGTTAGGAAGGACACATATGCATCATCAATAATCAAATACAAATATATTCAGTCTTATCTATATGTTTCCAAGTAGTGTTTGATATAAGAACTTATGACTAAAACTGTGGTCCCTTGTGTTAATAGAATTTCTGAACAGAGGGGTTAAGATTATTAATCATGTGGTTAAATATTTGCTTTACACTTTTATACTGATGACTTGTTTGCTTTTGTTTTATATCTCACATTACTCAATGTTTAGATATGGAAATCTAATAACAGCCATTAACTGCAATGATTATTCTATAAGCTGTGTGCAAAGTCCTTTAGATCATTCATGTAACTTTCAAAACTTTCTATACTGAAGACTGGTTTTAGACAAAATATGGCCCTGGGCAAAATCAAAAGTGGGGCCCCAAATCACGTAATAATGTACTAACAGCAGACTAACAGCTTTATAATAGGTGGACATCGGGGAAAGCGCCCTGTTCTAATAATGAGCAGCAGTCTGTACTAGGCTTCCAGGCTCATTATTATTATATCACAGTTCAGGCCACTAGGTGACATTACAGAACTGTGATATAGTTATTTCTATACAGAATAATGGGACAATATAAGTTGCAATATGATGATTGCAAGTTGTGGTTCACTTGCAAAAGTTAAAAAAAGTAAAAAAAAAGTTTTGAGAAAATAAAAAAAATCAAATCCCCCCCCCCCACGTTCCCCAAACTAAAAACAAACAATCAAAAAATAACCTTATTGGCATCACCGCATGCAAACCCCCATTCTATTAAAATTTAAAAAAAGTTATCCCATATGGTGAATGGCGTAACAAAAAAAAATAATTAAAAGGCAGATTCGCCGTTTTTTCATGACTTTATCTCCCAAGAAAATGAAATAGAGCTGTCTCTATAGTCAACCTTGCTATTTGATTGCTAGAATTAGCGAAGTTGACGAATAGGTTGCTAAAACGAAGATGTAGAATACTTCGTTATCTGCGTTTTGAGGAATATGACGAATACATTCGTCATATTCGCTATTCGCTAATTCTACCAAGCCAACCATAAACTTCCTTGCTCATGGAGCGTCCCCATCACCATGGGAACGTCTCCATATACTAAAATGTACTGTCGGATTTGAGGAATTACGTTGAAATCGCAATGCGATTAATTCAAGTTATATTAATCGCATTGCGATTTCAACTTAGAGCTGGGTTTATAATGGGTCAGCTTGCTAGAATGAACGAAGATAACGAATATGGAATATAGCAGCAGTGCTAAGTTGAATTCGCAATGCGATTAATTTAACTTGAAGTAATCGTATTGTGATTTCAACTTAACACTGCTAGTGCTATATTCCATATTCGTTATAATTCTAGCCTATGTAAGATAGCAGTGCTAAGTTGTAATCGCAATGCGATTAATATAACTTGAATTAATCGCATTGCGATTTTAACGTAATTCCTCAAATCTGACAGTACATTTTTGTATATGGAGACGTTCCATGAGCTCCATGAGCACGGAAGTTGGCAGAAGCGGCAATGGGCACTGACTAGAGCAGCCAGGAAGCATGGAATCCTCAGGACAGGTAAGAACTACTTTTGGGAAGTGGGAAAGAAAAAAATATAACTAAAAAAATAAAATAAAAACGAATATTCGAAATAGCGAATTTATAGCGCTATATTCGAAATATTCGCGAATTAGCGAAGTGCCGATATTCGCTAAAAAAATTCGCTATTCGAATATTCGCGCTCAACACTAGTGTAGAACACTGTGCCTTGCAGTAACAGGCATAGGGAGTCTGCTGTGGTAGTGAAATAATACTGTGAGTCAGTATGACATGCAGATGACAGGCATCACTCTTAGAATAACTGCACACTTCACTTATTTGGACAGTCACGGGGCCAAAACTGATCAAATGACTCAAGTATGAACTTACAGGTTGATGTTAGCACCAAAAAGAAGAGTACTCCATTTACACTGTCGTCTGCTGATTCTACATAGATGTCTACAGAAACTGTTCTATTAAACACAAGTAGAGCCCCCAGACAGAGTGGAGAGGGTGTCAGCAGTAAGTTTGTGTTTACATCACTGATTATTTTGTCGAACTTCAGCAGCATCAGGAGGAGGCCATAGGGTGGCACAATGACAAAGTGGAGGTGGCGGCAGCATAAGGAGGCCACAGAGTGGCACAATGATAGAGTCTGGAGGTGGCGGCAGCAGCAGCACCAGGAGGAGGCCACAGGGTGGCACAATGACAGCGTGGAGGTGCCAGCAGCAGCATGAGGAAAGCACAGAGTGGCACAATGACAGAGTGTGGAGATGGCAGTAGCATCATCAGGAGGCCACAGAGTGGCACAATAATAGTGAGAGTGTGGAGGTGGCGGCAGCAGTAGATCTAAAACACAGATGAGATGTAAATGGAATATTTGCATGTCTTCAGTATTTTGAACCTACTCCTGCTTTTGGCTACCAAATCATAAGCCAGTTCTGATGGGACCAAACAGGCCTTACAGCTGCTACACAGACATGATCTGTTGTGCGTCTCATTTTGCTTCCTTCTGAAAGATCAGAGGAAGGGTTAAATAAATGATGATGTCAGCCAGGCCGATAGGCAAAATAGTGGCCTAGTCATAAAGTGCGGAGGGTGGGAAAAGCATGAGAAGCCCATACAGTGGCCCTATAACATAGTGAGGTGGAAGCCGCATGAGGAGACCATAGAGTGGCCAAATGACAGAGTCTGGAGGTGGCAGCAGCATCAGGAGTAGGCCACAGAGTGGCACAATGACAGTGTGGAGATGGCAGCAGTACCTTCAGGAGGCCACAGAGTGAAACAATGATAGAGTGTGGAGGTGGAGGTGGTGTCAGCATCAGCATAAGAAGGAGGCCATAGGGTGGCACAATGACAGAGTGGAGGTGTAGGCAGCATCAGGAGGCCACAGGCCGATAAGCAAAATAGTGGCCTAGTCATGAAGTGTGGAGGGTGGGAAAAGCATGAGAAGCCCATACAGTGGTCCTATAACATAGTGGTGAGGTGGAAGCAGCATGAGGAGACCATAGAATGGCACAATGACAGTCAGGAGGTTGCAGCATCAGCATCAGGAGGAGACTACAGAGTGGCACAATGACATTGTGGATGTGGCAGCAGCATCAGGTGGTCACAGAGTAGCACAATGACAGAGTGTGGAGGTGGCGGCAGCCGCAGCACCAAGAGGAGGCCACAGGGTGGCACAATGACAATGTGAAGGTGGCAGCAGCAGCACTATGAGGAAGCCACAGAGAGGCACAATGACAGAGTGTGGAGGTGGTGGCAGCAGCATCAGGAGGAGGCCACAGGGTGGCACAATGACAGTGTGGAAGTGGAAGCAGCAGCATCAGGAGGCATAGTGTTGAGGTAGCAGCAGCATCAGGAAACCACAAAGTGGCCAGGTGACATAGTGTGGAGGTGTCAGTAGCATCAGGAGTAGGTCACAGAGTGGAACAATGACAGTGTGGGGATGGCAGCAGCACCTTCAGGAGGCCACAGAGTGAAACAATGATAGAGTGTGGAGGTGGCAGCATCAGCAGCATGAGGAAACCACAGAGAGGCACAATTACAGAGTGTGGAGGTGGTGGCAGCAGCCACAGGGTGGCAAGGTGACTTAGTGTGGAGGTGGCAGCAGCATCAGGAGGAGGCTACACGGTGGCACACTGACAGCTTGAAGGTGGCAGCAACATCAGGAGGCCACAGAGATGCACAATGAGAGTGTGGAGGTGGCGGCAGCAGCAGCATAGGGAGGAGGCCATAGGGTGGCAAAATGACAGTGTGGAGGTAGCAGCCGCAGCATGAGGAGACCACAGAGTGGCACAATGATAGAGTGTGGAGGTGGTGGCAGCAGCATCAGGAGGAGGCCACAGGGTGGCACAATGACAGACGGTGGAGGTGGCAGCATCATTAAAAGGAGGCCACAGAGTGGCAAAATGACAGAGTGTGGAGGTGAAAGCAGCAGCATCAGGAGGCCACAGGGTGGCAAAGTGACATAGTGTGGAGGTGACAGCAGAATCAGTATGCCACAGAATGACACAATGAAAGAGTGTGGAGGTGGCGGCAACAGTAGCATCAGGAGGAGGCCACAGGGTGGCAAGGTGACATAGTGTTGAGGTAGTAGCAGCAGCCTCAGGAGACCACAGAGTGGCCAGGTGACATAGTGTGGAATTGGCAGCAGCATAAGGAGAGCACAGAGTGGCAAGGTGACTTAGTGTGGAGGTGTCAGCAGCATCAAGATACTATAGAGTGGCAAGGTGACATAATGTGGAGGTGGCAGCAGCATCAAGAAACCACAGTGTGGCCAGGTGACGTAGTGTGGAAGTGGAAGCAGCATCAGGAGACCACAGAGTGGCAAGGTGACATAGTGTAAAGGTGGCAGCATCATCAAGAGACCACAGAGTGGCCAGGTGACTTAGTGTGGAGGTGTCAGCAGCATCAAGAGACCACAGAGTGGCCAGGTGACATAGTGTGGAGGTGGAAGCAGCATCAGGAGACCACAGAGTGGCAAGGTGACATAGTGTGGAGGTGGCAGCAGCATCAGGAGACAACAGAGTGGCAAGGTGACAGAGTGAATGTGGCAGCATCATCAAGAGACCATAGAGTGACCAGGTGACTTAGTGTGGAGGTGGCAGCAGCATCAAAAGACCACGGGGTGGCAAGGTAACATAGTGTGGAGGTGGCAGCAGCATCAAGAAACCACAGAGTGGCAAGATGACATAGTGTGGAGGTGGCAGCAGCAGCAGGAGACCACAGAGTGGCAAGGTGACATAGTGTGGAGGTGGCAGGCAGGATAGGGAGGAATCATTCCACAGCATTTATGTTTAACAGGGTTTAGTAGGGGAGGTTAGAGCCTGGGTAATAGAAACAATACTATTACACCTTGCTGCACTGACTGGGGATCCAAATTGCCATTATACAGCTCTATAATTCCAGCAAATTGTTCTTGTTATTAAGGTGCAAGTGCTGTTTGATCTAGGCATTAACAGGGTTTATTACAAGGAAATATTTCTATGTCTTATTTGCCCTTGTGTGGTGAAGTTATATGTTCTAAAGCATTTTTTGGCTTGTATTAGTGGGAAAAAAGGGGTTATTAGTCGTTGTGTGGTGAAGTGCGATTAGTGGCAAAGTGCATGTATTAGTGGCAAAAGTAAAATATACTTGCCCTTCAGAAGTGCAGTTATATATTCTAAAGACCTTTTGGCGTGTATTAGTGGCAAATGAAAAATATATTTGCCATTCATCGGTGCAGTTATACGTTCTAAAGCCCTTTTTTTATGTGTATTAGTGGGGGGGAGGGGGGAGGACTTATTAGACTTTTTGGGGGTGTTTTAATTTCCTTTTTATTTATTTATTTGATCTAACAGTATGCCAGACAGAGAAGTGCTAGGCCCTGCATAGGGAAGTGGCAGAGGCCTAAATGTTTCTGGCGCAGGCAGAGGTCGCAGCAGAGTAAGGAAGCGTGACAGCAGGAATCACAACGAGAGGCCTGAGATCCCGGTGTCATCTAGCGGTCATGTCTTAACCAGCAATCCAGCGGTTCTTGAATAGTTGACTCGGTCATCCACTTCATCCCAAGTGACATCAGACACCCCCAGCCAAGAGTCAGTGAGTTCATCATACACAACCCTTAGTTGGCATGGCCCAAGAGCCGGCCCTGTGCCCTCACCTGTCCTCAACCTGCCTCTGTCCTTTTCTGTTTCCTCAGCCAGGGAATTATTGTATGCTGTGGGGTCAGCTCCACTATACCCAGAGACGGTTGAGGAGGACATTAGTGACGAGCAGATGATGTTGATGATGTAGCTGATCGCACTTAGGGCCAGGCAACAAAGGGGCTTCATCATCGGGAGAAGATGGTGGCAGCTTGCCCATGAGGCAGCGGCAGAGCTAGCAAGTCGCTAGGGTGGCCGGGAGTCAGCAGGTTGGCAGCAGTGGGAGGTCAGTAGCCAAACGTGCCCGGGGTAGACCATCCGCTTAGCAGGAGCCTACCTGCTCGAGAAGTAGCAGTGCACGGGTTCACGGAGGCAGCGGCGGTAGCAGTCAGTCAGTGCGCAGTGTTGGGGGTAAAATCACCTACTCGGCAGTGTGGCAGATTTTTTGTTAAGCCGCTGGTGGAGGTGAACATGGCCATATGTAGAATCTGTGGGCAGAAGGTGAAGCGTGGTCATGGTGCCAATGTTGGCACCACAGCTCTGCGTCAACATATGCAGCATCACCATAAAGTCGCTGGGGAGAATTGTGGCTCCGATGTTGTGGTCCAACCTACCACAGCAACCACTGCATCACCCAGTGGCACACAGCTCCTCATCAGTCATTCTGTCAGCAATTGATCACTGAAGTGATTGGCAAGAGAAAACAATATGCATACACACATCCAATGGCGCAGAAGATGAACGTGCTTCTCGCCAAGTTGCTGGTGCTGCAGTCCCTCCCTTTGCAAGTGGTGGACTCTACACCTTTCAGAGAACTTATGGCTTGTGCCGTGCCGAGGTGGAGAGTCGCAAGCCATATTTTATTTGCCAAAAGCGCAGTACCAGCCCTTCACACACATGTAGAACAGAAGGTGGGCCAGTCCTTGAGCATGTCGGTGTCTGCCAAACTGCACAGCAGCACGGACGTGTGGAGCTGTAACTATGGTCAGGTTCAATGCATGTCCTTTACGGCCCACTAGATGAATATGGTTTCTGCACAGCCACCTGAGCAACATGGCCAGGTGCCGTCGCTTTCGACTCCACGGTCTCACGCTGTTGGGCCTGCGACAATGTCCGCCTCTGCCTCCTCATCCCCCACCATGTACTGAGCCTCCACTTCAGGGACAATTCACAGTGCCCTTCCAACATACCACATGTGCAGGGCATGGCGGTGTCACGAAGAAGCTACAGGGTGATGAGGAAGATGAGGTAGAGAACCAAGACACACCGTGGCAGTATGCAGTGGAGATGGAGGTAGGAACTCCCTCTGAGTCACTTGCACAAATGACCCAATGCATGCTCACTTACTTGTGTAGTAACAGCCAAATTGTCACCAAAGAGATGACTTCTGGCTCTTCACCTTTTTAGACCCTTACTAATAGTTCAAAATGGGGGCCTTTTTTTACACTCGCTGAGAGGGAGGACAAACTGAATTACTTTAGAGACATCCGACGCAGTCAGTTGACAGCATAGTGAAGAAACTACTCACTAGCAGCTAGAGATAGAGCAGAACCTGAACCAGCAGGTGGTAGCATACTTGGAGCGCATCCTGCCGGTCATTGAATATCCGCTAGACTACTGGGCAGCCAAACTGTATTTGTGGCTGCAACTGGACGAGTTTGCCCTTGAAATGCTGTCCTGCCCGGCCAGTAGTGTGACATCAGAGATGGTGTTTAGTGTGGCAGGGGCCATAGTTACCCCAAGAAGAACTCGCCTGTCCACCCAAAATGTGGAGAGACTGACCTTTGTCAAGATGAATCAGGCAAGGATCAGCCAGGATTTCCACCCAACAATGCCTGATGCATCAGACTAAATAATCCATGGTGCCACACCAACACGTTGACAAAAAAGACCGATTTCTTCTGGCTACCTTCCTCAGATACTATTCTGATGCTGACACCTACTTGATGTCGCACATATGATGCCAAGTGCTCCTTCTTTCACCCACCATCTTTAGCTGGTTCTGGTATTGCCACCCACCTCCCCACCTATGTCACCTTGCCACTCTGTGGCCTCCTCATGCTGCTGCCACCTCCACACTATGTCACCTTGCCACTCTGTGGCCTCCTCATGCTGCTGCCACCTCCATACTATGTTACCTTGCCACTCTGTGGTCTTCTGATGCTGCTGCCACCTCCGCACTATGTCACCTTGCAACTTTGTGTCCTCCTGATGCTGCTGCCACCTCCACACTATGTCACCTTGCAACTCTGTGGCCTCCTGATGCTGCTGCCACCTCCACACTATGTCACCTTGCCACTCTATGGCCTCCTCATACTACTGCCATCTCCACACTATGTCATATTGCCACTCTGTGGCCTCCTGATGCTGCTGCCACCTTCACACTATGTCACCTTGCCACTCTGTGGTCTTCTGATGCTGCTGGCACCTCCACACAATGTCACCTTGCAACTCTGTGACCTCCTGATGCTGCTGCCACCTCCACACTATGTCACCTTGCCACTCTGTGGTCTTCTGATGCCGCCACCTCCACACTTTGTCACCTTGCCACTCAGTGGCCGATTGATGCTTCTGTCATCTCTACACTATGTCACCTTGTCCCTCTGTGGTCTACTAATGCTGCTGCACGTCCACATTATGTCACCTTCCACTCTGTGGTCTCCTGATGATGCTGCCACCTCCATACTATTTCAACTTGCCACTCTGTGGTCTTCTGATGCTGCTCTCACCTCCATACTATTTCACTTTGCGACTCTCTGGTTTCCTCATGCTGCTGCCACCTTCACACTATGTCACTTTGCCACTCTGTGGTCTCCTCGTGCTGGTCCCACCTACACACTATGTCAACTTGGCACTCTGTGGTCTCTTGATGCTGCTGCCACCTCCACACTATGTCACCTTGCCACTCTGTGGCCTCCTGATACTGCCACCACCTCCACACTGTCATTGTGCCACTCTGTTCTCTCCTGATGCTTCTGCTGCCACCACCACAGTGTCATTGTGCCACTCTGTGGTCTTCTCATGCTGCTTCCACCCCATCACTATGTCATAGGGCTACTCTGTGGACTTCTCATGCTGTTCCCACCCTCCCCATTTCATGACTGGGCCATTATTTTGCCTTTCGGCCTGGCTGACATCATCATTTAATTGACCCTTCTTCTGATCTCTCAGAAGGAAGGAAAATTGAGACGAACAACTGATCCTCTCTGTGTAGCAGCTGTATGGCCTGTATAGTCTTGTCATAATTGGCTTGTGATTTGGTAGCCAAAAGCAGGAGTGTGTACAAAACACAGAAGACATGCAAATATTCCATTCACATGTCATTTCTGTTTTGGATCCACTCCAGTTTTTTTGTCATTAGCAATAATGATAAATTACTGACCAAATGCTGACAGAGTAAAGGCGTATACAGACAGGTTCCGTTTTTGGGGGGTTATTGTTCTAACAGATCAGACGAAGGGCAAAATAATCAGTGATGTCAACACAAACTTACTGCTGACACCACTCTGTTGGGGGGCTCTACTTGTATAAGCGTTTAATAGAACAGGTTCTGTAGACATTAGTGATGAGTGAGCATGCTCGGCCAAGTTTTGTTTCAGCTCCAGCATTGCTATGCTCGGTGCTCGGCTTAATTTGGCTGAGCACCACGCATATTCGTTGCATTGTTCGAGTCTCCTTCCCGCACTTTTGGCGCCTTCTAACCAGCCAATGAAGGTCCAGGTAAGTAATTCCCCTCAGTGTAAGGACATACAGTTGTGTTCAAAATTATTAAAGGGTTTTAGGGAATTTAGTGTACATTTGTAATTGTGTTCAGAATGAAATCTTACAAGGACTTTTTAAAGAACCAAATGCAACTAAAATGACATCAATTGTTTTTGTAATACAGTATTAAATGTGTTTTTTTGTGATTTCTTCATTGACATAATTATTCAACCCCTTAATGACTACCACTCTTAAGAACAGAGGTTCATTCAAGTGTTTTCGATCAGGTATTGAAAACACCTGTGGATGTCAAGGAGAAGCAGTCAAGCATAATAAGCACCAATTAGGCAGATTTAAAATGACTGTGATGCTCAGCTCCTTCTAGACATTTACTGTTGTGTTTACAAACATGGTGAAGTCAAGAGAATGGTCCAGGAAGACAAGAGAAGAGGTGATTTCTCTTCACAGGAAGGGCAATGGCTATAAGAAGATTGCAAAGATGTTAAACATACCAAGAGACACCATAGGAAGCATCATTCGCAAATTCAAGGCAAAGGGCACTGTTGAAACGCTACCTGGTCGTGGCAGAAAAAAGATGCTGACTTTGACTGCTGTGCACTACCTGAAGCGCAAAGTGGAGAAAAGTCCCCATGTGACTGCTGAGGAACTGAAAAAAAAATTGTCAGATGCGGGTACTGAAGTTTCAGCTCAGACAATAAGGCGCACACTGCGTAATGAAGGCCTCCATGCCAAAACTCCCAGGCGCACCCCCTTGCTGTCTCCAAAGAATAAGAAGAGTCGACTGCAGTATGCCAAAAGTCATGTGGACAAACCACAAAAGTTTTGGGATAGTGTTCTGTGGACTGATGAAACAAAATTAGAACTGTTTGGGCCCATGGATCAACGCTATGTTTGGAGGAGGAAGAACAAGGCCTATGAAGAAAAGAACACCTTGCCTACTGTGAAGCATGGCGGGGGGTCAATCATGCTTTGGGGCTGTTTTGCTTCTACAGGTACAGGGAAGCTTCAGCGTGTGGAAGGTACCATGAATTCTCTTCAGTACCAGGAGATATTGGATAAAAATGTGATGCAGTCCGTCACAAACCTGAGGCTTGGGAGACGTTGGACCTTTCAACAGGACAATGATCCCAAGCATACCTCCAAGTCCACTAGAGCATGGTTGCAGATTAAAGGCTGGAACATTTTGAAGTGGCCATCGCAGTCACCAGACTTAAATCTGATTGAGAACCTCTGGTGGGACTTAAAGAAAGCAGTTGCAGCGCGCAAGCCTAAGAATGTGACTGAACTGAAGGCTTTTGCCCATGAAGAATGGGCGAAGATACCCGTAGATCGCTGGAAGACACTTGTGTCAAGCTATGCTTCACGTTTAAAAGCTGTTATAACTGGAAAAGGATGTTGTACTAAGTACTAAGATTGAATGTCACTTGGGGGTTGAATAAAACTGATAATGATGTGAGCACAGAAAAGACATTTGTGGTTATTTAATTATAAATGTTATGTTATATTTGTCTGACTTACAAGTGCCTCTTTGATTTAATTGTAAACAAGATGACTGAAATGAACAAAATCAATGTCAAACTGGCCAAAACACTCAATTTCAGTGGGGGTTGAATAAGTTTGAACACAATTGTAGCAATGTTAGCTGTAATCCTTACACTGATTGGCTGGACGGAATGCGTGATACCATTTCATAGAGGAGCTGAAGTTCGGCACTCGGTTCATTCAGGGAGAGCAGACAGTAGGCAGGGACAGATAGCGTTTTGCTCTAAACTTACTGATTTCACTCCAAAAACCTTATTGAAAGACCTAACAGTCCTTTTAAGGACTAGATTGTGTGTTTGACAGCAGTGCCGCACATTTTATTTTATTTTTTAATAAGGGGTTTGCTTCAGCACTATCAGGGACAGGCGTCACCAGGAAGGGATATATAGTGCAGGGCTTGAAAAACACTTTTATAACTTCTAAAAGACAGAAAGATTTCCGATTAGTGACATCTACAATACGCCATTATTAAGCAGTGTGTTGGGCAGATATTATCAAAAGTGGCTTATTCACAACAGTGTGCCTGGTACTCAGATATACACTGCCCCATCAAAGAAAATAAATTTTCACACACATCTGTGTGTGTGTCCAATCCGCAACTGTTATCTTAATTACTCCAGCAGAGAGTCATTTATATTTTGGCCATAGTTAACTAGTTTTGGGCACATCTGTGTGTGCGTTTAGGCTGCAACTGTATATACAGTATTCGCGCAGAGAGTACTTTTTATTTGGGACAAATTTGTATCCAATATAGAACAACATCCGAATACAGTGTGCATTGTCAAAATTACATTATCTCTGGGCTAATGTATTGTTGAAAATCTGTATTTTTCTGTCTCCTGTGCCTTACTGGAAGCCAATACAGTGTGTATTGTAAATATTACATTATCTCTGGTCTAGTGTACTCCTGAAAATCTTTATTTTTCTGTATTCAGTACATTACAGCAAATCAATACAGTTTGTACTGTAAAACTTACATTATCTCTGGTATAGTGTACTCCTGAAATTGTTTATTTTTCTGTATTCAGTACATTACAGCAAGCCAATACAGTGTGTACAGTAAAAATTACATTATCTCTGGGCTAGTGTAGTGCCGAAAATTCGTATTTCTCTGTCTACAGTACATTACAGCAAGCCAATACAGTGTGTACTGTAAAAAATTCATTATCTATGGCCTACTGTAGTGACAAAAAATTGAATTTCTCTGTCTACAGTACATTACAGAAAGCATATACAGTGTGTACTGTGAAAATTCCATTATCTCTGGTCTAGTGTACTCCTGAAAATATTTATTTTCCTGTATTCAGTACATTATAGCAAGCCAATACAGTGTGCACTGTAAAAAGTTTCATTATCTGTGGGCTAGTGTAGTGCGGAAAATTTGTATTTATCTGTCTACAGTACATTACAGCCTATACAGTGTGTACTGTAAAAATTACATTATCTCTGGTCTCGTGTACTCAGAAAATATTTCTTTTTCTGTATTCAGTACATTACAGCAAGCCAATATAGTGTGTACTGTAAAGATTTCATTATGTCTGGTCTAGTGTACTCCTAAAAATGTTTATTTTTCTGTATTCAGTACATTACAGCAAGCCTATACAGTGTGTACTGTAAAAATTACATTATCTCTGGTCTAGTGTACTCCTGAAAAGCTTTATTTTTCTGTCTTCAGTAAATTACAGAAAGTCAATACAGTGTGCACTGTAAAAATTACATTATCTCTGGGCTAGTGCAGTGCTAAAAATCAGTATTTTTCTGTATTCAGTACTGTCCTGCGTCAGAAAACTGTGTCTTTAGCGGACAGTAAAACAATCTGCGCCACATCTACAGACAAAACTATTAATATGAAGAAGCCGAACACAAAGGTAGGGTGAAGTGGGGATTGATGCTCATGGTGCAAGCAGAGGCTGTGGCCCTGGGCATGATGCTGATGGAGCAAGCAGAGGCCGTGGCCCTGGGCGTGATGCTGATGGTGCAAGCAGAGGCCGTGGCCCTGGGCGTGATGCTGATGGTGCAAACAAAGGCCGTGGCCCTGGGCGCAATGAAACTGTGCCTGCTGCCAGTGCACCAGACAAAACTAAAAAATCCACCTTACCCAGCTTCATGTCCAACTTAGCTGGGCAGCGCAGGACAACACTGTCCAAGTCGGACCAGTGTGAACAGGTGGTCAGTTGAATTGCAGAAGATAATGCTACCAGTCGGTTAAGCACCACCCTCTCTTTCACGAAGTCCAGTCTCTGTATCCTCACTCTAATTCTCCTTCCTCCAACCATGTCGCGTCTAGGCCAACAAGATATTTACATGACCTCTTTTCATCGCCAGTACTTGGTTTGGCTCTCTCGCCAAGCACGCTTGAAGAGGTACCTGAGATATTGTGCCCTGATTTCCAACCTCTTGAGCTTTTACAATCTCAAAAAGATGACGGTGTTGAACCGCAATCATTCATTCATGAGGTGGATGATGATGAGACATAGTTGCCAATCACTGAGGTGGTGGTTAGGTCAAGTCAGGAGGATGAGCAGAGTGAGGAAGTAGAAGAGGAGGTGGTGGACGATGAGGTCACTGACCCAACATGGTTAGGTGAAAAGCCGAGCGAGGACAGCAGTACAGAGGGGGAGGGATCCGTAGCACCACAACAGTCTGGAAGAGGCAGTGGGGAGACATCGGCCCACACCAAACAGGCCCGCAACCGTTAGACCGAGCACCCCCATGCGTAAATCTACCTTGCCAAGGGGTAGGTGTTCCGCAGTATGGTGCTTTTTCGAGGAAAGAACAGATGACAAAAAAGTGGTAGTTTGCAACCTGTGCCATACCAAACTGAGCCGGGCGTGAACACTAGCAACCTCTACCACCACCAGCATGATCCTCCACATGGCATCCAAGCACCCTAATAAGTGGGCCGAATGCCTGGGGCCACACTCTGCATCTGCCGGTCCCACCACTGCCTCCACTTAACATGTGTTACGTGCTGCTGGCCAATCCCCTGTCGAAGGCGCAGGACCGGATTCCCCTCGCCCTGCACCTGGACCGTCGCATGAACCATCAGCAACAACATCCACTTCCCTGTCCCAGCGCAGCGTCCAAATGTCGATAATACAGACATTTGAATGCAAACGCAACTTTCGAAATGTTGCCATTTAGGCTTGTGGACACTGAGGCCTTCCGCAGCCTGATGTCGACGGCCGTCCCTCGGTACGCAGTCCCCAGCCGCCACTATTTTTCATGGTGTGACGCTGTCCCCGCCTTAAACCAACGCACTTACTGCGAAGGTCCACCTCACCATGGACACATGGACAAGTGCTGGTGGCCAGGGACGCTACATTTCCCTGAGTGCATACTGGGTGAATGTTGTGGAGGCCGGGAGTGAGCACTGGGATGGCACATGTGCTACACACGCCCAGTATTGAAGGCCCTACATCCATCAGGGTCTTAATGAGGCATGTGAGTTGTTTAGTCTGGTACATGTACAGCCCAGGTGATGCAGCGGACATGGATATGGATGTCGACTTGAACGCAGTGCATTTGGTTATAACAAGCAGTTTACGTTACAAGACGTTGCATGCTGCTTCATGGCAAGGATGGAGCCTTTTTTTTATTTTTTTATCTGTGAATAATTTGGTCTATTATTTATTTGTTTCACATTTTTCACACGTTCACGTGTTTATTGTTTATTTATGTGTTATTTTGATACACAAGGTATTCACTATCATGTCTTTTATGATGTATGCACTATATGTAACACATATCTGTTTTAATGTCTTTAAATATTTACAATCATTATTGATCACAGAGTATGGTTCCTTTTATAGTTAGGAATTCATATGTTATTTCACTTATTACATTATTAGGTGGTGTATTTGCACTTCATATAAATTTGGGGATGATTATGTTGTATGGGTCTGGTCTGTGGTAATATTACCATCATGGATGGTTCACCTTGCTTGGCAACTTGTTTGCGTTCTTTGTGTCAGCTAATTACTTTTATATGATTCTATTTGTGTTTTCCGCTTTTACTCTGTGCCGCGCCTGTGTTTGAGACGCATCGCAGGCATGCGCTTGGTGGTGACGTCATGGCGTGCTCCTATGCCGTTCTCCATAGAGATGGATGCCTCTTAGTGGCCACGCATGGACTGGGCGCGTGACCCGCTGTTTATGCGACGGGCCAGGGCGCTCATCACGTGGGGACGGGCAGCGTGCGGCTGTGTTGTCCTCTCCCAATCATGCTGCCGATGCGCTCATAGATTCAACACAGGTGAGACTCACACTATTTAAACTTGGTATACTACCACATAGATTAGCCTTCTGGCGAAGCCATTCAGGCGAAACGCACGTCGAGGTGGTCAGTGGTGCCGGGAGCCAGGCCCTCCAACCATGGGTAATATTACCATATACTCTATCTGCCAAACATGTGCTTATATTGTTTGACTTTATTTGGGGTCATTACATGTGGTATGGCCAGCCCTACAATCACTTGCTGTCTTGTATGCTCCTACTAACTGGGTTCGCATTGGCCATTCCTGGCAGTTAGTATTAAACGATACTAACTGCAAATATATGCTCTTTTTACTTCATTATTTTTTCTGATTTCTTTATTTTTGGGAGCATTTTTGCGACTATGTTGTTTGGGGCTTAATGGCCATGCTTCATGTTGCCTGCTGTTAGGCTTATTAGAGCATGCAGGGTGATTATCTATATATTTGCACATTGTTTATTTTGCTGAGATTCTGACCATATCATTCTGCCCTGGTGGGTGGTGACCTTCCTTTCGGCATCAGTCTTCGGGGAGTCGCCCGTGGTTACAGCCGGGCTCTTCAGTGGTTGTTATGTCCCATGTCTGTGTATATTTATTTCAAGAAATTCCAATAAATTCTGATATATGAATTTTACATGAGACTCTGAGATTTTTTGCTGAACACTGGTAGTCAGTGGCATAGGGATCTCCATAGCAGCCATAGCAATGGCTATGGGGCCCTACGCCACTGGGGGCCTGGGCCGCCGGCTGAGGAGTGCAGTCTTGCTGGGGGTTCCGGCGCCCCTCCTCCCCACACTGAGGCAGTCTCCTACGTAATTTATTCACTGCACTCACTTGCCTCTAATTGAAGAGAAGCGCCGTAATCTCACACAGGAGCACTGGAAGAGGCATCGAAGTGCGCATGCCCCGTCTTCCTGGCCTCTGCCAGTGTGCCTGTGTGAGATTATGGCGCTTCTCTTCAATTAGAGGCAAGCGCAGTGAATAAATTAGCTAGCAGGCGGCGGGAGGAGTGGATGACACTGACGGGGGGATCTGTGGATGACACTGAGGGGGGGATCTGTGGATGACGCTGAAAGGGGGATCTGTGGATGACTCTGAGGGGGGATCTGTGGATGACACATAGGGGGGGATCTGTGGATGATACTGAGGGGGTCTGTGGATGATACTGAAAGGGGGATCTGTGGGTGACACTGGGGGATCTGTGGATGACTCTGAGGGGAGGATCTGTTGATGACACTGATGGGGGGATCTGTGGGTGATACTGAAAGGGGGCACTGTGGATGACGCATAGGGGGATCTGTGGATGACTCTGAGGGGGATCAGTGGATGACACTGATGGGGGATCTGTGGATGATACTGAAAGGGGATCTGTGGGTGACACTGAGGGGGATCTGTGGATGACACTGGGGGAATCTGTGGATGACACTGGGGGAATCTGTGGATGACACTGGGGGAATCTGTGGATGACACTGGGGGAATCTGTGGATGACACTGGGGGAATCTGTGGATGACACTGGGGGAATCTGTGGATGACACTGGGGGAATCTGTGGATGACACTGGGGGAATCTGTGGATGACACTGGGGGAATCTGTGGATGACACATAGGGGGAATCTGTGGATGACACATAGGGGGGGATCTGTGGATGACTCTGAGAGGGGGATCTGTGGATGACACTGATGGGGGGATCTGTGGATGACACTGAAAGGGGGATCTGTGGATGACGCATAGGGGGGATCTGTGGATGACACTGAAGGGGGGATCTGTGGATGACACTGAGGGGGGAGGATCTGTGGATGATACTGAAAGGGGGATCTGTGGATGACACTTAAGGGGGGGATCTGGAGATAACACTGAAGGGGGGATCTGTGAATGACACTGAAGGGGGGATCTGTGGATGACACTGTAGGGGGGGATCTGTGGATGACACATAGGGGGGATCTGTGGATGACACTTATGAGGGATCTGTGGATGGCACTTAAGGGAGGATCTGTGGATGGCACTTAAGGGGGATCTGTGGATGGCACTTAAGGGGGATCTGTGGATGGCACTTAAGGGGGGATCTGTGGATGACACTTAAGGGGGGATCTGCGGATGACACTTAAGGGGGGATCTGTGGATGACACTTAAGGGGGATCTGTGGATGACACTTAAGGGAGATCTGTGGATGACACTTAAGGGAGATCTGTGGATGACACATGGGGGGATCTGTGGATGACACTTATGAGGGATCTGTGGATGGCACTTAAGGGAGGATCTGTGGATGGCACTTAAGGGGGATCTGTGGATGGCACTTAAGGGGGGGATCTGTGGATGGCACTTAAGGGGGGATCTGCGGATGACACTTAAGGGGGGATCTGCGGATGACACTTAAGGGGGGATCTGCGGATGACACTTAAGGGGGGATCTGTGGATGACACTTAAGGGGGATCTGTGGAAGACACTTAAGGGAGATCTGTGGATGACACTTAAGGGAGATCTGTGGATGGCACTTAAGGGGGATCTGTGGATGACACCTAAGGGGAGATCTGTGGATGACACATAAGGGGGATCTGTGGATGACACTTAAGGGGGGCCTGTGGATGACACCTAAGGGGGATCTGTGGATATCACTTAGGGGGGATCTGTAGATGACACATAAGGGGGGATCTGTGGTTGACACTTAAGGGGGGATCTGTGGATGACACTTAAGCGGGGATCTGTGGGTGACACCGAGGGGGGGATCTGTGGATGACACTGGGGGGGTGGGATCTGTGGAATGCACATAGGGGGGGATCTGTGGATGACTCTGAGGGGGAGGATCTGTGGATGACACTGATGGGGGGATCTGTGGGTGATACTGAAAGGGGGCTCTGTGGATGACGCATAGGGGGGATCTGTGGATGACTCTGAGGGGGGGATCTGGGGATGACACTGATGGGGGGATCTGTGGATGATACTGAAAGGGGGATCTGTGGGTGACACTGAGGGGGGATCTGTGGTTGACACTGGGGGGGAATCTGTGGTTGACACTGGGGGGGAATCTGTGGATGACACTGGGGGGGAATCTGTGGATGACACTGGGGGGGAATCTGTGGATGACACTGGGGAATCTGTGGATGACACTGGGGGAATCTGTGGATGACACATAGGGGGGGATCTGTGGATGACTCTGAGAGGGGGATCTGTGGATGACTCTGAGAGGGGGATCTGTGGATGACACTGATGGGTGGATCTGTGGATGACACTGAAAGGGGATCTGTGGATGACACTGAAGGGGGGATCTGTGGATGACACTGAGGGGGGAGGATCTGTGGATGATACTGAAAGGGGGATCTGTGGATGACACTTAAGGGGGATCTGGAGATAACACTGAAGGGGGGATCTGTGAATGACACTGAAGGGGGGATCTGTGGATGACACATATGAGGGATCTGTGGATGGCACTTAAGGGAGGATCTGTGGATGGCACTTAAGGGGGATCTGTGGATGGCACTTAAGGGGGGGGGATCTGTGGATGGCACTTAAGGGGGGATCTGCGGATGACACTTAAGGGGGGATCTGTGGATGACACTGAAGGGGGGATCTGTGGATGACACTTAAGGGGGATCTGTGGATGACACTTAAGGGTGATCTGTGGATGACACTTAAGGGAGATCTGTGGATGACACTTAAGGGGAGATCTGTGGATGGCACTTAAGGGGGATCTGTGGATGACACCTAAGGGGAGATCTGTGGATGACATATAAGGGGGATCTGTGGATGACACTTAAGGGGGGCCTGTGTATGACACCTAAGGGAGGATCTGTGGATATCACTTAAGGGGGGATCTGTGGATATCACTTAAGGGGGGATCTGTAGATGACACTTAAGGGGGGATCTGTGGATGACACTTAAGGGAGATCTGTGGATATCACTTAAGGGGGGATCTGTAGATGACACATAAGGGGGATCTGTGGTTGACTCTTAAGGGGGGATCTGTGCGATACACTTAGGGGGGATCTGTGGATGAAACTTAGAGGAGATCTAGGTAGGGGTGTGGGGATGTTGGGGTGGAAGGTCCTGGAGGGGTTTTTAGGTGGGAAATCTGGAAGGGGTGGGAGGTCTGATAGGTATGTGGGGGTGGGAGATCCGGGAGGGGGGGCCCCATAAATGTCTTTTGCTATGGGGCCCAGTCATTTCTAGCTATGCCCCTGCTGGTAGTTGTGCTTTATCGGGGTTTATGTTATTATCCAGTGTCGATTGATATTTCTATCGAATTTCTGAGCTGCAATATAGGTATTATCCATCAGGGTCTCCGCCAGCAGCTATGGTACTGGCTTCAACCCCCACTTCTCCTCCTCTGCCGCCTCCTCCTCCACTTCCACCTCCAACAGCAGTCAGCCATCAGTCGCTAGCTTGAAGCAGTGTAGCACTGCTATGGGTAAGCACCAACAGGCCCTGCTGAAGCTGATCTGCTTAGGGGACAAACAGCTCACCGCCGCAGAGCTGTGCCACTGTATAAGGGATCAGACCACGCTGTGGCTCGCCACTCAACCTAGAAACAAGTATGGTTGTGTCTGACAATGGCCGTAACTTGGTGGCGGCTTTGGAGCTCGGCCACCTGACACACTTTCCATGCCTAGCCCACATCTTAAACTTAGTGGGGTTAGCGGTTTATCAAAACCTATCCCAATTTGCAGAAGATACTAGGTCTGTCAATGCTGCAGCAGCGCTTGCGGGCTTCCAGCTCACCGACTGTTGTGCGACGTGAGCACGCGCTGGAACTCTACGTTCTACATGTTGGCCAAGATTTGTGAGCAGAAGAGGGCAGTTGTGGAATACCAGCTGCAACATGGTCGTCGTCATGGTCGCCACTATTCACAAGCGAGGAGTGGGCATTAATGTCAGACATATGTGAGGTTTTAAAAAAAACTTTGATGAATCCACAAAGATGGTTAGTAGCGATAGCGTTATTATCAGTGTAACCATCCCACTGCTGTGTTTACTCAAGCGATCGCTGCTCACAATTAAGGAGGATGCTTTAAATGTGGCAGATGAGATAATGGAGGAGGAGATGACACAGGGTTATAGTCAGACCTCTACCAGTTCGTCTTCTCAACTCGAATTGGGCCATGAAGAGGAGGTGGAGGAGGAGCTGGAGAAACTTGCCTCTGCTACAGAGGCTAGTACCCATGGAACTTTAACCCCTTAAGGGACCCTATTTCAGGTGAACAGACCTTATAAAGCATTGGAAGTGAGGACCTAAAGCCTAGAGAACCCCATAAAACATTGCAGTGATGGGCTACAGGTGTGCTGATGTGACTTCCATATAATTTTAAAGAGACTTCTACAATAAGAAAATGGTTTCTGCTTATTCTTTCAGAAAAGAAACATTAAAATGAAAAATGCTGAGTTGCAATACCGGATAAAAGCCTTGGTTGAGTGGCACTGTTTCAGGGAATAAAAAAAAAGATAATTTACAATACGTGATGGACAAAATGTATGTAATCCCCCTACCTGCAGAATGACCTCTCATAGGTGACAGATCATGCCCATATCACTTCCACAGACATCAATGAACATCTCCTATCTATTATGTATATGGGAAAAAGTATTGATAAATGCTGTTAACAACCAAGTTTCGGTGCAATGAGAGCAAAGGCGACCTCCCTATTGCACCAATCACCTAGTTGCCATATTAAAAAAAAGTATCATTACTCAGCAACAGAGCCTTAGATCAACAAAAGAAGTGTTTTAATCAGAAGAGTTAAAGCTATGTGTCTATGCTTTTAGTTGGATAGGAAGGTTGGCGGTGACAGACTCTCTTTAAGAGACTAGTTAGTATGTGCTTCAAAAACATTCACATCCCTTCATCTGCTATTCAAAAAAACCTGTAGGGTGTCCTTGCTCCTCTTCATCGGGCCCAAGCTTACAGTCCTTTAATCAGATATGGTGCTGCTTTTATAACCTAAAAAACTGTACTTGTCTTTTAAAAGCCTCCTTTTATATAGCCTAATAGGCATCATAAATTATTAGGTAAACACGCTAAATGAGGAAATTTTTAGATTACTTTAGCAAGTTCATTATCCTGGGAGCCTAGAACACTAAAAATTTGACTTATTCCTTATTTATCATCCCATTTAGGAAAATATAGAGGATTTGCACTTTTTGTATTTCCATTACAGCTTACTATAATGCATCTTATTGTACAATGAAATCCTATTCTGTTCCCTTGTGTTTTCCTTGTCATTACTAAGGGTTCCGACGCAAATAACTAGCATGCTATGAATCTGCTGTGTTAGCAAAGACAAACTTTCTTGAACGATTCATTTAGAGAAAAGCCTAACGAGAAGCTGAGAATCCTGACATTAGAGATGAGTTCACATCTCAAGAACAATCTGTCTGACATTTCATTTTTTATGACTACAGCAGTCAGCAAACACATGAACCTGTTTTGAAAAAAAATAAGCTCTGTAGTAATATTACCTTTCAAGGAACATATTTGATGGGCTCTTCCTGATTACATTAGGCTTTAACCAACTGGTACTTTCACACTAGCATTTAAGTTTTCCGGTATTGAGTTCTGTCATAGGGGCCACTCAATAGAGTTAATGACGGATCCTTCTTGGCTATGTTAAAGATATGTTAAAAATAATTCAACCGGATCCGTTCATAATGGATGCAGATTGTTGTATTATCAGTAACGGAAGCATTTTTGCTAGACCCTGCCGGATCCAACAAAAACGCTAGTGTGAAAGTAGCCTAAGCAAACTATCCTGGGTGGAAGCATCAGTCACATTATTGAGGATTCTTCCACTTCTGTGCAGCAGGCTCGAGGAAACCAGGGTACCCATAGGCATTTGGCAATTACTATTTTTCATACCAATATCAAAATTAAATTGGATGAAAGAACTTTGAGTTATATGATAATGCCTAAGTCCACAATATTCTTGTTTCTGCTTGAAAAGAGCTTCATGACATTGACTGTTGAAGGACATGGTTCCATTCAGTAGGAAACTTTTATAATATGTCTATGATGTTCCCACATACAGATATGTCCTTTGAATAACATATACCAAAAATATAAGCATTGTCATGATCTTATTTACCAATACATGCTTTGTCCTCACCCACTAACTCATTCATTTGGCAACAGTTTATTCCACAGTGTGGCTCAGAGATTGGCACCACTCACATGGGTCCATGTCGCCACGGGGGCTCACAATAAAAATTCCAAATTAGCCTATCAGTATGTGTTCTGACTCAGCAAGTGTTGAGGTTCATGAGACAATATGGCTATGTTTTTTTTGTATTAAACAATGCTAATCTTTCCTGAGATCAGTCAAACAGGTTAACATAGCTGACCAGGCATGTATGAAGAATCCAGATGAGGTTTATTCCAGGCTGAGTCCTTGTAATAATGCACAAAACAGTAGGTGAAAAGAAAATGTAGACAAAACATGTAGACTGTTCAAAGCATACTTGTAAAATGGCCACCACCATTGGTAGAAGAGAGAGGAGCTGACTACATCAAAGACCGCCTACAGGGAGATTGCGAGGAGAAAAATAACAAACACAGTGCAATAACATATGATGCACATGAACCATGGAACATTACAGTACGGTTTTGGCATGTAAGAGTATCTGGAGAAAGCCCCTAGGTCATATTCAAACCCCAGGACCACATCACTGCAAGGCAACAGAGCTAACCATTGAGCCACCATGGCGCTGTTAGTAACAGCTACAATTACAATCACACCAGTAGATAGGTCTCGTTCTGTCATGATGTTTTCACAATAGTCTATCATTGCTGTGGTCATAGACATGATCAGATTTTTTTTTTACATCTGTTTTTTATTTATTATTCAAATATACAAAAACAAACACTATTAGTACATTACTAGAAGTAACTATTGAATAATTCTGAATCTTAGAAAGCTTAGAATGTCGCTAGCTGCAACTTATATAGAAATATGAGCAGATAAAGGAGCCCTCCCCTTCAGTCTGGAGCAGGATTTTCAGTTCAGGAACAGTAACCCTGCAGGAAGAAAGGAATAATAATATAAAAGTTGTGTTATTTATACCACACAATGAGCACTGGAAATAAATTCTACAAAATAATGTTAAAAGTGATGTTTTTTTTTTTTTCCCCTACAAATAATTAATAAAAATTATTTAATACACTATTTATACCCCAAAATGGTTCCTAAAAAAAACTACAACTGATTCCACAAAATAAAATAAAAAGTCTGCTCTGTTCATTTTGGGGGTCCTGTTCTAGAGATAGCACCGGGTACTGGACAGCAAACAGACACATATGTAACATAGCAATAGGCCTTTAATGTCCCAGATCGGAATACCCATTCCTATGGACATGTACGTAAGGGGAAAAGGAACAAGTACCAGAATAGAAATTCCTGAAAATGTGGCACAATCAAGTGGTATTAAAATTTGGTAATTAGTATATACCAAATATAATCAGGTCATCAGCCAAATGTATCACAAGTAGAGATGAGCAAATTTCTTATAGAGGCACTACACTTTCAGTAAACTTTTGATACCTTATTGGGATATATAAAAAATTTAAGTAGGTGAGGTTCAGAGCACTGAGACCTTCACTAATCTCTAGAACGAGGGTAGATATGCGCTTGCATAGAAGTGCTCTCTTTTCTCGAGACCCAGCACACAAAGCAATTGGTTCTCTTTCCTCAGTTTACAGATTGGTTGCAAAGCCCAACATTCACCAATATGTGGAAAGGCCTTTACAGGGACCAATGCATAGAAATGGATTAAGAATGCACTGTGAGTTTAGTCATTGCCTGTTCATTGAGATAAGATGAGACAGATGTATCCATTCTTATTTGGTCTCTTGATGCACTTTTTGCATAACAATGGTGTGTTAAATGCACTCTTTCAAAGACTTTTCAATGGCTTTTGATGACTTTCATGAAGAGATAACACACTACACTGGCTCAAAGAGACTGATTAAGAATGGATGCATCTGTAGCTGTGCTTATATGCAGCAATGATCACCTCTGTATAGGGATGAGCAATCCACAGATTCATTCTTTGGTGGTAGCAGATCCCAGTTTGCACAGAACAATTGCAACGTACCCACTGGGCACACCTGGGAGATTCCCTTACCCCTAAAGAGGTATCTACGACATATGTCTCTCTGTTAGATGGAATATGTCTCTCTGTATGATGGAATCTGCCAAAGATAGGATAGGCCAGGGTGGTGTTGAATAGGCTCCAAAATCCCTGGAGATAATGGATACGCTTGGTGCTCCTACCTTTAGTGATGGTTGGAATCCCAGATGTGGTGGTCCGAAGCAGTGCAAAGAGGAAGGGGTTAACTTGGATGATGAAGGAATGAATTTGAGCCCAGACTTGAATAAACGTTGAACCGTTGCTTTTGCTTGCAATAATCGGTAATCCAAACAGTTTCCAGTTACTTGTCTTATCTTGGTCACCAGCAGGCTTTAGCAATACTTCTGGCAGGCAAACTCTTACTCTGCTCACAAACACGCCTCTACTGTGTTCTCTCTGTAGCTCTTTCTGGCTTTAATTATAGCAAGTAGAAAAAGTAAGTAAGACGGCTCCACCTGTCAGTATTGATGGTGGAGGTGCAACAGCTGGGTGTACTGACTCACCCTGTCAGCAAAAGTAGTTTCTCCTTTAATTATAGCAAGTTGGTTAAAAGATGGCTGCACAATACATCATAAATAGAGATGAGCGAACTTCAAAAATTAGTTCGGCGTTCGGCGGATTTGCTCCAGTGCTGAGCCACGCCCCCTGCACGGATCACATGACGGTGACGTCACCCCAGGTCCTTCGGCTTTTCCAAAGTTCGGGTTCATGGAGGCCGCCCCCTATGGATTCCATATGCTGGGATAGTCTGCGGTAGTGGAATCCATAACGGGATGCAGCGATTACCCCAATCCGAACGCCGAATGCCGAACTAATTTTTGAAGTTCGCTCATCTCTAATCATAAACAAATAGAAAAAAATAAAAAGGGGCTCATTCCAAAATGGAATGAAGGAAGCTCTTAGCGCACATTTTTGATCAAAGGTATGTTGGGCCCAAATGCCGAGTCACGGCGGCTTCCGCACAAGGGTCCCTAACATTATAGATACTGCCTCTTATAGACTTACCAGTCCAGCTTTATTTGCCTTATGGATATGCACTTGTGAGTGTAGATGTATAATTGCTTAGTCTGAACTCTGTCTTATAGTATATATTGAGGGTGGCGCCTCTTTTGGTATGAGCAACGCCCAAGTACCTGGGACTTCTCAGCACAAAATCAATTTAGCTGGTTCCTGCAGTGCCCATGATAAAAGGATACTGGTAAGTCTATAAGAGGTGGTATCTGTAATGTTAGGGACCCTTGTGCAGAAGCCGCCATGACGTGGCACTTGGGCCCGACATACTTTTGATCAAAAATGTGCGCTAAGAGCTTCCTTCATTCCATTTTGGAATAAGCCCCTTTTTTATTTTTTTCTATTAGTTTATGATGTATTGTGCAGCCATCTTTTAGATAATTTTATCTGCCTTATGGATATGCACTTGTGAGTGTAGATGTATATTTGCTTAGTCTGAACTCTGTCTTATAGTTTAATTATAGCAAGCTTTGGCTCAGTTTGAACTAGGAAGGTAATGCAAACCAAGGTAGGGGATGCAACCAGGTGCTCAACCTTGAGTTGTAAGGTTGGCATGCCAGACAGGGCCTAATGAGGAAACTAAACTTCTCATAACCTCTCCCTACAAGGGGGAAAGCTAGACTCCTTAGGCAGAGCACGGGGCAACACGCCCCAGCCCTTGCCTCCTTCTCCCTGCAGGGAGAAAACTACACTGACTTTCACTAACTAACTCTTCCTTTCTCTTAGAGGCTGGAAGGGGATTTCCAGACTCTGCTGCACAGCACTGCCAGTTGTGTTGCTGCCACCGAGTTGTAGACCAGGTTATTACATTTGAACATTACATAGGAATAAATAGTCACAATTATGCACATTACAGAATATACACTTGGATGACCTGTATTACCTTATCAAAAGTGGTAACAAGGTGTAAGAAGGAGTGGTAATGTCACTCTGGGACGTTACGCAATGTGCTACTCAGAAACAATGATTTTATGTACTACATGAACAATGTGATGATCAACGAATGAGCATTTTGCTAGCTTCTAAGGTGATTGTGGCACAATTAGAAATGGCATTTACTGGGAATAAGTGTCATCCATACCTTCCTAAGCTGTTTCACACAAGTGTACTAGTATAGCATAGTTAGGGATGGCAGGAAAGCAATCTAACATATAAGGTCTAAGCAAAGTCATAACTGCCTAATACTAAAAGACCCATTGACAAACAGCATTCTTAGGGCTTGTTCACATCACCGTTCTGCATTCCGTTATGGCTTTCAGTTATACCAGAACTTTGTTTTCCATCCAGCATAACGGAAACCAGACGGATCCGTCATGCTTGCCCATATACATCTATTATGACGGATCAAAATAGAATGCCTCTAAACGTATCCGTTTTGATTTCCGTATTATGGATTCCATTATTTCCCATTATAATAACCATGTTATAACGGAAAGCCATAGCGGAATGCAGAACGGTGATGTGTACAAGCCCTTACTAGATTGCCTAAAAGTTACAAACAGCTTTAATGGGAAATGCACTAGTATGGCAATTCCTGTCACAACGGGTCTTGTGCAATAAAAGAGACAATTCGCTGTTGTCATTGATGAAATAACATCACTGAACATTCTGCATTGGACATCAGTCACATGATTTAACCCTTTTATTACCAGAGCCAGGCATATACAGCGCTGGAGCAATGAACAAACATGGTGCCCGCTTGCATGTGCAGTGGGCGGCATCATCGGCAGGTCTCCACTATTGGAAACAGCAGCTAATTACAGCAACGTGCAATAATGCCGATCGAGGTAATTAAAGTCTTTAGATGCTGTGATCAAGTGAGATCAGGACATCTAAAAGGGTGAAAAACTCGGAAGCTTGCGCTTATTACCGGCATCCTCTGCTGCCAATGAGGATGCCAGTAAATGATTTTAATATGCAGGGTCTCACAAAAGAAACCCAAAGCAGTAAAGCTGCAACTTATTTTGGCCATCAGGTGGCAGGTCAACCTAAGAAATTAGCAATTCTGAACAATTAATGCATGTAAAAAAATTTATGATTTTTCAGAATAAAAAAAAAGTTGGATTTTGTAGGCTCAAATACGAGCTTTAAGATCATTAAAAACTGTAAAAAAATGTTTAAAAAATAAACAAAAATAAAAAAGTTTAAATCACTCCCCTTTCCGTAGAATAAAAAAATAAATACATAAATAACAAAAAATATAAATATCATGCATATTGCCGTACTATTGAAATAAATAAATATTTTTCCAATGTGGCAAATGGCATAATGGAAAAAAGGGTCAAAATGGCCAATTTGCAATTTTTTCATCGCCTCTCTTACCCAAAAAATAAAATGTGATCAAAAAGTCAAATACACTCCAAAATGGTATCAATAAAAACTATAGATTGTCCCGCAAAAAATCAGCTCCCACACAGCTCCGTAGATATAACTATAAAAAAAAGTTATTGGGATCAGAACATGGTGATGTAAAAAAAGAAAATTGTCTCAAGGAAGATAGGGAAGAAAAATGAAAACGCAAAAACGATAAAACCTCCGGTATCCTAGTTAATATGAACCTGGTCTATTCTTATCTATAAATTAGTGAACCCTTTGGAATTTCAATATCAATAAAAATGTCCAGCTCCCATCGTTAAAATATCAGACTTTATTAATTTAAATCTTCAAATTAAAATTGCGTATATCAGCCCCCCAGCCTGCTGAAAGTAGTATAGCTATGAACAGGACTGTAACTATGTAGCTATGTAGCTTCTTACTTAGCATTTGAGCCAGATCCGCAAAGATATGTTGATTACTGCAGAAGGGTGGGCTGTATGTATTGAACTGTTATTTTTGTGTAACTCTTCAGAATTACCTGGATTTCTGCATTGATTACTATATAAATGTGAACTGATTGTTAGTTAAAGTCACAATTATGTTCACCCCTCTCCCCCATGCTCTTCGCCATCTTCCTTGAGCATGCAGGGTAAGAGCCGATAAGCTTATCCAGGGATTTGGAATTGAGAGCAAAAGAAGTAAAATTAGTCTTTATGCGGACAACATCTTGTTATATTTACAAAATGGATATGATGCATTACGATACGCGATGTCGGTAGTAGACGGCTATGGCTCAATTTTGGGTTTTAAGATTAATTGGGGAAAGACAGCTATGTTGCCTCTAAATAAAAATATTGTTAATATGCAGGCTTCAATTAAGATCCTTACATTGGAAGACTCTATTGAATATTTGGGGGTAAAGATAAGCCCTAAAGTTCAAGATTATTATAAATTAAATATAGTACCACTTATAAAAACAATTATGGAGAAAACTCAAATATGGCAAAAGATTCTGAGGTTGCAGACAGATAGAATGGCAATTTTTAACCTCTTAAGGACACAGGACGTACATGTACGTCCTGTGTCCGGTCTTTAAAGATCGCGGACATTCAACCCCTCAGATGCCGTGGTCAATCCTGACCACGGCATCTGAGTGCGCACAAACCGAAAGTTTTACTTTTGGTTTGCGCTACGGCTCCCCCGTGTGGCGATCGGAGGAGCCAGAGCGCTCCTGTAGTAGCCTGGGTCTCTATGAATGAAACCCAGGCTGCTCTGTAGTATTTCCTATGAAGCCTTGCCGTTAATAGGCTTCATAGGAAATATGCGATTTTTTCATATATTCCAATGCTATTGCATTGGAATGTATGAAAATCGCAATCAGATGATTGTAAGTTATAGTTCCCTATGGGAACTATATAAAAGTGTAAAAAAAAAAAAATAATTAAAAAAATAAATAAAAAAACATAAAAGTTCAAATCACCCCCCTTTTGCTAAAATAAAAATTAAAAAACTAAAAAAATTAAAAAATACACATCATGGGTGTCACAATGTGCGAAAACACCCATAGTATAAAAATATAAAAAAATATTCCCCATACGTCAAACAGCAAAACGGAAAAAAGCATCCAAATGGCGGATTCGCCATTTTTGGTCGCTTCATTTTCCACAAAAAATTACATAAAAGGTATATTATATTACATAAAAGTCATACACACCCCAAAATGGTATCAATAAAAAGATAAGATTATGATGCATAAAATGAGCCCCCATACAGCTCTGTACATATAATTAAAAAAAAGTTATAGGGGTCAAAACATGGTGAAAAAAAGTAAAACTGATTTTTTTCCCACATTTGAATTTTTTTTTCACTATCAAAACGCAAGAAAACCTATACATATAGGGTATCGTCGGATTCGTACTGACCTGTAGAGTAAAATTAACCGGTCAGTTTTATCGCACATCTAACGTCGGAATTTAAAAAGCCGCAAAACTGTGGTGGAATTGCTTTTTTTTGCAATTTCACCCTATTTGGAATTTTTTCCCTGCTTCCCACTACATCATATGCAATATTAAATGGTGGCGTTGGAAAGTACAACTTGTCCCGCAAAAAAAAAGCCCTCATATTACTACATGAACCGAAAAATAAAAAAGCTATGGCTATGGGAAGGCAGGGAGCGCAAAACGAAAACTCAAAAAGTAAAAAACCTCCGATCCTTAAAGGGTTAAAATGGTGCTGCTACCTAACATTCTTTATAAGATCACAGCATGCCCCATATGGATAGGTGATGAGTTCTTCAGGTTTATAGAACGCATTTTAAATGATTTAATATGGGGACAAAAAAGAGTTAGATTAAAACAAAAATGGCTGTGGTTGTCGAGTGAAGACGGAGGCTTGTCATTCCCCTTCATTCAGGGTTATTACTTGGCCGCTCAATTAAAATGGTGAATGGAGATGGGGGAAACTGAAGTAAATTTATATACTGGTGGCTTCAAGGGGAAAAAAAAGACATCTTCACGGTATTGGAGTCTGTTTTTTTCTATACATTGGGAAATTAATGCACACTTAGAAATGGAATAAATAAAACATGGGATAAACTGAAATCACTTATGGGTATAACACGTCCTTTGACTTGTACGCCATTATGGTATAATATAAATCTCACTGAGTTCTATAAATTAGATGATCCAGGATACTGGGGAAAAAGAGGAATAAATAGGCTATCGCAAATCATATACAGTTGTGTTCAAAATTATTCAACCCCCAATGCTGTAAAGGGTTTTAGGGAATTTAGTGTACATTTGTAATTGTGTTTAGAATGAAATCTTACAAGGACTTTTTAAAGAACCAAATGCAACTAAAATAACATCAATTGTTTTTGCAATACAGTATTAAATGTTTTTTTTGTGATTTCTTCATTGACACAATTATTCAACCCCTTAAAGACTACCACTCTTAAGAACAGAGGTTCATTCAAGTGATTTCAATCAGGTATTGAAAACACCTGTGGATGTCAAGGAGTAGCAATCAAGCATAATAAGCACCAATTAGGCAGATTTAGAATGACTGTGATACTCAGCTCCTTCTAGACATTTACTGGTGTGTTTACAAACATGGTGAAGTCAAGAGAATGGTCCAGGAAGATAAGAGAAGAGGTGATTTCTCTTCACAGGAAGGGCAATGGCTATAAGAAGACTGCAAAGATGTTAAACATACCAAGAGACGCCATAGGAAGCATCATTCGCAAATTCAAGGCAAAGGGCACTGTTGAAACGCTACCTGGTCGTGGCAGAAAGAAGATGCTGACTTCGACTGCTGTGCGCTACCTGAAGCGCAAAGTGGAGAAAAGTCCCCGTGTGACTGCTGAGGAACTGAAAAATTTTTTGTCAGATGCGGGTACTGAAGTTTCAGCTCAGACAATAAGGCGCACACTGTGTAATGAAGGAATCCATGCCAGAACTCACAGACGCACCCCCTTGCTGTCTCCAAAGAATAAGAAGAGTTGACTGCAGTATGCCAAAAGTCATGTGGACAAACCACAAAAGTTTGGGGATAGTGTTCTGTGGACTGATGAAACAAAATTAGAACTCTTTGGGCCCATGGATCAACGCTATGTTTGGAGGAGGAAGAACAATGAAGAAAAGAACACCTTGCCTACTGTGAAGCATGGCGGGGGGTCAATCATGCTTAGGGGCTGTTTTGCTTCTACAAGTACAGGGAAGCTTCAGCGTGTGCAAGGTACCATGAATTCTCTTCAGTACCAGGAGATATTGGATGAAAATGTTATGCAGTCCGTCACAAACCTGAGGCTTGGGAGACGTTGGACCTTTCAACAGGACAATGATCCCAAGCATACCTCCAAGTCCACTAGAGCATGGTTGCAGATTAAAGGCTGGAACATTTTGAAGTGGCCATCGCAGTCACCAGACTGATTGAGAACCTCTGGTGGGACTTAAAGAAAGCAGTTGCGGCGTGCGAGCCTAAGAATGTGACTGAACTGGAGGCTTTTGCCCATGAAGAATGGGCGAAGATACCCGTAGATCGCTGCAAGACACTTGTGTCAAGCTATGCTTCACGTTTAAAAGCTGTTATAACTGGAAAAGGATGTTGTACTAAGTACTAAGATTGAATGTCACTTGGGGGTTGAATAAAACTGATAATGATGTGAGCACAGAAAAGACATTTGTGGTTATTTCATTATAAATATTATGTTATATTTGTCTGACTTACAAGTGCCTGTTTGATTTAATTGTAAACAAGATGACTGAAATTATCAAAATCAATGTCAAACTGGCCAAAACACTCAATTTCAGTGGGGGTTGAATAATTTTGAACACAACTGTATATGGGTGAATTAAGGACTTTAGAAGAATTGGTGGGAAATAAAAGTGGGTATATGGAAAAATATAGATATGCACAATTAAGGCATGCTTTTTCTCACACAGAAGATAAGACTCAATTACGGGTCATCTCACATTGTTTTGTAGATTTTTGTTTAACGCGTATGATATGCAAGACTACAGTCTCACAGATGTATAAGAGAATTATAGAAAATATATTAAAAGATACAGAACGCACTTGGGAGAAAAAATGGAAAAGTGATATAGGATGCGGGAAAACCCTTGAATGGCAGGAAATATATGGAAACATAAAAGAGGCCTCTATTTCTAGGGGCCACAAGCTTGTACAATTTAAGATCCTCCACCAAATCTATTACACCCCAATGGCCCTGTCTAAGTATTATAAAGACCGTGCTGCTGGATGTTGGAAGTGTGGGGAGAAGAAAGATGATTTTATTCACATGTTCTGGGATTGCCCTTACATAAAAAATTGTTGGTCTCATATTAAGGATGTATCAACATATTATCCTGGGGAATACTCCTATAGAATTAAAATTGCATAAGTATTTAAAACAGTTCTGGTTAAAACTATTATTACTGGCAAAGGTGATAGTTGTACGGGCATGGGGAACACAGACAATTCCTAATGTAAGTGAATGGTCTACTCTTGTTGAGAAAGTTAAAGAATATGAAAAAATGGCAGCTAATAATGAGAAACAAAAAAGGAGGTGGAGCAGCATATGGCATTATTGGAAATAAAAAGGCAAAAAAAAAATCCTCTGAGAAATGGGAGGTTGTAGATTGTAATAGTGCAATGTCAGTGGTTGATGGGGTTGGGGGGGGGGGTTTCTTTATATGGGAAAGTTTTTTTTCAGATTTAATTGGTATGATGTATTATATTGTAGACACAATATGTATTTATTTTATTGTGGATGAAGCCGATGTGAACAACAAAATGTACAGTGTTGAATATATGTATGTTTTTTGTATCTCTTATTGGAAAAATAAAAAATTTTTGGGGAAAAAAAAGTCACAATTATGGACACATAATCTAACTAAACTAATCACACGCAAAGATTTGTGCCATTCATATATTTTATTGAACACATTGAGTAAACTACTGCGGTGCAGTACACCCTTAACTGTAATAATATGCAGATCCCAATTTAGCAGCAATCACCTCCATCACGTTTCCTATTGCTGCAAAAAAGATTTGCACAATGTTGGGGAGGATAATTTTATCAATAGGTTTAAGGTCAGGAATATTTTGGCCTTTCCAAAGCACAAATCTATGTCAAACATTATTAATGTATTTACTTTTGTGCTTTAGGTCATCATCTTCTTGTATCACTCAACATCTCTTCAGTTTGAGGTCATGGTCTTCTGCCCTTATATTCTCCTGAAAAATGTTTATATACACCTTTATATTACTTTATTTGCACAATGATCACATAGCATCCAGACCTGAAGACGAAAAACAGCCATTAACCGTGATGCTCCCTCCACCATGCTCCACATTTGGGATGAGGATTTGGTGCCAGTGTACAAATGCATGTCAGGGAAGCTCACCTTGAAAAAAGCTGCTGTCCCAAAAAAAAAGAAGAAAATTGTAACTCATCTGACATTTGCCTGTGGCCTACTGGACAACTGTAAATCATGTTGTAGGAATAATCATGGTTTGGGGCTGTGATGCTGCCTCAGGGTCTCGTCACTATTCAATTATTGAGGCAACAGTGAGTTCTGAGGTGTACCAAGACCATGTTACAGGAGAAAATGGGAACAGTAATCTATGACCTCAAGCTTAGGACACTTTGGGTAATGCAATAAGACACAGACTTAAAGAACACAAGTAATCAACTACAGAATAGTTGAAATAAAGAAGACATGTGTTTCAGAATGGCCAAGTGACCTTACCTGAACCCTATCAAGGTACTGTGACCTGAATGCACGCAAAGCATCCCTGAAATATGGATGAACTAAAACACATCTGCAGGGAAGAATGGTTCAAAATTCCTGATCAATATTATGCGAATGTTTGGTTGAGGTGATTGCTGCTAAAGGGGATCTGCAGTTTACTAAATTCAAGGATTCACTTATGTTTCTCCCTGTACTGTAGATGTTTCAACTTTGCAACTGTGTGTTACTAGTTTAGTTAGACTGTGTGTTTACAATTGTGACTCAGCAATCAATGCAGAGATCCAGGAAATTCCAAAGGGTTCAATTACTTATGCAGTATGCAGTGAGTTCCTAATTTTCCTCTAGTTGTGATTCAAGGCAACCAAAATTCAATATCTAATCTTTCAACTCTTTTATCTAGGTAGGATATTTGAAACTCTGCGTCAACAAAACAGAGTTCCAACTGCTATAAAGATATATTAAAATGTTAAACTGAGCATTTTGGATCCATTTTGAGTAAACCAACTCTAAAGCTATTTTGAATAGAATGTAAGGATGTGATGGTAGTCCCTAGGATCAAATTTAAGTGTTTATTCTAACACATAGTGTGCTTTAAAGTTCAGAAAGTGAATGCAGTTTAGCAACTTTTTAGTTATCATTTCGAGTTGATAAATAACTGCTGAAAAGGCCAAATGTGCTAACAACCCAGCCGACACTTGAAACAATTCAGATTAGCACTGGTTAAAAGCTTAACGTGGAAGCATTTTAGAGTCTCCTCTATGATTTAACTGTTTCTTAAATATACATGGCCATTATCTTTACAACAGTGGTAAACATTTTACTGGAATGAATTGTTCAGTTCGGCCAGAGCGTACATTGTCGCTTTATTGGCAGGTGCACAAATTTTATTTAATGTATTTCTTGTTTGTTTGTGTTAAATGGGCTTTTTACAGCCGTCTGTTCCCTGCATAAACTTTCATATAATTTTTCTTTACAGAAGAATTTGTTGTGTGGGAGACTTTGCATTATTGTTTTATGGTCTGTACCACAGTGAAATTGATTTACGTTTAAAATCACAGTTTGTGGTTTTCAGAATGAATATTCATTTGTTGCATGAAGTAAAAGTCTACTCGAAGAGCAGAAAGAGTCTGTTAAAGCGAAATAAAAGACGGATTTTGTTGTAGTGCTCACATAATATAGTAATACATGTAATATGGAGCATAAAATCTACATCACATATATGAATCATGAAACATCAGCTTAGATGAAAATAGCATGATAGAAAAAAAAATATATATAGCTTTTATTTGTTAAGGCAACAATCAACATCACCCACCAGTCATGCTTTTTATATGGCACAGGCTGTACAGTATACTTGGGAAAGGGGGGGGGGGGAACCTGTCCTCTGGTTGCTAGTGGAACCCCAAGAAGAGTTGCCACCATGTTTCAGCATAGGGTCATGTGTAAGTGTGGGATAGTGTCAAGCATGTCGAAGTGAAATGAATTTGATCCGAATTTCAGGAAAACTTTGATTCGCCTTGTATTTCAGTTTCATTACGCTTCACAATAACGAATCGATTCTCTCCTAAAATGGTTACACGTGTTACAAAGTGAAAGCAAGAATCCCAGAAATGAGACATGACCCATAATGCCGTGCAGCCAGCCAGTCAGCATAAAGCCATCCCCTGTGATGTCACAGCCCTAAAGAAAGCCTAATCCGCCCGGTCTCCACCATTTACTGTAACTGTGAGCTGAGCAAAGGAAGAGGCAAGGCAAGTACTAGGGACAGTTTTTTTTTTAGCAATCTTTTAATTGTAGAATATTGGATAGGGACAGTGCAGGGACAGTGTAGGGAGATCGTAGGGAGAGTTTTCATACACTGTAGGGAGAGCATAGGAAGACTGCAGGGACAGTGCAGGCTCTGTGTAATCAACCCGTGCATCTTGTTCTACCACTGTGCCTTTCATTCTTAATCTGTTCTGTTATACATAGACTAACTGTGCATCACACTTAGTCTCAACAGCTGGTCTAATATATTGGCGTGTGTATCTAGTTCATCTGCTACACTATTAATAATAAATCTGTTCAGTTATAAATAGATGTACTGTGCATCAGACTCATTGTCAACAGCCGGTGTAATACATAGCCACGTTTATAAAGTTCATCTGCTGTGCCATTTATATTAATCTGTTTTGTTATACATAAACTGACTGTGCATGAAACTTTTGGCCACTAAAAAAGCTGTAAAATAGTCCAGGAAAGGGCTAGAGGGCTTCAAAAGGAAGCAAAATGTAGGTAAATCCCCTGCAAACAAACTTGGATAGGGAAATGAATTAAAATAACATAAAATAAATAAAAATTAAGCAATATCAATTGGAGAGAGGTCCCATAGCAGAGAATCAGGCTTCAAGTCACACACCAATAGAGAAGGCCACTTTCATTTATTTAGGCCCCAGCACCCAGACAGAGGACAGAGGTCGCATAGCAGAGAATCTGGCATCATGTCACCCACCAATGGAGAAGGCCACTTTTCGATAATTAGGCCCTTGGCACCCAGACAGAGGAGAGAGGTCTCATAGCAGAAAATCAGGCGTCATGTCACCCACCAATGGAGAAGGCCACTATTATTTATTTAGGCTCCAGCACCCAGTCAGAGAACAGAGGTCGCATAGCAGAGAATCAGGCTTCATGTAACCCAGCAATAGAGAAGGCTACTTCCAGATATTTAGCCCACGCCACCCAGACAGAGGACAGAGGTCGCATATCAGAGAATCAGGCGTCATGTCACCCACCAATGGAGAAGGCCACTTTTATTTCTTTAGGCCCCAGCACCCAGACAGAGGACAGAGGTCGCATAGCAGAGAATCAGGCGTCATGTCACCCACCAATAGAGAAGGCCACTTTCATTTATTTAGGCCCCAGCACTCAGACAGAGGACAGAGGTCGCATAGCAGAGAATCAGGCATCATGTCACCCACCAATGGAAAAGGCCACTTTTCAATAATTTAGGCACCAGCACCCAGACAGAGAACAGAGGTCCAATAGCAGGGAATCAGGCGTCATGTAACCCACCAATGGAGAAGGCCACTTTTCGATAATTAGGCCCCTGGCACCCAGACGGAGGTGAAAGGTCTCATAGCAGAGAATAAGGCATCATGTCACCCACCAATGGAGAAGGCCACTTTCATTTATTTAGGCCCCAGCACCCAGACAGAGGACAGAGGTCGCATAGCAGAGAATCAGGCGTCATGTCACCCACCAATGGAGAAGGCCACTTTTGGATAATTAGGCCACTGGCACCCAGACGGAGGAGAGAGGTCGCCTAGCAGAGAATGAGGCGTCATGTCACCCACCACTGGAACAGGCGACTTTCAGATAATTAGGCCCCTGGCACCTAGACGGAGGAGAGGTACATTCAACTTTTGGTTGCACCGCAATATAATGGTAAAATTAAAAAAAGAGGATTTAATAAAGAAGTGCCCCGGAGTACAAGAATATATGGTTGAGGGGGAGGCAGTTATAAATGTCTATTCTGCACAAGGGATGGACAGGTCCTGTGGGATCCATGCCTGGTTCATTTTTATGAACGTAAGCTTGTCCACGTTGGCTGTGGACAGGCGACTGCGTTTGTCAGTAATGACGCCCCCTGCCGTGCTGAATACACGTTCAGACAAAACGCTCGCCGCCGGGCAGGCCAGCACCTCCAAGGCATAAAAGGCTAGCTCTGGCCACATGGACAATTTGGAGACCCAGAAGTTGAATGGGGCCGAACCATCAGTCAGTACGTGGAGGGGTGTGCACACGTACTGTTTAACCACGTTAGTAAAATGCTGCCTCCTGCTAACACGATCCGTATCAGGTGGTGGTGCAGTTAGCTCTGGCGTGGTGACAAAACTTTTCCAAATTTCTGCCATGCTAACCCTTCCCTCAGAGGAGCTGGCCGTGACACAGCTGCGTTGGCGATCTTTTGCTCCTCCTCTGCCTTTGCCTTGGGCTTCCACTTGTTCCCCTGTGACATTTGGAAATGCTTTCAGGAGCGCGTCTTCCAGGGTGCGCTTGTACTCGTGCATCTTCCTATCACGCTCCAGTGCAGGAAGTAAGGTGGGCACATTGTCTTTGTACCGGGGATCCAGCAGGGGGGCAACCCAGTAGTCCGCACACGTTAAAATGTGGGCAACTCTGCACTCGTTGCGCAGGCACTGCAACATGTAGTTGCTCATGTGTGCCAGGCTGCCCAGAGGTAAGGACAAGCTGTCCTCTGTGGGAGGCGTATCGTCATCGTCCTCCGTATCCCCCCCAGCCCTGCACCAGTGAGGAGCTTGAGCTGTGTTGGGTGCCACCCCACTGTGAACCCTTCTTCATCCTCATCCTCCTCCACCTCCTCCTCATCCTCCTTATCCTCCAGTAGTGGGCCCTGGCTTCCCACATTTGTTCCTGGCCTCTGCTGTTGCAAAAAACCTCCCTCTGAGGCACTTCTAACAGACTGGCCTGAAAGTGCTAAAAATGACCCCTCATCCTCCTCCTCCTCCTCATCCTGGGCCACCTACTCTTCCATCATCGCCCTAAGTGTTTTCTCAAGGAGACATAGAAGTGGTATTGTAATGCTGATCACGGCGTTATCGTCACTGGCCATGTTGGTGGAGTACTAAAAACAGCGCAACAGGGCACACACTATGAAAGTCAGTGGCACGACCTTCATTCTATGTGGGATCTAGGACCTCATCGTCCCCTGCATCATCTTCCACACAGTCTTCCTCCTTGACCTCCTGTTCGGTCTTCGGACGTGAGGACTCCGATGAGGTGGTATACCCATGTCCTCATCATCAGGAAACATCAGTGGTTGTGCATCAGTGCATCCTATGTCTTCCACCACTGGGGAAGGGCTAGGTGGATTCCCTTGGGAAACCCTGCCAGCAGAGTCTTCAAACAGCATATGAGACTGCTGCATAACTTGAGGCTCTGACAGTTTCCCTGATATGCATGGGGGTGATGTGACAGACTGGTGGGCTTGGTTTTCAGATGCCACCTGTGTGCTTTCTGCAGAAGACTGGGTGGGAGATAATGTTGTGTAAGGGCGTCCGCGTCCCTTACTAGATGTTTTCCTCATTGTTACTGTTCACCAAGCACCACAATAAGAAAAAAAATATTTGCCCAATGTATTGATATCAAATTCAGGCAATTTTTTACAGGCACCTAACACTATCTGCCTATTTATTTATGTGCCATATTACACTAATCCAGGCACAGCAGTAACCACTGATTTAGGGGAATATCAATTGTAGGCCTAGTATTTAGGCCCTGGATGAAAGTTATCCATTTATGGACAGATTTACAATTGGATAAGCACAGTATCGTGTGAAAAAATATGTAGGATTATGCCTTCAGCAATTGTATTTTAACACTTTGTGTAATATACCCTTTAAAGGACAGAAATACACTTGGAGATGCACGGTAGCGTGTGAAGTTATTGAGGATGACCCTCTCAGCACTTGTATATACAACTTGAGTGTAATATACCCTTTTACGGACAGAAATACACTATGAGATGCACATTAGTGCATGCAGATTTACAGGATTATGTTTTCAGCAATTGTAATGTAACACTTTTTGTAATATACCCTTTTACGGAAAGAAATATACTTGGAGATGCACGCTGAGTGTAATATACAATTTTACGGACAGATTAACACTTGACCTGCAACAGCTGGGACACCAGATTCAGGGTATTGCTATTTTGGCAAGTGAATTTCACCCCAGAACAAAATCTATCCTATGACGTATACTATTAAACTTGCCCAGTCACAGCTGGAACACCAGATTTACTGTATTTCTATTTTTGCTACTGACTTTCACACCAGAAAATAATATATACTGTGACGGACACTATTAAACTTGTCCAGTCACAGCTGGAACACCAGATTTACTGTATTTCTATTTTGGCAACCGAATTTCACCCCAGAAAATAATATATCCTTTGACGGACACTAGGGAATTTGTCCAGTCACAGCTCGAACACCAGATTTAGGGTATTGCTATATTGGCAAGTGAATTTCACCACAGAACAAAATATATCCTTTGACGGATACTATTAAACTTGTCCAGTCACAGATGAAACACTAGATTTACTGTATTTCTATTTTGGCAACTGAATTTCACCGCAGAAAATAATAAATCCTTTGATGGACACTATTAAACTTGGCCAGCCACTGCTGGGACACCAGATTTACGGTATTGCTATTTTAGCTGTTAAATTTGACCCCAGAAAAAAAATATTCCCTTTTACGGACAGATTTAAACTAGGCCTGCAACAGCTGGAACAACAGATTTACTGTATTTCTATTTTTGCAACTGAATTTCACCGCAGAAAATAATAAATCCTTTGCCGTACACTATTAAACTTGGCCAGTCACAGCTGAAACCACTGATTATGGTATTGCTATTTTGGCAATTAAATTTCACCCCAGAGAATCTTTTACCCTTTTACGGACAGATATAAACTAGGCTTGCAACAGCTGGAACTCCAGATTTACCGTATTTCTATTTTTGCTAATGACTTTTACCCCAGAAAATAATATATCCTTTGACGGACACTATTAAACTTGACCAGCCACTCTTGGGACACCAGATTTATGGTATTGCTATTTTGGCCATTTAATTTCACCCCAGAAAAAAATATACCCTTTTACGGACAGATTTAAACTAGGCCTGAAACAGCTGGAATACCAGATTCATGGTATTGCTATTTTTGCAATTAAATTTCACCCCAGAAAAAAATATACCCTTTTTTTACGGATAGATTTAAACGAGGCCTGCAACAGCTGAATCCACTGATTTATGGTATTGCTATTTTGGCAATTGAATTTTACCCCACAATAAAATATATCCTTTGCCGGACATCATTAAACATGTCCAGCCACAGCTGGAACACCAGATTTACTGTATTTCTATTTTTGCTACTGACTTTCAACCCAGAAAATAACATATCCTTTGACGGACACTAGGGAAATTTTCCAGTCACAGCTGGAATACCAGATTCAAGGTATTGCTATTTTGGCAATAAAATTTCACCCCAGAACAAAATCTATCCTGTGACGGACACTATTAAACTTGGCCAGCCACAGCTGAAACCACTGATTTATGGTATTGCTATTTTGGAAATTGAATTTCACCCCAGAAAAAAATGTATCCTTTGCCTGACACTATTAAACTTGTCCAGCCACAGCTGAAACACCAGATTTACGGTATTTCTATTTTTGCAACTGTATTTCACCCAAGAAAATAATATATCCTTTGACGGACACTAGGGAAATTGTCCAGTCACAGCTGGAACAACAGATTCAGTGTATTGCTATTTTGGCAATTAAATTTCACCCCAGATAAAAATATACCCTTTTAAGGACAGATTTAAACTAGGCCTGCAACAGCTGGAACACCAGATTTACTGTATTTCTATTTTTGCTACTGACTTTCACCCCAGAAAATAATATATACTGTGAAGGACACTATTAAACTTGTCCAGTCACAGCTGGAACACCAGATTTACTGTATTTCTATTTTGGCAACCGAATTTCACCCCAGAAAATAATATATCCTTTGACGGACACTAGGGAATTTGTCCATTCACAGCTCGAACACCAGATTTAGGGTATTGCTATATTGGCAAGTGAATTTCACCACAGAACAAAATATATCCTTTGACGGATACTATTAAACTTGTCCAGTCACAGATGAAACACTAGATTTACTGTATTTCTATTTTGGCAACTGAATTTCACCGCAGAAAATAATAAATCCTTTGATGGACACTATTAAACTTGGCCAGCCACTGCTGGGACACCAGATTTACGGTATTGCTATTTTGGCAATTAGTTTTCACCCCAGAAAAAAATTTACCCTTTTACGGACAGATTTAAACTCAGTCCTGCAACAGCTGGAACACCAGATTTACTGTATTTCTAATTTTGCTACTGACTTTCACCCCAGAAAATAATATATCCTTTGACGGACACTATTAAACTTGACCAGCCACTGCTGGAACACCAGATTTATGGTATTGCTATTTTGGCCAATTAAATTTCACCCCAGAAAAAAATATACCCTTTACGGACAGATTTAAACTAGGCCTGCAACAGCTGAATCCACTGATTTATGGTATTGCTATTTTGGCAATTGAATTTTACCCCACAATAAAATATATCCTTTGCCGGACACTCATTAAACTTGTCCAGCCACAGCTGGAACACCAGATTTACTGAATTTCTATTTTTGCTACTGACTTTCAACCTAGAAAATAACATATCCTTTGATGGACACTAGGGAAATTTTCCAGTCACAGCTGGAATACCAGATTCAAGGTATTGCTATTTTGGCAATAAAATTTCACCCTAGAACAAAATCTATCCTGTGACGGACACTATTAAACTTGGCCAGCCACAGCTGAAACCACTGATTTATGGTATTGCTATTTTGGAAATTGAATTTCACCCCAGAAAAATATGTATCCTTTGCCTGACACTATTAAACTTGTCCAGCCACAGCTGGAACACCAGATTTATGGTATTTCTATTTTGCAACTGTATTTCACCCAAGAAAATAATATATCCTTTGACGGACACTAGGAAATTGTCCAGTCACAGCTGGAACAACAGATTCAGTGTATTGCTATTTTGGCAATTAAATTTCACCCCAGATAAAAATATACCCTTTTACGGACAGATTTAAACTAGGCCTGCAACAGCTGGAACACCAGATTTACTGGTATTTCTATTTTTGCTACTGACTTTCACCCCAGAAAATAATATATACTGTGAAGGACACTATTTAAACTTGTCCAGTCAACAGCTGGAACACCAGATTTACTGTATTTCTATTTTGGCTAGCTGAATTTCACCCCAGAAAATAATATATCCTTTGACGGACACTAGGGAATTTGTCCATTCACAGCTCGAACACCAGATTTAGGGTATTGCTATATTGGCAAGTGAATTTCACCACAGAACAAAATATATCCTTTGACGGATACTATTAAACTTGTCCAGTCACAGATGAAACACTAGATTTACTGTATTTCTATTTTGGCAACTGAATTTCACCGCAGAAAATAATAAATCCTTTGATGGACACTATTAAACTTGGCCAGCCACTGCTGGGACACCAGATTTACGGTATTGCTATTTTGGCAATTAGTTTTCACCCCAGAAAAAAATTTACCCTTTTACGGACAGATTTAAACCCAGTCCTGCAACAGCTGGAACACCAGATTTACTGTATTTCTAATTTTGCTACTGACTTTCACCCCAGAAAATAACATATCCTTTGACGGACACTATTAAACTTGACCAGCCACTGCTGGAACACCAGATTTACGGTATTGCTATTTTGCCAATTAAATTTCACCCCAGAAAAAAATATACCCTTTTACGGACAGATTTAAACTAGGCCTGCAACAGCTGAAACCACTGATTTATGGTATTGCTATTTTGGCAATTGAATTTCACCCCAGAAAAAAATATATCCTTTGCCGGACACTATTAAACTTGTCCAGCCACAGCTGGAACACCAGATTTACTGAATTTCTATTTTTGCTACTGACTTTCACCCTAGAAAATAACATATCCTTTGATAGACACTAGGGAAATTGTCCAGTCACAGCTGGAACACCAGATTCAAGGTATTGCTATTTTGGCAATTGAATTTCACCCTAGAACAAAATCTATCCTGTGACGGACATTATTAAACTTGGCCAGCCAAAGCTGAAACCACTGATTTATGGTATTGCTATTTTGGAAATTGAATTTCACCCCAGAAAAATATATATCCCTTGCCTGACACTATTAAACTTGTCCAGCCACAGCTGGAACACCAGATTTATGGTATTTCTATTTTTGCAACTGTATTTCACCCCAGAAAATAATATATCCTTTGACGGACACTAGGGAAATTGTCCAGTCACAGCTGGAACAGATTCAGTGTATTGCTATTTTGCCAATTGAATTTCACCCCATAAAAAAATATACCCTTTTACGGACAGATTTAAACTAGGCCTGCAACAGCTGGTACACCAGATTCATGGTCTTGCTATTTTGGCAATTCAATTTCACCCCAGAAAAAAATTTACCCTTTTACGTACAGATTTAAACTAGGCCTGCAACAGCTGGAACACCAGATTTACTGTATTTCTATTTTTGCTACTGACTTTCACCCCAGAAAATAATATATACTTTGACGGACACTAGGGAAATTGTCCAGTCACAGCTGGAACACCAGATTCAGGGTATTGCTATGTTTGCTAATAAATTTCACCCTAGAACAAAATCTATCCTTTGACCGACACTATTAAACTTGGCCAGCCACAGCTGAAACCACTGATTTATGGTATTGCTATTTTGGAAATTGAATTTCACCCCAGAAAAAAATATATCCTTTACCGGACACTATTAAACTTGTCCAGCCACAGCTGGAACTCCAGATTTACGGTATTTCTATTTTTGCAACTGTATTTCACCCCAGAAAATAATATATCCTATGATGGACACTATGAAACTTGTCCAGTCACAGCTAGAACACCAGATTTATGGTATTGCTATTTTGGCAATTGAATTTCACCCCAGAAAATTATCTATCCTTTGCCGGACACCAGATTTAGGCCTCATGCACACGACCGTTGTTTGTTTCCGCGTCCATTCCATTTTTTTTCACGGATAGGATGCTTCCCCATTCATTTCAATGGGTCCGTCAAAACATGTGGATGGTCAACCGTTTTTGTTCTGCATCCGTGGTCAGAAGTGTCAGAGGTACCCAGAGGGGCATCATTCAAAAGGTGCCCAGGAACGATCCCCCCCTTACAGAGCCCAAGTACGCCTCTCTCTCCTCTCATACACTATGCCCCCAGCCTTGCCATTGCTGACACTCCCCCCACCCATCCCGGCTATGTCGCTAGTAGCCGATAACCCCGCCTACCTTTTCCTTTCAGCTTCACCAACAGGCACAGGACTGAACAGTGCTTGTGCCTGCGCTCTTCCAGTTTAACTGAGGGCATCAGCCTCAACTGTTTCACTGGGCATGCGCCAAAAACATCACTGGGCTCGGCGCATGCCCAGTGAAACAGTTGAGGCTGATGCCCTCAGTTAAACTGTAAGAGCGCAGGTGCCGGCACTGTTCAGTCCTGTGCCTGTTGGTGAAGCTGAAGGGAAATGGTAGGAAGGTTATCGGCTACTAGCAACATAGCTGGGATAGGAGGGGGGGGGGGCGTGACAGCAATGACAAGGCTGGGGGCGTAGTGTATGAGAGGAGAGAGAGGCGTACTTGGGCTCTGTATGGGGGGCATTCTGGGCACATTTTGAATGATGCTGCACTGGGCATCTCTGACACTTTATTGTGGAGCTTGTGGACTTCAATAGTGGATGAGCGGCAATTGAATAATATTCGCATACTCCTCCCCGACAAGCGTCCCCGTCACCATGGGAATGCCAGGTGGTTAGAATATACCATCGGATCTGAGTTTTCATGATCTCACTCAGATCGTGAAAACTCAGATCCGATAGTATATTCTAACCCCCAGGCGTTTCCATGGTGACGGTCAGGGACGCTTGTCGGGGAGAAGTATGTAGATGTGGAGCAAGCATACAGATTGAAAAAAAAATAAAGAATATTCTAAAAAACTAATATTTTCGATATAATGCCATATGTTTGCTTTTTAGAATATTTTTCAGTGACGAATATTCTAAAAAATGAATATATAGCACTATATCGAATATAGTGGTATATATTGGCTTTTAGAATATTTGCGAATGTTCGCGAATATAAGGAATATTTTACAAAAAATTTACGAAATATCGTGAATACGAATATGGCCCCTGCCACTCATCACTAATAAACATGAATCAGGCCTGGATCAACCAGGATTTTCAGACACACATGCCGGATACAACAGACTAGAGCATTTTGGAAGTAATAATCTGATTGTAGTGTGCTGCCACACCAGAACATTGTGACAAATGGCCCATTACTTCTACTCATGTCCTGCTGCCACTATTCTGATGCTATCATCTGCCTAATACCACACGCCTGCTGTCTCTACTGCCATCTGCCCCTACTGTGATCTCTCACCATCTTGGACTGTTAATGCCACTGCTGTTGCACCCCACCCTCCCCACTCTGTTCTGGGGCCACAACTGTGACTGTTCATGCTGTTGCCACCCTCACCACTCTCTTCCAAAGTCCCTATTGTGACTCTTTATGCTGTTGCCACCCTCCCCAATGTGTTACAGGGCCATTATTGTGACTCTTTATGCTATTGCCACCCTCACCAATCTGTAACTGTGCCACTATTGTGACTCTGTTCCGAGCCCACTATTGTAACTCTTCATGCTGTTTCCACCTTCCCTGATGTGTTACAGGGCCACAATTGTGATTATTCACGCTATTGCCACCCTCACCAATCTGCTACATGGCCACTAGTGTTCCTGTTTGGCCGCATTGACAGCATTGTTTATTTTTCCCTCGTCTTGATCCGTTAGAAAATAATTTACCAAATAAAAAAACGGGTCCTGTCATTTGAGCACCCAGAATGCCTTCATCACACGGTCAGTATTTTGCATCAGGATTTGATCATGATTTGGAAGCCAAAAGCCACCACATGATTTGGAAGCCAAAAGCTATCACATGTTATCTCTATTTTGGAGCCATTCCTGTTTTTGCCTTACTGATCAAATGCTGACCAAATACTGACAGTGTGAAGGCTGGTGCTTAGACTACAAGATATGCTTTTTGGGGCCCGCAAATTGCAAATCTGCAAAACATGGATACCGACCGTAGGCGTTTTGCATTTTGCGTAAGACACATGGCCAGCACTATATAGATGATGCCTAGTTTTGTCCATGTGATTGAGGACAAGAATAGGACATGCTCCCCAGAACAGAACTACAGACGCGGACAGCATACTGTATGCTGTCAACATATTTTGCGGCCCCATTGAAATTGAAAATATTTTTGTTCCACTAAACCCTTTGGACATTTTGCACCTCTGGTAGCCAATAGTGATAAGCGGCAGGTGCCATATTCGATTTCGACGAAATTCGCGAATATTCGAAAGAATATTCGTTTCATATTCGTTGAAATCGAATATTCGTCATTATTCTAGTTATCGCGATTAATATGCGATTTAAATAATCGCGTATTGCAATTTTAACTTAAGGCTACTTTCCTATTGGTTTCATATCTAGAATTATATCGAAGATGACGGATATGACGAATGTATTCGTCATATTCCTCAAAACGAAGATAACGAAGTATTCTACATCTTCGTTTTAGCAACCTATTCGTCAACTTCGCTAATTCTAGCAATCAAATAGAAAGGTTGACTATAGAGACAACTGTGTTTAATTCGCTATGCGATTATATATATATATTTTTTAATAAATAGAATAATTATAATAATTATATCAAGTAATATAATTATTCTATTAAAAAAAAAATAATCGTATAGCGAATTTAATACAGCTGTCTCTATACTCAACCTTCCTATTTGATTGCTAGAATTAACGAAGTTGACGAATAGGTTGCTAAAACGAAGATATAGAATACTTCGTTATCTTCGTTTTGAGGAATATGACGAATACATTCGTCATATTCGCTATTCGCTAATTCTACCAAGCCAACCATAAACTTCCTTGCTCATGGAGCGTCCCCATCACCATGGGAACGTCTGCATATACTAAAATGTCTATCACTGATCAAGACAAAGACGCTAAAATGTAACTTTTATTAATTTAATTTAAAACCAGGGTGCTGTGTTGCCATTCATACATGTAAGTGTCTCCTCATCAGACGGTAGGCACAATGTTGCCATTCACATTCCTACCGTCCTTTGATTTGTTGTGAGGAGACCACAAACAACACCTGTGGAGTCACAGCATTGGTCCGTCTAAATGTAGACCATAGAAGTGAGTCCACACGTGTATCAAGAGGTGATTAACAAGTACACACTCTGCTGTGTGCACAATGGGGGTTGGAGAGACAAGCAACGGTCAAGTATTCAGATGACCCCTTGCTGCTCCTACGGAGGCACTTTTATCAAGTAGCATACATAGTAATGCCAGCCGGTTATTAATTATTTCTAAGTATGCTTACAGAGGTGCTCCTCTGTTACCCCCAACTACCTCAATAAATCGTTAGGCGGGTCTCCTGTCTCATTGCTCTACGCGTTTCCTCTCTGTAGAATCATCAGGAGCCACAAACATTAAGATACCTGCCTAAACGCTGCCACACTAACATGCTGTGGCGGCGTCCTCCGGCGCTGTGATGGCCGTGAAGCGGCCGCGCCGGCTGCCGCTTCAAATAGCTGAGGCCACACCCCTAAGGGGCGGATCGAGGGGCAGGGACAGACAAGCTGAGTGCCCGCATTCACGTCGCTACTATAGCAACGCCTGACGCTCTGTGTCGCATATTTAATCCTGCCCCTCCTTCCTGTAACGATATATGGGATATATTATGGCAAGCTTCTCATCAGAGATTACAATATCGGGAGGGACATCCCCATACAGTTGCTTGGCACCGGGTGAGCATATATGCTATAAGTTACTCATCATCTCCTAGGGGAATGCTGGGCATTATGGTACACCTGGCATCAAGCCATACCCCACATACCCACCATATTTAATACTCCAGGGATTGTCTAATAAAGCATTTAAAGCTCACAGTATACCAAAGTATGGGTAAAGTATATTGTGATTAGTAGAGAATGTAAAACACCTATACTAACAATGGGTTGTGTCATTACTACAGAGCATTGGAGATATACGTTTGATATATGAAACAAAGCATATCACATGATGTCAGTCTGATGCCATGGAAGGTAATCCACAGCAAACAGTAGGATTGGTTATGAGATTCATTAGAGGGGGAGAAGAGGGGAACCCACTCAGTCTATGAAGCAGGCATAGGAAATCCGATCATTTAGACCCCCCGGCTGGACTGTCCCCAGCCTAAAGGTCCATTCTGCTTCTTTACGCAGTACCCGTTGGTCGAAATCTCCACCCCTAGGTGATGGCCTTATGATCTCAATTCCCTGAAAGGAAATCAACCTCATATCTCCTGCATGACACCGATTGATGTGTCTAGCAATGTTGGTGTCTTCCTTTTTGCGGATATCAGCCACATGTTCCCCTATCCTGCGACGAAATTCGCGCGTGGTTTTGCCCACATATTGTAGGCCACACGTACACGTCGCAAGATAGACCAACCCAGAAGATCTACAATTTATAAAGCACCGTATATGATATAACTGTGAGGTGGTCGTGCTAGTAAAGGTGTTGCCCGTTTTAATAAAAGAACACGCAACACACCCGCTGCAGCGAAAGGTGCCCTTGCTGGGGTTGGTGAGCCAAGTACTCGGTGTATGTTCCTGGAAAAAACTATGGACCAGCCGGTCCTTAAGGTTCCTCCCTTTTCGGTAGGTCACCGAGGGTCTATCCGAGATGTGTTCTGCCACATCTGGGTCCATCTTTAAGATGTGCCAATGTTTTTTCAAAATTCGGGTGACTTGTTCATTTGCACCATCAAATGTCCCTATAAGACGGATAGAGATATCATCCCCCGTTTTTTCTCTTGGGTTCAATAGTGGCTCTCTCATGCATGTGGTATCATGTTGGTAAGCTGGTGTCAAAACCGACTGTGGATACCCCGTCTCAAAAATCTACTTTGAAGGTCACGGGCCTTGCATCGAAAATCTGAGATGGACGAACAATTTCTCCTAACTCGGAGGTATTGTCCTCTTGGTATGCCCCGCTTCAGGGGGCCCGGATGCCAACTGCCCCAATGAAGTAAACTATTGGTAGCAGTTGACTTTCGATGCAGGCTGGTGGTTATCTTCCCCTCACTATCTTTCAAGATCACCAGATCCAGAAAGGTGATTTGATTGGGATTTATCTCAAATGTAAAGTATAAACCACAGTTGTTAATATTGAGGGACCGGACAAATTCCCTGAATTCAGACTCCGAGCCTGTCCAAAAGATCAAAATATCATCTATAAATCTTAGCCACAATGTGATACATGAAGACCAATTTTGGTTCTGCTCGCCGAAAACGATCTCCCTCTCCCACCAGCCCAGGTAAAGGTTAGCATAGGATGGCGCACAGGGACTTCCCATGGCCACCCCCCTGAGCTGGCGGAAGAGGCGACGATCAAATGTAAACACATTGTGGCACAAGACAAAGTTCAGGAGCTCAATCACAAGCTCATTGTGAGCACCATATTCACTACCCCTCTGCTGAAGGAAGTAGCGTACCGCATTCATGCCACTCTCATGTGGGATGGAGCTGTAGAGGGCCTCCACATCGAGGCTGGCCAACATGACCGTGTCCTCGACATGGAGGCCATCCAATTTGTTTACAATCTCCATTGAATCTCTCACATGGGATGGTAGAGACTGTACAAACGGTTTTAATATGATTTCAACATAATTACTCGCTCCCTGAGTGAGGCTATTCATACCTGAAACAATTGGTCTCCCTCTAAGGGGAGTGAGCCCCTTATGTACCTTCGGGAGGCTGTAAAAACAGGCCACCTGCGGGTGTTTGGGTAACAAGGCCTCATGCTCTGTCTTGTTAATAAGCCTGGAAGCAAGAGCCTTATTAAGTATAGATTGTAACTCAGTCTTATATAGCTCCATTGGATTAGTAGGTAATATCTCATAGCAATCCCTATTTTTAAGTATGTCCAGACACATCTTTTTATATTTTTCCTGTCCCAATACCACTATGTTCCCCCCTTTGTCTGCTGTTTTTATAACAATCGAGGGATCATTCTCCAGTGACAACAACCCGTTCAGCTCATCCCTTGTGATGTTGTACCTATATTTCCTTCCCACGAGCTGTCTCAACTCATCAATTACCAGGTTGAGAAAGACATCGACTGGTGTCGCATCATTTATGGGTGGGCTCGCCTTCGAGCGATTTCTCAACTGGGTAAAAGGGCCCTCTCCAGGAATCTGATTGCCTTCTCGCATCAGATCCACTAAATTTCTAATGTCCCCCAATTCTGATAGCTCAACCCCCAATTCAGCGCACTGGCGCCGATCATGGCTTTTGAAGAATTTTTTCCATTTAATTTTTCGGGCAAATAGATTTAGGTCTTTGACCCAGCCGAATAAATTAAAGGTTGGGGTGGGGACAAAGGATAGGCCTTTTTTGAGAATATCGCATTCGGCTGCTGTTAGTTCCCTATCCGACAGATTGATAATCTGTAATACATCAGATGGATCACTAGTGGTTTGAGCAGGGACAGACATTGATGTGTTCGGACACATACTGCTTATTCTTTCCTCTCTCTCAATAGATAGGTTGAAATGGGATTGCTCTGGCCTAAAAAATTACCTCTAGAGCGACCACCTCTCCCTCGTTTCTGACTCCCCCTTCCTTGGTAGTTTCCCCCACTCCCCGGGGGTTTCTGTCCTCTGGGGTGTTGGGTGGAGTCACTCTCCCCTTCCTCTTCTGAAGAAGAGGGCTCGGTTTCTGCTTCCAGACCTTTCACAGGTTTCGCCTTGTAATCAAATAGGCGACCTTCACGAAAGTCTGTGGTATCTCTTAAATATTGTCCATGTTTCCTCTCCTTCAATTGTGCCGTATATCTCTGTATTGTCTGTTCAAGATTTTGTTCTTTTTTAGAAAAATCTGAATGCTCACTGAATTTTTTGACAACCTCAATTTGTTCCTGGAGGACTGCACTGTTCCTATCATGTAGTGCTTTCTCCTCCTCCAGTAACAACGTCATCAACCGTAAAGAGGACTGGATGGATTCATGCTCCCATTTTTTAATATCAATCGGTGTCATGCAGGAGATATGAGGTTGATTTCCTTTCAGGGAATTGAGATCATAAGGCCATCACCTAGGGGTGGAGATTTCGACCAACGGGTACTGCGTAAAGAAGCAGAATGGACCTTTAGGCTGGGGACAGTCCAGCCGGGGGGTCTAAATGATCGGATTTCCTATGCCTGCTTCATAGACTGAGTGGGTTCCCCTCTTCTCCCCCTCTAATGAATCTCATAACCAATCCTACTGTTTGCTGTGGATTACCTTCCATGGCATCAGACTGACATCATGTGATATGCTTTGTTTCATACATCAAACGTATATCTCCAATGCTCTGTAGTAATGACACAACCCATTGTTAGTATAGATGTTTTACATTCTCTACTAATCACAATATACTTTACCCATACTTTGGTATACTGTGAGCTTTAAATGCTTTATTAGACAATCCCTGGGGTATTAAATATGGTGGGTATGTGGGGTATGGCTTGATGCCAGGTGTACCATAATGCCCAGCATTCCCCTAGGAGATGATGAGTAACTTATAGCATATATGCTCACCCGGTGCCAAGCAACTGTATGGGGATGTCCCTCCCGATATTGTAATCTCTGATGAGAAGCTTGCCATAATATATCCCATATATCGTTACAGGAAGGAGGGGCAGGATTAAATATGCGACACAGAGCGTCAGGCGTTGCTATAGTAGCGACGTGAATGCGGGCGCTCAGCTTGTCTGTCCCTGCCCCTCGATCCGCCCCTTAGGGTGTGGCCTCAGCTATTTGAAGCGGCAGCCGGCGCGGCCGCTTCACGGCCATCACAGCGTCGGAGGACGCCGCCACAGCATGTTAGTGTGGCAGCGTTTAGGCAGGTATCTTAATGTTTGTGGCTCCTGATGATTCTACAGAGAGGAAACGCGTAGAGCAATGAGACAGGAGACCCGCCTAACGATTTATTGAGGTAGTTGGGGGTAACAGAGGAGCACCTCTGTAAGCATACTTAGAAATAATTAATAACCGGCTGGCATTACTATGTATGCTACTTGATAAAAGTGCCTCCGTAGGAGCAGCAAGGGGTCATCTGAATACTTGACCGTTGCTTGTCTCTCCAACCCCCATCGTGCACACAGCAGAGTGTGTACTTGTTAATCACCTCTTGATACACGTGTGGACTCACTTCTATGGTCTACATTTAGACGGACCAATGCTGTGACTCCACAGGTGTTGTTTGTGGTCTCCTCACAACAAATCATAGGACGGTAGGAATGTGAATGGCAACATTGTGCCCACCGTCTGATGAGGAGACACTTACATGTATGAATGGCAACACAGCACCCTGGTTTTAAATTAAATTAATAAAAGTTACATTTTAGCGTCTTTGTCTTGATCAGTGATAGGTATAATTCAGACGCATTATTCTTTACAATAGGCTTTCAGTGATACATATACTAAAATGTACTGTCGGATTTGAGGAATTACGTTGAAATCGCAATGCGATTAATTCAAGTTATATTAATCGCATTGCGTTTTCAACTTAGAGCTGGGTTTATAATGGGTCAGCTTGCTAGAATGAACAAAGTTAACGAATATGGAATATAGCAGCAGTGCTAAGTTGAATTCGCAATGCGATTAATTTAACTTGAAGTAATCGCATTGCGATTTCAACTTAGAGCTGGGTTTATAATGGGTCAGCTTGCTAGAATGAACGAAGTTAACGAATATGGAATATAGCACTAGAGCAGCAGTGCTAAGTTGAATTCGCAATGCGATTAATTTAACTTGAAGTAATCGCATTGCGATTTCAACTTAGCACTGCTAGTGCTATATTCCATATTCGTTAATTCTAGCCTATGTAAGATAGCAGTGCTAAGCTGTAATCGTAATTCGATTAATATAACTTGTATTAATCGCATTGCGATTTCAACGTAATTCCTCAAATCCGACAGTACATTTTAGTATATGGAGACGTTCCCATGGTTGGGGACGCTCCATTAGCACGGAAGTCGGCAGAAGCGGCAACGGGCACTGACTAGAGCAGCCAGGAAGCCAGGAATCCTCAGGACAGTTAAAAACTACTGTTGGGAAGTGGGAAAGAAAAAAATATAACTAAAAAAAAACAAAAAAAAAACGACTATTCGAAATAGCGAATTTATAGCGCTATATTCGAAATATTCGCGAATTAGCGAAGTGCCGATATTCGCTAAAAAATTCGCTATTCGAATATTCGCGCTCAACACTAGTAGCCAAGACAATTTTTTTCACTTTTGACATGTACAAACCAAACCCCAACCCCAAATTAATGTTACAGCTGCAGATCATGCCACCCTGGACTCCCATTCTGCTCTACTCCTTTTCCAGGCACAGACTCCAGTATAGGTCTGTCAATTCACGTAGGCAGCAGCCTGCTTGCTGGCTCAGCCTCTATTTCTCAGCTCACCCCCTAGTTCACACCAGCCAATGGCTGGACACTAGTGTTGAGCGAACAGTTCGAGCATAGTTCGGGTTCGTACCGAATTTTAGGGTGTTCGGGACACGGACCCGGACTCGAACATTTTCAAAAAAGTTCGGGTTCGGGTTCGTTGTTCGGCGATTTCTTCCCGCTTTCTGAAGGGCTGCACAGCAGCCAATCAGTTATTGTTTTACTTCTTGCCCTAAGAGCCCATCACAGCCATGCCTACTAATGGCATAGCTGTGATTGGCCAAGTGCAGCATGTGACCCAGCCTCTATTTAAGCTGGAGTCACGTAGCGCCGCACGTCACACTGCTCTGATTAGTGTAGGGAGAGGACGCAGCTGCTGTGAGGGCGAGATTAGGCAGGGAAAAGTCTGCAAACGCACCTAATGAAGTGATCGATCTACAGCTGTGAGTGATTGAACTTCTGCTAGTTACTTGCTCACTGGTTTTTAGGCTGCACAGAGCGTTTTTCTGTCACTTATTTTCTGGGGTGATCGGCGGCCATTTTGTGACTTGTGATGCACCAGAACAAGCTGCCACCAAGTCCATCAATCCATCAATACTAGTTTTTTTTTGCTATATCCTACATGAGGGGCTTGGCTGTGCTAATTGTCACCCCTAGAAACTCAGGATAGCAATTTCTATATTTTATTAAGGGGTTAAATACAATTGCCAAAATACCAATCCCCTAAATCTGGTGTTCCAGCTTTGGCTAGCCAAGTATAATACTGTGTGCTGTTTGGCAAAGGATAGATTATTTTCTGTGGTGAAATTCAATTGTCAAAATAGCAATCCCCTAAATCTGGTGTCCCAGCACTGGCTACCAAACTATAATAGTGTCCGCCAAAACATATATTTTGTTCTGGGGTGAAATTCAATTGCCAAAATAGCAATAACATAAATATGGTGTCACAGCTGTGGCTGGCAAACTATAATAGTGTCCGCCAAAACATATATTTTTTTGTCTGGGGTGAAATTCTATTGCCAAAATAGCAATACCATAAATCAGTGGTTTCAGCTGTGGCTGGCCTAGTTTCATAGTGTCCTGCAAATCATATATTTTGTTCTGGGGTGAAATTCAATTGCCAAAATAGCAATACCCTGAATCTGGTGTTCCAGCTGTTGCAGGCCTAGTTTAAATCTGTCCGTAACAGGGTATACCAGCAAGAATTTATTTATTGTTGAATTATGAGAATATCTATGTGTGTATATTATGCTTTCATTATTTTCTATACTGATTTATATGCTTTTTTTAAATCATGTGTTATGGCATTTCACATGATTATGTGCCAACACTTTTGGGGAGGTACTAGGATCATGTGATTACCCATGATAGCATTTTAAATGCACATTTCTTGTATTAGACCATGACTATGATGAAGGATGTTTGCTGTCCGAAATGCGTAGGAAGATTCTAGCTTAATGTATTTTGTATTGCACCTTTGTGGATCTGCTGAAATAAAGAAGATGTATATAGCTGACCACCTTCAGGTTAATTCCACAGTCAAATAAGGACAATACATACCAGAAAATCACATTAGCCATCCCCTCTGTGATTCATATTTGGTAATAAAATACCACTTCATACATTAATGTACACTCATTAAAAAAAATATAATTCACCCAGATAGAAATGTTAGATTGCCGCAAAACTTAGCATGCAGTTATGTCTCAGGCAGATATGTAAGTGATTACTGGTGTAGTCTGATTAGACACTGGGTCAATAAGTGTATGTAAGAGAAAACAGGTAAAAATGTGGTGGACCTAGGGAAAAACAACCCAATGGTTTATTAAATACATCTCTAATTGGTAGTACTTATAGCTGTATAGGAGAACCTTTAAGCATCATGAGTCTCTAAGATAATTTAGAATGCTAAATAAAGCTGTAGCCATCTACACTGCTTTCTTTTAGAACAAAAAAATTAAACAAAATATGCAAGACAAACCTTCAACAACCTAAAATCTTTCATTGTATAAAGTATACTCTAAGAGAACTGAGTAGCTATTACTTTCTATCTAGATGGTTGATGGTTGATAAGCTTTATCTAGTAACTCATTTTTGTCTTTCCTAGTCAAAATATAGTTGAAAGTAACATGATTTATTGCACAATGAAGGTTTTAAATATTCTCTTTCAGAATGCAAAGATTTCAATTAATATATATTTTTTCTGACTATAATACAAACTTTCATTATCATGTGGGTGGCACTGAGAGGTGATGGCAATGCTGCGCTGACTGTACTCACCCTCCCTGGTCTTCTTCAGGGGCCCGCTGTGGTGTTCTGAACACGCACAGCAGCAGGATGTAGTGCATGTAGGTGCGCACTATGACCTGATGCTGTGCGCTATCATGTTACAGTACACTGCAGGACCAGGAAGAAGTGATGGAGTGGTGAGTCCTGGAAATCCAGTGCCATCCGCAAGTGAGGTAAGTTTATTTACTTTTTGACATGTCTAATCTGAGGTCTGATGGGGCTAAAGAGTGGAATCTGAGGCTGTGGGGGGCTGGGGGATCTGATGGGGCTCATCTGAGGCTGATGGGTTATTGGGGTATCTGATCTGAGGCTGAGTGGGTCTGATCTGAGGATGATAGGGTCTGATTGGGGGTCTGATCTGAGTGGCTGTGGGGTTCTATCTGAGGCTGATGAGGGCAGGGGGTCCAATTTTGAGGCTGATTAGGGGTTTGATGTGAGTCTGATGAGGCTGGGGTTATGATGGGGGTTGATCTAAGGTTAATGGAAGGTGTGGGGGGTCTGATCTGAGGCTTGGGGGGTCTGATGGGAGGCTGATCAGAGTCTAAGGGAGGCTGGGGGGTTGATCTGAGGCTGATGGAGCTTGGGGGTCTGATTTTGTGGTCCGATCTGAGATTTGATGAAGAATGGGAGTCTGATGAGGATTGGGGTCTGATGAGGGTCTGATCTGGGGTCTGATGAAGAATGGGAGTCTGCTCTGAGATCTGATGGAAATAATTTTTTTCTTATTTTCCTCTTCTAAATTCTATTCGTATAGCCAAAAAATACAGTACTACAACAGTTCTGGGTGCACATGTATTTTGAAAACTTCCAACTAAAGAGGAGATTTTATAGTTTTCAGGTTTTTATGTGTGTCGTTTAAATTACTTTGACTATGGCTAAAATAAGGTACAGATTCAGTGGAATCAACTCATTCTTCACCCTTAATCCCTAAAAGGAGGTATTGACTTCCACATCAAATTCCCAGGTCACTGTTCCCAGAGAAGCCATTTATTGATGGTGGTGCACTTGGGAATAGCTAAGTCAAGTCAGGAATTAAGCCAAGGGTCCTTTCCAGGATAGTCATCAGAACGAGACAAACGAAATGATGAGATAAATTCAGAAGACAGACCATTAGTCAGAACCAGGAGCTTGAACTACGAAAATGAACCCAAAGGCACAAGACCAAATCAGAAATCAATTGCAAGGCTTGTGCTAAGGCTCCTTTTCACTGGCTAACAGAGCAGGCAATTATTGGGAAAAATCTGTTCGCTCCCAGTAATTGCCTACTCGTCAGAGGAGCTGAGAGCTTCAGTTACATGTGTAATGCCCCGAGACCTGGGAGTATTACTATTGTGTTTTTAATTGCTGCATTACTATATGTTTTATTTGCAGTTTTATGCAATGTTATGTATGTCTCTTGTACTATGTCATTTTGTCCAGCAGGAGGAAGTATTGGTTAGCTGTGGCTGGCTGTAAGAGGGTTTACCTTTTCCACTACTCCTCGTAGAGTGATCTTGACTGACTTCCCGCTAGGAGGGAAAGTCTAAGGTAGTTCAGAATTCTATAATCAGAGTTAGGCAGAGAGGTGACCTGAGAGGTCCTGTCCAAATAGTGGGGAGTGAGCAATCAGCTCCTGTAGTTTTGGCTCCTAAGAACCCTATAATTTCCCCTGTGAGAAAGTGCAGGACCCAAATAATCCTACTTTTGCCATAGAGTGAGGAAGCAGCTCATAGAGTAATAAAGTGTCCCACTCTATAATAGTAATGGGGCCATGTATATATAAGGGTATTTGCAGAATGTCATTTTATTAGATGTACACATATTGATGTAATTCCTTCTAACAGGCTGCTTACACCATCCATGTACACACACCCAGTCAACCCTGGGTTGTGCTGGCACCACATATATAAAGATAGCAAGGTGCAAGGCAGAATTAGGAGAAGAGTAGTTGGAGGAAGTGACAGAAGTGAGTCAGTGAAGTGCAGCAGTTGAGAGCAGTGCAGTGCAGTCAGGTCAGCATATGTTTAGTCTGCAGCCAAGGAAAGCTAATGGCAGAGTCAGACATCAAAGCCAGGCTGCAGAGACAGACCAAAATAGGCGGCTAACCAAAGCTGTGATGAGGGGCATAGACAATATTCAAATTTGCGATATTTCGTGAATTTGTGGCCAAATATTCGCCATAAATTCGCAAATTCAAGAATTCACGATCTCCAGTCATTATTTACTTGATTGCGAAAATCGGCAATGTAATATATTCGCAATAAAAATTTGCGATTAGAATATTTGTGATCAACACTAAGGTGTAGTCAACTTTCCTATTGGTTGCTAGGGATGTTGCTTAGTGCTGATATTCGCGATAAATTCGTGAAAAATTTACAATAAATTCACGATTAGAATATTCGCGATCAACATTCTGCACGAATACGAATATATAGCACTATACTCTAAATATTTGTGAATTCTCGATTGTTGAGAAAGTAGGCGAGACTAGTGAAGGTGAGAGTCTTACCTCAGCCTATAGATTCCATTAGCATACAATGTTAGACAGGAGTTAGCCTACGGGGCCTGTTCACAGTTTACTGTGAAGTACAAGCTAAGAAGGCAAGATATATGTACCAGCAGTGTGAAACAGAGAAGTTTATTGACAGTCAACCAGAAATTACTATAGCCTGAGTGTGACCAGAGACTCACCAAGAGCCTGTTATGAGGCTTACAGATACAAATAACTTGGGATGTCCTTTGAATGGATTACAACTACCATTTTGCATTGCAATAATAGGAACATCAACCTCAAGGCAAGTGATTCTCAGTAAATGTTCCATTTGTTTACTAAAACAGGCGCCTCTTTCTTTAACCAGCTCATTTGCACCCACGGGTGCTGGTGTCACAAACCCCATAGACTCTGCCTTCCCTGCACCTAAAACCCATACCACCAAGGCTACCTCAGCCAACATCCGAAAGGAGATCCCTCAACACCAGACTGTGTCCTGAAGGAATCCGCTGCTGTCCTTCTCATCACTGCATGACGGCCCAGGGAGCCACAGAAATGTGAGTACCAACTACTACACTTATCAGGCCACCACACTCACACATTGCCCCTGTGGTCCCCATCGCAGCTGTACCCAGTCTAAAGAACTGAAGAAAGAACTCAAGTGAATCCTTGGGATCCCAGACAGCAGAGTGAACTGTGACAGCACTTCTACAGATACTGCTGTGAGGTGAGGGTTTGTAGCTAAAGAAACCCTCATCACCAGAGAACCACTAGGCCAGTAACATATAAGTATAGAACTACAGCCATCCAACCTGACACTCCTCAGCTGGTGCCAGAGAATTAGGAACTGGAAGATACAGTACTTTATGGCAGCATATTGCAAGAGATTAATGGCAGCTGCAGTTTGTGGAGCATAAGAAGCAGAGAAAAGACACAGTCAACTGCAACTAGGTCTGTCAGGCAGGAGGAATCAGGATCAAAGGGATGGAACCACTCCATTCGACCACAGTTTGTTGAAACTTTGCTGTAACTTGTTGCTAAAAAAACAAAACAAAAAAAACAACAACCTGTGAGTCTCTGTGAAGTGTACTGATCAGAAGTGAATTTGACAAGTAAAGACCAACTATAAGTTTTTAACTGCTCCAACTACAGTGTTTATTTCCTTATTCCTCTAAACGTCCTAAAATCTCTCTTTGAGACATTTTAATGACATCAAGGGGCTTCACTCTATCTCTATATCGGCTTCATCCTGTCCCAAGTAATTATTTAACAAGATACTCAGTTTATTACTATAGGCACATCGCATGGCTGAGATGACTTCTAGGTACACAGTCAGGTTAAGCCAACATTCTCTTTCCCCAGGGACCTACCCTCTCAAAGTAATTTTAAGGGCCCTCATATTGTAGCTTTTTGACGCTGCTGCCACTATGTGAGCAGGTAGAATTTGCATGTAGCTTTACAGTGGGCCCCCAGAAGGAATTTTACTGGTGGGCCCTGGACACCCAAGTCCGACACTGCATTCAGCTGAGCTAGCCCTACAAGGCATGGTGCCTCATTTAACAGGGAATTTCGTGATGATGGATTCCCTTTAAGTTTGGTGTTCCTCTAATGAATATGGGGCTATAAAAAGAGATTATAAATGAAAAGTATAAACAGGAATAGCAAAATCTCATCAAATTTTCATTGCTACCTATTTTAAGGAGAAACAGCCCTGTCGATGTAATTGAAACATCTGTCATTGTGACATTAAATAGTGCATTCTCAGACCTTTTATCACATTACTTTGCATTTCTTAGAATGCTAAATTGAAATAACAGCGCTCTCCGGGATACAAAGAACCAGCCATACAATCCATAATGAGAAAAAATAGGATTTATCTTGCCACAGATGAGAGTTGTTTGGTGCCTTTGAAGTATTTTAATGGGAAACGTTGCTGATCATACCATCTCTGATGCAACAGAATAACAGACTTTTGTAAACCTTTGACTTCTGGCTGTCGGAAATGGCAGAACATTGTGAAGTAAAAGCTTTTCTTTCAGTAATGACATAAAAGTAAAATGTAAACATAAATATTTTTCCATTGTCACTGACAATGGTACTTTTTTTTAGAATATTTGATATTAGAATGACACATTAACTCATCCCCTATAAGGCTAGTCCAGCCCTGTGATGCTGATTTCCATGTAACCAGCTTTTCTAGACCATGACAACCTCTATGTAGACCTAATGCTTCTGAATACTGAGGGCTTGACACAATGTTTTTAGTTTTTGAAATTCTTAAAGAATGTGTCTTCATAAAATGACCTTTTGTTTAAATCAAGTTTTTTATGTTAAAGGGAATTTTTCACCAACGAACTCCCTGTCAAACTGTTTGTATAGGTACATAGCTGTGGTTCACCTGATTAAACTGCTGTTTTTCTTTTGTTATTCCGAGACTGTGTTCCTGAGTTATGATACTTTTTCCTATTATGCATATTAGGCTTCTGGTGCAATGAGGGCAATAGTCCGCGGGCAGCACAACGTGCACAGCATCATTGTAATCTATGATGCTGTAAGCTCCAGTGCGCCGCACTATCTATGCTGCTTAGGGACATATGGCCCGCTCACGGACCGTATGTCTTAGAGGGCATACGGTCGTGTGCATAGACCCTTAGGGTTGAGCGAACCCAAACTGCAAAGTTTGGGTCCGCACCGAACATTGTGAGTTTGGGTACCAGGACCCGAACTCGAACTTTGCCGGAAAAGTTTGGGTTCGAGTTCGATGTTAAGGCATTCAATAGGCTTTTAAGCTATGGGCACTTAGAAGCCATCACAGACATTCCTACTAATGACATGGCTGTGATTAGCCCGTGCATCATGTGACCCAGCCTCAATAAAACTTGGATCACGTGTAGCACTGCCCATCAGCTCTGAGTATTGCAGGGACAGGAAGCAGGCAGCTGAAGTGAGGGAAAGTGTTAGGAATCTCATCTGGCTATTTATACTGTGGGGACCTATAGTGATTTATTGTGGGTGCAATACACCATCTTGGCACCCCTGACACAGAAATATAATAGTTAATCTGACTGTTAATTCTAAGTGTGACCTAGAATGATTTTTTTGTGTACCCCTGACACAAAAATATAATATTTAATCTGTCTGTTAGTTCGCTGGGTGACATGTGCCAATTGTTTGTGTGGGGTACACCTGCACTTCATACGTGATGGGTAAATAAATCTAGTTATTCCATCTGTTACATCGGTGGGTGACATATACCAATTGTTTGTGTGCGGTACACCTGCAGTGCATAAGTGACAGGGAAATAAATCTAGTTAATCCATCTGTCACATAGGTAGGTGACATATACCAATTGCTTGTGTGGGGTACACCTGCACTGCATACATGACAGGGAAATAAATCTAGTTAATCCATCTGTTACATCGGTGGGTGATATGTACCAATTGTTTGTGTGGGGTACACCTGCATTGCATACATGACGGGGAAATAAATCTAATTAATCCATCTGTTACATAGGAGGGTGACATTTACCAATTTTTTGTGTGGGGTACACCTGCACTGCATACATGACAGGGAAATAAATCTAGTTAATCCATCTGTTACATCGGCGGGTGACATATACCAATTGTTTGTGTGAGGTACACCTGCACTGCATACGTGACACAGAAATAAATCTAGTTAATCCATCTGTTAGTTCGGTGGGTGACCTCAAAGAATGAGGAGAGCAACAAATAAGGGACGTGGCCCTGTTCGTGGTGCTGCTGATGTTGGTGGAGCTCCTGTTGCAGGGAGAGGACGTGGACATGGTCAATCTGTGCCAGCTACACGCCCAAATGAAACACCTTCCTCAGGTGCACATAGTTGACAGAACGTTCAGCGTTATTTTGTAGTCCCGAATACTGGTGTACAAATGGTGAGACCAGAACAAGTAGAGGCGGTATTAGATTAGGTGGCTGATAGTGCCTCCAGTTCCTTCACATTGTCTCCCACCCAGTCCCCTGCTGAAAGCACAGAGTTAGCACCTGCAACCCATGGTCATCTGTCTTTCACCTCACCCCATTGAAAACCAGGCAAGCAGTCTGAGCCCCAAGTCATGCAGTAGTCTCTTATGCTTTTTGATGACTCTGCTGGCAGGGTTTCCGTTGGCCATCCACCTAGCCCCTCCCCAGAAGTGGAAGAGATTGAGTGCACTGATGCCCAACCACATATTTTTCAGGATGTGAACATGGGAGGACCACCGCAGCACGTCTCTGATGATGATGAAACACAGGTGCCAACTGCTGCGGCTTTCTACAGTGGGCAGCCTTGCTAGAAGGGCAGGGAGGAAGAGTGGGTGGAAGATGATGTGGAGGGTGATGAGGTCCTAGACCCTACATGGAATCAAGGTCATGCGAGTGACGTGTGCAGTACGGAGGAAGAGGTGGTGGTCACACAGTGCCAGCCACACAGCAAAAGAGGGAGCAGGGTGCAAAAGCAGAGTGGCCGTCCCCTAGCCAGTATGCCTGCTACTGCCCATCGCACCCTGGGACTGAGCACACCAAAGCAAGCTCCAAGGAGTTCCCTGGTGTGGCTGTTCTTCAGACAAAATGCTGACAACAAGATGCGAGTGGTTTGCACTCTGTGCAATCAGAGCCTTAAGCGAGGCATAAATGTTCTAAACCTGAGCACCACCTGCATGACCAGGCATCTAAATGAAAAGCACAAGCTACAGTGAAGTACACACCTCAAAAATCACGAAAGATGTCAGGTTCCTCTTGTTCCCTCTTTTGCTGCAGTCTTGGCCTCTTCCTCCCCCTCTGGAGTGACAATGGCACCTGCAACCCCGCAAACAGAGGTGGCAGCAATACCACCACCTCCACCACCGACACCATCACCAAGCATCTCCACACTGTCCCATGGAAGTGTTCAACTGTCCATACCTCAAATACTGGAGAGAAATAGGAAGTACCCCCCTACCCACCAGCGATCCCTGACCATGAATGCCAGCATTTTAAAATTACTGGCCTTTGAAATGCTGTCATTCCATCTGGTGGAGACAAAGACTTTTAAAAAACCTTATGGCGGTGGCTGTCTCACAGTATGTGGTTCCCAGCCGCCACTACTTTTCCAGGCGAGCCATCCCTGCGCTGCACAACCAAGTGGAGAACATAATCAGGTGTGCACTGCGCAACGCCATCTGTAGCAAGGTCCACATAACCACCGATACGAGGACCAGTAAGCACGGGCAGGGACGTTATATCTCCCTAACTGAACACTGGGTAAATGCAGTGGCGGCTGGGCCTGAGGCGGATATCAGCTTGGCGCATGTTCTTCCACCACCGAGGATTGCAGGACGTTTCTGGTTGCCTCCTATTGCCTCCTACTCCGCTTCCTCCTCTACCACCTCCTCATCCGGTCAGCGTAACACCTGCACCACCAACTTCAGCACAGCCAGAGGGAAACGACAGAAGGCTGTTTTTAAACATCTGTTTTGGAGAAAAAGCACACACCGCACAGGAGCTGTGGACGGGAATGGAACAACAGACAGATGAGCGATTGGTGCCACTGAGCCTCAAGCCTGGCCTGGTGGTGTGCAACAATGGACGAAATCTCGTAGCACCTCTGGGCATAGCCGGTTTAACGCACATCCCTTGCCTGGTGCATCTGCTGAATTTGGTGGTGCAGAGGTTCCTAAAAAATGAACCCGATATGTCAGAGCTGCTGTAGAAAGTGCGGGCCTTCTCTGCGCGCTTTCAGTGTTCTCACCCTGCTGCTGCTCGCTTGTCTGTGCTGAAGCGTAACTTCAGCCTTCCCGCTCACCGCCTCATATGCGATGTTCGGGTTCTCCAGGATCCGAACTTGACCCGATTTTATAGGAGGATAATAAGAAAAAAATATTTTCCATTACACCTCAGGTCAGACCAGCAATCAGACCCCCAATGTTATTCAGACTTCAGCTCACAGCCACAATCAGACCCCCAATGTTAATCAGCCCTCAGATCAGACCCCCAATGCCTCAGATCAGCCCCCCATGTCAGCCATCAGCCCCCATCCATCAGTCCCCCATGTCAGCTATCAGCCCCCCATATCAGCCATCATGCCCCCATGTCAGCCATCATGCCCCCCCCCATGTCATATTTCTACCCATCCAGGTCACATTTCTCCCCCTCCATGTCACATTTCTCCACCTCCATGTCAAATCATCCCCCCTCTATGTCAGATTTCACACCCTCAATGTCACATTTCTCCCCCCTCCATGTCACATTTCTCGCCCTCAAGGCATCAATGTCATATTTCTCCCCCTCCATGTCAAATCACCTATGTCACATCAGCCCTCCAGGTCACATTTCTTCCCCTCCACCATGTCAAATTACTTCCCCTCCATGTCACATCACCCCCTCCTTTTTACATCACCCCTATGACCCCCTATTGTGTCACATTTCCCCCCCCCATAGCACATCATCCCCCCCATGTCACATTTATCCCCCTCCATGGCACATCACCCCCTCCTTTTTAATATCACCCCCATGACCCTCTATTATGTCACATTTCTCCCCCCCCCCATGTCACATCACCCCCCCCCATGTGACATCCCCCCATGGCACATTATTTCTCCCCCTCCATGGCACTGCCACTGGCACAGACTCACCTACCACTCCAGTCGGCAGTCTGGCTGTGTGTGACTTACAACATAAGTCACCACCAGCTCCCTCCAGTCCCTGCTGCTGCTGCGCCGTGGCATCACTCGCCACGCCAGTCATGCCCCCTGACCCGTGTCTGGCTGTGCTCACTCACGTGCTGCTCCGAGAGAGAGTGAGAGCTGCCACCAGGCCACACCCATGGCACACACGCAGCACAGGCAGGGGTGGGCGCCCAGTGGCACTGTAGCCCAAAAACTAATCGTAGTCGGAGTTGCACGCAAGTGAATTAATTTATTTAAAAAGAAAGGTTAATTTTTCCACCCACCCCTTCTCTGCATTGGGTGCGCCCGAAGGCAGCTGCTTGGTCTGCCTTATGGTAGCGCCGGGGCCTGATCACACATGATAGGATTAGATACACAACGCAGCAGACAGTATCACACAGGATAGGATTAGATACACCGCTCAGCAGACAGTATCACATATGATAGGATTAGATACGCAGCTCAGCAGACAGTGTCACACAGGATAGGATTAGATATGCAGCTCAGCAGACAGTGTCACACAGGATAGGATTAGATACATAGCTAAGCAGATAGTATCACACATGCTCTGATTAGATACACAGCTCAGCAGGCAATATCACACATAATAGGATTAGATATGCAGCTCAGCAGACAGTATCACATATGATAGGATTAGATGCATGGATTAGCAGGCAGTATCACTCATGATAGCATTATAAACACAGCTCAGCAGACAATATGACAAATGACATATGATAGGATTAGATAGCCAGCTCAGCAGACAGTATCACACATGATATGATTAGATGCACAGCTCAGCAGACAGTATCACACATGTTGTTTGGATTCTGGATTTAGTATTCCTTTATTCTCATGTGTTTGACTTTCACACACTTAATATTCTCAATAGAGCTCACAAATAGGAATCAGCGAACCCGAACTGTATAGTTCGGGTTCGTACCGAATTTTGGGGTGTTCGGGACAAGGACCTGGACCCGAACATTTTCAAAAAAGTTCAGGTTCAGGTCCGTTGTTCGGCGATTTCTTCCCGCTTTCTGAAGGGCTGCACAGCAGCCAATCAGTTATTGTTTTACTTCTTGCCCTAAGAGCCCATCACAGCCATGCCTACTAATGGCATAGCTGTGATTGGCCAAGTGCAGCATGTGACCCAGCCTCTATTTAAGCTGGAGTCACGTAGCGCCGCACGTCACACTGCTCTGATTAGTGTAGGGAGAGGACGCAGCTGCTGTGAGGGCGAGATTAGGCAGGGAAAAGTCTGCAAACGCACCTAATGAAGTGATCGATCTACAGCTGTGAGTGATTGAACTTCTGCTAGTTACTTGCTCACTGGTTTTTAGGCTGCACAGAGCGTTTTTCTGTCACTTATTTTCTGGGGTGATCGGCGGCCATTTTGTGACTTGTGGTGCACCAGAACAAGCTGCCACCAAGTCCATCAATCCATCAATACTAGTTTTTTTTTTGCTATATCCTACATGAGGGGCTTGGCTGTGCTAATTGTCACCCCTAGAAACTCAGGATAGCAATTTCTATATTTTATTAAGGGGTTAAATACAATTGCCAAAATACCAATCCCCTAAATCTGGTGTTCCAGCTTTGGCTAGCCAAGTATAATACTGTGTGCTGTTTGGCAAAGGATAGATTATTTTCTGTGGTGAAATTCAATTGACAAAATAGCAATCCCCTAAATCTGGTGTCCCAGCACTGGCTAGCAAACTATAATAGTGTCCGCCAAAACATATATTTTGTTCTGGGGTGAAATTCAATTGCCAAAATAGCAATAACATAAATATGGTGTCACAGCTGTGGCTGGCAAACTATAATAGTGTCCGCCAAAACATATATTTTTTTGTCTGTGGTGAAATTCTATTGCCAAAATAGCAATACCATAAATCAGTGGTTTCAGCTGTGGCTGGCCTAGTTTCATAGTGTCCTGCAAATCATATATTTTGTTCTGGGGTGAAATTCAATTGCCAAAATAGCAATACCATAAATCTGTTGTTCCAGCTGTGGCTAGCCAAGTGTAATAATGTCTGCTGTCTGGCAAAGGATAGATTTTTTTCTGTGGTGAAATTCAATTGCCAAAATAGCAATCCCCTAAATCTGATGTCCCAGCAATGGCTGGCCGAGTTAAATAGTGTCCGGCAAAGGATAGATAATTTTCTGGGGTAAAATTCAATTGCCAATATAGAAATCCCCTAAATCTGGTGTCCCAGCAGTGGCTGGCCAAGGTTAATAGTGTCCGGCAAAGGATAGATAATTTTCTGGGGTGAAATTCAATTGCCAAAATAGCAATACCGTACATCAGTGGTTTCAGCTGTGGCTAGCCAAGTTCAATAGTGTCCGGCAAAGGATATATTTTTTTCTTGGGTGAAATTCAGTTGCAGAAATAGAAATACCATAAATCTGGTGTTCCAGCTGTGACTGGACAAGTTTCATAGTGTCCGTCAAAGGATATATTATTTTCTGGGGTGAAATTCAGTTGGAAAAATAGCAATACAGTAAATCTGGTTTCCCAGCTGTGGCTGGCCAAGTTTAATAGTGTCCGGAAAATGATATATTTTGTTCTGGGGTGAAATTCAATTGCCAAAATAGCAATACCATAAATCTGTGGTTTCAGCAGTGGCTGGCCAAGTTTAATAGTGTGCAGTAAAGGATAGATTTTTTTTCTGGGGTGAAATTCAATTGCCAAAATAGCAATACCGTAAATTTGGTGTCCCAGCAGTGGATGGCCAAGTTTAATACTGTCCGTCAAAGGATTTATTATTTTCTGGGGTGAAATTCAGTTGCCAAAATAGAAATACAGTAAATCTGGTGTTCCAGCTGTGACTGGACAAGTTTCATAGTGTCCGATATAGGATATATTATTTTCTGCGGTGAAATACAATTGCAGAAATAGAAATAGCGTAAATCTGGTGTTCCAGCTGTGACTGGACAAGTTTAATAGTGTCCGGCAAAGGATATATTTTTTTCTGTGGTGAAATTCAATTGCCAAAATAGCAATACCGTAAATCTGGTGTCCCAGCAGTGGCTGGCCAAGTTTAATAGTGTCCGTCAAAGGAGTTATTATTTTATGGGGTGAAATTCAGTTGCCAAAATAGAAATACAGTAAATCTGCTGATCCCGCTGTGACTGGACAAGTTTCATAGTGTCCGTCATAGGATATATTATTTTCTGCGGTGAAATTCAGTTGCAAAAATAGAAATATCGTAAATCTGGTGTTCCAGCTGTGACTGGACAAGTTAAATAGTGTCCGGCAAATGACATATTTTTTTCTGGGGTGAAATTCAATTGCCAAAATAACAATACCATAAATCAGTGGTTTCAGCTGTGGCTGGCCAACTTTAATAGTGTCCTGCAAAGGATATATTATTTTCTGGGGTGAAATTCAGTGGCAAAAATAGAAATACCGTAAATCTGGTGTTCCAGCTGTGACTGGACAAGTTTAATAGAGTCTGGCAAAGGATATATTTTGTTCTGGGGTGAAATTCAATTGCCAAAATAGAAATACCATAAATCAGTGGTTTCAGCTGTGGCTGGCCAAGTTTAATAGTGTCCGGCAAAGGATATATTATTTTGTTCTGGGGTGAAATTCAGTTGCAAAAATAGCAATCCCCTAAATCTGGTGTCCCAGCAGTGGCTGGCCAAGTTTAATACTGTCTAGCAAAGGATAGATTTTTTTCTGGGGTGAAATTCAATTGCCAAAATAGCAATACGGTAAATCAGTGGTTTCAGCTGTGGTTGGCCAAGTTTAATACTGCAATACTGTTGGCCAAGTTTATGCAAAGGATAGATTTTAAATTGTTGGGTGAAATATTACCATTTTTGCCAGGTACAAACCCCTGAACTGCAAAACTGACAGGGAACTTATAATTGGCCATTATATTTTTGCATGAAATAAACCTTTGTTGGGCTGTGAAGCCAAAGGTAGTCGCCAATAACTGTTTTTTTATTTTTAATTTTTTTAAATAAATTAGTGTAGACCCCAAAACATTGGGAAAATTTAAAAAATAAAACAAAGTGTAAGTGCACGGTAGTATACAGTGTTTGGGTGAGGCCGGTACACATGTCTATTCTGCATAAGGTACAAACAAGTCCTGTGGGATCCATGCCTGGTTATTTTTAATAAACGAAAGCTTGCCCACATTGTCTGCGATAATGCCACCAGCCATGCTAAACACACGTTCAGAAAATGGCTGCAGGGTAGGCCAGCACCTCCAAGGCGTAAAGGGCAACCTCAGGACATGTGCCCAATTTGATGACCCAGAAATTCAATGGGGCAGACCCAGTGGCGTAGCTAGAAATGATTGGGCACCACAGCAAATTTTTGATTGGGGCCCCCCTCCCCCAGAAATTTTTGCGCAAACCCCGTCCTTTCATGCTGCTATGCCTGTGGCTACTAAAGATCGCTCTCTCAGACCAGGCCCAGCAGCTGTTGCATTCGCTTTCTACACTGTTTATACTGCCACTGTATATAATTTGATTGTATAATACTGTTAGTCCTCCTCCTGGATGGGCCCTTTCTAGGTCACAGCCCCAAAGCAGTTGCTTCCCCTGCTTCCCCTGTAGCTATTCCCCTAGGCAGACCCATCAGTCAGTACATGTACTGTTCAACCATGTTGCTGAAATGCTGCCTCATGCTAAGATGTTCCAGATCTGCTGGTGGTGCAGGTTGTTTTGGCGTGATGACAAAGCTTTTCCACATTTTGCCCATGCTACCCCTGCATTCTGAGGTGTTGCTGGTGACCCAGCTGCATTGGCAAATTCTACCTCCTCCTCCTCTGCTTTCACCTTGTGCTTCCAATGAGTCCCCGGTGTCAGGTGTGAATGCCATCATCAGCATGTCTACTAGCGGGCTCATCTTCCCATTACACTCCAGTGAGGGAATTAAGGACGGCACGTTGTCCCTGTAACGGGGATGCAGCAGGGTGGCCACCCAGTAATCAGCAAACGTTAGAATGTGGCAGTAACTGGGCGGTCATTGCGCAGGCACTGCTGAATGTAGTCGCTCATGTCTGCCAGGCTGCCCAGAGGCAAGGACAAGCTATCCTCTTTGAGGGAGGTATATCGTCTGTGTCCTCTGTATCCCCCAGCGTTCCTCCTACTCCTCTTCCTCATCCTCCAGAACTGTGCCCTGGCTGTACAATTGTTTTCCAGGCCAGGGCCTATGTTGGTGCAGATACCCACCCTCCGAGCCACTTGTATTTGGTTGGCCTTAAGTTAAGGATAAGGCGTGTATATAGTTTTGTTTCTTTATATGGTTAGTTTAGCTGCCTTATAGTTATTTTAATATGTTTTTAAGTAAATTTGTAAATAGTTTGTTTATGGTTTGAGTGAAAGGGGGGTGGGGGTGTTAAGTGTGTAGGGTGTGAGGCAGTTTGGGTTTATTTTCCATCCGCTTTCTACACTGTCTATACTGCCACTGTATCTAATTTCATTGTATAATACTGTTGAGGGGGCCCTGACAAAGTCTTTTAGTCCTCCGCCTCCTCCTCCTCCTGGATGGGCCCCTTCAAGTTCAGGGACCCAAAACAGTGTGCTTCCCACGCTTTCCTGTAGCTACGCCCCTGGGCAAACCCATCAGTAAGTAGGTGTACTCTTCCACCATGTTGTTGAAATGTTGCCTCCTGCTAAGACGTTCCAGATCTGCTGGTGGTGCAGGTTGTTGTGGTGTGATGACAAAGCTTTCCCACATTTCACCAATGCTAACCCAGGTTTCTGAGGTACTGATGGTGACCCAGCTGCCCGTGAGCTGGCTTGGGTGCCACCCTGCTGAAAACATGGTTCCTCCTCATCCTCCTCATCCTACTTATCCTTCTCACCCTCCAGAACTGTGCCCTGACTGGACAATTGTGTTCCAGGCCAGGGACTATGTTGTTGCAGGAACCCACCCTTCGAGCCACTTGGATGTCACTGGCCTTAAGTTAAGGATAAGGCGTGTATATATTTATTTTGGTTTATATAGTAAGTTTAGCTGCATTATAGTTATTTTAATATGTTTTTAAGAAAATTTGTAAATAGTTTGTTAATGGTTTGAGTGAAAGGGGGGGTGGGTGTGGTGTGTTCGATTAACTGAATTGATTTTCACTGTCTGGTGTTTAGGAATTTCTGCACCCTAAATTCAGCACATGTGGCAGGCAGGGGATGTATGTAAAACCGGCTAGGCCCAGACCTGCTAGTATATTTCGCCCATTAGCGAACAACACCAGGCCGGGCTGGAGGCTCAGTGGCACCAACCAATGGTCAGTCTGTTGTTCCATGCCTGTCCACAGCTCCTGCGGGGTTTGTCCCACAAACACACAAGATTTAAAACAACCTGCTGTCGTTTCCCCCTGGCTGTGCTGCTGTGGGTGGTGAAGGTGTTACGCTGAGTGGATGAGGAGGAGGTAGAGGAGGAGGAAGCCGAGTATGAGGAGGAGGAGGAGGTAACAGTATACAAAGAGAAATGCCCAGCAATCCTCGGGGGCGGAAGGACATTCACAAAAATGCTATCCGCCTTTGGGCCAGCCGCTACATTTACCCACTGTGTTGTTGGTTATGTGGACGAGGCCACAGATAGCGGTGCGCAGTGCACACTTGTTTTTGTCCGCCACTTTACGAAAATGTTCAGGTTCGGGATCCGAACTCGACCCGAACTTGACCCCGAAACCGAACTCCATTGAAGTCAATGGGGACCTGAACTTTTGGGCACTAAAAAGGCTGGAAAATAGCCCAGGAAAGGGCTAGAGCAGTGAGCCAAAAAAAAAAAAAAAGGATGATTACCAGGAGCCACAAGCTATATATTTACACAGTCACCGTATTTTTCGCCCTACAAGATGCACCTAGGTTGTAACAAAGAAAAATAAGAGAAAAAATGATTTTTCATTGGATCTGAGGTCTGATCAAAAAAAATGTTTCTTATTTTTCATTAGCAGAAAAAAAAAAAAAAGAAAAAATATATTTTTCACCAGACCTCAGATCAGACTCCTAAATCGGATCCCCAATTCTCATCTGACCTAAAATAAGATCCCCAAACCTCATCAGTCCTCCAAATCAGACCCCCAATGCTCGTATCAGACAACACAAATCAGACTCCCAGTGTCAGACCCTCAGTGCTAAGATCCCCCCTATTCTCAGATCTGACCCCCCATGGTCAGATGTGACCCCCCCATGCTCAGATCAGACCCCCATTGCTCAGATCAGGACCCCCCATGCTCAGATCAGAACCTCCCGTGCTTAGATCAGACCCCCATGCTCAGTTCTATAATTTTATAAAAATCTCTTCCCTCTCCTGATCAGGCACTGGTCTCCTGTTCGGGCGGCTGCTACTTTGCAGGTCTGACACGGTCAGGTCATAGTGCATGTCTTCATGTACTACGTTCTCACACTGTGTGCATCAGGACATAGTGGAGGGTGAGCTAGAGCTGCAAAGTAGCAGGAAAAAATATCTGAGCATGAGGTGGAGAGTGAGCCAGCCTGACTGCTTCCCAGCTGCACAGCAAGAGCCGCACTTGAAGAAGCAAAGAGCCACATGTGGCTCAAGAGCCACATGTTGGCCACCCCTGGGCTAGAGGGCTGCAAAAGGCAGCAACATGTAAGTAAATCCCCTGCAAACAAATGTGGATAGGGAAATGACTTAAAATAAAATAAATAAAAATTAACCAATATCAATTGGCAACTTGGAGGAGGAGGTGGAATAGGAGGTTGGGGTGGCGTCAGGTGTGAATTCTATGAGAGTTAAAGTTCTCATCACAGCCAAAAAGGATTCATGTCTGCCTGCAGTGCCACAGGCCTAATTCACAGACTCAGGGCCATGGCAACCATACATGAGAGTTGAAGTTCACATCACAGCCAAGAATGATTCATGTCTGCCAGCAGTGTCACAGGTCTCACTCACAGACTCAGGCCAATGGCAACCATACATGGGAGTTGAAGTTGTCATCACAGCCAAGAAGGAACCATGTCTGCCTGCAGGGCCACTAGCCTTATTTAAACATTCAGGCCCACGGGACTAACAAAGAGGAGAGTTACAATCAAGCCAAGACAGTATTGATTTCACCCAGCAATGCCGTAGGCCTCATTCACAGATTCAAACCCATGACACCCACAAAGAGGACAGTTACAATCATGCCAAATCTGTATTGATTTCACCCAGCAGTGCCACAGGCCTCATTTACTAATTCTGGAGGACCATGGCACCCGCAAAGAGGAGAGCGGTCCCGTAACAGCAACACAGGCCTTAGGTCAACCTGCAATGGAACAGGCCATTATCATTAATGTAGGCCCCTGACATCCAGACAGAGAAGAGGTCATTTGACAGTAAAAAGAGTTTAATGTCTCCCACCAAGACAGCAAGCAATTAAACGAAATATAGGCCCCTGATACCCACACAATGAGGTGGTCATTTGACAGTAAAAGAGTTTAATATCACTCACCAAGACAGCAAGCGCTTAAACGAAATATAGGCCTCTGACAAGCAGACAATGTAGAGGTCATTTGACAGTAAAAAGAGTTTAATATCGCTCACCAAGACAGCAAGCGTTTAAACGAAATATAGGCCCCTGACAACCAGACAATATAGAGGTCATTTGACAGTAAAAAGAGTTTAATATTGCTCACCAAGACAGCAAGCGTTTAAACAAAATATAGGCTCCTGACACCCACACAATAGGGCAGTCATTTGATAGTAAAAAGAGTTAAATGTCTTCCACCAAGGCAGCAAGCAAGTAAACGGAATATAGGCCCCTGACACCCACACAATGGGGCGGTCATTTGACAGTAAAAATAGTGTAATATCTCCCACCAAGACAACAAATGATTAAATGACATATAGGCCCCTGACACCCACACAATGCGGCAGTCATTTGACAGTAAAAAGAGTTTAATGTCTCCAACCAAGACAGCAAGTAATTAAAGGAAATATAGGCCCCTGACACCCAGACAGAGTAGATGTCATTCGACAGCAAAAAGAGGATAATGTCACCCAACAAAGCAACATGCGATTATCTAAATTGTAAGCCCCTGGCACCCAGACAGAGGAGAAAGGTCCCATAGCAGTAAAACAGGCATCATGTTACCCACCAATGGAAAAGGCCACTTTTAGTAATTTAAGCCCCAGCACCCAGACAGAGGAGAGAGGTCCCATAGCAGCAAAACAGGCATCATATTACCCACCAATGGAACATGCCACTTTCAGTTATTTATGCCCCAGCACCCAGACAGAGGAGAGCGGTCCCATAGCAGCAAAACAGGCATCATGTTACTCACCAATGGGACAGACACTTTCAGTAATTTAAGCCCCAGCACTCAGAGGAGAGAGGTCACATAGCAGAAAATCAGGCTTCATGTCACCCACCAATGGAACAGGCCACTTTCAGTTATTTAGGCCCCAGCACCCAGACAGAGGAGAGAGGTCCCCTAGCAGAAAATCAGGCTTCATGTTACCCGCCAAAGCAGCAGATGATTAACAGAATTTTAGGCCCCTGACATCCAGACAGAGGGGAGGTCATTTGACAGCAAAAAGAGGTTAAGTCATGCACCAAAGCAGCAGGCGATTAAATGTAGGCCCTTGGCACCCAGACACAGGAGAGGTTCATTCAACTTGGTATTGCCCCCAAAATAATGGTACAATTAAAAAAAGAGGATTCAATAAAGAAGTGCCCTGAGTACAAGAATGCATGGTTGAGGGTGAGGCAGTTATGAATGTCTATTCTGCACAAGGGATGGACAGGTCCTGTGGGATCCATGCCTGGTTCATTTTTATGAACGTCAGCTTGTCCGTGTTGGCTGTGGACAGGCGGCTGCATTTAACTGTCCACTGTCCACTGCCGTGCTAAATACACGTTCAGACAATGCACTGGCCTTAGGGCAGGCCAGCACCTCCAAGGCATAAAAGGCTAGCCCTGGCCATGTGGACAATTTGGAGACCCAGAAGTTGAATGGGGCCAAACCATCAGTCAGTACGTGGAGGCGTGTGCACATGTACTGTTCCACCATGTTGTTGAAATGCTGCCTCCTGCTAACACGTTCCGTATTAGCTGGTGGTGCAGTTAGCTGTGGCACGGTGACAAAACTTTTCCACATCTCGGCCATGCAAACCCTGCCTTCAGAGGAGCTGGCTGTGACACAGCTGCGTTGGCGACCTCTTGCTCCTCCTCTGCCTTCGCCTCGTGCCCTCAGGGAGCGCGTCTACCAGCGTTCGCTTGTACTTGCGCATTTTCCTATCATGATCCAGTGCGGGAATTAAGGTGGGCACGTTGTCTTTTCACCGGGGATCCAGCAGGGTGGCCACCTAGTAGTCAGCACATGATAAAATGTGGGCAACTCTGCTGTCGTTGCGCAGGCACGGCAGCATGTAGTCGCTCATGTGTGACAGGCTGCCCAGAGGAAAGGACAAGCTGTCCTCTGTGGGAGGCATATCGTCATCGTCTTCCGTTTCCCCCCAGCCACGCACCAGTGTTGGGCCCGAGCTACAGTGGGTGCCACCCTGCTGTGAACATGCTTCATCCTCATCCTCCTCCACCTCCTCCTCATCCTCCTCTTCCTCCAGTATTGGGCCCTGGCTGGCCAAATTTGTACCTGGCCTCTGCTGTTGCAAAAAACCTCCCTCTGAGCCACTTCTAAAAGACTGGCCTGAAAGTGTTAGAAATGACCGCTCTTCCTCCTCCTCCTGGGCCACATCCTCTTCCATCATCGCCCTAAGTGTTTTCTCAAGGAGACATAGAAGTGGTATTGTAATGTTGGTGGAGTACTCGAAACAGCGCAACAGGGCACACAGGTCTCGCATTGAGGCCCAGTCATTGGTGGTGAAGTGATGCTGTTCCGCAGTGCGACTGACGCGTGCGTGCTGCAGCTGAAACTCCACTATGGCCTGCTGCTGCTCGCACAGTCTCTCCAGCATGTGCAAGGTGGAGTTCCACCTGGTGGGCACGTCGCATATGAGGCGGTGAGCGGGAAGGCCGAAGTTACGCTGTGGCGCAGACAGGTGAGCAGCGGCAGGATGTGAACGCCGGAAGCGCGCACAGACGGCCCGCACTTTATGCAGCAGCTCTGACATGTCGGGGTAATTGTGAATGAACTTCTGCACCACCAAATTCAGCACATGCGCCAGGCAAGGGATGTGCGTCAAACCGGCTAGTCCCAGAGCTGCAACGAGATTTCGCCCATTATCGCACACCACCAGGCCAGGCTTGAGGCTCACCGGCAGCAAACACTCGTCGGTCTGTTGTTGTATACCCCGCCACAACTCCTACGCGGTGTGGGGCCTGTCCCTCAAACACATGAGTTGCAGAACGGTTTGCTGATGTTTACTCCCAGCTGTGCTGAAGTTGGTGGGGAAGGTCTCTGGCTGACCGAATGAGCAGGTGGAAGAAGAGGAGGAGGAAGCCGAGCAGGAGGAGGAGGCTACAGGAGGAAAAGAATGATGCCCTGAGATCCTTGGCGGCGGAAGGACGTGCACCAAAGAACTCTCCGCCTGGGGCCCAGCCACCACTACATTTACCCAGTGTGCAGTTAGGGAGATATAGCGTCCCTGGCTGTGCTTACTGATCCATGTATCTGTGGTTAGGTGGACCTTGCCACAGATGGCGTTGCGCAGTGCACACTTGATTTTATCGGATACTTGGTTGTGCAGGGAAGGCACGGCTCTCTTGGAGAAGTAGTGGCGTCTGGCAACGACATACTGTGTGACAGCCACCTCCATCAGCTGTTTGAAGCAGTCCGTGTCCACCAGCCTGAATGACAGCATTTCAAATGCCCAGTGGTTTGCACGCTGTAGCATCAGAGCCTGAAGTGAGGCATTAACATTCTGAACCTTAGCACAACCTGCATGACAAGGCATCTACATGTGAAAAACGGGCTGCAGTGGAGTAAGCACTTTCAAAACCAAGAAAGGGCTCAGGCCCCTCCTGCTCCCTCTTCTGCTGCTGCCTCTGCCTTTTCCTCCGCCTCTCGAGGAATGTTGGCACCTGCCTTCCAGCAAAAAGAGGATGTGCTGCCAACACCACCATCTCCGTCACCAAGCATCTCCACCATGTCACACGGCAGCGTTCAGCACTCCATCTCACAAACCTTGGAGAGAAAGCGTAAATTTCAACCTAGCCAACCTTGATCCCTGGCCTTGAATGCCAGCATTTCTAAACTACTGGGTCATGTCGTCAGCACATTGTGTGAAGAAGTGCCATACCAGGGAACTCCTTGAAGCTGCCTTTTGTGTTTGGTTCCTGGTGGTGGTGGCCAGTAGCAGGCGAACTCTCATGGCGACGGCTGTTCTGCTTTTGCACCCTGCACCCTCTTTTGCTACGCTGTTGGCTCGGTCTCACCACTGCCTCTTCCTCTGAATTCTGAAAGTCAGTGGCACGAGCTTCATTCCATGTGGGGTCTAGGACCTCATCGTCTCCTGCATCGTCTTCCACACAGTCTTCCTTCCTGACCTCCTGTTCGGTCTGCACACTTGTCACTACCCGCGGTGGGTTGCGACTCTGGTTTACATGCGGTTGCCGTCGGCAACACGTATGTCACGACCTGTGTCTAGGTGGTGTTGGTCGCGGCCTGCGTTGGGGTTGTGACTTGTCTTACATGCCATTGCTGTTGGCAACTTGTATGTCACAACCTGTTTTGAGGTTGTGTTTCCCTGTCTCGCATGCTCTTGCTAGCGGCATGGTTTTCTGTTCCCGCGCGTGGGGCTATATGTTGTAGCCTCATGTGCGGTTGCTGCTGGCAACCTTGTGTCTAGAGCATGCGAGACATTCACATCTGTGTGGTGTGCTTTTCCCTGTGTGATGCACATGGGGTTAATGTCTTTTTGCTAGGTGTGGTGTGCACAGAGTTTATTGGTGTGTAGTGGGTGTGACCTCAGGCCTCCTTAACCCTAAGTTCACAGCTGAGCGTTTTACAGCGCGTTCAAACGCGCTGTAAAACGCTCAACACATGAAAACCAATGCTTTCCTATGGCCCTGGTTTGAACGCGCTGTAAAACGCCCGACGCATAAACAAGTACTTGAGCTGTTTTTGGGGCGTTTGTCGCGCGTTTTGTGATCGACACCACAGTAGTCAATCACAAGAACGCGCGTACGGACGCGCGTTTCCTATTTGGAAAAACACGCTGAAATGCGCGCGACTAAAACGCGCGTTTCAAGAACGCTCAGCTCTGAACCCAGGGTAAGTGTGTGTTGGGAGCCTGAGGTCAGTTTTGTTTGTGCAGCCACAGTGGGAGTGTGTGCTGGAGCTTGTTGTGTGTTCCCACTGTTATGTCTGCGTATGCCACCCTTATTCGTTATATTGGTTTCATTGTTTATCTTGTCTGTTTGGTGTATCCCCTCCAGTGTAAAAGTGTGTACCCCTTCCCCACCTGGTGTTGTTGTATGGTGTGGGTATGCGAGGAGCTTGTAGTCACTGTGTGTGCGCTCCGGAAGGGGCTTTCTTTCCCGGAGGGGTTTAAGCAAAGACCGGAGGGTGTGCTTCCCTGCCAGGATCTTCCCCATGCATCTGGTGTCCGCATGGGGGTCCTGGCACTGGTTTGTCATCTCCAGGGCGGCAGGTAAGTGTGGGTTCTCTGTACGTCATTTACCATGTTACTTGCCTGCCGTGCGGTTAAGCAGGGATTCTCAGGGCTCCAGGTTCCTGTGGTATGGGCCCTCCTACCTTCAAGGTCGGCCCATACAGTTAGGAGGCCAGGGCTCTTTAGGAGGTCACCAGCTCCCTTTTCCTGCTATCTGTCCCAGCAGCCGCGGACGATGCACGGTGGGGGGTTTCCACTGCAGAAAGACGCAGCAGTTGGCACCTGTGTTTCATTATCATCAAAGACGGGCTGACTCTGCTGAGATGGTATTCCTATGTCATTATCACGAAACATAAGTGGTTGTGTGTCAGTGCATTCTATGTCTTCCACTTCTGGGGAAGGGCTAGGTGGATGCCCTTGGGAAACCCTGCCAGCAGAGTCTTCAAACAGCATAAGAGACTGCTGCATAACTTGAGGCTCAGACAGGTTCCCTGATATGCATGGGGGTGATGTGACAGACTGATGGGCTTGGTTTTCAGGTGCCACCTGTGTGCTTTCTGCAGAAGACTGGGTGGGAGATAATGTGAACCTGCTGGATCCACTGTCGGCCACCCAATCGACTAGCGCCTGTACTTGCTCAGGCCTTACCATCCTTAGAACGGCATTAGGCCCGACCAAATATCGCTGTAGTTTCTGGCGGCTACTGGGACCTGAGGTAGTTGAAGCTGTGGCAGAACGGCCACGTTCTCTCCCAGCACCAGAGGGTCCACTAACACCACCACGACCATGTTCGCGTCCGTTATTAGATGTTTTCCTCATTGTTACCATTCACCACAATAAAGAAAACTTATTTTGATCAATGTATAGAGTTCAAATTAAGGCCTTTTATTTATTTTTTTATTACAGGCACCAAACACTATCTAGCTATCTATTTATGTACCATATTACACTAATACAGGGACAGCAGAAACCACAAATTTAGGGGAATATCAATTTTAGGTCTAGTATTTAGGCCCTGGCTGAAAGGTATCCTTTTAGAGATAGAATTACACTTGGAGATGCACAGTAGCATGTGCAAATATAGAGGATTTAGCTTTCAGCCCTTGTATTTAGACCTTGATTGTAATATACCCTTTTACGGACAGAAATACACTTGGAGATGCTCAGTAGCGTGTGCAATTATAGAGGATTAAGCTTTCAGCACTTGTATTTAGACATTGAGTGTAACATACACTTTTACCGATAGAAATACGCTTGGAGATGCACCGTAGCGTATGCAAATATAGAGGATTTAGCTTTCGGCCCTTGTATCTAGACACTTAGTGTAATATACCGTTTACAGACAGAAATACACTTGGAGATGCACAGTATCGTGTGCAGATATAAAGGATTACGCTTTCAGCACTTGTATTTAGACCTTGAGTGTAATATACCCTTTTACGGACAGAAATACACTTGGAGATGCACAGTAGCGTGTGTAAATATAGAGGATTTAGCTTTCAGCCCTTGTATTTAGACACTTAGTGTAATATACCCTTTTACGGACAGAAATACACTTGGAGATGCACAGTAGCATGTGCAAATATAGAGGATTAAGCTTTCAGAACTTGAATTTAGACCTTGAGTGTAATATACCCTTTTGCGGACAGAAATACATTTGGAGATGCACAGTAGCGTTTGCAAATATTGAGGATTACGCTTTCAGCACTTGTATTTAAACCTTGAGTGTAATATACCCTTTTACGGACAGAAATACACTTGAAGATGCACAGTAGCGTGTGAAAATATAGAGGATTAAGATTTCAGCGCTTGTATTTAAACACATAGTGTAATATACCCTTTACGGACAGAAATACACTTAGAGATGCACAGCAGCGTGTGCAGATATAGGAGATTACGCTTTCAGCCCTTGTATTTAGACACTTAGTGTAATATACCCTTTTACGGACAGAAATACACTTGGAGATGCACAAAAGCGTGTCCAAATAAAAAGGATTTAGCTTTTGGCCCTTGTTTTTAGACACTTAGTGTAATATACCCTTTTATGGACAGAAATACACTTGGAGATGCACAGCAGCCTGCGCAAATATAGAGGATTTATTTTTCAGACTTTTTACTTAGACGTGGACACGCTGAGTGTAATATACCCTATTACGGACAGAATTACACTTGGAGAGGAACAGTGGAAAGCACAGATGTTTAGGATTTCTATTTCAGGGATTTTATTTAACCACAGAAAAAAATCTATCCTTTGACGGACAGTATTACACTTGTCCAGCCACAGCTGGAACCCCAGATTAAGGGGATAGGTATTTTGGCAATTGAATTTCACCCCAGAAAAAAAACAATCCTTTGACGGACAGTATTACACTTGGCCAGCCACAGCTGGAACACCAGATTCAGGGGATTGGTATTTTGACAATTCAATTTCACCCCAGAAAAAAAAATCTATCCTTTGACGGACAGTATTACACTTGGCCAGCCACAGCTGGAACCCCAGATTTAGGGGATTGGTATTTTGGCAATTGAATTTCACCCCTCAATAAAATATAGCAATTTCTATCCTATGTTTCAAGGTGTGACAATAAGCACAACCCCTGATGTAGGTCTTGCAACAAAAAAAAAGCCTACTATTAAACCCAAAAATGTATGTTGAACGTGGTGGCAGCTCAAAACATGTGCTAGTGCACCAAAAGATCAAAAAAAATGGCCGCTGATCACCCCAGAAAAAAGTGACAGAATAACGCTCTGGGCAGCCTAAAAACCAGTGAGCAATGAATTAACAGAAGTTGAATGATTCTCAGCTGTAGATCGATCACTTCATTAAGTAGTTTTGCTGAGTCTTTCCTGACTAATCTCGCCATCCAGCCGCTGCATCCTAACCCTACACTAATCAGAGCAGAGTGACGGCGGCGATACATAACTCCAGCTTAAATAGAGGCTGGGTCACATGCTGCACTTGGCCAATCACAGCCATGCTAAAATTAGGCATGGCTGTGATGGCCTTTTGGGGCAAGTAGTATGACGCTTGTTGATTGGCTGCTTTGCAGTCTTTCAAAAAGCACCATAGAAATCGGCAAACTGTGTCCCGAGCACCCCAAAATTCGGTACAAATCCAAACTATACAGTTCGGGTTCGCTCAACCCTATTCGTGACCTATTCTGAGGATAGTTCATCGATATAATCTGCCAGCATAACTCATTTAAGCTGTAAACACAAATAACATTATCAGTACAATATTTATAATTTTTTTTTTTTTTTGAAGCTCATGTTATGTGTTTACCATGAAAACTGAAATTTGAAAACCAGACTGCATTTTCTTTAAATTTGCATGGCAGAAAAAAAACTACCACATTAAATGTGCTTGACATTTATGCGTTCAAAGAAAATGAAACCGCACAAAATTCTCATATAATTAGATCGCTAACTTCTAGCCAGAAACTCTAAACCGAGAGAACATTTTTATATGAGAAAAAGTGAGGCTGCAGCCAATAAACAGAAGCTGCTCCTTGTGGGCTTTTTATTTTTTATTTTTTTATTTATCTTTTTAAATTATTTGGCCTGTCTTGTTTTTCAAGTTAATTAAAACATGAATAAAGATAAATAATACAATAATAACAAATGAATGCTAATAATACTTGTTATTGTTTTTATTATTACTGCAAATTTTTTAAATTTTTAAAATGGACCTATCAGGTTCTGATACAGGGATCCTATTTAAATCCCTTCCTGGCCATACACTATTCCGTGTGATAGTCCTGTTTGGCTCACTAGCTAGGTTCCTTGTTCCTGAATTTGCGTACTGATTCCTCTGTGCTTCTGACCTCAGCTTGTCTTTCTGTCTCTTGTTTGGTACTGCGTAGTCTTTCCGGTTCTGATCCAGTTCCGTACGATTCTGTTTTGGTGTTTGTTTTTCTGTTGGTGTTTGTCTGTCTCTGCACTTCATTTGAGTAGGGACCGTTGTCCAATTGCGGTTCTGCCAAATAGGGCTTTTGCTGGGTTATAGGTTATGGCTCGTTGTTCCTTTCAAACATTTTTTAGAAGGATAAGTAAATGCAAAAATGCTATAAAAATGTACTATTACTATACCAAACACCAAATGACATGGAGTGAGGGTCCCCTAGGCAGATGATGGAAACTAAAGGTCTTCCCTTTAGAGGCTATAGCCTATAGAGGCTTTCTGCCTTCACAGTATTGATTGCCTCTGGACAGGCTATCAACATGAAATCAATGGGGGTTCAACGTTTGACACCCTCATTGATCAGCTATTGTAAATGGCCATGGCACTTGCTGCAGCCTCTTTAGTATTCACTATTAACATAGTAGCATTGATGCAGGATAATTTCAGCTTCATTCCAATTACACTACTGCTACTAGGTTGTTGGTCACCATTGAAAAAAAAACCTATAGTGTTTGCACAGACGCCTTGTCCCCTTCATATAGTTGATCAGAGGAGGTGCCGAGAGTCTGATTCTCACCAATCTGATATTAATCAAACATCTTGACGAAAGGTCATTATTATTAATAGTGATGTCGCGAACATAAAATTTTCAGTTCGCGAACAGCGAACGCGAACTTCCGCAAATGTTCGCGAACGGGCGAACCGGGCGAACCGCCATAGACTTCAATTAGCAGGCGAATTTTAAAACCCGCAGGGACTCTTTCTGGCCACAATAGTGATGGGAAAGTTGTTTCAAGACGTCTAACACCTGGACTGTGGCATGCCGAAGGGGGATCTATGGCAAAACTCCCATGGAAAATTACGTAGTGGACGCAGAGTCGGGTTTTAATCCATAAAGGGCATAAATCAACTAACATTCCTAAATTGTTTGGAATAACATGCTTTAAAACATCCAGTGTGTGTATACGATCAGGTATGATGTTGTATCGATCAGGTAGTGTAAGGGTTACGCCCGCTTCACAGACATTGACAGACCAAACTCCCGTTTTAATGCACCGCAAACAGTCCATTTACACAACCGCAAACTCCACATTTGCACAAGGTTGGATACCAAGCTAGCCACGTCCCGGTGATGTCATTGAAGGTTTCTTCCTCCACCCAGCCACGTACAACACCAAGGGTACCCGAAAGGTGAATTGAATTGATTTTTCGAACCCTTTGTTTTTATCCACGGTCACTGCGTCTGCGCCGTGCAATTTACTGTCACACCCGATATGAGTGGTATTTTCTGTAGTATTATTCTCATCAGTTTAATCCCTTTAACGTCCCCAATCTGGGGGCCATTTATTGAATAGATTTTTTGAACGGGGAGATGGTTAAAAAAACGCTGGCTCCCTCCACTCTGTTTTAATCCACGGTGACTGCGTCTGCGCCGTGCAATTTACTGTCACACCCGATATGAGTGGTATTTTCTGTAGTACTATTCTCATCAGTTTAATCCCTCTAACGTCCCCAATCTGGGGGCCATTTATTGAATTGATTTTTCGAACGGAGAGATGGTTAAAAAAACACTGGCTCCCTCCACTCTGTTTTAATTCACGGTCACTGTGTCTGCGCCGTGCAATTTACTGTCACACCCGATATGAGTGGTATTTTCTGTAGTACTATTCTCATCAGTTTAATCCCTGTTACGTCCCATATCAGGGATTGCCTTTTTTCGTCCGGGTACCTTCCACTGTGGTGTCCCAATAGCGACACATTTTTTGAAGGCCTCAGACTCCACCAGCTGGTATGGTAAAAGCTGGCGGGCTAAGAGTTCCGTCAAGCCAGCTGTCAGTCGCCGGGCAAGGGGGTGACTTTGTGACATTGGCTTCTTATGCTCAAACATGTCCTTGACAGACACCTGACTGTGGGCAGATGAGCAGGAACTGCTGAAGGTGAGAGATGGAGTGGCGGGTGGTTGAGAGGTGGCAGGGAGGAGAGCAGTGGTTGACGTGGCTGAAGATGCTAGACCAGGAGGAGCATGGTGGCTTTGAGTTTGTGTGCTGCTTGTACTCATGTGTTGATCCCATAGGCGTTTGTGATGTGAGATCATGTGCCTTCGCAAAGCAGTTGTACCAAGGTGGGTGTTGGACTTCCCACGACTCAGTTTCTTTTGGCACAGGTTGCAAATGACATTGCTGTTATCAGAGGCAGACACACAAAAAAAATGCCACACTGCTGAGCTTTGCAATGACGGCATTCTGGTGGTGGCAACAGCATGCGTTGACTGGCGTGCTGTCTGGCTGACCCCAGGTGCCGATACATGCTGTCTGACTGTGCCACTAACTCCTTGCGACGACCTCCCCCTGCTTCAAACTCGTCTCCTCATTCTCTCTGTCTCCCCTTCAGAACTTTCCCCCTCTTCTTCTCTTCGAGCAGACACCCACGTGGCATCCGTGGACACATCGTCATCATCAACCGCTTCACTTGTATCTGACACCTCAGCAAAGGAAGCAGCAGCGGGTACAACATCATCATCATCATCATCATCATCATCATCATCACACTGTACGTTCATGTGTGTAATCCTGCCTGACTGAGACATATCCCTGTAATGTACATCATCTGGCAATAATGGTTGCGCATCACTAATTGCATCCAACTGATGTGTAAATAACTCCTCTGACGGATCAAGTGAAGCAGCTGTGGTGGCTGTGGTGGTAGTGGTGGTGGTGGCAACGGGCGGGTGCGTGGAAACTTGAGAGCAGGTGACCGAAGCTGAGCTGGAGGAGGATGGTGCGTCAAGGTTCTTAGCGGAAGCTGTTGAAGATTGGGTGTCCTGTCTAAGCCAGTCAACTACGTCCTCAGAATTTTTCGGGTTCAGGGTACGTGGCCTCTGAACACTGGGCATTATTCCAGGGACAGTGGAAATCACAGCACCACGACCACGACGGCCCCTGCGGGGTGGCCTGCCTCTGCCTGTCATTTTTTTTTTAGATAAGTGGTACTACGCGTGCTAGGTACTGTGCCACACGGTATGAGTGGTGGGCACTGGCAGTGGGCACACTACAGTCTGTGGGCCTGACACACACTGGCAACAGGCAAGCAACTGAATTTAGACTACTGTCTAAAAATGAAATGCCTTATTTATCGGCAAGCTACTGTGCCACCCGGTATGAGTGGTGGGCACTGGCAGTGGGCACACTACAGTCAGTGGAAGCGGGCCTGACACACACTGGCAGCAGGCAAGCAACTGAATTTAGACTACTGTCTAAAAATTAAATGCCTTATTTATCGGCAAGCTACTGTGCCACCCGGTATGAGTGGTGGGCACTGGCAGTGGGCACACTACAGTCAGTGGAAGCGGGCCTGACACACACTGGCAGCAGGCAAGAAACTGAATTTAGAATACTGTCTAAAAATTAAATGCCTTATTTATCGGCAAGCTACTGTGCCACCCGGTATCAGTGGTTGGCACTGGCAGTGGGCACACTACAGTCAGTGGAAGTGGGCCTGACACACACTGGCAGCAGGCAAGCAACTGAATTTAGACTACTGTCTAAAAATTAAATGCCTTATTTATCGGCAAGCTACTGTGCCACCTGGTATAAGTGGTTGGCACTGGCAGTGGGCACACTACAGTCTGTGGAAGTGGGCCTGACACACACTGGCAGCAGGAAAGCAACTGAAATTAGACTACTGTCTAAAAATTAAATCCTTATTTATCGGCAAGCTACTGTGCCACCCGGTATCAGTGGTTGGCACTGGCAGTGGGCACACTACAGTTAGTGGAAGTGGTCCTGACACACACTGGCAGCAGGCAAGCAACTGAATTTAGACTACTGTCTAAAAATGAAATGCCTTATTTATCGGCAAGCTACTGTGCCACCCGGTATCACTGGTTGGCACTGGCAGTGGGCACACTACAGTCAGAGGAAGCAGGCCTGACACATACTGGCAGCAGGCAAGCAACTGAATTTAGACTACTGTCTAAAAATTAAATGCCTTATTTATCGGCAAGCTACTGTGCCACCCGGTATCAGTGGTTGGCACTGGCAGTGGGCACACTACAGTCAGTGGAAGAGGGCCTGACACACACTAGCAGCAGGCAAGCAACTGAAATTACACTACAGTGTAAAAATTAAATGCCTTTTTTTATGCAAAGTACTGTGCCACACGGGATGACAGGGGAGGGCACTGGCAGTGGGCACACTACAGTCAGTGGAAGACGGCCTGACACACACTGGCAGCAGGCAAGCAACTGAAATTACACTAAAGTGTAAAAATTAAATGCCTTTTTTTGATGCAAAGTACTGTGCCACACGGGATGACAGGGGTGGGCACTGGCAGTGGGCACACTACAGTCAGTTGAAGTCGGCCTGACATACACTAGCAGCAGGCAAGCAGCTGAAATTACACTAAAGTGTAAAAATGAAATGCCTTTTTTTGATGCAAAGTACTGTGCCACACGGGATGACAGGGGTGGGCACTGGCAGTGGGCACACTACAGTCAGTGGAAGTCGGCCTGACACACACTGGCAGCAGGCAAGCAACTGAAATTACACTAAAGTGTAAAAATTAAATGCCTGTTTTTGATGCAAAGTCCTGTGCCACATGGGATGACAGGGGTGGGCACTGGCAGTGGGCACACTACAGTCAGTTGAAGTCGGCCTGACATACACTAGCAGCAGGCAAGCAGCTGAAATTACACTAAAGTGTAAAAATTAAATGCCTTTTTTATGTAAAGTCCTGTGCCAGCCGGTATGAGTGGTGGGCACTGGCAGTGGGCACACTACAGTCAGTGGAAGTCGGCCTGACACACACTAGCAGCAGGCATACAGCTGAAATTACACTAAAGTGTAAAAATTAAATGCCTTTTTTATGTAAAGTCCTGTGCCAGCCGGTATGAGTGGTGGGCACTGGCAGTGGGCACACTACAGTCAGTGGAAGTCGGCCTGACACACACTAGCAGCAGGCATACAGCTGAAATTACACTAAAGTGTAAAAATTAAATGCCTTTTTTATGTAAAGTCCTGTGCCAGCCGGTATGAGTGGTGGGCACTGGCAGTGGGCACACTACAGTCACTGGAAGTCAGCCTGACACACACTGGCAGGCAACTAACCTTAGATTAAAGTGTAAAAATTAAATGCCTTTTTTTGATGCAAAGTCCTGTGCCACACGGTGTGACTGGTGGGCACTGGCAGTGGGCACACTACAGTCTGTGGGCCTGCAGCTCCTCACACACAGGCAGGCTAGGCAACTGCAATATGTATATAAAGGGAAAAAAAAGGGAAAAAAAAGGCTTTTTGGGGTGCTGTCAGGAGGCTGTCCTTACAGCAGAGATCAGATGAGTCTTTCAGTACTGGAGTGGACACTAAATACATTAGCCTAGCTATCGATTTCCCTATTAAATCAGCAGCAACTACACTGTCTCTCCTCTCACTAAGACTGCAGCTTCAGAATTAATCTAAAATGGATGCTGTGCAGGAGGTGGGAGGGTCTGGGAGGGAGGGTATGCTGCTGATTGGCTGGAATGTGTCTGCTGACTGTGAGGTACAGGGTCAAAGTTTGCTCAATGATGATGTATAGGGGGCGGACCGAACATCGCATGTGTTCGCCCGTTGAGGCGAACGCGAACAAGCTATGTTCGCCGGGAACTGTTCGCCGGCAGATAGTTCGGGCCATCTCTAATTATTAATACAGTGAATCCAGAATACCCTTTTAATGTGTTCAGAGTATTTATTTCACTTTTCACCATTCATATATCATTAACATATTCCACAGTGCTTTCTACTGTAATAAGTGGTTGCCTCCAGTGGGGCTCACAATCTGTATTATCCCAGACTTGGGGGTACTATTATTGTGTACTTTAATGGCTGCATTTTATATGTTTTATGTGCAATTCTATGTAATGTTATGTATGCCACCTGTATTATGTTATCTTGTCCAGCAGGGGAAGGACTTTATTACATTCAACTATGGTCTCTTTTTCAGTGCTACAACTTTCATGGCAACAAAACCCAGGGAGAGATGGCCTGAGGTAGGACACCGAACCACTGCCACTTCTATCTTCTAAACTGGCTCCTACAGGGACTCGCTGTAAATCTTAGCACCCTTTCTTAGGGCTGAGCTATGGAAGCAGCATCATGTCCACTGCGCAAGCACAGAGTTACTGAGCTGACTTGGCGGAGGTTTAAGAACACAGGTCTAGATGAGGTCTAGCCCCGTCAATCAAAATGGAGAGGGGTATTGTGTTAGCAGTGCTCCCAGGGATCCAGACAGCTCCTTGGTGCTCAAAAATGCTAATTTGCATAAATATAAAAACAAAGATATTGCAACAGCAGTTCATCCTACAGAAAAAATTAAGATATCATGTCACTCTGCATGATCAACCCAACCAGGCAATATGCCTGCTTTAATAGGGTTGATCATGTTGACAGATGCTCTTGAAGTGTTCAGTACGGATGCATGTATACCAGATGGTTCAGGCTGTATAATCTCTATCCCTGGGAACACACCTGGGCGTTTTTCAGCGCGTTCGTACGCGCTGTAAAATGCCCTACATGTGAAAAGCCATGCTTCCCTATGGGCATGGTTCACATTTGGGCGTTTTACAGCGCGTTTGAGCGCGTTGTAAAACGCCCAACGCCCAAACAAGTACATGAGCTTCTTTGGGGCGTTTTAACGCGCCTATGGACAATGTTGCCATAGGGGAGAATCACAGAATCGTGCGTATGACGCGCGTTTCTTAGTTACAAAAACACGCATCCAAAAACGCGCGTAAAACGCGCGTCATACGCGCGATTCAGAAACGCCTAGGTGTGTTCCCAGCCTATAACAATTGAGTTTTGTTTCCTGCAGAACAGATTTAATAGAGGGTAAAATAAGATTTAAAAAAATGGACAAACTGGAATAGTAGCTGGTTCTGATACTATCTATACATGCTGAAAATGATGTTAAGGAATCAAGCAGTGGACCATTACATGGCACCATACATGGTCCAAATTGCTCAAAGTTCTGGGTGTACCTGGAATTGTTGCTGCACAAGTGCAAGATTGACAGGGCCAGGCAGGAGGGAGGAGAATCTTGAGCAGTGGGGCCAGCCTCTCACTGCTCAAGCAGTCTGAATTATGATTGAATTTATTTTTTACGAATCGATTTGCTCATCTTGTAACATAGTAGCATAGTATATAAGACCGAAAAAAGACATTTGTCCATCCAGTTTGGCCTGTTTCCTACAAGTTGATCCAGAGGAAGGCAAAAAAACCCTGTGAGGCAGAAGCCAATTTTCCCCACTTAAGGGGAAAAAAATTCCTTCTCGACTCCAATCAGGCAATCAGAATAACTCCCTGGATCAACGACCCATCTCTAGTAGCTATAACCTGTAATATTAATACACTCCAGAAATACATCCAGTCCCCTCTTGAATTCCTTTATTGTACTCACCATTGTATGTCAGCATTAGTGATGAGCGGCAGGGGCAATATTCGAATTCAAGATATTTTGCGAATATTCGTTTGAATATTCGGCATATATTCGTATTCGAGATTATTCTAGATTGCGAAAAATCGCCAATGAAATATTCGCGTAATGTTTAGAATATTCAGCATTTTTTCCCATCTGAAGTCATGATTCCCCCCTGCATAAGTTGCTTTTGGGCCAATGACTGTTCACGTTAAATTGGAAAAAATGAGGAATATTCACATTCTCTTATGCCAAAAATCGGCAATGTAATATTTGCGTAATGCGGATATTCTTTTTTTAGAATATTCGTCATTTTTTCCAATTTGATGTGAACTGTCATTGGCCCAAAAGCAACTTAAGCAGGGAGGAATCATGACTTCAGATGGAAAAAAATAATGAATATTCTAAAAAACTAAAATATAGCACTATATTCTATAGTGCTATATATTCGGGTGTTAGAATATTCGCATTACTCGAATATTACATTGCCTATTTTTCGCATAAGAGAATATTCTAATTCACTACAGACTACAATATTGCAGCCATCTCACATTGGCCCACAAGCTAGGAGTATGTACCGTATTTTTCGCCCTATAAGACGCACCGGCCTATAAGACGCACCTGGGTTTTTGAGGAGAAAAATAAGAAAAAAAATATTTTTAACCAAACGGTGTGCTTTTGAAGTAATGGTGGTCTGTGCATGACAGTATTATGGGGGGGATCTGTGGATGGCACTGTTATGTGGGGGAGATGTGGATGGCACTGTGATGGGGGATCTGTGGATAGCACTGTGATGGGGGATCTGTGGATAGCACTGTGATGGGGGGATCTGTGGATAGCACTGTGATGGGGGGATCTGTGGATAGCACTGTGATGGGGGGATCTGTGGATAGCACTGTGATGGGGGATCTGTGGATAGCACTGTGATGGGGGATCTGTGGATAGCACTGTGATGGGGGCATTTATGAATGACACTGTAATGGATTGGATCTGTGGATGACACATATATTGCATCTTATGCTATATGTGTCATCCACAGATCACCCAATTACAGTGTCATCCACAGGTGCCCCCTTTTCTAAAACATCTGGCCCATGACTGCTTAGGGGCGGAGCCTGGCAACACATGGCGGGCGGCCCGCCGCTAACAGCGTGACTGCTTGTATAACATTTAAAATCTTTAATTATGTCCCTTATTTCCTAAAAGCCCAGGACAGTAGCGCTCTGCTAACCTGCTATACCGATCCTCTAGCAGGCAGAGCGGTGCGGCGGCAGGCTGGTGTGTAACGTCCTCACTGACGTCATCTGCCTGCTCCTTTCACTTTATGAATGAAGCAGGAGGAGCAGGCAGATGGCGTCAGTGAGGACGTTACACCAGCCTGCCGCCGCACCGCTCTGCCTGCTAGAGGATCGTTATAGCAGGTTAGCAGAGCGCTACTGTCCTGGGCTTTAGGAAATAAGGGGCATGATTAAAGATTTTAAATGTTATACAAGCAGTCACGCTGTGAGCGGCGGGCCGCCCGCCATGTGTTGCCAGGCTCCGCCCCCTCCTCCTTCCATGCTGATACATCGCATGCTGTGCGATGTATCGGCTTCAGCTATAGGAAAATGGTAGTATTCGCCATATAAGACGCACTGCCATTTTCCCCCCACTTTTGGGGGGAAAAAAGTGCGTCTTATATGGCGAAAAATACGGTAGGTATACTAGGTAATGGGTTCAGATGAAAAAAACAAACAAAAAAAACAATATTAGTTTTTACGAATATATATCACTATATTAAAAATATTAGTGAATTTTTGAGGTGCTGATATTCACGATAAAAATTTGAAATTCGAATATTCGCGCTGAACACTAGTCAGCATTTAAAAAAGGCTAGATGGTTATCTAACAGCAAATGGCATTGAGGATTGTAATTGATCTAACAAATAATGTCAAATAACTGATCTGAGAAAGGTTGAACTTGATGGACCTGTGTCTTTTCTCAACCGCTGTAACAATGTATTGCAACTGTCTATCCTGGATAACATAGAAACATAGAAACATAGAATGTGTCGGCAGATAAGAACCATTTGGCCCATCTAGTCTGCCCAATATGCTGAATACTATGAATAGCCCCAGGCCCTATCTTATATGAAGGATGGCCTTATGCCTATCCCATGCATGCTTAAACTCCTTCACTGTATTTGCAGCTACCACTTCTGCAGGAAGGCTATTCCATGCGTCCACTACTCTCTCAGTAAAGTAATTCTTCCTGATATTACTTTTAAACCTTTGCCCCTCTAATTTAAAACTATGTCCTCTTGTAGCAGTTTGTCTTCTTTTAAATATTCTCTCCTCTTTTACCGTGATGATTCCCTTTATGTATTTAAAAGTTTCTATCATATCCCCTCTGTCTCTTCTTACTTCCAAGCTATACATGTTAAGGTCCTTTAACCTTTCCTGGTAAGTTTTCTCCTGCAATCCATGTACTAATTTAGTAGCTCTTCTCTGAACTCTCTCCAAAGTTTCAATATCCTTCTGCAGATATGGTCTCCAGTACTGCACACAATACTCAAATGAGGTCTCACTAGTGCTCTGTAGAGCGGCACGAGCACCTCCCTCTTTCTACTGTTAATGCCTCTCCCTATACACCCAAGCATTCTGCTGGCATTACCTGCTGCTCTATGACATTGTCTGCCCACCTTTAGGTCAGTCTGATATAATGACCCTAAATCCCTTTCCTCAGATACTGAGGTTAGTACTGTATCACTGATTTTATATTCTGCTCTTGGGTTTTACGCCCCAGGTGCATTATCTTGCACTTATCGACATTAAATTTTAGTTGCCAGATTTTTGACCATTCCTCTAGTTTTCCTAAATCCTTTTCCATTTGGTGTATCCCTCCAGGAACATCAACCCTGTTACAAATCTTTGTGTCATCAGCAAAAAGACACACCTTACCATTGAGGCCTTCTGCAATTTCGCTGATAAAGATATTAAACAATATGGGTCCCAGAACAGATCCCTGAGGTACCCCACTGGTAACAATACTATGGTCTGAATATACTCCATTGACTACAACCCTCTGTTTTCTGTCCTTCAGCCACTGCCTAATCCATTCAACAATATGTGAGCTCAAGCTCAAAGACTGCAGTTTATTGATAAGCCTTCTATGTGGGACAGTATCAAATGCCTTACTAAAGTCCAGATAAGCGATGTCTACTGCACCTCCGCCATCTATTATTTTAGTCACCCAATCAAAAAAGTCAATAAGATTAGTTTGACATGATCTCCCTGAAGTAAACCCATGCTGTTTTTATCAATCAACCCATGGGTTTTTAGATGTTCCACAATCCTCTCCTTGAGTATGGTTTCCATTAATTTCCCCACTATTGATGTCAGGCTTACTGGCCTATAGTTGCCTGATTCCTCTCTACTACCTTTCTTGTGAATTGGCACAACGTTTGCTAATTTCCAATCTTCTGGGACGACACCTGTTACCAGTGATTGGCTAAATAAATCTGTTAATGGATTTGCTAGTACACCTCTAAGCTCTTTTAATAGCTTTGGGTGTATCCCATCAGGCCCCTGTGATTTATTTGTATTAATTTTGGACAGCTGACTTAGAACCTCTTCCTCTGTAAAGACACATGCATCAAAGGATTCATTAGTCTTCCTCCCTAACTGAGGTCCTTCTCCTTCATTTTCCTTTGTAAAAACTGAACAGAAGTATTCATTGAGGCAGTCAGCTAGTTCTTTATCCTCTTCCATATACCTTCCTTCTTTTGTTTTTAATTTGGTAATTCCTTGTTTTAATTTCCTTTTTTCATTTATGTATCTGAAGAATGTCTTATCACCTTTTTTCACTGACTGAGCTAATTTCTCTTCTGCCTGAGCTTTAGAAGCTCTTATAACTTGCTTGGCCTCTCTCTGCCTCATCTTATAGATTTCCCGGTCATCCTCGTTTTGGGTGTTTTTATACTTGCTAAATGCCATCTTTTTGTTTTTAATGATTTTGGCCACTTCTGCTGAGTACCACAGTGGTCTCTTCCTTTTTGCCTTTACTGACAAGCCTAATGCACTTTTCTGTTGCCTTCAGTAGTGCCAATTTTAAGTAGTTCCATTTCTCTTGGACTCCATTGAAATTGTTCCAGTCTGATAGGGACTCGTATACCACTGATCTCATTTTAGAAAAGTCTGTTTTCCGAAAATCTAAAACTTTTGTTTTTGTGTGGAGTGACTCAGTCACTGTACTTATAGTAAACCTCACTGACTGGTGATCACTGGATCCTAAGCTTTCCCCTACAGTGATATCAGATACCAAATTGCCATTTGTGAACACCAAATCTAAAATGGCCTCCTTCCGGGTTGGCTCCTCAACTACTTGCTGTAGAGATAATCCCAGTAGGGAATTTAGAATGTCTGTACTCCTGGCAGAACTAGCTATTTTGGTTTTCCAGTTTATATCAGGAAGATTAAAGTCTCCCATAATGACAACTTCACCTTTCAATGTCATTTTAGCCATTTCCTCAACTAGTAGATCATCCAATTCTTTGACTTGGCTTGGTGGTCTGTATATGACACCTACACGAGTTACCTTATGATTACCAAGCTGCAACGTAACCCAAACTGACTCTAAATTGGTTTCGCTGGCTTCTATTAGATTTGATTTTATGCTATTTTTCACATATAGGGCCACTCCACCCCCTTTCTTGCCTTCTCTGTCTTTCCTATATAGAGAGAACCCAGGTATTGTTATGTCCCAGTCATTACTTTCATTGAACCATGTCTCAGTAACAGCCACTAAATCTATATTCTCAGATGCCATTACAGACTCAAGTTCGTTGATCTTATTCCCTAAACTGCGAGCATTTGTAGACAAGACTCTCAGCTTGTCATTTCTTATCCTATCAGCTCCTGGCATCTTCTGGCATTGTTTTTCGGGGGCAGCTGAACTGATGGATTGTCTCTTTTGTGCCCCCTTTCCTAGTTTAAATGTTCCTTAGCAAAAACTTTGAACTGTTCATTGAGGACATTCGTTCCCTTGAGAGAAAGATGCAAACCATCTTTCTTGTACAGTTCTTTTCCATTCCAGCTAGAGCCAACATGAGCCACAAAGCCAAATCCCTGGTTCAAACACCATTCACCAAGCCATGCATTGAATTCCTTAATACGCAACTGCTTGTCATGCTGACGGTTATGCACAGGCAGAACTGCAGAGAATGAGACAGTCGATGCAATCTCCCGTATATCATTACCAAGTGTGTGAAAATCTTCCTTCACCTTTGAAACTTCATTGCAAGCCAGATCATTTGTCCCAATATGGACAATAACATCCACCTCCTTTTCCATTTTTGCTTGCTTAATAATGTTAAGGATACGCCGTCTGTCCCTGCTGGCAGTAGCACCAGGGAGACATCTCACAAAACCATTTTCATCAAACTTCACACCTCTTATGATAGAATCGCCCACCAATAGTTGCTTACTATTAGTACTCACTATATTCTTTTTGTCTTTGTCAGTAGTCTTGCATACCTTAGGCATAGGAAATGATTGTTCCTCTCCCACTGTGCCTGAGCCATCCTCCATGTTGCTCTTGCATTCTGAAAGTGCTGCAAATGAATTACAGAGAGCCACCGACTGTGGGACATGTCTTCTATCAACAGCTCTAAGTCTACCAGAACCTACAGTAACCCATCTTCCATTTCTGGGGGGCCTTTGTGGCAGTGGCATTGCAACATTCCAAGCCTGAGTTTGTCTAACAGTTACTTTACAAATCTCAGATTTCAAAAATGCAATTTCCTGCTGCATTATGGAGAACTGTCTGCAGATCAGACAGCATCCAAACCTGCGAAGAGTGAAACATGAAATGAAAGCACAGCAATTCCTGCACTGAATCAGGTCTGCCATTTTAATATGTCAGATATTGTAAAATGTTTGTTGCTGCTGGATAAACAATAACTGAACACAAATCAGGTAGCTGCAACTTACAAAGCAGACAATGACTATAATGCAATTTAGTGAAATTGCAGACTTCTTGGAAGGATAAACATATTAGTAGGAGAAATCTCCCAAATGTTAATTATGTTCATATGCCTCCTAATTGAAATGAATAGCCTTAATAAACCATATCAGTCACACAAATGATCTGTACACAATCATAAGCACATGTCCAAATGTTCAGCCATATATTCAGGAGCAGTGGCGTGGATTTCTGTAATATAACACTGGCTATGAGACCCAGAGCAAAACTGCAGCTTTGTAATAAATTACAGAAAATGTGATATGTCATCTTGGAAGAGAAACCTTTGTGTTATGAAACTAAAACACACACTATATATATATATATATATATATATATATATATATATATATAGTAAGGATTAGCTCTGGTCTCGGGGATCATTCACACAAAGATTCTTCTTTACCACTTGATTTCCGGTCCAAACAGTGTGATTTATTTTGGAACACAGCATAACAAAATAAACATAATTCAAAATAAACACCATGCCCGTCTGGGCTCTTCCTACACATCAACAGTGGGTCCCTAACTCACTGAAAGCGCTGTTCACATACAGCTTTAACGTGCGGCTTTCCACGCCTCACAGTCCCAGAGCCTTACAGGCTATACCAAGTCCATTACCTTTATTGGGGGAGTGTGGCCCAGCAGTCCTCCCGACACTGGCCTTGTGACCAGGGCCGGCACGTCCTATAAGCGGACTAGGCAGCCGCGTAGAGTGCCCCTTGGTAGGGCGCCGGCCCTACCTCATGCTGCAGCCGCCCGAACGATCTATATTGAGCCTCTGGTGGCTGCAGCACTGCCCGGGCTGGCGCGTCCATGAGGGCGCACCACCCGTGCGCAGCAAGAGGAGAGGAGCTGATAGGAGGGAAGCGCTCAGCGCTCCCTCCTGTCACTCTCTCATTGTAGCGTGGCCGAGCTCTGTATGGTCTGCGGGTACAGGGAGCATCTGTCTCCTGTACCCGGCCGGACTGACATGAAGTGCGCACACAGTGTGGACTTTCTGTCACTCCGCTCGGGTACAGGAAACAATAGCGCCTGTACCCGCGGACCATACAGAGCTCGGCCATGCTACACCAGAGGTGAGTGGGTGGGGGATTGGGAAAGATAATGACTGGGGGGGGGAGGAATGGCAAGATGTTCAAAGAGAATGACAATAGGGGGGGAGAGAATGACAATGGGGGGGAAGAGAATGAGAAGGGGGGAAAGAGAATGACAAGGGGGGAAAGAGAATGACAAGGGGGGGGAAAGAGAATGACAAGGGGGGGAAAGAGAATGACAAGTGGGGGAAAGAGAATGACAAGGGGGGGAAAGAGAATGACAAGGGGGGAAAGAGAATGACAAGAGGGGGAAGAGAGTGACATGGGGGAGGAGAATGACATAGGGGGGGAGAGAATGACAAGGGGGGAAAGAGAATGACATGGGAAGGAACAGAATGACAAGAGGGGGGAGAGAGAACTGGCGTTAAAGGGGTTCTGCAGTTTATTTAAACTGATGATCTATCCTCTGCCTTCTCTCTGTTTACCGCAGGCGCAGTGACGTCACGACTAGTATCACTGGCCTTGGCGCAGCTAAGCTCTGTTCACTTGAATGAAGCTTAGCCTCACCCAGGCCAATGATACTAGTCGTGACGTCACTGCAAGAAGGCTGAGGCACTACTGCTAGCACCACTGCCTTCTCAAACAGCTGATTGGCGGGGGTCCCGGGTGTCGGACCCCTGCTGATCAGTTTAAATAAACTGCAGAACCCCTTTAATATGGCAGATCATATGGGTGGGGCATTGTGATGTCACATGGGGGGGCGGTAAACTTTTCTTTTGCCTAGGGCGGCAAAAATCCTTGCACCGGCCCTGCTTGTGACCCGTCAGTCCAGGGGTCTCGGCTAGCACCTAGCCCGTGGCCCCTCAGCCAACCCAGCTGAGACCACTCGCACAGAGCCTCTGCACTAGGCCTCTGTGTTACACCACTTTCTCTCCAGAGTGAGCTCCCTGACACACACAGAGAGGGTTGATTTATTCCTCCATGATTAACCCAGCTGGCCTCAACTGGGGCCAGGGAACCGTAATGTAGTCCCCACAAAATATTTTCCATGGTAAATATCGAATAGTGCCCAACTACCAATACAATTGGGTTATGTGAAGCACTCATACAGCACTCATGGAAGTCTATAGACTCATACTGTACTCAGTATACAGTACCTTCATCTTATAGATAGAAATAAAATTGTGGCATGTTCCATTGCATGCTGTATAATGGTGATATTTTCTCTTAGTAGCATTGCTCAGGTATAGTTGTTTAAAAATAAAAAATAAACTAAAATGTGTGTGTATATATATATATATATATATATATATATATATATATATATCTTATATATATATCCAAGAAATTGGCGCAGCACTCCTTTGGTAAAAAGTGAACAAAGTGTGTTTATTAACACATGTTTAATAAACACACTTTGTTCATTTTTACCAAAGGAGTGCTGCGCCAATTGGTTGGATATATAGTGAGACCCCTTGACTAGGGGTGGACGCGTGCACCATTGAACGATATTCAAGGAGTGCTGCCTGATTTCTTCTTTTGTCTATATATATATATATCTTTTTTTTTTTTATTGAAATCACCCCTTTCAAAATTTTAGCTATATATATATATATATATATATATATATATATATATATATATCTGCATAAACTTAAGATTGTGAGCCAAATTATTAAAATATATCAGTATTTTTTAAGGGAAAAAAATTCTGAATAACCAGATAGGTGTTACCTCAAAATCAAAATAAACTGCAGTTCAGGGGGGGGAAAAAACAAGCCCAAATGTAGCTCTTTGGATTGAAATATAAAAAAAAGTTCTGGGTGTCAATATATGGAAATTTCAAGAAAATTCATTTTTTTAAAAGGTTTTTATTTTTCAAGTAGTAAACCAATAAAGCCTCATAATAAAGTCATCGTGTAATTTATAGTGCACAGTGAACACCCCAAAATTTCGGAATTTAGGTTTGTTCCTTTTTGAGTTTCACCTTACCTTTCATCTTACAAATAATTTTTCTCGTTTTTGAATACATAATATGGTGAATTAAATGGAGCTATTCAAAAAATTTATAAATACTTGTCCTACAAAAAAACAAGCCCTCGTGTTGAACAGAACAGAAAAGTCAAATAAAAAGTTATGGCTTATGGAAGGCAGGGAGGAAAAAACAGAACCAGAATAATGAAAAATTGCCTGGACCTGAAGGGTTTAAAGGAATTTTTGGTTTAAAACATTAAAGCTTTGGAAACAACTAGGAGTCAAACGCATAGAATAACATAGTAACATAGTACATAAGGCCGAAAAAAGACATCTGTCCATCGAGTTCGGCCTGTCATCCTACTAGTTGATCCAGAGGAAGGCAAAAAAAATAGCGATAAGTAACAGAAAAACCTCCAGCTCACCAATTCACTTGGATCACCCCTGTGCACGGAATAGGCAAGTCAGCCTCAGCATACAATTCAACACAAAAGGGTTCCAGCACTCACGTTTCTTTGGTAGCTAAAATCTTCGTCTTTATTCAGGCAGTAAAAAACATTGTACAGGACATACACCCACAAACACAACACTTGTGGGTGTATGTCCTGTACATTGTTTTATACTGCCTGAATAAAGATGAGGATTTTAGCTACCAAAAAAACGTGAGTGCTGGAACCTTTTTGTATTGAAGGCAAAAAAAAACTTTCCCCACTTAAGGGGAATAAAAAGTTCCTTCCCAAATCCAATCAGGTAATCAAAATAACTCCCTGGATCAACAACCCATCTCTAGTAGCTATAACCTGTAATATTATCATACTCCAGAAATACTCTGCTCTTACCGTAAAAAATCCTCTTCTATGTTTGTGTACAAATCTTCTTTCCTCCAGACGCAAAGGATGTCCCCTCGTCATAGTCACAATCCTGGGGATAAATAGATTATGGGATAGATCTCTGTACTGACCCCTGATTTATTTATACATGGTAATTAGATCTCCCCTCAGTCATCTTTTTTCTAAAGTGAATAACCCTAATTTTGATAATCTTTCAGGGTACTGTAGTTGCCCCATTCCAGTTATTACTTTAGTTGCCCTCTTCTGAACCCTCTCCAGCTCTGCTATGTCTGCCTTGTTAACAGGAGCCTAGAACTGTACACAGTACTCCATGTGTGGTCTGACTAGTGATTTGTAAAGTGATAGGACTATGTTCTCATCACAGGGATCTATGCCCCTTTTGATGCAACCCATTATCTTATTGGCCTTGGCAGTAGCTGCCTAACACTGGTTTTTGCAGCTTAATTTACTGTTTATTAAAATTCCTAGATCCTTTTCCATGTCAGTGTTACCGAGTGTTTTACCATTTAATATTTAAGGGTAACTTGCATTATTCCTTCCCATGTGCATAACTTTAAATTTGTCAGTGTTAAAACTCATCTGCCACTTATTTGCCCAAGCCTCCAATCTATCCAGATCCCTCTGTAGCAGTTTTCCTCTTCAGTGTTAATTACTTTACACAGTTTAGTGTCATCTGCAAAAATTAATATTTTACTATGCAAGCCTTCTACAAGGTCATTGATAAATATATAGAAAAGAATAGTGCCCAGTACTGAGGTACCCCACTAGTGACAGTGACCCAATTTGAGTGTGTACTGTTAATAACCACCCTCCGTTTTCTGTCACTCAACCAGTTACTTACCCACTTACAGACATTTTCTCCCAGTCCCAGCATTCTCATTTTATGTACTACCCTTTTATGTGGTACAGTGTCAAATGCTTTGGAGAAGTCCAGATATACGACATCAATTGATTCGCCGCTGTCAAGTCTAGAACTTACCTCCTCATAGAAACTGATTAAATATGTTTGGCATGACCGATCCCTCATGAAGCCATGCTGATATGTCGTTATTTACTTATTTCCGTTAAAATCCTCTAAGATAGCATTTCTCAGAAAACCTTCAGTTTACCCACAACAGATGTTAAAGAGAACCTTTCACCGGTCCAAAGTTTGTTAGTGAAAGGTATGTACATGCAGAGCAGCACCCAGGCATGTCCCTGCACTTACTTGCATCCCTGGGTGCCGCTCCGTTCGCCCGCTGTAGCCCCCGGTACTGGCTCACGTGCTGTAGCTAATTTTGCCTTGGGCGGAGACATCCTCTTTTGCCCTAGGAGTCTACTTCTCCCAGGCTGAAGCGCTGGCCAATCACAGCGCTCAGCTCATATCCTGCAACCTCCCACGATATGACCTGAGCGCTGCGATTGGCCAGCACTCCAGCCTGGGAGAAGGAGACGCCAAGGGTAAGAGGATGTCTCCACCCAAGGCAAAATTAGCTTCAGCACGTGAGCGAGTACCAGGGGCTACAGCGGGCGAAAAGTAGCAGTTCCCAGGGATACAAGTAAGTGCAGGGACATCCCTGGGTGCCGCTCTGCATGTACATACCTTTCACTAACAAACTTTGGACCGGTGAAAGGTCCTCTTTAAACTTACCGGCTTATAGTTGCGGGGCTCTGTTTTTGGACCCTTTTTAAATATTTGCACCACATTTGCTATGCGCCAATCCTGTGGAACATTCCCTGTCAGTATAGAGTCCGCAAATATCAGAAACAAGGGTCTGGCTATGACATTACTTAATTCCCTTAGGATACGGGGGTGTATGCCATCCGGTCCAGGCGATTTGTCTATTTTAATCTTTTTAAGTGGCTGTTGTACTTCTTCTTGGGTCAGACAGGACACTTTTAATGGGGGATTTATTTTCACATTCAGCATTTCATCTGACAGCTTATTTTCCTCAATGAATACATTGGAGAGAAAAATATTTAACAACTTTGCTTTCTCCTCGCCGCTCTCTGCAACTACCCCTTCATTACTCTTTAAAGGGCCGACACCTTAAAGGATAACTGTCACATGTAGACCCTAATTTCAGTTTTCATATATGTAGTTACTAATATGATAATATTCCTGAATCAAAATAACTATTAGACTCACTTACCCCTTATTTAATAAGATTTAGCCCTTAGCAACCAATCTGCATAAAACTGCAATTTCACTATTCTGTTAAGATGGCAGCCCTCAGCCCTGAGGCTAATCCATAGGACACCTGCAGTGAAGTTAGTGAAGACCAGCTCTGTATAGGGGGGTCTTGCAGTGAAGTTCCCAGGTCTGGCTGAAGCCTGTAGTCCTTCTACAAGCTCTCCTCTTATCAGATAAGGCTTTCATTTATACACTGAGCAGCCACATTGTCCAGCACTGCTAAGGGAGTGTCTGCCAAGCACAGGCATGTGGAGAAGTTCACACACACAGCCCAGCACTGTTATCTCCTGTCAGGAAGAACCTTTTTATACATTCCCTTACAATGTTGACTCACTATCAGTTCCCAGTGCACGCAGTGTGCTCCGTCCTCATCTGGTAGACGGAAGGAGCATAGCAACCTGATTTTATCTCAGGTAACAATAGCCAATACTGGGGACTTTTAGGTGGCTTTTAGGGGTTATTTATTAAATAATTAGAAATTAAAACAGGGCCAACAAGGTGATATTAATCACCAAAATCCAATAGTAAAAAAAAAAAAAAAATTTGACAGTTATACTTAAAGATTTATACTTGTTAGCATTTATATAATTGAACATTTTAGGGTTAGTTTTACTCTCTTTGGCAATTAATCTCTCGGTCTCTAGTTTGGCCGCTTTTATTTGCTTTTTACATGGTGCATTTTTTTCCTTATAGTTTTTCAGTGCTTCCTCGCTACCCTTATGTTTTAGTGATTTATTTGCTTTATTTTTGTCATTTATTGCTTTCTTTACAGTTCATTTTATCCACATTTTTTTTTTTGTTCCTTAACCTTTTATTCCCATACGGTATGTACCTCTCACAAAGAGATTTTAGGATGCTTTCAAAGATATCCCATTTTGTGGCTGTATTTTTATTTTTGAGGACTTTGTCCCAGTTAATTCAGCCTATGGCCTCACTTAGTTGGCTAAATTTAGCTTTTTTGAAGTTTGGTATTTTTGTTCCTCCCTGTAGAAATGCTCTTTTGAATGATAATTGGAAGGTTATTACTTTATGGTCACTATTTCTTAGGTGTCCCCCAACCTGCACATCTGTTGTTCTGTCAGGTCTATTGGTTAATACTAAGTCCAGTATGGCCATCTCTCTAGACGGGTCCTGAACCAGGTGGGAAAGGTAATTGTCTTTGGTTATTGCCAAGAACCTGTTTCCTTTATGTGATGTACAGCTTTTAGTTTTCCAGTCTATATCTGGGTAGTTGAAGTCCCCCATAATAACCACCTCATTATGATTTGCGGCCTCGTCTGTCTCGTTTAGTAGTAGATTTTTTGTGGTCACTGGTATATTAGGCGGTTTATAGTAAACTCCTATTAGTAATTTATTATTGTTTTTGGCTCCATGTATCTCTACCCACAGTCACTCCACATGTTCATGTCCCTCACAGATGTCTTCTCGTTTTGTGGGCTTTAGACAGGACTTCACATAAAGGCAGACACCTCCCCCTCTGCGGTTTTGACGATCCTTTCTAAACAGATTGTAACCTTGTACATTAACTGCCCAGTCATAGCCATCATCCAGCCATGTCTCAGTTATTCCCACTATGTCATAGTCCTCCTCACACATCACTAATTCCAGTTCCCCAGTTTTGTTAGTCAGGCTTTTGGCATTAGTATACATACAATTAAGAGGTTTTTGTATGTTTTTAACCCTACGCCTTTCCTTCTGAACTGTTCTAGTCTCCCCTTCCATTCCTCCCCCAGTCCCATTACCTTGCCCCCGGTCTCTATCTGCACTATCTTCCCCTCCTATAATTTTATTACCCTCCCCCAGTCCCTAGTTTAAACACTTCTCCAACCTTCTAGCCATCTTTCTCCCCAACAAAGCTGCCCCTTCCCCATTGAGGTGCAGCCCGTCCCTACGATAGAGCCTGTAGCCGACAGAGAAGTCGGCCCAGTTCTCCAGGAACCCAAACCCCTCCTTCCTACACCAGTTCTTGAGCCACTTGTTAATCTCCCTAATCTCTTGCTGCCTTTCTTGTGTGGCTCTTGGTACAGGCGGTATCTCTGAAAATACTACTTTTGATGTCAATGCACTAAGCTTTTGACCTAAATCCCTGAAATCATTTTTAAGGACGCTCCACCTACCTCTAACTTTGTCATTGGTTCTGATATGTACCATGACCGCTGGATCTTCTCCAGCCCCTCCCAGTAATCTGTCAATCTGATCTGTCATGTGTCGAACTCTAGTGCCGTGAAGACAGCACACTGTTTGGCAATAGCGGTCTTTGTGACAAATTGCCCTATCTGTTCCCCTAATAATGGAGTCTCCCACTACCAGCACCTGTCTGAATTGCCCTGCACTCCTGGTCCCCTGCTTACTGGAGCCGACATTCCCCTGACTGGCAGAGGAAGTGTCTGGCTGCAGCAGTGCTGTCCCTGAACTGACATCCCCCTCATCTGCCAAATGTGCAAACTTGTTGGGGTGTGTCAGATCAGGGCTAGCCTCCCTGGCACTCTTCCCTTTCCCCGCTTTCTAACTGTTACCCAGCTAGCTGCCTCACTTTTCTCAGATTCCTCACTGTCACCCTCCCTCTCATCTACCCCAAAGAGTGCTTGCTCGGTGAAAAGAAAACTCTTTTGCAAAACGTCAATGAGTGATTCAAAATTTTTTGAGCGTTACCGTTACCAAATCCGATTTATTATATGGCATCATTCCAGGGCTGCAAGCAATTTCCTCCAGATTGTCTCTGCCATTCTCCTTCACAACCTGATTATAGTACAGTGTGGGTATGTATCTGTGTAACCAGCCCTGTAATGGCTTGGATGTATGCGAACATATAGCACATACATCCTATTTCAAAACCTTAAAGAACAGCAAGAAGATTTGGACATATATTTCCTGTCAGTAACAGACTCAAAACCATTTTTCCAGCAATTTATTGAAATGCTTTGTTGAACTTTACTTTATGGAAAGTAAAACATTAAGTTTTGATGAATGCCTTTAAATGTCACCATGTTTTGAGGCACACACTGAGAAAAAATACTGTGTCTGGAGTTTTCCATATAAAAATATTGCGAAACAAATTTATTGGGACAATGAGGGCGGGAGAGACAATCAAAGTAATATTCTCTGACTAAAACATAATCTGATTGATGTCCGGAAAAAAAAAATACATTTAAAACCAATCATCTCATGAGTCATAACTGTGGATTTCTACAGCAAGAATTAAATACTTCAATACAATATTGATAGTGTAATAACCACGAGCCGCAGTACAATCTGTTCACTTTATTCTTCACAGCATTTTGACTACATCTGCTATTGTAATTCAGTTTTACTTGTATCATACCAAATAACAGAACCTTTTGGGTCTATTGCTATAGTAAAATTTAATAAAATAAAACATAGCTTTTATTAGTGATTGCTAAAAAAGTCTTATCGGACCATTATTAGTTGACTAATAATGGTCCGAGAAGACTTTTTTAGCAATCACTAATAAAAATCACTAATAAAAGCTATGTTTTATTTTATTAGCATATGTTAAAAGAAAGCAACTAGTGGTCGCTGACTAATTGAAAAATTTAATTTCAAGCCTCTACATATGTTATGGTCAATTGTATTAAAGGAACTATTGCTATAGTATAGGCTATTTGTATAGATCATTTTCTACGCCCCTTCCATGCCCCCACACCACACCCACAATTTTAGACCTGGCATGAGCAGGGAAAAGTCGCAGATTGCATTTGAAATATGCCTAATATAGTTGTATTTCAGTATAGTAAATGACCCTCTATGTATTTTGTGGTGGTGGTTCTCTGATTCAGCCATTTCCCAGCCAAAAATTTAACAGATCAACAGGAGGTTGGTTCCTGTGTTCTCTACAGGATTTCTACAGAAGACAGTTGGTTTTATAAACAAAAATTATGCAGACCGGGGGCCAAATTTACATTCCGTTTACTTATATAATTCACTCCAAGGTTTAGGGTTATTTGAACTCTTTGCATACAACAACATGACATCCTAATATACATAAAACCTTAGCAAAGTTAATTTCACTGGGTCATTACTTTCTGAAAATGCCAAAATCGAGACATTTAGGCCACAACCAAAGAAGCGCTTTCAAAATACCATGGGATTGACCCTAAAATATCCACTTTTGCAGTCCAGTTTGCTGGAAGGATTAGGAGCAATAGTCATGCTATAATACACTGGAAAGCCTACATGAGGATAGCTACAGTGACATGCAAAAATTTGAGCACCCCTGATCAAAATTACTGTTACTGTGAACAGTTAAGCAAGTTGAAGATGAAATGTTCTCCAAAAGGCATGAAGTTAACGATGACACATTCCGTTTTTATTTTAAGCAATTTCATCTTTTACATTTTTAAAATAACAAAAAAGCAAAAGGGCCCCAAGCAAAACTTTGGGCCACCTGTATGGTTAGTACCTAGTAGCACCCCCTTTGGCAAGTATCAGAGCTTATAAATGCATTTAGTAGTCAGCCAAGGGTATTTCAGTTCTTGTTTGAGGGATTTTCATCCATTCTTCCAGTTCTGCGAGATTCCTGGGTCATCTTGCACACACTGCTCTTTTGAGGTCTATCCACAGATTTTGAATGATGTTGAAATCAGAGGACTGGGAAGATCGTGGTAAAACTTTCAGCTGGTGCCTTTTCATGTAGCGTTTAGTGGATTTTTACGTGTGTTTAGGATCATTATCCATTTGTAGAAGCCATCCTCTTTTCAACTTCAGCTTTTTTGTAGGTGGTGCTATGTTTGTTTCCAGAATTTGCTGGAATTTTATCGAATCCATTCTTTCGTGTTCCCCGTTCCATTAAAAGCATCACAACCCCAAAGCATGATTGATCCACATCCATTCTAACTGGTTGGAAAGGTGTTTTTTTTCATAAAATTACTTGCCTTTTTTTCTACAAACATACCTTTGCTCATTGTGGCTAAAGAGTTTTATTTTAACCTACTTGATCCATAGTACTTGTTTCCAAAAGACATGAGGCTTGTTTAGATATTTTTTTTGCAAATTCTGATGCTGAACTTTGTGGGGAGAATGAAGGAGAGGCATTTGATAACTCTTCCATCAAGGCCATACGTATGAAGTTGTCACTGAACAGTAGAACAATGTACCACAACTCCAGAGTATGCTAAACCTTCCTGAAAGTTTTTTGCAGTTAAACAGGAATTCTGATTTACCTTTCTAGCAATCCTTTGAGAAGCTGTCTCTGAAATTTTTCTTGGTCTTCCAGGTTTTCTCTTGACCTCCAATGTTTCCATTAACTGCCATTTCCTGATTACATTTGTCACTGAGGAAATGGCAACCTGAAAAGCTTTGCTATCTTCTTATAGTCTTCTTCTGCTCTGTGGGCCGCAACCATTTTTTCCAGAGTGTTAGGCAGCTGCTTATAAGAACCCATGGCTGCTGGTTTTTGAGACAAGGTTAGAGGAGTCTATATATATATTTTTTAAATCTGCATCACCTGACCTTTCCCAACGATGATTGTGAACAAGCCTTAACCCTAACAGGCTATTTAACCACCTCAGCCCCCCTAGCTTAAACACCCTTAATGACCAGGCCACTTTTTACAATTCTGCACTACACTACTTTCACCATTTATTGCTCTGTCATGCAACTTACCACCCAAATCAATTTTACCTCCTTTTCTTCTCACTAATATAGCTTTCATTTGGTGGTATTTCATTGTTGCTGACATTTTTACTTTTTTTGCTATTAATAAAAATTTAACGATATTTTTGCAAAAAAATGACATTTTTCACTTTCTGTTGTAAATTTTTTTTAAAAAAACTACATTTCTATATACATTTTTCTCTAAATTTATTCTTCTACATGTCTTTGATAAAAAAAAAATCCAATACGCGTATATTTATTGGTTTGGGTAAAAGTTATAGCGTTTACAAACTATGGTGCAACAAAGTGAATTTCCGCATTTTGAAGCAGCTCGGACTTTCTGAGCACCTGTCATGTTTCTTCACGTGCTAGAATGCCAGGATAGTATAAATACCCCCCAAATGACACCATTTTAGAAAGAAGACACCCCAGGGTATTCACGGAGGGGCATGGTGAGTTCATGTATAATTTCATTTTTTTTCACAATTTAGCGGAAAATGACACTTTCTGAGGGAAAAAAATAATAATAAAGTTTCCATTTCTGCTAACTTCTGGCAAAAAAATAAAAAATCTCAGACGGACTCACTATGCCCCTCAGTGAATACCTTGGGGTGTCTACTTTCCGAAATGGGGTCAATTGTGGGGTGTGTTTACTGTTCTGGCATTTTGGGCGGGGCTAAATTGTGAGCAGACATGTAAAACCTAAAGGTACTCGTTGGAATTTGGGCCCCTTTGCGCACCCAGGCTGCAAAAAAGTGTTACTCATATGGTATCGCCGTACTCAGGAGACGTAGGGCAATGTGTTTTGGGGTGTATTTTTACATATACCCATGTTGGGTGAGAGAAATATCTCTGTAAATTGTCAACTTTGTGTGAGAAATATCTCTGTAAACGACAACCTTTCAAATTTTTTTATACAAAGTATGGGTATTTATAAAAATACACCCCAAAACACATTGCCCTACTTCTCCTGAGTACGGCGATACCACATGAGTGACACTTTTTTGCAGCCTGGGTGCGCAAAGGGGCCCTAATTCCAATGAGTACCTTTAGGATTTCACAGGGAATTTTTACGCATTTGGATTCCAGACTTCTTCTCACGCTTTAGGGGCCCCAAAAATGCCAGGACAGTATAAATGCCCCACATGTGACCTCATTTTTGAAAGAAGCCACACCAAGGTATTCCGTAAGGGGTATGGTGAGTTTATGTAAAATTTTATTTTTTGTCACTAGTTAGTGGAATATGAGACTTTGTAAAAAACAAAAACAAAAAAAAAAAAATCAATTTCCGCTAACTTGTGCCAAAAAAAAAAAAATTCTGTGAACTCGACATGCCCCTCACGGAATACCTTGGGGTGTCTTCTTTCCAAAATAGGGTCACTTTTAGGGTATTTATACTGCCCTGGCATTTTAGGGGCCCTAAAGCGTGAGAATCCAAATGCGTAAAAATGCCCTGTGAAATCCTGAGGCCTCTTGCACTCGGGCATCATGTTTGACGCCCGGATAAGAGGCGGGTGCGTTGCGGGAATCGCCACGATTTTTCAACGCGTGTGCTAACGTTTGTAGTGCGTTTAGCACGCGCTTGTAAAAATCTGCATGCTTGGTACCCAGACCCGAAGTCAGACTTCATCACTGAAGTCTGGTTTCGGGATGAGTATTCTGTATATGTAATTATTTTCCTTTATAACATAGTTATAAGGGAAAATAATCGCATTCTAATTACAGAATGCAATGTTCCCCGGGCTATAGAGGGTTAAAAATAATAGCGTTAACTTACCTTCTCCCATTGTACGCGCAGAGCCCCCGAACGTCTTCTCTCTTGATGAGTGCTTGCTTCAGGACCTGTGGTGACGTCACAGGGTCACATGGTCCAATCATAGAAGCATTTGAGTGGACCATGTGACCCATGTGATCCTGTGACGTCACCAAGGTCCTTCATCCAACAGATATTGGATGAAGGACCTGCCGTGATGTCACAGGATCACATGGGTCACATGGTCCACTCAAATGCTTCTATGATTGGACCATGTGACCCTGTGACGTCACCACAGGTCCTGAAGCAAGCATTCATCAAGAGAGAAACGCTCGGGGCTCTGCGTACAATGGGAGAAGGTAAGTTAACTCTTTATTATTTTTAACCTCTATAGCCCGGGAACATTGCATTCTGTAATTAGAATGCGATTATTTTCCCTTATAACTATGTTATAAAGGAAAATAATAACGATCGGGTCCCCATCTCGATCGTATCCTAGCAACCATGCGGGAAAATCGCAATGCATCCGCACATGATTGCGGATGATTGCGATTTTCCCGAATCCCCATTCACTTCTATGGGGCCTGCGTTGCGTGAAAATCGCAGAATATAGAACATGCTGCGATTTTCACGCAACGCAAAAGTGATGCGTGAAAATCACCGCTCATGTGCACAGCCCCATAGAAATGAATGGGTCCGGATTCAGTGCGGGTGCAATGCGTCCTCCTCACGCATTGCACCCGCGCAGAAAACTCGCCCGTGTGAAAGGGGCCTAAAGGTACTCATTGGTTTTAGGGCCCCTTTGCGCATCTTGGCTGCAAAAAAGTGTCACTCATGTGGTATTGCCATACTCAGGAGAAGTAGGGCAATGTGTTTTGGGGTGTATTTTTATATATACCCATACTGGGTGTGAGAAATATCTCTGTAAATGACAACTTTTTTTAAAAATGTATACAAAGTTGTCAATTTACAGAGATATTTCTCTCACCCAGCATGGGTATATGTAAAAATAAACCCCAAAACACATTGCCCTACTTCTCCTGAGTACGGCGATACCACATGTGTGACAATTTTGCAGCCAAGATGCGCAAAGGGGCCCAAATTCCAATGAGTACCTTTTAGGAGGGCATTTTTACTCATTTTTCTTCTCACGCTTTAGGGCCCCTAAAATGGCAGGGCAGTATAAATACCCCACATGTGACCCCATTTTGGAAAAGAGACACCCCAAGGTGTTCTGTGAGGGGCATGGCGAGTTCATAGAAGATTTTTTTTTTGGCACAAGTTAGCGGAAATTGATTTTTTATTGTTTTTTCTCACAAAGTCTCCCTTTCTGCTAACTTTTGACAAAGTTCAATTTTTCATGGACTGAATATGCCCCTCAGTGAATACCTTGGGGTGTCTTCTTTCCAAAATGGGGTCATTTGTGGGGTGTTTGTACTGTTCTGGCATTTTGGGTGGGGCTAAATTGTGAGCAGCCATGTAAAACCTAAAGGTACTCGTTGGAATTTGGGCCCCTTTGCGCACCCAGGCTGCAAAAAAGTGTCACTCATGTGGTATCACTGTACTCAGAAGAAGTAGGGCAATGTGTTTTGGGGTGTATTTTTACATATACCCATGTTGGGTGAGAGAAATATCTCTGTAAATTGACAACTTTGTATAAAATTTTTTAAAAAGTTGTCGTTTACAGCGATATTTTTCACACAAAGTAAGGGTATATATAAAAATACACCCCAAAACAAATTGCCCTACTTCTCCTGAGTACGGCGATACCACACGAGTGACACTTTTTTGCAGCCAAGAAGTGCAAAGGGGCCCTAAAACCAATGAGTACCTTTAGGATTTCACAGGGCATTTTTACGCATTTGGATTCTCACGCTTTAGGACCCCTAAAATGCCAGGGCAGTACAAATACCCCACAAGTGACCCCATTTTGGAAAGAAGACACCACAAGGTATTCCGTGAGGGGCATGGTGAGTTCACAGAATTTTTTTTTTTTGGCACAAGTTAGCGGAAATTGATATATATATTTTTTTTTTACAAAGTCTCATATTCCACTAACTTGTGACAAAAAATTAAATTTTACATGAACTCACCATACCCCTCACCCATACCTTGTGGTGTCTTCTTTCTAAAATGGGGTCACATGTGAGGTTTTTGTACTGCCCTGGCATGTTGAGGGTCTCCGCAATCATTACACGTATGGCCAGCATTAGGAGTTTCTGCGATTCTCCTTATATTGAGCATACGGGTAATGAGATTTTTTTTTTTTTCCGTTCAGCCTCTGGGCTGACTGAAAAAAAAAAAAAAAATGAACGGCACAGATTTTTTTCATTCGCATCGATCAATGTGGATGAAAAAATCTCTGCCAAAATCAGTGACTGTGGTGGGGTGGGCTGGTCGCTAACTACCTAACAAGTAGCTAACTAACTGGCGGTGATAAGGGACCCTTATGCCCCATTCACACGTGCGCAATTCTGTTTGCGGAACGGAATTGCGGACCCATTTATTTCTATGGGGACAGACTTTGTCCCGCTCGGATCTGGAATTATGGATCCGCGCTTCCGGGTCTGCACTTCCGTTCCGCAAAAATATAGAACATGTCCAATTCTTGTTCGCAATTGCGGACAAGTAAAATCATTTTCTATATAGTTCTGGCAATGTGCGGATCTGCAAAATGCGGAAAGCACATTGCCGGTGTCCTTGTTTTGAGGATCTGCGGATCTGCGGATCCGCAAAACACATATGGACGTCTGAATGGAGCCTTACAAGGGATGTGATCAATGACAGGGGGGTGATCAGTGACAGGGGCGTGATCAGGGAATCTAGATGGGGTGATCAAGGGGTTAATAAGTGACCCGGGGGTAAGGCAGTGTTTGGTGCAACTTTACATAGCTACCTGGTCCTCTGGTGGTCGATCCCAGCAAATGGGACCACCAGAGGACCAGGTAGCGGGTATATCAGACGCTGTTAACAAAACAGCATCTGATATACTTGTTTGATGCGATTTATTTCGCATCTACAGCCTGCCAGCGATTGATCATCGCTGGCAGGCTGCAGTATAACTAGTGAGACGCGCGGCACTGTGCGCGCGCGTTCACAGGAAATCTCGTGTCTCGCGAGATGACATGCCGATGTGTCCACTCAGAGCTACAGGACCGCCCGCCGGACGCATCCGTGCGTTAGACAGTCCTGTAGTGGTTAAGGTCGGAGACCTTGGTCAAAATTATCTGAGCGCTCAAATCTCCTTGGGTTCCCATACTTTTGCAAGATATCCCTTTCATTTTCTACCCCACTTGCTAGTTTTATGTACATAAAACAATTAAACAATATGTTTATTGTATGTATATTGCAATAATTCATTTTAAATGCTCTATTCATTACATAGTAATACTTTTATGGAATACTAATTTAACTACCACTCAGATCAGCTGGTCCTCTCTATCTAGTCAGTTGCTGCATACCCTTCCAGCACTCTCTGCATACTCTTCCTGCGAGGTCTGACGAGGTCCTTATGGGACCTCTATTTATCAACACGGGAACATTCTACACTGCATGAGGACTTCCTAGGCATAATCAATATGCTAACTCCTGATTCAACCCAACATTGCGGCCTTCATGACAGTTAACTTATTGATTACCAACCAGTGCACTTTCTCAATAAATGCTGCACAGTTTCACGTGTTGATTACCTCTAATCGTAAGCTGGGGAGCTCTTTTCTTAAAGAAATTCACTAACAGGGTTACCACCTATCAGGCTTCATTTAAAGTACTGGTCTCATCATATGGTGAAAAGAGAATCTATGCGCTCCCTTGAGCTTCTGTGCCAAAGGGCAATCACACTCTCTGTAGCCCCTGTAGGAACTCCCCTGGGGTTTCCTCAATTACTCTGTAATTTCACAATTACATATTGCAGCACCCATTGAAATATTGTCTGAGGGTATATGGCTCATACAGGCATCATCCCTGTATCACAGGCCACCTTTGATGTCACCACCCACAATATATATTTTACACATGGCATGAACTCATGACATTTAACCCACAGTGATGCCTTAGTATCCTGCTGACACATCAGGCACATCACATGGCGTACCACATACCACATGCTCTACAAATAAACATGAGGTATCATGCCACATAATAATCATACTGTATTACTGGCAGTTCTACAGTAAAACTGTCAAAAAACATGGGTGCTATTGCTACCATAACAAGGTCAGCAATGACCCATACCAACTGTTCTTAGCTGTCAAAATGATTTTCATTTTTCTGTACTAGGGATGAGAACATTTTCAACACTCTTGCACCCTGACTCATGACTGTCTATCTATGTAGATTATCATAGACATTTTTTGAAAGAGAAGGCATTATTTCCTTGGGAAAAAATAAAGAAAAATTGTGAATTTCACAGGACATTAATCAAGGGACATCATGACAGTGAAGCAGAATCAGTTTAATAAGCTGAGCAAATGTGCCAATTACTTCTCATGATTTATTAGGTCGACCTGATAACCTAAGATGGTTGATAAAACCACTACAGAAATCACTAGAGGTCAGTGGCTTACTGATCCATACAGAAGAAGTCATTTTGAAAAAATTGCCTATAAATATTTGGATTCTGAAAACCAAAAAGGTGAATCAGGGTGAAGCTGAAAAAAGAATTCCCGGTATTATCAGCCAACAGGGTGAGGAGCACCTACAGTATCATCCTCAGTGCTTGAACTTTTACAGAAATATCTCACATATATCATGTCCTAGGGTTTAGTGATAATTTCTTTAGCAAGGTATGAACAATATTTTAAAACTGGACAGATGAGTGGTGCAGAATATGCACTGAAAATTTATAAATTGTAGAAGTCTTCCATCATTGGATTACATTAATAAGCGCCTCCTTGATGAGATCTACATTTCACCAAGGCTTAGGACTTCATCAGTTACTTGACACATCAAATGCTCCATTTCCAAACCTTGTAAAATACCAACCAAAGATATAGAAACCACTTTGGGGTGCTCAGCGTTGCCAACTTCCTCTGGACAACAGACTGACCAAATATTTATATGGACATGCCCCCACCTCCCACTATCAAAACACTCTTGAATCATAAATATTCCAAGATTAAATGAAAGGTCCAGTAGTAGAAACGAACCCAGCAGCAGCATGTACAAAAAAAACATGTCTCACCTGTTACATCCCTGCTGCTCCAGTGCTAATGTCTTGGTTATATAGTAGCATTGAGGACAAACTGTACTTACTGGCATCATTGCTTGTGCTGACACATTAGTGTAAGTACAGATGTAGCGGGGTTAACACACAAACTCTTAAGGGTACTTTCACACTTGAGTTTTTCTTTTCCGGCATAGAATTCCATCATAGGGGCTCTATACCGGAAAATAACTGATCAGTTTTATCCCCATGCATTCTGAATGGAGAGAAATCCGTTCAGGATGCATCAGTTCAGTCTTTTAGACATTTCAGGATGGAGATAATACGGCAGCATGCTGCGGTTTTATCTCCGTCCAAAATTCCGGAACACTTGCCGGAATGCTGGATCCAGCATTTTTTCCCATTGGAATGTATTAGTGGCGGATCCGGCATTCAAAATACCACAATGCCAGATCTGTCCTTCTGGTCTGCACATGCGCAGACCGGTACAAATGTGAAAAAAATATATAACGGATCCGTCTCTCCGCATGACACACGGATCTGTTCTTGCAATGCATTTGTAAGACGGATCTGTAGCCGGATCCATCTTCAAATGCTTTCCGTTTGCATGCAGATTGCCGGATGCGGCAGGCAGATCCATCGCCGGAACTACTTGCTGGTCACTCTGCTGCAAGTGTGAAAGTACCCTAAATCTAATTTCTTAACTCATTGAGTCATTGCATTATATTGAAACAAAAGCCATTGAAAAGCAATTGAAGGAGTTTGCTTAACACATTTAGTTTACATAACATGTCTCATAAAAGATGTATGACCATGTGGTCAGGTTTCCTGAGGCAGATTTGGATTAAATAAAAGGGGAACTTGTGTCTTTTACACTTTCTCTCCTTTTATAATCTACTGCTGATTTTGGTTTCCAAAATTATATCCGCATACCGGGCCCTGGCGCTGTACCCTTAGAGCTGCAGGGGATTTAATAGGTGAGCATGATACTCTGTTCTGGACACTAATCGACCTTCCTTCTACAGAATTATAATGACATAAAGCTGTCACTCAGGAGCGTAGTTAAGGGCTCATGGGCCCTGGAGCAAGAGTTCAGCTTGGGCCCCCCTTCCCTCAGTGCTTTGTGTGTCTTCTTATGTGGCACAAGGGTCTTTGGGCCCCCTCAGGCTCCTGGGCCCGGTAGCGACTGCTACCTCTGCACCCCCTATAGCTACGCCCATGCTGTCACTGTGATTCTGTAGCAATAAGGTCATGCAGAGACACACAGCATCATAAAGCAGTTGATTTCTGCACTGCACACGTGCTCGTGTGAAAGACCCCTAAACCCACGTGATTACAAAGAAGTAACTGACCATTAACTGAAGGGGTCTCAATTGTGAAATTGAAAAAGCTACTTGTTGGTGATCATTTGTGTGTTTAAGTCAACCTTTCCATTAGTTTAATATTGTTTTAAAGACAGTAAAAAGAAAGCCACCACCAGTCTAATGATTCTTGCATAGGAGTTCAGAGATAATGTCCATATTTTATCATTATGTGCTGGTCAGATTTAGCCTTTATAAAAGTTAGAGTTGTTATTCGCAATTGCGACCGGTCCCCTAAGTCAGGGGGGCCCATGGAGAGACAGAGGAAAGCCCTGACTCATGTAGGGCTCTGACGGGGCCCGGCATGAAGTACAGTGACAATGCCGGGCCCCGTCAGAGCTCTCTTTAAACATGTACTGTATAATATGAGGCAAGGGCGGGGGGGAGGAGGTTGGCGCAGAGGCAATGGGGGGCGTGGGCACTCACACACCCCGCAGTTCTTGTCACTTCTGGGCTGTCTCCAGAGTGTAGCAGGAACTCCAACACTGCCCCTGCCGGCCGTACATCACGCTGCTGGCTGTGGGAGGAGCGCTGAAAAACCGGGAAGCATGTCATCAGGGAAGAAGGTAAGTGTGTGTTTTTTTATTTTTTTCCTAAAGCTGAAGACTGGGGGAGGGGGGGAGGAAGGGACTGATAATGATGATGCCCGCTGTGTGTGGCTCCCTTCCTGACACTGATGATGGTGGGCATCTCTACTGAGGGGGCACCTAATCTGCCATAACTACTTTGAGCGGGCACCTAATCTGGCTATAACCACTGTGAGGGGGCACATATCTGGGCATTACTACTGTAAGGGGACACATATCTGGCATAACTACTGTGAGGGGGCACATATCTGAGCATTACTACTGTAAGGGGGCACATAATCTGGCATAACTACTGTGAGGGGGCACATATCTAGTTTAACTACGATACATTGTACCTCATAACAGTGGAAAATTTCAAGTTGATATAATTCATCTTTATTTATAAAAAATCCAAAATTTACAAATTTCTAAATTTGAATTTCTCTGCTTTTAAGGCAGATAGTGATACCTCATAAAAGCGAGTTAACAGCCAATGAAAAATCAGTGTTTATTACCCTGATTCTGCAGTTTACAGAAACACCCCATATCTGGACGTAAATTGCGGTGTTCGTGTTTTGCGGATCCACAATTTGCGGACCACAAAACAGTTGCGGACGTGTGAATGGAGCATAATGCAGGAGAATTAAGAAGAAGCATTTACACTATAGACACGTGTTTATCCAATACAGATGAGTGAATCAATTCGAAATAAAACTAAGTTGTTACCAATTTCCCCAAAACTTCATTTTCCAACTAATCTGAGATATTTTGGGTTTCGTCCCTCACTAATCAAACAAAATGGCAGCCACTCACTGCTCGCAGCAGTCACAGGGCCCTCTTTTCCAGTGGCGCACTGCTGATTATGTATTGCTGTCCTCAGGATGGTAATATATTTAACCTCTTAGGGACACAGGGCGTAAAGGTACGCCCTGATGTACTGCTATTTAAGGACACAGGGTGTACCTGTAGGTCTTGTGTAGAGATGAGCGAACACCTGGAAGTTCGGGTTCCGAACTTCCCGAAAATGTTCGGGTTCGGGATCCGAACTTTATCCCGAAAGCGAATCCCATTGAAGTCAATGGGGACCCGAACTTTTAGGCACTAAAAAGGCTGTAAAATAGTCCAGGAACGGGCTAAAGGGCTGCCAAAGGCAGCAAAATGTAGGTAAATCCCCTGCAAACAAATGTGGATAGGGAAATTAATTAAAATAAAATAAAATAAATAAAATTTAACCAATATTAATTGAAGAGAGGTCCCACTGCAGGGAATCATGCGTCATCTCACCCACCACTGGAGAAGGCCACTTTCAGTTATTTGGGACCCAGCACCCAGACAGAGGAGAGAGGTCCCACAGCAAGGAATCATGCGTCATATCACCCACCACTGGAGAAGGCCACTTTCAGTTATTTGGGACCCAGCACCCAGACAGAGGATACAGGTCCCACAGCAATGAATCATGCATCATATTACCCACCACTGGAGAAGGCCACTTTCAGTTATTTCGGCCCCAGCACCCAGACAGAGGAGAGAGGTCCCACAGCAAGGAATCATGCGTCATTTCACCCACCACTGGAGAAGGCCACTTTCAGTTATTTATGCCCCACCACCCAGACAGAGGAGAGAGGTCCCACAGCAAGGAATCATGCGTCATATCACCCACCACCGGAGAAGGCCACTTTCAGTTATTTCGGCCCCAGCACCCAGACAGAGGAGAGAGGTCCCACAGCAAGGAATCATGCGTCATATCACCCACCACTGGAGAAGGCCACTTTCAGTTATTTCGACCCAGCACCCAGACAGAGGAGAGAGGTCCCACAGCAAGGAATCATGAGTCATATCACCCACCACCAGAGAAGGCCACTTTCAGTTATTTCGGCCCCAGCACCCAGACCGAGGATACAGGTCCCACAGCAAGGAATCATGAGTCATATCACCCACCACTGGAGAAGGCCGCTTTCAGTTATTTCGGCCCCAGCACCCAGACAGAGGAGAGAGGTCCCACAGCAAGGAATCATGTGTCATATCACCCACCACTGGAGAAGGCCACTTTCAGTTATTTCGGCCCCAGCACCCAGACAGAGGGGAGCGGTCCCACAGCAAGGAATCATGCGTCATTTCACCCACCACTTGAGAAGGCCACTTTCAGTTATTTCGGCCCAGCACCCAGACTGAGGATACAGGTCACACAGCAAAGAATCATGCGTCATATCACCCACCACTGGAGAAGGCCACTTTCAGTTATTTCGGCCCCAGCACCCAGACAGAGGAGAGAGGTCCCACAGCAAGGAATCATGCGTCATATCACCCACCACTGGAGAAGGCCACTTTCAGTTATTTAGGCCAGGCACCCAGACCGAGGAGAGAGGTCCCACAGCAAGGAATCATGCGTCATATCACCCACCACCGGAGAAGGCCACTTTCAGTTATTTCGGCCCCACCACCCAGACAGAGGAGAGGTTCATTGAACTTTCGGTTGCACTGCAAGATCATGCTAAAGTTAAAAAAATGAGGATTCAATAAAGAAGTGCCCCGGAGTACAAGAATACATGGTTGAGGGGGAGGCAGTTATAAATGTCTATTCTGCACAAGGGAGGGACAGGTCCTGTGGGATCCATGCCTGGTTCATTTTTATGAACGTCAGCTTGTCCACGTTGGCTGTGGACAGGCGGCTGCGTTTGTCAGTAATGACGCCCCCTGCCGTGCTGAATACACGTTGAGACAAAACGCTGGCCGCCGGGCAGGCCAGCACCTCCAAGGCATAAAATGCTAACTCTGGCCACGTGGACAATTTGTAGACCCAGAAGTTGAATGGGGCCGAACCATCAGTCAGTACGTGGAGGGGTGTGCAGACGTACTGTTCAACCATGTTAGTGAAATGCTGCCTCCTGCTAACACGTTCCGTATCAGGTGGTGGTGCAGTTAGCTGTGGCGTGGAGACAAAACTTTTCCACATTTCTGCCATGCTAACCCTGCCCTCAAAGGAGCTGGCCGTGACACAGCTGCGTTGACGACCTCTTGCTCCTCCTCTGCCTTCGCCTTGGGCTTCCACCTGTTCCCCTGTGACATTTGGGAATGCTCTCAGGAGCGCGTCTACCAGCGTGTGCTTTTACTCGCGTATCTTCCTATCACGCTCCAGTGCAGGAAGTAAGGTGGGCACATTGTCTTTGTACCGGGGATCCAGCAGGGTGGCAACCCAGTAGTCCGCACACGTTAAAATGTGCGCAACTCTGCTGTCGTTGCGCAGGCACTGCAGCATGTAGTCGCTCATGTGTGCCAGGCTCCCCAGAGGTAAGGACAAGCTGTCCTCTGTGGGAGGCGTATCGTCATCGTCCTCCCTATCCCCCCAGCCACGCACCAGTGATGGGCCTGAGCTGTGTCGGGTGCCACCCCGCTGTGAAGCTGCTTCATCCTCATCCTCCTCCAACTCCTTCTCATCCTCCTCGTCCTTCAGTAGTGGGCCCTGGCTGGCCACATTTGTACCTGGCCTCTGCTGTTGCAAAAAACCTCCCTCTGAGCCACTTCTAACAGACTGGCCTGAAAGTTCTAAAAATGACCGCTCATCCTCCTCCTCCTCCTCCTCCTGGGCCACCTCCTCTTCCATCATCGCCCTAAGCGTTTTCTCAAGGAGACGTAGAAGTGGTATTGTAACGCTGATAACGGTGTCATCGTCACTGGCCATGTTGGTGGAGTACTCGAAACAGCGCAACACGGCACACAGGTCTCGCATGGAGGCCCAATCATTGGTGGTGAAGTGGTGCTGTTCCGCAGTGCGACTGACGCGTGCGTGCTGCAGCTGAAACTCCACTATGGCCTGCTGCTGCTCGCACAGTCTCTCCAGCATGTGCAAGGTGGAGTTCCACCTGGTGGGCACGTCGCATATGAGGCGGTGAGCGGGAAGGCCGAAGTTCCGCTGTAGCGCAGAAAGGCGAGCAGCGGCAGGATGTGAACTCTGGAAAAGCGCACAGACGGCACGCACTTTATGCAGCAGCTCTGACATGTCGGGGTATTTGTGAATGAGCTGCTGCACCACCAAATTCAGCACATGCGCCAGGCAAGGGATGTGCGTCAAACCGGCTAGTCCCAGAGCTGCGACGAGATTTCGCCCATTAACGCACACCACCAGGCCGGGCTTGAGGCCCACCGGCAGAAACCACTGGTCGGTCTGTTGTTCAATACCCCGCCACAACTCCTGCGCGGTGTGGGGCCTGTCCCCCAAACATATGAGTTTCAGAACGGCCTGTTGACGTTTACCCCGGGCTGTGCTGAAGTTGGTGGTGAAGGTGTGTGGCTGACTGGATGAGCTGGTGGAAGCAGAGGAGGAGGAAGCCTAGTGGGAGGAGGAGGCTACAGGCGGCAAAGAATGATGCCCTGCGATCCTTGGCGGCGGAAGGACGTGCGGCAAGGAACTCTCTACCTGGGGCCCAGCCGCCACTACATTTACCCAGTGTGCAGTTAGGGAGATATAGCGTCCCTGGCCATGCTTACTGGTCCACGTATCTGTGGTTAGGTGGACCTTGCCACAGATGGCGTTGCGCAGTGCACACTTGATTTTATCGGATACTTGGTTGTGCAGGGAAGGCACGGCTCTCTTGGAGAAGTAGTGGTGGCTGGGAACAACATACTGTGGGACAGCCATGGCCATCAGCTGTTTGAAGGTCTCTGTTCCCACCAGCCTGAATGACAGCATTTCAAAGGCCAGTAGTTTAGAAATGCTGGCATTCAGGCTCAGGGCTCGAGGGTGGCTAGGTGGGAATTTACACTTTCTCTCCAAGGTTTGTGAGATGGAGAGCTGAACGCTGCCGTGTGACATGGTGGAGATGCTTGGTGACGCAGGAGGTGTTGTCGGTTGCACATCCTCTGTTTGGTGGGCGGCAGGTTCCAACATTCCTCCCGAGGCGGAGGAAAAAGCCGATGCAGCAGCAGAAGAGGGATCAGGGGGAGCCAGAGTGAGTTCCTTGCTTTTAAGGTGTTCACTCCACTGCAGTTCATGCTTTGCATGTAGATGCCTGGTCATGCAGGTTGTGCTAAGGTTCAGAACGTTAATGCCTCGCTTCAGGCTTTGATGGCACAGCGTGCAAACCACTCGGGTCTTGTCGTCAGCACATTGTTTAAAGAAGTGCCATGCCAGGGAACTCCTTGAAGCTGCCTTTGGGGTGCTCGGTCCCTGGTGGCGGTGGCCAGTAGCAGGCGAACTCTCTTGGAGGCGGCTGTTCTGCTTTTGCCCCCTGCTCTCTCTTTTGCTACGCTGTTGGCTCGGTCTCACCACTGCCTCTTCCTCTGAACTATGAAAGTCAGTGGCACGACCTTAATTCCATGTGGGGTCTAGGACCTCATCGTCCCCTGCATCGTCTTCCACACAGTCTTCCTCCCTGACCTCCTGTTCGGTCTGCACACTGCAGAAAGACGCAGCAGTTGGCACCTGTGTTTCGTCATCATCAGAGACGTGCGGACTCCGATGAGGTGGTATTCCCATGTCCTCATCATCAGGAAACATCAGTGGTTGTGCATCAGTGCATTCTATGTCTTCCACCACTGTGGAAGGGCTAGTTGGATTCCCTTGGGAAACCCTGCCAGCAGAGTCTTCAAACAGCATAAGAGACTGCTGCATAACTTGAGGCTCAGACAGTTTCCCTGATATGCATGGGGGTGATGTGACAGACTGATAGGCTTGGTTTTCAGGTGCCACCTGTGCGCTTTCTGCAGAAGACTGGGTGGGAGATAATGTTGTGAACATGCTGGATCCACTGTCGGCCATCCAATTGACTAGCGCCTGTACCTGCTCAGGCCTTACCATCCTTAGAACAGCATTGGACCCCACCAAATATCGCTGCAAATTCTGGCGGGTACTGGAACCTGAGGTAGTTGGTTCACTAGGACGTGTGGCTGTGGCAGAATGGCCACGTCCTCTCCCAGCACAAGAGTGTACACTAACACCACCACGACCGCGACCCTTACTAGATGTTTTCCTCATTGTTACCGTTCACCAAGCACCACAATAAGAAAAAAAATATTTGGTCCAATGTATTGATTTCAAATTCAGGCCTTTTTTAACAGGCACCTAACACTATCTGCCTATTTATTTATGTAGCGTATTACACTAATCCAGGCACAGCAGTAACCACTGATTTAGGGGAATATCTCTTTTAGTCCTAGTATTTAGGCCCTGGATGAAAGGGATCCTTTTATGGACAGATTTACAATTGGCCTGCAACAGCTCAAACACCAGATTCAGGGTATCGCTATTTTGGCAATTGAATTTCACCCCAGAACAAAATATATGTTTTGGCGGACACTATTATACTTTGTCAGCCACAGCTGAAACCACTGATTTATGATATTGCTATTTTGGCAATTGAATTTCACCCCAGAACAAAATATATGTTTTGGCGGACACTATTATACTTTGCCAGCCACAGCTGAAACCACTGATTTATGGTATTGCTATTTTGGCAATTGAATTTCACCACAGAACAAAATATATGTTTTGGCGGACACTATTATACTTTGCCAGCCACAGCTGAAACCACTGATTTATGGTATTGCTATTTTGGCAATTGAATTTCACCCCAGAACAAAATATATGTTTTGGCGGACACTATGAATCTTGGCCTGCAACAGCTGGGACACCAGATTCAGGGTATTGCTATTTTGGCAATTGAATTTCACCCCAGAACAAAATATATGTTTTGGCGGACACTATGAATCTTGGCCTGCAACAGCTGGGACACCAGATTCAGGGTATTGCTATTTTGGCAATTGGATTTCACCCCAGAACAAAATATATGTTTTGGCGGACACTATGAATCTTGGCCTGCAACAGCTGGGACACCAGATTTAGGGTATTGCTATTTTGGCAATTGAATTTCACCCCAGAACAAAATATATGTTTTGGCAGACACTATTATACTTTGCCAGCCACAGCTGAAACCACTGATTTATGGTATTGCTATTTTGGCAATTGAATTTCACCACATAAAATAATCTATCCTTTGCCAGACAGCAGACAGTATTATACTTGGCTAGCCAAAGCTGGAACAACAGATTTTGGGGATTGGTATTTGGGCAATTGTATTTAACCCCTTATTAAAATATAGAAATTGCTATCCTGAGTTTCTAGGGGTGACAATTAGCACAGCCAAGCCCCTGATGTAGGATATAGCAAAAAAAAAAAAACTAGTATTGATGGATTGATGGACTTGGTGGCAGCTTGTTCTGGTGCACCACAAGTCACAAAATGGCCGCCGATCACCCCAGAAAATAAGTGACAGAAAAACGCTCTGTGCAGCCTAAAAACCAGTGAGCAAGTAACTAGCAGAAGTTCAATCATTCACAGCTGTAGATCGATCCGTTCATTAGGTACTGTTGCTGACTTTTCCCTTCCTAATCCCGCCCTCACAGAAGCTGCGTCCTCTCCCTACACTAATCAGAGCAGTGTGACGTGCTTCGCTACGTGACTCCAGCTTAAATAGAGGCTGGGTCATATGCTGCACTTGGCCAATCACAGCCATGTCATTAGTAGGCATGGCTGTGATGGGCTCTTAGGGCAAGAAGTAAAACGCTAGCTGATTGGCTGCTGTGCAGCCCTTCAGAAAGTGGGAAGTAATCGCCGAACAACGACCCCGAACTTTTTTGAAAATGTCCGGGTTCGGGTCCGTGTCCCGGACACCCCAAAATTCGGTACGAACCCGAACTATGCTCGAACTGTTCGCTCAACAGTAGTCCTGTGTATTTCCGATGTCGAGGGTGGTCCTGTGATACTGGCCCCCCCCCCCCCCGTATCGGCGATCGCTGCAAAGCGCAGGTCAATTCAGACCTGTGGTTTGCAGCGCTTTCTGAAGTTTCTGATCAGACCGCGGGGATCAGAAACGTAAAAATTGTGTTGAGGCGGGCATTGCGGGAGGTGCGGTGGGCGGAATCCAGATCCTACGCCCGCCTCCTCTCTGGTGTAGATGCCAGCCGTTTAACCCCTTCCATGCGGCGGTCCATAGGGACCGCTGTATAGAAGGGGTTAACAGGGAGGTAGCTCCCTCCCTCTCCCATCGGGGGCTGCTGTGCCCTTGCAGCCCCCGATTATTGACGGGATCACAGAGGGAGGGGGCCCCCCTCCCTCCCCATCACCCGCTGCTCTGTTCTGGCAGCAGGTGATGGTTACCATGGCAACACGATGCCTTCACAGGATTCCTGCTTGCCATTGTAATGGTAACTCTGATCAGTCTTCTGCTAAAGGCAGAAGTCTGATCAGACTTTGTAAAGTAAAAAATATAGTATAGTATTATATATTACACAGACATCAGACCCACTGGATATTCTAGAACCAAGTGGGTCTGGGTCAAACAAATGCAAAAAAAGTGAAAAGTGAAAATAAAAACACACATTTATCACTGAATAAAAATTATAAAAATTAAATACACTACAAATATTAGGTTTCGCCGCTTACCTAAAAACCTGCTCTATAAAAATATCACATGAAATAACCCCTCAGGTGAACACCATAAAAAAATGGTGTAAAAAAGCCATTTCAAAAAGTGTAATACCAAGCGATCAAAAAGTCGTATGCCTCCCATAATAGTATCAAACCGCCATCTCATCCCACAAAAAAATTAGCCACTTTATAGCACAAACGCCAAAAAAATAAATAAATATGGCTCTCAGACTATGGAGACACTAAAACATGATTTTTTTTCTAAAATGCTGTTATTATTTTAAAGTAAAATAAATAAAAAAAAGTATACATATTAGGTATTGCTGCGTCCATAAAACACTGTTCTATAAAAATATCCCTTGATCTAACCCCTCAGGTAAATACCCTAAATTGTTTTTAATAAAAACAGTTTAAAAAAAACATTTTCGTCACCTCACATCACAAAAAGTATAATAGCAAGCGATCAAAAAGTTATGTGCCTCCCAAAATAGTGCAAATCAAACAGTCATCTCATGCCGCAAAAAATGATACCAAAAAATATGGCTCTCAGACTATGAAGACATTAAAACATGATTTTTTTTGTTTCAAAAACGATATTTTTGTGTAAAACTTAAATAAATAAATAAAAAGTATACATATTATGTACCGCCGCGTCCGTAACAACCTGCTCTATAAAAATAACACATGACCTAACCCCTCAGATAAACACAGCAGAAAAAATAATATAAATATGGTGTCAAAAGCCATTTTTGTCACCTTACATCACAAAAAGTGTAATAGCAAGCAACCAAAATGACATTTGCACACAAAGATAGTGCCCATCAAACCGACATCTCATCCTGCAAAAAATGAGCCCCTACATAAGACAGTCGCCCCAAAAAAAAATATATGGCTTTCAGAATGTGGACACACTAAAAAAATTAATTAAAAAAAAAAAGCTTTATTATGTAAAACTGAAACAAAACCTCCCAAAAAGTTGTCATATTTGGTATTTTCGCATCCATACCAACCTGCTCTACAGAAATAGCACACGATCTAACCTGTCAGATCAATGATGTCAATTAAAAAAAAATTAAAACTGTCCGAAAACAGCTAATTTTTTTGCAAATTTTCCATTTTAATCCATTCTTCCAGTAACAAAGCAAGGATTAACAGCCAACCAATACTCAATATTTATTGCCTTGATTCTGTAGTTGGCAGAAAGACCCCATATGTGGCCTTAAACTGCTGTATGGCCAAACGACAGGGCGCAGAAGGAAGGGACCGCCATATGGTTTTTGAAAGGCGAATTTTGATGGACTGTTTTTTTGACACCATGTCCCATTTGAAGCCCCCCCTGATACACCACTAGAGTACAAACTCCAAAAAAGTGACTTCATCTAAGAAAGTACACCCCTCAAGGGTATTCAAAACTGATTTTACAAACTTTGTTAACCCTTTAGGTATTCCACAAGAGCTATTGGCATATGGAGATTAAATTTCATAATTTCTATTTTTTGTTACCTTTCCTCAAAAACAGTGTAATATAGAGCAACTAAAAATCATACTTACCCTAAAATAGTACCAACAAAACTAACTGCCACCTTATCCCGTAGTTTCCAAAATGGGGTCACTATTTTGGAGTTTCTACTGTAGGGGTGCATTAGGGGGGCTCCAAATGGGACATGGTGTCTAAAAACCAGTCCAGTAAAATCTGCCTTCCAAAAACCATATGGCATTCCCTTCCTTCTGTGCCCTGCCGTTTGGCCATGCAGCAGTTTACGACCACATATGGGGTGTTCCTATAAACTACAGAATCAGGGCAATAAATATTGAGTTTTATTTGGCTGTTAACCCTTACTTTGTTACTTGAAAAAATTGATTAAAATGGAAAATTTGCCAAAAAATAAAAATTCTGAAAGTTTTTTTGTACTCTTTCTAATCTCAATACAAAGATACTATTAAAAAGTCTAAAGAGATAAATTTGATTTGAATCAACAGTGTCCTAATTGCCCTGAAAAGTCAGGTAGGAAAATCTGAGGTCTGCTTGGACTGTATCCAACTGATTTCAAGCTCTTAAATGTTAAGATAGCATTAATAATGTCAAAGTGACAGTGACGTATATGGCTGTTGGTAAATGGACGGTAGCCAGTGGTAACAAAAAGCCTGTTTAATAAAACACTGCACTGCAGGGTCATATTTTTTTTTTTAAATAAAAATCTGGAAGGTGACTTCTAATTTCAGAACTATAAAACAATGGCTGTAGGGATGTAGCTAAAGGCATAGTGCAAGAGTTCACCTTGGGTCCACCTTCCCTCAGTGGTTTGTGGCTAGTGTTGAAAGAATCAAAGCCAAACGAGTGGACTTTGATCCGAATTTCTGACAAGATCGCACAGCATTATAATGCTGTATAATGTTTTGAGTCCTGGAATCAGACAGCACAGTTGCATTTCAGTCAACTCTACTGGAACAAGGCTATGTGGTAATACACATCGATAATGATCAGTCATACAAACATCTCCAGCATCCCCCCCCCCCCCACAGGACCTGAGTAAAGGAAACAAATCTATTTAAGGTACTACTGTATGCGCGCTAATCTAAGGATCCCAGATTTTGAGGAATCAGTTAGAGACACCCCTATTCTCATAGACAAGTTTGTACAGTATTAGAGCAGAGTTAACTAGTGGTATCCAATGTTGTTTGGAGGGAATTTTGGAAGTCTTCCAATTTAAAAGAATGGTTTTCCTTGCATAGTACAGAAGTAATCTGAATAGTCACCTACTGTATTTGGCAGGAAAAACATCATTAACCAGCCCCAGAAGACTCGCCATGGGTGTGCAGATATCTGGAAAGCCAATTGTGGCATTTATATAAGAATGGACTTCTGTCCAAAAACACTGAATAATTGGGCACTGCCATACCATCTGGAAGAAAGCGCCCCTATCATGTCCACATCGTGTACATTGGGGACTAGGCAATTTACGCATCTGAAACAATCTATTAGGCGTATAATATACCCTATGTAGCCATTTCAGTATATAAGTTGGTCTCTGGCGCTTATAACTGTGGATCTCCATGTGTAACTAAGTTCTTTTACATGTGAGGCCTCTAAATCCACAATGTCTTGTTGCCATCTGGTAAAGGATTTGTCAGGTGGAGAGTCTTGCTCAGCCATTAGAGTCGCATACAAACTGGATACCGGTTTAGCTAGTTGAACTCTCCTCACCACTGCCTCTATAGACCCACACTCCAGTCTCAATGGCCCTTTACTAAATTGAGCTATACAGGTGTGCCTTGGCTGGATGTATCTATACAAGCTATGTTGTGGCAAGTTAAATTCCTGTTTCAGACTATTAAAAGACTGAAATTAAATTGTGTAAGATATCATAAAGTTCTGTAAGACATCTCAGGCCTTTCTGAGGCCAAAATTTAAAGTCTGCCAGAGAAAACAATTCAGGCAAATCTTTGTTTCTCCATAATGGTACGTATGGTGACCATCTCTCACCACTGTCCTCAACTGTGTGTACCCTCACCCATTTATTTCCCACCATAGCAGCCATATTAGGGGTATATTGGCACGCTGCATAGGCTTCCCTCCTATATACTAGGTTTGTGAGGGCTTCATATGAACCCACCAGAGCAGCTTCAATTACCACTGCTGGATTACTTGTATCTGCCCTGATCCACCACGCCGCATAACTCAACTGTACTGCCGCATAATAGACGGAGAGATTAGGCAGCGCCAGGACTCCCCGTATATATGACACCTGGAGGGTATATTTTGATATCCTGAGACAAAGTTTATGCCACAAGAAAAGGGTAAACAGTCTATCCATGAGTTTAAAGTGCCTTTTCGGTTACGGCAGCAGTGCCACTTTATAGAGATATAGCAAATTAGGAAGGAGGACCATCTTTATGACATTAATCCGACCTATCAAGGTCAGTGGCAGGTTCTCCCAAGCCTCGAGTCTCTTGGTTATATATTCCATTTAGGGAACCACATTAAGCTGGTAGAACTTTGCAGCCTCTCTATGAATAACAATACCTAGATATTTAAACTTTACTACTTGGAGTTTGGACTGTATTGAAATATGGACGGGATCAAAGTCATATATCAGGCACAGGCTCCATTAAGACAAGTTCCCCCGCAGCCCGGAGAAATCGCCGAATTCATCTACAGTGTCCAAGAGGGCATTCAAAGAGCTTCCTGGGTTCGCCAGTTATACCAACATGTCATCTGTATAAAGGGAGAGTTTCTCAGTTATGCCCGCCACCTCCCAACCCTCCATCAACGAGTTATAAGAAATAAGTAGGGACAAGGGCTCCATTATCAGTGCAAAGAGTAAGGGGAAGAGAGGACAACCCTGTCTGGTGCCCCTGCCAAGAGGTAATGGATCAGATGTATATCCATTTACCTAATCCTTGCTGTCAGGGATTTATTAAGTAATTGCAACCAGCGAAGGAAATTCCAAGGAATATGCATCCGTTTGAGTATGGCCCACATACAGTTCCATTCTACTGAGTCAAAAGGTTTTTCATTATCCAGGGATGCTAAGACCTTCATACCCCTATTGTTATGTTGAACCTGGAGGTTGGTATAATAACATCTCAAGTTTTTGTTTGTCTTTTTCCCTGGCATAAAACCCAACTGGTCCACCTCCATTACAGAGAAAATCACCTTTCTCAGTCACAGAGCCAATACTTCAACACAAGTCTGGACTCAATTTATTCGACCAACCCCTCAACTGTTCACCCTACTGTATTTGCACTGTTTCAGACAACAACGCCTGGGGTTCCAGGATATCCAGGTAGGAGCACTGTGACATGTGCAAATCCACAACACCTAATGGGACACCATAGGCTACCTTTATACCACTCTGGCATTCCTACACCTGATTACCACCAACACTATCTACTTAGAGGGACTCTGTCCCTTGTTGCGGAAATGCAACTGACGTCACAACAAAAACTCTTTCATTTTAAGGGACCCTCGTGCGCACCACTTCACTGTCCACTGCATAATTTTGCGTCACAAACAGGATTCGGACAGTACCAATCTGTGTTCCCTTGAACTGTATAGCCTATTGGAGATACAAAACCACTTTTAAAATGACTTTAATGTGTTTATAGCGGAGCAACCGGTGCAAAGCGCTGCACACCGGCGCCCGAAGGGTTAATCCGACATTGTTTCATGTAATGCCGCAGCTTCTTCATGAGAGACCAGAGCGGGAAAATTCAGGAACGCCACCAATTACAGCGAGAAAGTCTAACCCTGCCCACCGGGAGCAATGCTACTGCATGAAGAGAGAGAGTGGAAGTTCCTCCCAGGAAGCTCCCCCTTCACTTCCAGTTCCAGCCAGCGCTGAAAACAGCATGCAAGTCCAGTGATCCTGTCCAGAGAAACCGCGGGCATCCCCTGTGGCAGATGGTGCGCCCAGACAACATGGCTCATTTGAGGGACTAAACCCCATCATCCCCAAAGAAATCTTCACCCATGCTTGTGACATGTGGGAGTATCAAAAGCCCATAGAGGATTGGGCCTGTCAGAGTATGGGACCACCACTGATTCAGACGGCAACGTCTGGGGTTCCAGGATATCCATGTAGGAGCACCGTGACATGTGCATAGCCACAACACCTAAAGGGACATCATAGGCTACCCTTATACCACTCTGGCATTCCTACACCTGGGTACCACCAACACCATCTACTTAGGGGGACTCCGTTCCCTGTTGCTGAAATGCAACTGGGGTCACGACAAAAAATCTTTCACTTTAAGGGACCCCACGGGCACACCACATCGATGTCCACTGCATATATACCTGCATTAGTATTATATACTGGTGTAGGGGTGACATTAAATGGGTACGTTATCTGCCGGAACTACATGGGAAGCATTATCTACTGGCACTTCAAGGGGAGTATTATATATTGGCATCACAGGGGTTCATGGGGGAGCATTATATATATATATATATATATATATATATATACTGCCACTACAGGGGGCATATTTTATATATATATATATATATATATATATATATATATATAGATATAGATATAGATATATATATATATATATATATATATATTACACTGAAGCAATCCACAGTGATGACTGCAAGATATTTATGTAATAATAAACTGTGCAGTGATAATTTTATGCTCCTATATCCATTATTGATATTACCCGAGCCTTTGTCAGCCTGGATTATATATGTTTTGCAATTTCGTAAAGGGCACTCATTTGTGAACCTCTTATAAATGAGCAAAGTTTCAGTCGTAGTCTTGTGAAGGTTCTACGGGACAGATAAATGCATGTCCTTAAACGACATCTCCTGACACTGATGTACTTAGTAATTTTCTCTCTCTCTCTCTCTCTCTCTTTTTTTTTTTTTTTTTTGATCTGCCAACAATTACCTACTCTCTTATTCATGCCATTGCCTGACTTTGGGCATCTTTATGGGTACAATTTAAATGCACAAATGGGAAAGAATAAATAAAAGGCCCAATCATAGCTACAGATTTAGTAGAGAAGATTATAATATGCAGGAATATTTTGCAAATACGAAAGCTTTTATGTATCGTGTTCAAGTACTCAAACATTCATTTTAGCAGAAACAAGACCCTGAAACACGGAGGGGGGGGGGGGGGGGAGTAGGATAAGGAGTAAAGAGTCTGTTTTAAGCCTGGGAGATGCTGACTGTTTCTTCAAGTCCATATTAAGTCCATTTGAGGAACTTACCCAGACATATTCTTTTTGTTGTCATTGGCTGGGAGCGGTGACATGCCCACAAGGACTTATTTCCATTATAGTTTCTGGAGATGAACCCCTTCTCTTTGACTGCTTCCAATGTAGGAGGTGACACCTGCCATCCTACCCCATGGATGGGTTTTCTAGTTGTTTTTGTTATTTTGTGTAGCAATTAGAGATGAGCATATTGTTAAAAATTTGATTTAGTTGACCGATTCTGGTCACTCGAATCGAAAGTGCTCCAATTGGCCTGAGTGCAATTTGTTTTTTGCACTGATGTCTCTCTCTTTTCTTTCTCTGTCTCTCTTTTCCTCTATTCGCCCAAATCAAATCACCAAAAATTCTGCTTCAGATATTAAACAGCCCAGAACAGCCCGCTGAAAAAACGCTGTGGTCCCTTAGTGACAGCCGGAGAAATGTGTATTAGTGGTCACTAAGGGATTCAAGTAAAAAAAAAAAAAACAACTATGCAAAAGAAAGGCATGCTTCTTTTTTTTTAAGACCACAAAGTTTGAATTCATATTTTTATCATAATCAAATCTCTGCAAAACAGGCGTCATGTGCAGCGGCAAAGTCCTAAGGCGTAGCTATAGGGGGTGCAGAAGTAGCAGTCGCTACCAGGCCCAGGAGCCTGAGGGGGCTCAAAGACACTTGTGCCGCATAAGAAGACACACAAAGCACTGAGGGAAGGGGGGCCCAAGCTGAACTCTTGCACAGGGCCCAAGAGCCTTTAGCTACGCACCTGTGTAGAGGGCAGCATTAAGAGTAAATATCTGAGGCATAATGCACATAGGATAACATGTTAAGCCCTAAGTTTTCAATCAGACGAACTAAAAAAAATTTTTAATGCATTTTAATCTCCATTATGGCCAGTGATTGGTTTGAAAAAAAGGGCTCTGGTTTTTTTTCTGATTCAGAAGAGCTGAAAGCTCAATGAAAGTGTGAACCCAGCCTTACACTGTCTCTATAAACAGGACTGAATGGGGCTCGTTTACTAAGACAGGCACCTTACGCCAATCTTATGCCTCCTTCACACGTCAGTGTCAGTTTTGGATCAGTGGTAACACGGACCGTGTTCAATCCGTGTTTCCTCCCGTGACAGATATGTGTTGCGTCCGTGGGTCCGTTTTTTGATGTCCGTGTGCCATCCGTGTTTCACTGACACTGAGCAGCTGGAAAATAATGTTATAATTTAATGATCCGTGAAACATGGATGCAACACGGATGGCATTTTCACTGACTTATTGACTATAAGGGGCGTGTGCGATACGGGAACACGGACCAAGATAGGACATGCATCTGTGCTGAAAACACGGACCCACGGATCGTGCTAAAACACACATTCAAATGAATGGGGATGTGTGCAGTCCGTGGAGAACACGTAGAGCACACGTACGTGAAACACTGACGTGTGAATGAGGCATTAGTTTTTCCCTTGCACTGCCATAAGATTAGTCCACTTCATCATAAACTAGACGCATGTATAGCAGTCCTTGTGCCTGGCAAACTAATCCAGTCCTGTCCCTGCCCGCGACACACACCTGCAATCTGCCCAACTGCACACATTGCGTAAAAAACTGTACAGGTTAAAAAAGGGGGTTTGGGAGTATTTATAGACATAGCTTGCTGTGCTATGCTGTTTTCTTAGCTCCCGGTTTCCTGGCCGGTTGACGGTTGGAACTGTGTTCCTGTGATCTTGCATTAGTAACGGCGACATGAGACAACCCCTCACATCTCAGAGCACATGTATATACCATGATTTTGTTCTCCCTACAACTCCATGAAAGCCACCCTTCAGCTAGTAGTTTGCATCCCACACTTTTCCACAACACTCTCATTATGCAAAGGATGCCAACTGACAGCAGACCAACCTATAACACATCCTAGCACCTTACCTACCCCAGCAAAGACTGCACACTATACCCTATGGTGATTGCCCCCCCACTCACAGGCTACACCTCTTAAACACCCACTATACGACACAGCCAGATAACTGCTCTGGGTGCCTACACCCTTCACAAACTGTACCCCATAGCAACATTTTTAGCAATATCATGTATTTAGCAATATCATCGTGTATTATTTTGGTTTTGTACAATTTTTGAGTAAAAAAAGAAGAAAGTAGTACCTTGCAAAAGTATGGGAACCCAATGAGATTTGAGCTCTCAGATAACTTTGATAGAGGTCTCAGACCTTAAATAGCCTGCAAGGATTAAGACTTGTTCACAATTATCATTAGGAAAGGCCAGGTGATTTCAGTGCTTTATAGACAGACTTCGCTAACCTTGTCCCAAAAAACATCAGCCATGGGTTCTTCTAAGCATCCGTCTAAGGCCTCATGCACACGACCTTATGTGTTTTGTGGTCCGCAAATTGCGGATCCGCAAAAAAAATGACGTCCCGTATGGCATCCGTTTTTTTTGGGGATCCGTTATTTTTGCGGATCCATTGTAATAATGACGATCCTTGTCTGCAAACTAGAAAAAAATATGACATGTTCCATTTTTTTGCGGAACGGAAAAACGGAGTACCTTCCTTTTTTTTGGGGACCCATTGAAATGAATGGTTCTGCATATGGTCCGCAAAAAAAACGGAACGGACATGGAAAGAAAGTACGTTCGTGTGCATGAGGCCTAACACTCTGAAAATGGTTGTACAGAGATCCCCCATGTCAGCTGATGTAGAAGATGGTAGTGGTAGTGGCCCTGATGTAGTATAGTTGTGTCACAGTGTACTACCTCCGGCCATTGCTCTCTGAGGTCCGTTGTAGTGAAAGTTGTAGCACTGAAGAATGAGTCCAGAATAGAACGTAGCAAAGTCCTTTTCACTAAGTGCACGGTATAACTTTAAAATACATACTATAGCACTAGGCTTTAGTGCAACTCTTCTCTGGCAATAGCAAGGATATTGAGGCAGGTTGGTTGGTGGAAATTCAGCACTTAGGTAACACCGTCCTAGTGGTTGTTTGGTTATGAGGGTGTCTTTAGCTGTATTCCCTCACTTCACAGCAGTGTCTGTTGAAGATAAATATAACAATTCACTCAGCTGTCTTTATCTTCCCAAGGCATTACTTGAGAAATCTGTAACAGAAGTAGTAGCGATGCAGGCTGCATCCTCTACATACTATATCTAGATAGGAACTCCCCACCCTTGGCAGGAAACAGGACCAGCCTACTCATACCAAGAGGGGAGGAATATGGTTGTTAACCCTGTTCCTGCCAACATTTGCCATGCTTTCCTTGCTGGTAGTAATAGCCAGGAAACAAACTGTGACATGCAATGCATAACCATAAACAATTTGTAGCACACCCAGGTCTGGGGTACTACAGTTGAGGCTCACAAAGCTAGAGAAGGCTTTAAGAAGAAAGCAAAGTGTTCTCAGGTTACCCTTTCCTCAATTCGAAAATTTAATTAAGAAAAGGCAGTTAATAGAAACAGTGGATGTAAAGCGAAAGTCTGGAAGACCAAGAAAAATCTCAGAGACTGCACCACAGGGCACTCGTCCTGATAAGGGCGACCCCGTCCGGAACCTGTCCCTATACACTGCTAGGACTATATGGCCCTATATTATAAGATTCCCATCTTATAATATAGGGACATATAGTCCTAGCGGCGTTGTATAGGCACAGGTTCCGGATGGGGTCGCCCCTATCAGGACTAGTGCCCTGTGGTGAGGCTTCTACTTATTCCCTGGTAATGGGGTACAGTGGCTAGTCAGATGCAGGGCATTCCTAGGGACGTGGACCTCATCATTGCCAAACCTCCGTTGATGGACTGTCATCTACCTCAAGGTGACAAACTCTCCGTGTTACCATACACTCATCTGGTGACCCGCCCCTGCTACTGGTAGGACAAGCTGGTATTTTGGTGCCGCCGTTCACCTTTAATTTTTAATTCACGCTCATTTGTTGGGGATCATGTTACTGGATACGGGTGTGTTCACCCTGGGTCCCGAAATGGTGTTTTTGCACTTAACTGGGATATATATCGATTTTAATCGATATAATAATAAAAGTAATATTTTAGGATTGCCATTTGAGTTACAGAATTGACATTTTGTTAGTCTGTGCGTCAGGATTGCCATTTTACTGGCCTTTTTTTTTTTTTGAGTATTTCCATCTCCCTTCTAGAAAGAGTTAATAAAAGTTAATTATTAACTTATGTGCATCCCAAAACGGTGCCATGAAAAACGACAACTTGTTCTGCAAAAAAGCAAGCCCTCATAGAGCTACATAGATGGAAAAATAAAAAAAGTTACAGCTCTTGGAAGGCGACAATGAAAATAAAATCTTCCGGGGGGTTTTGCCTCTTTAGCAAATAGCATTTATTATGCAGAGAAAGTTTCCATGGTTACGACCACCCTGCAGTCCAGCAGCATGGATGTGCTTGTGCACTATAGAAAAAAGTACAAGCTTACGTGAGCTCCCGCAGTCCCGGCCACCAGAGAGGCTGGTATTTTTTCTTATAGTGTGCAAGCATGACCACCACTGATGGATTGTAGGGCGGCTGTAACTATGGAAACAAGCAGTGTTTAATGGTATGGAAATTAAACCAAGCCAGCAAAGGAGACAGTATGAACAATCACAATACATTAGTAAGTGCCTTGTATTAACTTTCTGTACATGATAAATGAATGCGGAAAGCACACATATAACATTCCTGTGCTGTCCACATTTTTTTGCGGCCCCATAGAAATGAGTGGGTCCGCATTTGATACGTAAGAAAATGCAAACCGAAAATACGTTTGTGTGCATGAGGCCTAAGTGTGTATACCTATGTACATAGCTCTCAGTCACTGATAGTTGACCGGGGTGGTCTTAAAGGGCTTCAGCAAGTGGCATTTATCATGTAGAGAAAGTTAATACATGCCACTTACTAATGTATTGTGATTGTCCATATTGCTTCCTTTGCTGGCTTGGTTCATTTTTCCATCACATTAAACACTGCTTGTTTCCATAGTTACAACCACCCTGCAGTGCATCAGTGGTGGTCGTGGTTGCACACTAAGAATAAATGCCGGCCTCTCTGGTGGTCGGGGCGGTGGAAGCTCACATAGGCTGCTACTACTTTCTATAGTGTACAAGCACTACCATGCTGCTGGACTGTGGTCGTAACCATGGAAACTTTCTCTGCATAATAAATGCTATTTGCTGAAGTGGCAAAACCCATTTAAGGCCAAAAACAAGCTGGCCACTAAAGGGTTAAATTCATCACTCCACTATTCACTGTATATATATATATAATTTTTGTAATAATGACCATATACTTAGTAGGCCATTCTTTTAAGCAGTGATAATACACTTGACCCCATTGATAAATGTTGTCGTGCTGCTTACAGCTTTCAGGAAATGTAACATAGATGGGTGATTCATAGAAAAGAAGTTTACAGTTTTGTACTAATTAGATACTTAAAAACACAGCGGGATCAGAAGTGCATTGATTACTAAGCAGCCAGGTAGGTCAAGAGCATTTTCAGTCAGGATTCTAGGCAGAGGCAAAATAGTGTCTAATTTAAAAATCTATTCTGAAATCTAATTTCATCCAGAGTAGTATATACAGTGACCCACTGGGGAGTGCTGAGAGGAGGAAAGGAGTGGTAGTAGTGACACAGATAGGCATAGTAGTGGTTCATTGTGGCTGTCCTCACTCTTGTACTCCCTGGGGTTATACAATAAATGGAGGATGCACCTTTTCTTCCCTATGGGCACACCTTGGGCCTTTCTTAACTCCGAACAACTTTTCAAGTTGACCAAAGGTGTACACAATATGTACTGCAGCTAACACAGTGGGGTGCAGTTCCTCCACTGGGAAGCTAATCTGTTGTAAAAGTGTGGTGGACCCCGAAACAACACACCCTTTCCACTAGCAGTAAGGCCTGTTGTCATAAACAAGTGATTGAACTTATTGTACCTTCTTTGCACCAGTCCTTAAAATTGGCCCTGAAAAGTCTATATTTTCTGTTCTCTTTTTCTCTCAGGATGGTAACTTTCCTCAGTATGCAAAGATGGAATCTCTTTGGAGTAGGTGTCACACTACACAGGCAACCTGCAGCTCCTCACTCTCAGGCTGCTTGAGCTCCTGTTATCTTCTTAGCAAAGAGATTATTGTTAGCATAATTCTTTTACCATCTGGATTCTCTGCAATGTCTTGTAATACAATCTCCAGATTAAAAGACAACTTGATTAACTTCTGGGTGTCTGATGCGTAAACTGTAAGTGGAGAATGTCTGATTCAACAAGTCACCACAGTGCGCATAGAGGCTGCTCTCTCACAGATGCATGATTGTTTAAAGCTGACATTTCAAAATGCCACATTGCCTCTGTTCTTTATTTATGCTGCCACAGTCACCACCCACCTCCCCAGATTTCACTTCCTACTCAGCACCTTGAGCTGGCTTCCAGATTCTGTCCAACACACAAACATTGTCATAGTTCTCAGCCTCCCCACTACTTTTGCACCACTGTGATATGTCATTGTGGGCTCCTTAGCCTCCTCCAGATTCCTTGCTGTGTGTTTTTTCCAAGCTCCACTGTTGCCATGGCTCCACTGCCCCTACTGCCACCACCGTGGCTACAAGTGCATTACTACTACCACTACCATCAACACAGCTATGCATGGGGTTCCCCATCTCCCCCTGAGCCTCTTCTTCATGCCAGTCCAAACACTGAGGGTTCTCACACAAGTCATCAACAGGGAGACTCTTTTGAGTTTCTTCCATAGTGCATAGGGTTTCGTTGCCCCTTTCAGGAAAAAGGAAGGCACCCCCACAAGGAGGGGACAGTGAAGACAGAGATGATGCAACTGAAAGGCTTCTCTGGGGCCATAAAGAGGATGAGCAGGAGGAATGCTGTGCTCCAAGGCACAGTGTCAGACTTAGAATTGACCTCAATATCATCCTGCTGTGTAGAGGAGGAGTGAGCCCACAATGTCATTCTCTTTGTATGTTTGTGTAAGTTTCTTCTGGGTACTCCAGTTTTCACCGTAGTCTTGCAAGAGTTCGGTGGTAACTCTCTTCACCTCGCCAGAGCCAATATATTTTAATGCAATAAGGAGACGGGTCTCCGTACAGCATTAAAACAAAGTTTTGAGCAAATCGACTTCGGATCTAGGATCCGAAGCTTTATTTGCTCAACACTAGTCATCAATATAGGCTAAGCAGATAACTTCTTTAAGGACCATACATTTTTTATTATATCCTGAAATAAAACCACATAAAACCACAAAATTCTAAGAGGATGTACTCTTTTTTTTTTTCATGACCGTACATATTCTTGTACAAGTGCAAATGTAGAAACAGGAAATTACACCTGCTCACCATACCGCACATTATGTATCCAAGTTCACACTGATAAGATGTTGCACAGGGAAATCACCGCTACGGTTAAGAGGTAATGTGTAAAAATTCAGCACGGCAGCTTAAACACTTTACGTTATTCTATCATATTAAAATTGAATCATCCAAAAATAGCTCCTATTAAACCAATACGTTTCAGACAAACCAATGCATGTTGTCCTTAGTCATGGCATAACTTGCCATGACTAAGGACGCAGTGTAAGCACTATTCTTGGATGATTCAATTTTAATGTAACCAAATAAAAGACTAAAGTTTTTGAGATGTGGTGATGGACTTGAAAATATCTTCTTATACACATACATACACACATACACACTGAAAAAACACTTTAATTTGTGGTAAAACCACATGTTGTTGCAGTCTTTTGCCAGATATTGGCCAGGCTGCACCAGCTACTAAAAATTTTAAAAATTCAGCAGCTCCCTGAAACCATAACACAGAAATTGGATGTGCAGTAACCCGACGGATCACTGCTAAAATAATTAAATGTTGTGATTTAATGTTAGAAGCATATTTCTTTATACACTGTGCTTCCTAAATGTTTGTGTATGGACAACAAATGGTTAACACTAGCAGTCCTAGCCTAGTTTCCAGGGTGATAATCTGATAATCTGATAGCCTAGTAGGTAGACTTAGCTGAGCAAAGCTAGAGTTAACACCTGCATGTGTGAGTTCTTTTTAATTATGCCCATGCCGTCCAGGAAACACCAGTCCTGAGACTGAAAGGCTGCCAGAGACCACCTTAGCTAAGAGGCTACCCCTGAGGAAAAGAGAACAGACATTCATAGAAGGTTTAGAACCATCTAGACAGTGTTGGGTTCAGATTGTAAGGTACTGCACATTTATGGCAATAAGACTTTACTGCTGTGGAAAGGGTATATTGCCTCTGCGCCCACTACATATAGTGACAGGCTGGCCATCGAGATCTAAGATTTGCACCCTTCAACTGGGAGCTGCAGAAAGATTTAACGAGAATTTTATGCCTCTGGTTATTTGGGAAGATTGCAAAGTGAACTTAGAGTGAGACTCATGAAGGATTACTATGATCATTGTTGCTGCCTAGACACAGCTATTGTGAAAAGACTACACTGTAATATACTATGGAACTGTGCCTGTTGCTGTTATTTGTACTACCACTACCACTATCAACAATTTAGTAAAGAGGGACTTTACCCACCTTCCATCCACCCGCCCCTACATCTGCCCTCTTGCCTTGCACCTATATACCTAACAACAAAGGCACCCCACCTCAAACCAAGCAGGTCTCCAAAAAAAAAACAGGGTGTGCCCTGGGGGAAGAAAGTGTGTGATCTCCATTCACTGCACAAACTCAGAGTCGGATTGAGGACAGCCACCGAGAACTACTACCACTGCTATCAGTGCCACAACTACAATACCACTCTTCTCCCCTCGACTCTCCCCCTGCAGGCTCACAGCATATGGAAATTTAAATTCATAAACTGCTATATACATTATTTGGCCTATTGGTAAAATATTACATCATAAAAACTCCTCTAAATGTCCACTTGATCACAGATGCCAAAAAGTGCCAATTGTGCCAGTGCAGCCAACTATGCAGGGTATCTGCTGCATATCCAGAGCTAAATCATGTGGAGAATTTTATTCTGTGGACAGAGGATTGTATAGGCTTTTTTTTTTACCTTAGGCTACATGCACACAACTGTATGTGTTTTTCGGATCCATTATTTTTGCAGATCTATTGTAATAATGGCTATCCTTGTCCGCAAACTAGAAAAAAATAGGACATGCTCTATTTTTTTTGCGGAGCTACGGACATACTGATGCGGACAACACATGGTGTGCTGTCCGCATTTTTTGCGGACCCATTGAAATAAATGGGTCTGCATCCTATCAGCAAAAAAAGGAACGGACAAGGAAACAAAATACGGTTGTGTGCATGAGCCCATATTCTCTGGAAGTAAACAGTAAATGTTTACACTGAAATCTTCAAAACAAGGATTTGATACAGAAAAAAAACATTTTTAACATTTTTTTTTTATACAACATATATAATATTTTATTTCCTGATAGCGTAAAATCCCTTTAAGAGAAACTCAGGCTAAAAATAGCATATCAATATGTGAATAGTAAATTGTGTTAGATTTGTCAGCCTCGAGCTTTCTGTATATCAACATCACGCTGAGTCTGCACTCAGCCAAAATGTCAAATCCAAAATCAAAGACACGGGATTTAGATCTGACCCAAATTAGTAAATTTCCAAGATGAAAGTGTTTACAGAACAAATATAGTAACACACACTGGTCTGTAATGAATTCTGTGTTCTGTGCCTCCTCCCCAGCTGATCCAGCTGTGCACTGAGGTTGGAGGTACAAAGTGACATTTCAATATATTAAATGGCAAGTTTACGCAGCTCGGGTCTGATATTTTACAAATGTCAATATATTACTTCTGCACTCCAATATTGAACTGATTAAATTCATATTAGCAGGTGGGCCATGTTCTACAAAGTGCAGTAAAGGTAAATTACATCAAAGGGAGTCAGGGTGTCACAATGAAATTCATTGATAAACCAGACACAACGAGGGGCATTTACTAAAGTGTTTACTCCACTATTCTGGCGTAAAAAAGTCGCTAATTATGGCGCAAGCCACATTTGCACTATAATTTTTGACTTTTAGAGCTTTTTCAACACTTTTCTAAAGTGGCCAAAGGTACGGCAGGGCTTCACACAGCCAAGAAACTGGCGTAAGTGATAGTTGGACTAATCGAGCCCCTATCTGACATCTGCCTCTTAATAAATAAGGCGCATCAGACTCCGGCGCACGGGGAATTTAGACTGGTGTATGGCTAAATGTAAGGATGCCTTTCACTTAGTGATCCATTCCTTCATTCTTGAAGAAAAGTACATTTAGCCTATAGGCAAAAGAGCAATTAAGTGCATTGAGGGTGGGATCAAGCCATTGTATGCACCCTTGATCCTCCTGCTTCCTCTGCAGGCCCCTCCCTTTCTTTCTTGATTGACAGGACCAGGTTCCTGCAGTCATCTCTACTATATCTGTCAAACAAGATGGAGAGGGAGCAGATAATAATGACATGTTAATTGTCTTTTGCAGGTCGGTAATATTACAATGATACCAAATCTATATAGTTTTTATTTAAAAAAATATATATATAGTTTTTTGTCTGTGCCATATTCTGACACCCATAACTTTTTATATTTTTGTCTATGGAGCTGTGTGAGTGATTTTTCTGCAGGGCTATCTGTAGTTTTTATGATCATTTTAAGGTATTTATGACTTTTAGATCACTTTTTATTTAATTTGTGGGATGGAGCAAAAAAATAAGTAAATTTTTTTTCTGTTATGTCATTTGTCAAATGGGAAAAATACATTGATATCCTAATAGTTCAAGCATTTTTGGACACTTATTTTTAATTGTAAAATGGGGAAAAGGGTGATTTGAATTTTTAATTAACTGTGGAAGAGTCTTCAGAAGCCCCAAGGCCTCCAAGTATCTCTCCTCCAGGGAGAGAGATACTGTTTGAAGCCCTTCTCTGCTCCATCTAATGAATGGACAGCTTGAAAGAAGGTTCTCCTTATATCAGCTTCAGACTACCACTTTAAGATAAACTCAACAAATCTTAAAGGGTATGTGCTCCCTAGGATACCAGAGGTTTTTTCATTTTTGTTTGCGTTTTAATTTTTCTTCCCTATCTTCCCTGAGCCATAACGTTTTTATTTTTCCATTCACGTAACTCTCTGAGGGCTTATTTTTGTGGGACAAGTTGTACTTTTTAATACCACCATTTGTTATAACATACAATGTAGTGGGGAAAAAATTCCAATGGGGAAAAAATTCCAATGGGGAAAAAATTGGAAAAAAATGCAATTACTCATTTTTCAGAGCTGAACCCGGACATATCCCCATTTTCACCCAGGCAGCCCCTCTGAAATAAGCAATGGAGCATAAGTGACTGCCCACTATCTCTGTATACACACTTACACAGAGAATGCTATAAATCACAGATAACACCTCCCTATGTACAGTTATCAGTGACTAACGGCTCTCTCTGTATACACACTTGCACAGAGAATGCTATCAGTCACTGATAACACCTCCCGCATTTATAACTATCAGTAACTGACTGCTATCTCTGTATACACAGTTACAAACAGAATGCTATCAGTGACTGATAACACCTTCGCTGTGTACAGATATCAGTGAAAAATGGCTCTCTCTGTCAATAACATCTGTAAGATCGTTGAAATGTGAAGAGTGAAGATTATTTAATCCTTTTTCTTTCTTTTTTTCGAAGCAGCTAATTGTCATGCACCACCAATTCAGTAAGATGACGTGGCATATGAAATGATTACATGTTTTGGTTTTAACAAAAAATTTTTTTATTATGAGAGTATACTGTCTTGTTGTTAGCTTTTGATTACACAATTTACAGAGTGAAGAACAGAAGATGTTGGCAAGTTCTGGCAGAACAGCAATGGAGATCATTGACAATTCTGGCTGTGGTGTGCATATGTGTATTCCTGGAAAGATAAGTGGATGTATAGTTTCAGGGTTATCACACAGAGTGGCTTTGTGTTGCTGCTGTGGTGGTGCGGTGAAGTTGTGGTGGAGAAGAATTTGATGGATGTGCAGCAAAGCTGTGTGAAGTCTGTACTCCAAGATTGAGGTGCGGCTATGACCTGTGTGTGCAAACATGAATGAATATGTGAATGTGTATGAAATAAGAAGGTGGAGTACAACATTTATTGGCTCCAACATTTTTGATTGCGCTAAACTTTTTTTTTATTGAATTAAAAAAAAGTAATGTGATGGCAATGTTTCCAATGGGCCCGTCATGTGTTCATGTTTGTATTGTCAGATTTGTTCACTCTATGAAGAGGGAGGATCGGGAAGATGAGGAAAACTGTGGACTTTAAAGACACAAGTCCAGGAAAGAAGATCCCAGCAGACTGCTGGGATCTTCTTTGCTGGATTTGACTTGGGGATTGCCCCTTCCCGTGCAACGTGAGAAAGGATCTTGAGCTGTTACTTTTGCTTCACATTTAAAGACACAAGGACAACCCTTTTGCCCAAGCCCTAATTACAAGACACCCCCATGAAAGAAGTCCTTTATGAATGCTATTCATTTCAATATCAAGGAAAGCTGGATACATCTGTAAACCAAAATGCCAATGGGGTATTAAGTGCAGACTAAACCATAATACAACATTGGGTATATTAAAAGATTACAACACTGGGTTTCTTAGAATATTTATGAACAAATGTGATATTAATGGTAACCAGTTTTATGGTTGGCAAAGACCTTTATTTAAACTATCAGGTTAAACGGTTTATACTGAAAAAGATACCCATGAATTACAACAGATGTATGTTTTTTGTGCAATATGCACATATTACAACATGGCGGATTCAGAGGCCCCCCCCCTCATATTGTGTGTGTGCGCCAGTGATTATTATTTACTTTTACTACTCTGTATGTAAATTTGTCTGTTTTACCTTATATTCAATCAGACTTAGGGCTCATTCAGACGGCTGTATGAATGAGTGCGAATCCGTTCTGCAATTTTGCGGAACGGGTGTGGACCCATTCATTTCAATGGGGCCGCAAAAGATGCAGACAGAACACAGTGTGCTATCCGCATCCGCGGCTCTGCGGAAAAGATAGAACATGTCCTACTCTTATCTGCAATTGCGGGCTAGAATAGGCATTTTCCATTATGGTTGCGGCCATGTGCGGATCCGCAAGGGGCTATGACCGTCTGAATGGGCCTTTAGTATATATTTTTTATCACTAAGCCTGTTAAGCCTATTTATTCTCAAATCGTCAAATTCATTTTAAAAAACTCCATATACACACTTACACAGAGAAGGCTATCAATCACTTATAACACCTCCCCTGTGTACAGCTATCAGTGACTGATAAGAAAGAAGCAAGGCAGCTCTCACCAGCTGTAGAACACCCTCTGTGCACGGATGCCGCACCTGGATGCGGGAGTATGCAATCAGAAGAAAGAAAAATCCAGCTCAGCTCGGGTGACTCGTATTCATAGACTTTATTCCAGCGGTAAAAACTTCATACAAAATGCGAAAAACTGTTACGCGTTTCAGACCTCCATAATATCTGGGTCCTTCTTCATGACAAACACACAAAGTATGATGGAAGCTGCCCCTGATATACACCCTCCAGAACTAGGCAGACAAGCAACACCTGAATAGAGGAGGTGTCAGAGGGAGGTTCCACACAAACCTCACAAAACACTACATAAACAAGCAAAATAGAATAAAAAAGATCCTAATATAAAAAGATAAACAATATGCTGATGTATTGAAAAACAGACATAGTACAATCAGTACTGTAAAATCAGATCATGTCGCTTGTTAAGACCCTCTGGTTGCCGGGATCCCAATTGAAAGATCCAAAAGGCCTCTCTGTTAAGAAGTTTTCTTCTATGGTCTCCACCTCTAGGGGGTAGAGAGACCCTTTCAATACCCTGTACCTTTAATCCAGAGATATCACCTGCATGAACAACCGCAAAGTGCAAACTTGCAGCAGAAATATTGCGGTTCTCATGGTGTGGTATATCAGATATATGCTTGCGGATCCTGTTTTTCAGGGGATTAGTAGTACAACCCACATATTGCAAAGAACATACGTCACAAGTAATAAGATATACGACGTGTTTAGTGTTGCAGTTGATATATGATCGTATGTCATATTGTTTGCGATGTGCAGTCGATCTGAATATTTTATCTGTAACCATGTGTTTGCAACAAATACATTTTCTGTGACCACACCTATGGCTGCCTTTATAATGTAGCCATGTAGGTATTGTAGTGTTTTTTCACAGAAAAAGCTGGGGCTAACCAAATTGCTGAGGGTGGGGGCTCTTTTGGCAACACATTTGACACCATTGGAGACAATATCAGACCATTGTCCATCAATATTAAGAATGTGAAAATATTTCTTTATTATTTTACAAATCGCAGGGAACTCCTTGCTATATTGTGTGACAAAATATGTGGACTTTTTTCAGTAGACTTTTTTCAGACACAGAGACATCTGATTTACACTGAAGATCAGGAAAAACCAGAGTATGTCTATCTATGTCAGAAACTGCTCTCTTTGCCCGGTCTATATCATGTTGAGAATACGCCCTACGCAAAAGTCTGTTTTTACATTAAATGCTTCTTTCTCATAGATGTCATCATCAGAACAGTTGCGACGGGCACGAATTAATTCACCTTTAGGGATATTTCTGATAATGTGTGGTGGATGACATGAACGGGCAAATAGAGTAGTATTCCCGCCAATTCCTTGCGATAGGTAGATGTAATAACCCTCCGAGTGTGGACATTCCCCCTCAAACACAGGTCCAAAAATGAATCTCAGCACAGTCATACTGAAAAACAAACTGTATGGAAGAAACACAAGAATTGAAATAAGTGATCAACTCCGGTATGGACGCCATATCACCAGACCACACCATCAGTGTATCATTGATATAACGTCCATACCAGAGTAGACGATCCAAAAAGGAGAGGTGTCGATGAGGAGAAAACAACCCTCCCACCATGCCATGAAAATATTAGCAATGGAGGGGAGAATTTAGCCCCATCGACACCCCAGATACCTGCAGAAAAAAGTACCATCAAACCAAAAATAATTGTGTCTGAGGAGAAAGTCCACCACCAGCGTAATATACTCTATAAGTTCCAAGGTATAATCACTATAGTGGTTCAAAAACCAATTGAGAGATACAAGGGCCAGTTCGTGTGGGATGCTGGTATAGAGAGAAGTAATATGTGCAGAAATCCACACCAAATTCTTATCCCATTCAAAATCTGTGAAAACTTGTAACACAGACCGAGAATCTTTGATAAAACCCGGAATGAGGGGTATTAGAGGCTGGAGGAGGGAATCCACCCACTCACAGAAACGCTCACAATAGGAGCCAATTCCAGCCACAATAGGTCTGAGTGGGGGAGGGAATGTATCTTTGTGGACCTTCGGAAGTGCATGGAATATGGGGGATACCGGATGTTCCACAAAGATATAATCCCTCTCTTTAATGCTGAGACAGCCAGTGGATACTCCCAGATCAAGGATACTATCCATTTTTGTTTGAAAAACTCGTAGGGGGTCACTGGATAAACGAGTGTAGATTTTAGTGTCTTGTAACATATTCATGATTAAATGTTTATACAATCCCGTATCCATTATAACCACTGCCCCACCTTTATCAGCCACCTTAATTATGATGTCATCCACCACACATTATGAGAAATATCCCTAAAGGTGAATTAATTCGTGCCCGTCGCAACTGTTCTGATAATGACATCTATGAGAAAGAAGCATTTAATGTAAAAAACAGACTTTTGCGTAGGGCGTATTCTCAACATGATATAGACCGGGCAAAGAGAGCAGTTTCTGACATAGATAGACATACTCTGGTTTTTCCTGATCTTCAGTGTAAATCAGATGTCTCTGTGTCTGAAAAAAAGTCTACTGAAAAAAAGTCCACATATTTTGTCACACAATATAGCAAGGAGTTCCCTGCGATTTGTAAAATAATAAAGAAATATTTTCACATTCCTAATATTGATGGACAATGGTCTGATATTGTCTCCAATGGTGTCAAATGTGTTGCCAAAAGAGCCCCACCCTCAGCAATTTGGTTAGCCCCAGCTTTTTCTGTGAAAAAAACACTACAATACCTACATGGCTACATTATAAAGGCAGCCATAGGTGTGGTCACAGAAAATGTATTTGTTGCAAACACATGGTTACAGATAAAATATTCAGATCGACTGCACATCGCAAACAATATGACATACGATCGTATATCAACTGCAACACTAAACACGTCGTATATCTTATTACTTGTGACGTATGTTCTTTGCAATATGTGGGTTGTACTACTAATCCCCTGAAAAACAGGATCCATAAGCATATATCTGATATACCACACCATGAGAACCGCAATATTTCTGCTGCAAGTTTGCACTTTGCGGTTGTTCATGCAGGTGATATCTCTGGATTAAAGGTACAGGGTATTGAAAGGGTCTCTCTACCCCTAGAGGTGGAGACCATAGAAGAAAACTTCTTAACAGAGAGGCCTTTTGGATCTTTCAATTGGGATCCCGGCAACCAGAGGGTCTCAACAAGCGACATGATCTGATTTTACAGTACTGATTGTACTATGTCTGTTTTTCAATACATCAGCATATTGTTTATCTTTTTATATTAGGATCTTTTTTATTCTATTTTGCTTGTTTATGTAGTGTTTTGTGAGGTTTGTGTGGAACCTCCCTCTGACACCTCCTCTATTCAGGTGTTGCTTGTCTGCCTAGTTCTGGAGGGTGTATATCAGGGGCAGCTTCCATCATACTTTGTGTGTTTGTCATGAAGAAGGACCCAGATATTATGGAGGTCTGAAACGCGTAACAGTTTTTCGCATTTTGTATGAAGTTTTTACCGCTGGAATAAAGTCTATGAATACGAGTCACCCGAGCTGAGCTGGATTTTTCTTTCTTCTGATAGCTATCAGTGACTGACAGCTATAGATACACATTTTAACAGAGAATGACATCAATCAATGAAAACACTTCCCCCTTGTATAACTAGCAAAGATTGACAGCTATCTCTATATATACACTTACATAGAGAATAATATCAATCACCGATTGATATGCCCGTGTATAATTATAAGTGACTGACAGCTATCTATGTATAAACACTTATACAAAGAATGCTATCAATCACTGATAACACCTCCCCTGTGTAGTTATCAGTGACTGACAGCTATCTCAGCATACACACTTACACAGAGAATGCTAATAATAACCAATATCCTCCCCCATGTACTTAGAACTGTTCACGGAGGTGGTCTCAAGTTAGAAAAAGCAAATATATACAGTGTATAAATTATATATATAAGGGCTATAAATTATATATATAAGTGTATAAATTATATTATACTGAATATTGTCCTTTGACACTATAAAAAAATCTGCTCAGCTCTTCCTGCTCTATAACATGCTGCCTGCAGATTGCATTGCAGTTTGTGTTGACAGTTTCCCTCTAAACATTAGGGCCTGATTTATCATAAATTTCCACCAAACTGTCTGTTTACGACTTTTTCAATACCACTTGTGCATTTCTGTTCCGCCTTTGCCACTTTCCCCAAAAGAGGCGTGACAATGCTGGAGAGGGGGCAGGGCCACAAATATATTATTTTACGCAAGTTTTCTGGTGTAGAAGAATACTGAAATCTACTGGTATAGATTTCAGTGCAGGTGCACAGACTGCTGAAGCCTGTGCCTAATTTATAACAAGTTTGGTATAAATTACGTGCAGGCTCAGGCAGCACGTGGTTGTTGACTTACTGCCTCCCACATAGTATGATGCCCTTTAATACTTCACAAATTTTATGATGCCCCTTTAGTGCCCCCGACAGATAGGTCATACCTCCCGTCCCGTCTGGATTTGACGACACAGTTATGAGTTTTGGTGGCTGTCCTGCGGTTCTGGAAGGGCTAAGGTATGTCCTGCTCTCAACTGTCTCTGCATCCTTAGGACCCAAAGACAGTTGATTGCAATGGTGAAGGTCCACTCCCTGCTTCACCCTTCAACTCAAGTGTAGGCGCTCCCCAGCAGACATGATGCAGTCACACATCATGCTGCTGGGCTGTGTAGGAGGAGCATGCAGGCCCAGAAATCATCCTGTGACCTACTTTTCCTACACAGCCCAGCAGGTGTGATGTGTAACCATATCATGCTGTTGCTGGGGAGCGCAGGGTGTGCTCGGGGGAATGCCTAGGTGAGTATTTAGTGTTTTTTTAACTTTATTACTGTAGGTGGCACTACCGAAAGGGGCACTTCCAAAAGGGGCACTACTGAAAGCTACTGAATTACTACTGTGTTGTTAAAATGTGGGAATATCTACAGTGAAAGGGGCACAATGTGGGCATAACTACTGTGGTGATATAACCTCTGTGAGGTGGCACAATGTGCGCATAACTACTGTGAAGGGGCACAATGTGGGCTTAACTACTATGAGAGGGACCCAATGTGGATATTACTAATGTGAGTGGGTACATTGTGGACAATAGTACTGTGATAGGGCAATATGTGAATATTACTACTATGAGGGGGAACAATGTTGACATTAGTACTGTAAGGGGGCGCAATGTGAATATTACTACTGTGAGGGGGCACTAGTACTGTTAGAGGGCACAATGTGGGCATGACTACTTTGACAAGGCACAATATAGGCATAACTTCTATGGGCACAATTTGGGCATAAATACTGTGACAGGGCACAATGTGAGAATACATAACTACTGTGATGGTACACAATGTGGACATGACTGTTGTGTGGGGGCACAAAGGGGTCTGGGCAGGATTGGACATGTATAGATATGCATTGGGCAGAGTTAGATGTGTGAGTGAGTAATAAATGTGCTTTTGTTCCTCTTTGTGATTTTTAAAAGCTGGTTTTATTAGTAGTGCCTCTCTACACAGTCTGAAGTCCCCAAATTCCCTTAATGCCTCACACAGTATGGTTCCACATTAGTGGCCCTGACACAATAGCATATCGCTTAGTTACCCCTACACAGTACGTAGCCCTTTAGTGCTACCCTCAGGTTAGGATGTTTGCTAACTGCCACCTCACAGCACTTTGATCCCTTGGTGGCCTCCGCAAAGTCTGATACTACCTAAAGTTCTTCTCACATAGAATGAGGCCCCCTTAAGTGCCCCCCCACACAGATTGATGTCCTCTAAGTGCCCTCTTAAAATATAATGTCTCTTTAAGTGCACCTCTTACAGTGTGATGCTTCTATAAGTGCCCCAATAATATATGATGTCCCCTAAGTGGCTCCACACACAAAGGGATGCCCAATTATGTTCCCACCACACAGAGTGATGTCCCTTTAAGTGCCTCCTACAGAGTGATACTTTGTTTTGCCTCCAATTTGAATACTCATCTACCCCACGTTTCCCTGATGAATAGACAGAAGCAGGTCTCCTCTGGCTCGTGCTGTGACTCTTTGTGGCTCCGCGAAGCAGGCGCAATGACGTCACTGCACCGCACTTGCCTGCGCTGAACTACCTATGACCGGGCAATAGTGAAGCAGGAAGTTGACGGCTCCCTGCTTTACCAATGTATTCAATGTATTAAACTAAGGATACAGGCACAGTTAAAATCAGGACATGCAAGGATCTGGACACCTGGCTTCTGGCGTCCAAATTTGGACCTCGATCTACCAGTTGAGTACCCCCTGATCTACAGGGGATTTGGAGCTGTATAAAAAAAAATGGATTTTTAGAATTGAGGACCTAAAACTACACGGTGTTAAAAGATGAACATTCCCTTTAATTCATTAAATGGATTACATGTCATTCACGTATTATTATAGGATCACAGCTATATTCTGCAGCCTTTAGTCAGGGGATATTTGCACTTTAGTGTCTGGACAGTGTCTATATAGCCCTTTACATTTTTAAACTTCTATGGTCTGTCGTCTATAATACATAATGCCTCCAGAACATTCACTGCCAAATCAGCACATCTGGGATGGCAATACTTGGCTTGCATAAAGTGAGCAAACTTCTTTGGTTGAGAAATTCCTCAAGGTGATATTAAACTATTTCCTCATGGGCAAACTGCCACGTCTTAAAATATCCCTTCAGGAACAATGTAATCCACCTCTGCTGCTGCAAGGTCTTCAACAGCTGTTGCTGATGCTGACTTGGTACAGTCCTTTCATTCTAGTTGCCATGTAGCCTGGGGAGGGATGTACCATCAGATGCTCGTGAATATGCCCTTGTGAGATCCAAACTTCTCTGTATTTTTGCCTATTCATTCTGAGAACATAAAAATGTAGTCATTGAGGGCGCATTTATTTGCCGGCCACACATGAACATTTTTGGCAATTCATTATATGCACCTGATCGTCTTAAATAGATTTTGCAAGCACTGATCATTGCTTGCTGTTCCTTGAAAAGCAATAATCATTTTTTCAGAATTTAATGGCAACGAGTCATTTTTTTTCCCTCTACTTAAAAGGATTGATAAAATGTTAGAAATGCAACATTATCAAGAAGTTTTATAATGACTTTGTCTAAGCGTTATTTAAAGAGCACCTATCATCAAGATCAACTCTATTAAAACAAGCATACTAAGGGTACTTTCACACTTGCTCCGTCCCCATTGACTATAATGGGGGTGGGGGGCGGAGCTACAGCACGGCAGTGCCCTGCCAGAGATTGCCGGACTAAAAGTACTGCAGGTCTGACTTTTTAGTCCAGCGATCACTGCTGTGCACTACCACTGCCGTGGGTACTTGTGGCATGGCGGATCCGGCGGTCTGTTCACCTGCCGGATAGCCATGCCACAAGTGTGAAAGTACCCTGACTGGTAGGGTAGATCCTGCTGATTAAAATTGTACCCGTCTTGGTGGTGAGGACTTAAAGGGGATGTCCTATCACCTTTACTAAGGCGTAATGGGACTAAGGCACATTTGCACATTCCATTGTTTCCCTGCCACCTGGTGGTCAGGGCTAAGTCCCATCTCACCTTAGTAATGGTGAGTTGAGACAACTTCTTTAAGCCCCTCGATGTACCTCAGCTCCTCAGCTTTCTAGTGTCAGTCATGCCCCTCAGTGCACTGAAGCCCTTATTTGCCAAAAGAATAAGGCTAATGGTTGATCCTGCTCTCAGGTGCTCTTTAAAGTTCATGAGTTCTTTCGAAATGAACCTACACTTTGCAATACAAGAGGAATTTGCTATAGTAAGTCTGAAAGAGCAACAAGTGAAGTTTAGATAATACTTTGCAGTTGTAGTCTCTGTAGTAATTCATTTATGAAGCTCTGATTTCGCATGATTGGAGTTGGGGTCTCTAAGACCCTGTTTTTTGGACCCCTCACTCTTTTATTTTCAGAGCCTCTTCAACATTTGACATCCACGGCAAAAGAAGGATATATTTAGAGCCATAGTTGCCAAAATGGTCCCAGTACCAGCAACGATCTCTGCCATACATGTTTATTCGAAGTCTGCACTTTAAATATGGCACCTGCTCATAAGCAGACAACTCGATGCATTGTCTGTGATTGGCGATACTGCCGATAACAGACCTTTAATCTGCGATCATTGAATCTGAGAGGTCTTTCTCTTGGGACCTGAACGACTCCTCCATGCAGAGAATAAGTGTGCCGTTCAGTTGCTAGGGCAGCCTCTGGCCTTCTGAAGGATCTGAGGCCTGCCACAGAGATGTTCCTAGAAGCCAACATTACTGCAAGAAAATACAATGTCTGTACTTCACAGTACAAAGAAAAGTGTGCAAGAACTATGTCACGAATTAAACCAGATTTACCATTAGTTTTACATCTTTTACACCCCACAAGTTTTGAAGTGGTGTGGCCAAGACAATTCCTCAAATATCCACAATTGGTTGAGATTTGATCCAGAGAGCATGTGTTTTAAGGAAGAGAAGAGTTGTTTGATTTTTTAAGAGTGTATGCTGAGAGGATTCCCCATTTATTGCACCATTGATAAATTTCAGCCATTATTTTATGCACTATTTTACAGAGGTGCATAGCTCTTCAAAAAACAGTAAAAACCCTTTAAATCACTTTTGACCTAATAACAAATGTAGTAAAAAAAAAAAGATAAAAAGTTAAAAAAGAATTGAATAATGTAATAACAATAGGCTGCGCTTTGTAAATGCCACTTGCATTGAATAATTAGTGATTGATCTTTCGCTCACACACATATAATCTCTGGAAAATAAAACCACTGACATTACTTGAAGCCATAAAACTTACTCATAACATTTAAGTAAGATTTGCGACATCAGTTCAGCAGTGACTCGTTCAGAACTGGTGGCTACAAATCACAGAAGTCCAGCAAAGCCAACATCCATCTAAAAGTAACCATATAAATAATACAAACACTGGCACCTACAATAGTAATAGTATTCTAACTGAACATTCAATTCACACATGGACATACAGTAGCTGCTGCAGGGGGCTGAGGTTGAGTATTTAGTCAAAGACGCAAACAGAATACTACATTTGCCCCAGGTAAAGGAAAGTCTAATGTTGCAATGCCTCTGGCAATAAAGGAACTTCATTTAAAGATCCAGGTAAGCCGAAAGAAAGGAACTTTAGTTAGGTCTAGAAATATTTGTACAGTGACACAAATTTTGGCAACACATATTGAAGATAGTTATACAATCAATATGGGCTTAATGTGCAGACGGTCAGCTGGGGTTTAGGAATTACAGTTCTTTAATATGTAGCTGCCTCTTTTTCAAGTCACCAAAGATAAGTGGACAATTATCTCTAAAGCTATTTAATGGGCTGCATGGGCTATTTCTTTGTCAATCCATCATCAATTAAAGGGGTTGTCCGGGGGACTTTAAATATTGATGGCTTATCCTCAGGACAGGTCATGAATATCAGATCGGCGGGGCTCAACACCCGATACCCCCACCGATCAGCTGTACGGGGAGATGGCACGCGCAGTGTGCATGTGCCATCTCCCTTCTCTCTTCTTGCTCGTTGAGGTATGTCTATGAAACAGCAGCAGCAGGCAGGAAGATAGGTCATCAATATTATAAAGCCCTACAACAACTTTAAGCAGGTAAATAGTCTGGAGTTGATTCCAGGTGTGGAATTTTCATTTTAAAGCTGATGCTGTGAACCAACATGAGGTCAAAGGAGCTCTCAATGGAATTGAAACAGACCATCATTAGGCTGAAAAAAAGAATAAATCCATCAGAGAGATAGAGGAAATGTTAGGGGTGGCCAAATCAACTGCTACATTCTGGTAAAATAAAAAAAAAGAAGAGCGCACTTGTGAGCTTGGGAAATCAAAAAGGCCTGGATGTCCATGGAGCGCACCTGTGGTGGATGATCACAGAATACTTTCCATGGTTAAAAAAACCTCGTTCACAACATCCACCCAAGTGAGGAACACTCTCCAGGAAGTAGGTCAGTATTTAAGTATGTAAGTCTACCATAAAGAGAAGACTTCATGATAGCAAATACAGAGGGGCCACCACTCACCACAAGGTGCAAAACATTAATCAGCCTCAAAAATAGAAATGCCAGATTAAACATCTAAAGACACCAGTCCAGTTCTGAAACAGCATTCCTTGGACAGATGAAACTAAGATTAATCTGTACCAAAATGATGGGAAGAAGAAAGTATGGAAAAACCTTGCAATGGCTCATGATCCAAAGCACACCACATCCTCTGTAAAATGTGGGGGAGGCAGTGTGATGGCATAGACATGGGTCACTAGTGTTTATTGATGTTGTGACTGAAGACAGAAGAAGGGGGATGAATTCTGAAGCATACAGAGATATACTTTCTGCAGCAAAATTGATTGGATGGCACTTCACAGTAAAGATGGACAATGACCCAAGACATACTGCAAAAAAACCAAACAAACAGGAGTTTTTAAGGCAAAGAAGTGGAATATTCTGCAATAGCAGAGTCAATACCAAGATCTCAACCCAATCTGCATTTCACTTGCTTAAAGGGGTTGTCCAAGTTATATTTATTGATGACCTATCCTCAGGATAGGTCATCAATATCAGATCGGCGGGGGTCCGACACCCGGCACCCCCGCCGATCAGCTGTTTGAAGAGAAGGCGAGCGCCGTGCCAGCGCTGCCTCCTCTTCATTGTTTACCTACTCGCCGTTGCATCTGCAGCGGTGAGCAGGTGTAATTACACCCAAGCCGTTCCATTCATTTCAATGGGACGGCTTGTTCCTATACAAGTGTATACTACAGAGCCGTCCCATTGAAATGAATGGAACGGCTTGGGTGTAATTACACCTGCTCACCGCTGCAGATGCAACGGCGAGTAGGTAAACAATGAAGAGGAGGCAGCGCTGGCACGGCGCTCGCCTTCTCTTAAAACAGCTGATCGGCGGGGGTGCCGGGTGTCGGACCCCCGCCGATCTGATATTGATGACCTATCCTGAGGATAGGTCATCAATAAATATAACTTGGACAACCCCTTTAAGAAAAAAACATAAGGCAGAATAATCCACAAGAAAACAAGCAACAAATGAAGACAGCTGCAGTAAAGGCCTCGCAAAGCATAACAAAGGAGTAAACCCAGCATTAGGTGATGTCCATGGTTCCGGACTTCAGGCAGCCATTGCCTGCAAAGGATTCTCCACAAAATATTAAAAATGAACATTTTATTTATTGTAATGTTAATTTGTCCAATTACTTTTGAGCCCCTGAAATGAAGAGCCTTTGTAGAAAGATGGTTGCTATTCCTAAACATTTCACAGGATATTTTTGTTCAACCCCTTCAAATAAACCAGAAAGTCTACACTTCAACTGCATCTCACTTGCTTAATTTCAAATCCAATGTGGTGACATGCAGAACCCACAACATGATTTTTCACTGTCCAAATTTATGGACATAATTGTATAGGGCATCATTCACATGGATTTTATGTGCGACATCATCCTCCATGAACAACACCGCCCATCATTGTGAATGGGAGACTGTGATACCATCCATAACTGAGGGTTTCTGTTTGCGGATTAGCCTGAATAAATGAAGTTAAAGCTGTAGTTGGATGCACTGCAGTTAAAATGCAGTGGGTCCGATGCATTTTCAACTGTAAAAATCTGCTGTATTAACTTACACTAGGCTTCTTCTTGAGAACTCCCCTAAAACAGACAGGCCATTGATGATGTTGGCAAGTATGTTACCTTACTCTTTTCTTGACATACGTATGATGAGCTGAACAAGAATAGATCATATACTGATCCTGCACATGCAGCCCCTCTGTGTATTCCTGACACTGCAGTGAAAGGGTTTTTTCCAAGCCTTTTGTACTGAGATAACCTATTCTTTGGATAGAGTATCAGTATCTGATTGTTGGGGGTCTGACACCTAGTCCTATTCACGTTAAAGGAACTGAGCTGCGCCTAGGCTATGTGACTGATCAAGGTGTCATCACATGGCCAAGGTTAAGCTGTCAAAAAGGCTGTGGTGCTACTTGAGCACCTTTGTAGGGTTGAGCGAACAGTTCGAGAATAGTTCGGGTTCGTACCGAATTTTGGGGTGTTCGGGACACGGACCCGGACCCGAACATTTTCAAAAAAGTTTGGGTTCAGGTCCGTTGTTTGGCGATTTCTTCCCGTTTTCTGAAGGGCTGCACAGCAGCCAATCAGCTAGCGTTTTACTTCTTGCCCTAAGAAGCCATCACAGCCTTGCCTACTAATGGCATGGCTGTGATTGGCCAAGTGCAGCATGTGACCCAGCCTTTATTTAAGCTGGAGTCACGTAGCGCCGCACGTCACACTGCTCTGATTAGTGTAGGGAGAGGATGCGGATTCTGTGAGGGCGAGATTAGGCAGGGAAAAGTCAGCAAAAACACCTAATGAAGTGATCGATCTACAGCTGTGAATCATTCAACTTCTGCTAGCTAATTGCTCACTGGTTTTTAGGCTGCACAGGGCGTTTTTCTGTCACTATGATCGGCGGCCATTTTGTGTCTTGTGGTGCACCAGCACAAGCTGCCATCAAGTAAATCAATCCATTAATACTAGGTTTTTGTTTGCTATATCCTACATCAGAGGCTTGGCTGTGCTTATTGTCACCCCTAGAAACTCAGTATAGAAATTTCTATATTTTATTAAGGGGTTAAATTCAAAAGAGCAATCTGGTGTTCCAGCTGTGGCTAGCCAAGTGTAATACTGTCTGCTGTCTGGCAAAGGATAGATTATTTTCTGTGGTGAAATTCAATTGCCAAAATAGCAATCCCCTAAATCTAGTGTCCCACCAGTGGCTGGCAAAGTTTAATAGTGTCCGGCAAAGGATATATTTTGTTCTGGGGTGAAATTCAATAGCCAAAATAGCAATATCGTAAATATGATGTCCCAGCAGTGGCTGGCCAAGTTTAATAGTGTCCGTCATACGATATATTATTCTCTGTGGTGAAATTAAGTTGCAAAAATAGAAATACCGTAAATCTGGTGTTCCAGCTGTGACTGGACAAGTTTATTAGTGTCCGGCAAAGGATTTCTTATTTTCTGGGGTGAAATTCAGTTTCCAAAATAGCAATATCATAAATCAGTGGTTTCAGCTGTGGCTAGCCAAGTTCAATAGTTTACGGCAAAGGATATATTTTTTTTTTTTGGGGTGAAATTCAATTGCCAAAATAGCAATAACGTAAATCTGGAGTTCCAGCAGTGGCTGGCCAAGTTTAATAGTGTCGGTCAAAGGATTTATTATTTTCTGCGGTGAAATTCAGTTGCCAAAATATCAATACCACAAATCAGTGGTTTCAGCTGTGGCTGGCCAAGTTTAATAGTGTACGGCAAAGGATATATTTTTTTCTGGGGTGAAATACAATTGCCAAAATAGCAATACCGTAAATCAGGTGTCCCAGCAGTGGCTGGACAAGTTTTATTGTGTCTGTCATAGGATATATTATTTTCTGCAGTTAAATTCAGTTGCAAAAATAGAAATACTGTAAGTCTAATGTTCCAGCTGTGACTGGCCAAGTTTAATAGTGTCCGTCAAAGGACTTATTATTTTCTGCGGTGAAATTCAGTTGCCAAAATAGCAATACTATAAATCAGTGGTTTCAGCTGTGGCTGGCCATGTTTAATAATGTACGGCAAAGGATAGATCATTTTCTGGGGTGAAATTCAATTGCCAAAATAGCAATACCGTAAATCTGGTATTCCAGCAGTGGCTGGCCAAGTTTAAAAGTGTCGGTCAAAGGATTTATTATTTTCTGCGGTGAAGTTCAGTTGCCAAAATAGCAATACCATAAATCAGTGGTTTCAGCTGTGGCTGGCCAAGTTTATTAGTGTACGGCAAAGGATATTTTTTTTTCTGGGGTGAAATTCAATAGCCAAAATAGCAATACCGTAAATCTGGTGTCCCAGCAGTCCCTGGACAAGTTTAATACTGTCCGTCATAGGATATATTATTTTATGTGGTGAAATTCAGTTGCAAAAATAGAACTACAATAAAACTGTTGTTCCAGCTGTTGCAGGCTTCTTTTACATCTGTCCTTAAAAGGGTATATTTTTTTCTGGGGTGAAACTTAATTGCCAAAATAGCAATACCCTTAATCTGGTGTTCCAGCTGTTGCAGGCCTTGTTTAAATCTGTCCGTAAAAGGGTATATTTTTTTCTGGGGATAAATTCAGTTGCCAAAATAGAAATACAGCAAATCTGGTTTTCCAACTGTGACTGGACAAGTTTAATAGTATCCGTCAAAGGATAGATTTTGTTCTGGGGTGAAATTTACTTGCCAATATAGTAATACCCTGAATCTGGTGTTCCAGCTGTTGCAGGCCAATTGTTAATCTGTCCGTAAAAGGGTATATTACACTCAAGGTGTATATACAAGTGCTGAGAGTGTCATCCTCAATAACTTCACACGCTACCGTGCATCGCCAAGTGTATTTCTGTCCGTTAAAGGGTATATTACACAAAGTGTTAAAATACAATTGCTGAAGGCATAATCCTACATATTTTTTCAAATGCTACTGTGCATCTTCAAGTGCAAATCTGTCCATAAAAGGATACCTTTCATCCAGGGCCTAAATACTAGGCCTACAATTGATATTCCCCTAAATCAGTGGTTACTGCTGTGCCTGGATTAGTGTAATATGGTACATAAATAAATAGGCAGATAGTGATAGGTGCGTGTAAAAAAAAAGGCCTGAATTTGAAATCAATACATTGGGCCAAATATTTTTTTTCTTATTGTGGTGCTTGGTGAACGGTAACAATGAGGAAAACATCTAGTAAGGGACGCGGTCGTGGTGGTGTTAGTGGACCCTCTGGTGCTGGGAGAGGACGTGGCCATTCTTCCCCAGCCACACGTCCTAGTGAACCAACTACCTCAGGTTCCAGTACCCGCCAGAATTTACAGCAATATTTGGTGGGGCCCAATGCCGTTCTAAGGATGGTAAGGCCTGAGCAGGTACAGGCGCTAGTCAATAAGGTGGCCGACAGTGGATCCAGCCCGTTCACAACATTATCTCCCACCCAGTCTTCTGCAGAAAGCGCACAGGTGGCGCCTGAAAACCAAGCCCATCAGTCTGTCACATCAACCCCATGCATATCATGGAAACTGTATAAGCCTCAAGTTATGAAGCAGTCTCTTATGCTGTTTGAAGACTTTTTGCAGTGTGCAGGTGGAACAGGAGGTCAGGGAGGAAAACTGTGTGGAAGATGATGCAGGGGACGATGAGGTCCTAGACCCCACATGGAATGAAGGTCGAGCTACTGACTTTTATAGTTCAGAGGAAGATGCAGTGATGAGACCGAGCCAACAGCGTAGCAAAAGAGGGAGCAGGGGGCAAAAGCAGAACAGCCGCCACCAAGAGAGTTCGCCTGCTACTGGCCACTGCCACCAGGGACCGAGCACCCCAAAGGCAGCTTCAAGGAGTTCCCTGGCATGGCACTTCTTTAAACAATGTGCTGACGACAAGACCCGAGTGGTTTGCACTCTGTGCCATCAGAGCCTGAAGCAAGGCATTAACGTTCTGAACCTTAGCACAACCTGCATAACCAGGCATCTACATGCAAAGCATGAACTGCAGTGGAGTAAACACCTTAAAAACAAGGAACTCGCTCAGGCTCTCCCTGCTCCCTCTGCTCCCTCTTCTGCTGCTGCCTCGGCCCCTTCCACCGCAAACAGAGGAATGTTAGCAACTGCCGCCCACCAAACAGAGGATGTGCCACCGACACCACCACCTGCGTCACCAAGCATCTCCACCATGTCACACGGCAGCGTTTAGCTCTCCATCTCACAAACCTTAGAGAGAAAGCGTAAATTCCCACCTAGCCACCCTCGAGCCCTTGGCCTGAATGCCAGCATTTCTAAACTACTGGCCTTTGAAATGCTGTCATTCAAGCTGGTGGACACAGACAGCTTCAAACAGCTGATGGCAATGGCTGTCCCACAGTATGTTGTTCCCAGCCGCCACTACTTCTCCAAGACAGCCGTGCCTTCCCTGCACAACCAAGTATCCGATAAAATCAAGTGTGCACTGTGCAACGCCATCTGTGGCAAGGTCCACCTAACCACAGATACGTGGACCAGTAAGCACGGCCAGGGACGCTATATCTCCCTAACTGCACACTGGGTAAATGTAGTGGCAGCTGGGCCCCAGGCGGAGAGTTCTTTGGCGCACGTCCTTCCGCTGCCAAGGATCGCAGGGCATCATTCTTTGCCTCCTGTAGCCTCCTCCTCCTACTCGGCTTCCTCCTCCTCTGCTTCCACCTGCTCATCCAGTCAGCAACATACCTTCACCACCAACTTCAGCATAGCCCGGGGTAAACGTCAGCAGGCCGTTCTGAAACCCATATGTTTGGGGGACAGGCCCCACACCGCGCAGGAGTTGTGGCGGGGTATTGAACAACAGACCGACCAGTGGTTGCTGCCGGTGGGCCTCAAGCCCGGCCTGGTGGTGTGCGATAATTGGCAAAATCTCGTCGCAGCTCTGGGACTGGCCGGTTTGACGCACATCCCTTGCCTGGCGCATGTGCTGAATTTGGTGGTGCAGAAGTTCATTCACAACTACCTCGACATGTCACAGCTGCAGCAAAAAGTGCAGGCCGTCTGTGCGTGCTTCCGGCGTTCACATCCTGCCGCTGCTCGCCTGTCTGCGCTACAACGTAACTTCGGACTTCCCGCCCACCGACTCATATGCGACGTGCCCACCAGGTGGAACTCCACCTTGCACATGCTGCAGAAACTGTGCGAGCAGCAGCAGACCATAGTGGAGTTTCAGTTGCAGCACGCACGGGTCAGTCGCACTGCGGAACAGCATCACTTCACCACCAATGACTGGGCCTCAATGCAAGACCTGTGTGCCATGTTGCGCTGTTTCGAGTACTCCACCAGCATGGCCAGTGGCGATGACGCTGTTATCTGCGTTACAATACCACTTCTATGTCTCCTTGAGAAAACGCTTAGGGCGATGATGGAAGAGGAGGCGGCCCATGAGGAGGAGGAGGATGAGGGGTCATTTTTACCACTTTCAGGCCAGTCTGTTAGAAGTGGCTCAGAGGGAGGTTTTTTGCAACAGCAGAGGCCAGGTACAAATGTGGCCAGCCAGGGCCCACTACTGGAGGACGAGGAGGATGAGGAGGAGGTGGAGGAGGATGAGGATGAAGCCCGTTCACAGCGAGGTGGCACCCAACACAGTTCAGGCCCATCACTGGTGCGTGGGTAGCCTGGCACACATGAGCGACTACATGCTGCAGTGCCTGCGCAACGGCAGCAGAGTTGCCACATTTTAACGTGTGCGGACTACTGGGTTACCACCCTGCTGGATCCCCGGTACAAAGACAATGTGCCCACCTTACTTCCTGCACTGGAGCGTGATAGTGGTAGACGCGCTCCTGAGAGCATTCCCAAATGTCACAGGGGAACAAGTGGAAGTCCAAGGCGAAGGCAGAGGAGGAGCAAGAGATCGCCAACGCAGCTGTGTCACAGCCAGCTGCTCTGAGGGAGGTTTAGCATGGCAGAAATGTGGAAAAGTTTTGTCTCCACGCCACAGCTAACTGCACCACCACCTGATACGGAACGTGTTAGCAGGAGGCAGCATTTCACGAACATGGTTGAACAGTACGTGTGCACACCCCTCCATGTTCTGACTGATGGTTTGGCCCCATTCAACTTCTGGGTCTCCAAATTGTCCACATGGCCAGAGCTAGCCTTTTATGCCTTGGAGGTGCTGGCCTGCCCGGCGGACAGCATTTTGTCTGAACGTGTGTCCAGCATGGCAGGTGGCGTCATTACTGACAAACGCAGCCGTCTGTCCACAGCCAATGTGGACAAGCTGACGTTCATAAAAATGAACCAGGCATGGATCCCACAGGACCTGTCCATCCCTTGTGCAGAATAGACATTTATAACTGACTCCCCCTCAACCATATATTCTTGTACTCCAGGGCACTTCTTTATTGAATCCTCTTTATTTAATTTTACTATTATATTGTGGTGCAACCAAAAGTTGAATGAACCCCTCCTCTGTCTAGGTGCCAGGGGCCTAATTATCTAAAAGTGGCCTTCTCCATTGGTGCGTGACTTGATGCCTGATTCTCTGCTATGGGACCTCTCTCCATCTCCAATTGATATTGCTTAATTTTTATTTATTTTATTTTATTTTAATTCATTTCCCTATCCATATTTGTTTGCAGGGGATTTACCTACATTTTGCTGCCTTTTGCAGCCTTCTAGCCCTTTCCTGGACTATTTTAGTCCCCAAAAGTTCGGGTCCCCATTGACTTCGGACTTCTTGAACCCGGACATCCAGGTGTTAGCTCAACTCTACTCCTGTGCCTTCTCAAACAGCTGATCAGCAGGGGTCCCTGCTGGCGGACCTCGACTGATCAGATACTGATGACCTATCCTGAGAATGTTTTTCCAGCAATGGTTCCAGGACATTTGTTCTTTGATGTTTCTTAACTGACACGCCAACTGTTCAATGAAGCACAAAATCTGGCTCATCAGAGAAGGTAACCGTTTGCCACTCAGCAGAGGTCCAATTCTGATACAACTGAGAAAATTGAAACCTTTTCTGTCACAACTTTTTATTTTTCCATTCACATATTTATGATGGCTTATTTTTTAGGAATCAACTTGTAATTTCTAATGGCACCATTTAATATTGCATACAGTCTAGAGTGAAGCTGGAAAAAAAATCCAAATGGGGTGGAATTGGAAAACAAGTACAAACCGTGACAGTTTTATGGGTTTAGTTTTTATAGCATTCTCTAGGTGGTAAAATACAATGATATACAGTACCCTATCATTCTTTTGGTCAGTATAATTACATAGCACATTCTTATGCGTTTTCCTGTTTTAATACTTAAAAAAAGCTTTGGAAAAATCATTTGTTTCTTTGCATCATTATAAAAATGTAACAAATTCAAAAACAGGTGCACTCTGCGGTAATAGTAAACCCTCACATTGATGTTAAAATTGAGAGGTTAGTTCGACATATCCTACTAGGAGAACATGTCTTAAGCTCGGGCACTGCGCCAAGGTCTCTCAAGTAGCCCGAGGCCCTACCACTCACCTACCTGTGCCGTATAGGCGATACCAAAGGCCAGTGTGCAAATTACGGGAGGATTGACTAACAAACAGCTTCCCGGCAACCTCCAGCATGTAGCCATGCTTGCAATGGGAGGTGGGAGGTGCCTGTGAGCCCCACACGAGACTTGTTGATATGGCCCAGGCCTAACAGGTGCACCTAAATGTAGCCTGTAGATGAAAAGCAGGCACATTAAAATTGGAGTTTATACACCTCCAAACATAAGAATATACAAACCATTAAAAAACGTGATGTGGTGTTAAACAGGCAGGATATGCTCAAACCCATATGCAGTTGTGCATGTATATAGGGGAGCATATCCTGCACTTTTGCATCATTATATTCTGACCCCCCCACAACTTGTTTATATTTACATCTATGTATTTTTATTGATAAATGCATGATTTTTTTTATCACCCTTTTGACGACAAAATGGCAATTTGGCCATTTTGATTTTTCTTTTTGTTACAGCATCTACCATACAGGATGAATATGTTTATATTTTAATAGTACATGGATTTGGGATGTGGCAATGCCAATGATCTATATTTTTATTGTTCACTTATTTTTATTTTTAATACCGGAACATCGCAGTGGTAGGCTCAGATTCTTCAGTAGGTCCAAGGCTGCCACAGCAACCTAAAGGCTGCCTCTTGGAACGGGAAGCTATTCAGGCCCAAGGAGTGAAGGCTTGTTATCTGAGGGGTTAAAATTCAGTGACCAGCATTATGAACAATCCCAGACAATGCCTCTTGGTGCAGGCACCTGGCAACTGTGGCTCCCGGTTAGTTTCTGAGAGGGCACCATCTTTAAAGACCCAACATCTGCTGTACATGTACGGCAGATGTCGGAAAGGGGTTAGTGCAGGTACGTGCACACATAGGGCTCAAAGGGGGCCTGAGCCCTTGCCCTTTTCTGCCTCTGCCCCTTTAATGCCCTTCTTTTTTTTTTTTTTTCGGGGTCGGCGGCGCTAGGCGGAACAAGTGGCTGCCTTTTTTTTTTCCACTTTCACAAACGCCGGTCAACGGGCACCTGCCTAGCTTGCGTGTGTGGGGCCGGGCCCGTGCGGCGCATGCACGCAGCACTATTCAGAGCTGCAGTCAAGTGCCTGAGTAGTAGTCACGTGGGGGTGGCGCGCGGGAGTCTGGAGCTGAGCTGATTTCAAGTTCAGAGCCTTTGACTGCGTGCAACTACTAGTGGTGCTCATAACCGGTGAGTGAACTTGTGTGGTGCTCGAGTGAGTGCCACTGTCAGTCTGTCACTGTGCCATGATGGAGGGGGTCGTCCGGTCGGAGGAGAAATGTACCATGGGGGGGGGGGGGGATTCAAGATGTGCTGCAGTGCTGCCAGTGCCAGGCCCAGAAATGTGTGGGGAAACTACTGTGTGTGGGGACAAATTACTATGTGGGGGCAGTGTGGGGACAAATTACTATGTGGGGGCAGTGTGGGGTAAATTACTGTGTGGGGGCAATCACTGTGTGGGGGCAGTGTGTGGACAAATTACTGTGTGGGGGCAATCACTGTGTGGGGGCAGTGTGGGGTAAATTACGGTGTGGGCCCTGTGGGGACAATCACTGTGTGGGGGCAGTGTGGGGTAAATTACTGTGTGGGGGCAATCACTGTGTGGGGACAAATTACTGTGTGGGGGCAATCACTGTGTGGGGGCAAATTACTATGGGGGAATTACTATGGGGGGCAGTGTGGGGGAAATTACTATATTGGGGTGTTTCTATTGGGGAGGCACTGTAGGGGCAATGCTATTATTTTTGGGGACACTATACAGGGATTATTGCCTGGAGCACAATATAGGGTGTTATTATAACTGGGGGCACTCTAGTGGACATTATAGTTGCTGTGGACACTATAGGGACATTTGGGGTAATTTATCAAACTGGTGCAAAGTAGAACTGGCTTAGTCGCCCATAGCAGCCAATCAGGTTCCACCTTTTATTTTTGACAGCTCTTTTGGAAATCCACTTCTCTTTTACACCACTTTGATAAATGACCCCAATTATGTCTATTGGGGTCACTATTTTTCAGCAGTATAGTACCTGGGACATTGGGGAGTTCCACGGGCGCAGTATTGGGAGTGGCAGCAGGATGGGGAGGGGGATGGAAACATTGAGAAATCTAACGTGTCTGTATTATAAACTCTGTAGAGACGAGATGCGGCTGAAAGAATTTGCCATGGCGGTCTGGTTCAAATGGAGGAAAAGAGGAAAGAGAAGGTCTACATGACAGGAGATGTCACTGGATGTAAGAGGTATGTGGTCCATCCTGCCGGCGGCAGTGCAATTTATTCACAGATACAATTGATTCAACAGTCTGCCCGCTCACCAGTGCAGGGTTATGGTGACAGGGTCCTTTAAGGCTAGCGCAGGGGCTGCCTGGGTAGAGGACATGCATGACGCATGTCTGTTACGTCACGTGACAAGTGCCCTTTTTTTTATTTAAGCCCCTGCCCTTCAAAATGTCTGTGCATGTCCCTGGGTTAGTGGACACTCAGAGTACTGTGAAAGTGTTTGAAGCTTCTTACAAAACCTCCCCTGTATTTGTGTAGGGATACTAAAAAAAATTGGTTTTAGCTGTATGAAGGGATTTATCAATCTATAACTATAAAGTGATGTACCATACATTAAAACTATTACAAGACTTTGGCTTTCCAATTGTTTTTGAAATTAGCTTGAAATGTTCACCTTAACCATAGCTTAAACAGAACAGTGGTAGCTTATTATACTATTGTGTTGGAAAATATTTTATTTTAAAAGGAGTAATGAGCAATAGATTGTGAATGAGTGGAAACAGCAGGAACAGGACGATGTGCTATGAGGAAACGCACTTCAGGGTTCCCTAAGCTGCTGTGTCTAGAGCTGAAATTTCTGATCTGCATTCTTTTCCATAGAATAACTATACTTTCATGTTATTTTGCTTTGAACTCTTTTATTGTATTTCCCTAACATAAGCGAGACAGAAGAATAAAGTTGAAATGCAAGGCAAACTTTATAACACAGCTACAGATTTTCCTGCCTATTATGAAACACCAAATGAATAGCATAAAGAAATTTTGATAAAATATGGCAGTTCCCAAAAAAATGCTCACTTGGTGATGCTTTAATAAAAAAAATCAACAACAACAATATCAAAAGGAAGTAAATGTTAGAAATGTGAAATTGTGAAAAATAAAGGCCCAGATTCACTAAGGTGTGTGTACCTACAATATGTCTAAAAAGTGGGGCAAATTGCACAACTAGGGTTTGTCGTCAACTTTTGAAAAAGGTGGGGCTTTATAAAAAGTGGGTGTGGCTTCATGGGAAAGTGACTTGGTCTGAGATGTGCCATTTTGAACCAAAGGTGCGACACAATTGTGGCATAAAATTCTGTTTCAAAGTAGGTCAACCAATAGTTGGTAGAATAGAGTTAGACAAAAGTATTTCTCCAAGCGCCACATTTATCATCCTGCTTGAGCCACTGTATTATGTTGGCATCCGGTGCCCACCATTTTACTCTGTGCGGGCACGGACTCCACTTCACATATCTTGCTGATCCTGCTTTCTGGCAGTCCAGACCCGCTGGCTCTCCTCTTCCCCACAGTAGTGGGCCTGGCCGCCGGAGACCTGTGCCGTCATCCTTTTCGAAAGACTGCGTCTTATGCTCTCCTGCTAGGCCTCTTCTGTAGGTGCTTGCTCTCTGGCTCTTAAAGAGCCATCAATTGTGTACCCTAATCCTCCCCAGCTTATGCCTGGCCACCTCAGGATACTTAAAGGGGTTTTCCAGGAATACTGAACTTTTACCAAGTGCCTGTAGCCTGCCTCCATAAATAGAAGATTCATACTTACCTGTTCCCCGCTGATCTGGCCCCAACATTACTGAAGCCATTCATTGATAGAGATGGCCCGAACTATCCGCCGGCGAACAGTTCCCGGTGAACATAGCTTGTTCGCGTTTGCCACGGCGGGCGAACACATGCGATGTTCGGTCCGCCCCCTATACATCATCATTGAGCAAACTTTGACCCTGTACCTCACAGTCAGCAGACACTGCTGATTTAATTGTGGAATCGATAGCTAGGCTAGTGAATTCAGTGTCCACTCCAGTCCTGAAAGACTCATCTGATCTCTGCTGTAAGGACAGCGTCCTGACAGAATCCCAAAAAGCCCTTTTTAGGGCTCGAACATTAGTCTCCTTTTTTTTTTTTTCTCTCCATATATATATTGCAGTTACCTGGCCTGCCCGTGTGTAAGGAGCTGCAGGCCCACAGACTGCAGTGTGCCCACTGCCAGTGCCCACCCCTGTCATCCCGTGTGGCACAGGACTTTGCATCAAAAAAAGGCATTTAATTTTTACACTTTAGTGTAATTTCAGTTGCTTGCCTGCTAGTGTGTGTCAGGCCGACTTCCACTGACTGTAGTGTGCCCACTGCCAGTGCCCACCACTGTCATCCCGTGTGGCACAGGACTTTGCATCAAAAAAAGGCATTTAATTTTTACACTTTAATGTAATTTCAGTTGCTTGCCTGCTAGTGTGTGTCAGGCCCCCTTCCACTGACTGTAGTGTGCCCACTGCCGGTGACCACCACTGATACCTGGTGGCACAGTAGCTTGCCGATAAATAAGGCATTATATTTTTACATATTAGTCTAATTTCAGTTGCTTGCCTGCTGCCAGTGTGTCAGGCCCACTTCCACAGACTGTAGTGTGCCCACTGCCAGTGCCAACCACTGATACGGGGTGGCACAGTAGCTTGCCGATAAATAAGGCATTTAATTTTTAGACAGTAGTCTAATTTCAGTTGCTTGCCTGCTGCCAGTGTGTGTCAGGGCCCATTTCCACTGACTGTAGTGTGCCCACTGCCAGTGCCCACCACTGTCATACCGTGTGGCACAGGACTTTGCATTAAAAAAAGGCTTTTGATTTTTACACTTTAGTGTAATTTCAGTTGCTTGCCTGCTAGTGTGTGTCAGGCCGACTTCCACTGACTGTAGTGTGCCCACTGCCAGTGTCCACCCCTGTCATCCCGTGTGGCACAGGACTTTCCGTCAAAATAAGGCATTTAATTTTTACACTTTAATGTAATTTCAGTTGCTTGCCTGCTAGTGTGTGTCAGGCCCACTTCCACTGACTGTAGTGTGCCCACTGCCGGTGCCCACCACTGATACCGGGTGGCACAGTAGCTTGCCGATAAATAAGGCATTTAATTTTTAGACAGTAGTCTAATTTCAGTTGCTTGCCTGCTGCCAGTGTGTGTCAGGCCCACTTCCACTGACTATAGTGTGCCCACTGCCAGTGCCCACCACTGATACCGGGTGGCACAGTAGCTTGCCGATAAATAAGGCATTTAATTTTTAGACAGTAGTCTAATTTCAGTTGCTTGCCTGCTGCCAGTGTGTGTCAGGCTCACTTCCACAGACTGTAGTGTGCCCACTGCCAGTGCCAACCACTGATACCAGGTGGCACAGTAGCTTGCCGATAAATAAGGCATTTCATTTTTACACATTAGTCTAATTTCAGTTGCTTGCCTGCTGCCAGTGTGCGTCAGGCCCACTTCCACTGACTGTAGTGTGCCCACTGCCAGTGCCCACCACTGTCATCCCGTGTGGCACAGGACTTTGCATCAAAAAAAGGCTTTTAATTTTTACAGTTTAGTGTAATTTCAGTTGCTTGCCTGCTAGTGTGTGTCAGGCCGACTTCCACTGACTGTAGTGTGCCCACTGCCGGTGCCCACCACTGATACCGGGTGGCACAGTAGCTTGCCGATAAATAAGGCATTTATTTTTTACACATTAGTCTAATTTCAGTTGCTTGCCTGCTGCCAGTGTGTGTCAGGCCCACTTCCACTGACTGTAGTGTGCCCACTGCCAGTGCCAACCACTGATACCGGGTGGCACAGTAGCTTGCCGATAAATAAGGCATTTAATTTTTAGACAGTAGTCTAATTTCAGTTGCTTGCCTGCTGCCAGTGTGTGTCAGGCCCACTTCCACTGACTGTAGTGTGCCCACTGCCAGTCCCCACCACTGATGCCAGGTGGCACAGTACCTAGCACGCTTAGTACCACTTATCTAAAAAAAAAATGACAGGCAGAGGCAGGCCACCCCTCAGTACCTGGCACGCGTAGTACCACTTATCTAAAAAAAAAATGACAGGCAGAGGCAGGCCACCCCTCAGCGGTCGTCGTGGTCATGGTGCAGTGATATCCACTGTCCCTGGAATAATGCTTAGTGTTCAGAGGCCACGTACCCTAAACCCTAAAAATTCTGAGGACATAGTTGACTGGCTTAGACAGGACACCCAATCTTCAACAGAGAACCTTGACGCACCATCCTCCTCCAGCTCAGCTTCGGTCACCTGCTCTCAAGTTACCACGCTCCCACCCACCGCCACCACCACTACCACCACAGCCACCACAGCCGCTTCACTTGATCCGTCAGAGGAGTTATTTACACATCAGTTGGGTGCAATTAGTGATGCGCAACCATTATTGCCAGATGATGTAGATTACAGGGATATGTCTCGGTCAGGCAGGATTACACACATAGATGTACAGTGTGATGATGATGATGATGATGATGATGTTGTAAGCGCTGCTGCTTCCTTTGCTGAGGTGTCAGATACAAGTGGAGCGGTTGATGATGAAGATGTGTCCACGGATGCCACGTGGGTGCCTGCTCGAAGAGAAGAAGAGGGGGAAAATTCAGAAGGGGAGACAGAGAGAAGGAGGAGACAAGTTGGAAGCGGGGAGGTCATCGCAAGGAGTTAGTAGTGGCACAGTCAGACAGCATGTATCGGCACTCGGGGTCAGCCAGACAGCACGCCAGTCAACGCATGCTGTTGCCACCACCAGAATGCCGTCATTGCAAAGCCCCAGAAGTGTGGCATTTTTTTTGTGTGTCTGCCTCTGATAACAGCAATGCCATTTGCAAGCTGTGCCAAAAGAAACTGAGTCGTGGGAAGTCCAACACTCACCTCGGTACAACTGCTTTGCTAAGGCACATGATCTCACATCACAAACACCAATGGGATCAACACATTAGTACAAGCAGCACACAAACTCAAAGCAACCATCCTCCTCCTGGTCCAGCATCCTCAGCCACGTCAACCACTGCTGTCCTCCCTGCCCCCTCTCAACCAACCGCCACTCTGCCTCTCACCTTCAGCAATTCTTACTCATCTGCCCATAGTCAGGTGTCTGTCAAGGAAATGTTTGAGCATAAGAAGCCAATGTCACAGAGTCACCCCCTTGCCCGGCGTATGACAGCTGGTTGACGGAACTCTTAGCCCGCCAGCTTTTACCATACCAGCTGGTGGAGTCTGAGGCCTTCAAAAAATTTGTAGCTATTGGGACACCAAAGTGGAAGGTACCCGGACGAAATTATTTTTTTTAAAAAGGCAATCCCAACCCTCTACTATGTTATTGAAAAGGAAGTCATGGCATCTCTGGCATACAGTGTTGGGGCAAGGGTCCATCTGACCACTAATACCTGGTCTGCAAAGCACGGTCAGGGCAGGTATATCACGTACACTGCGCATTGGGTCAACCTGCTGACGGCTGACAAGCATGGAATGCGTGGCTCCGCAGCGGAGTTGGTGACACCGCCACGACTTTCAGGCAGGCCCACTACCACCTCCTCTACTCCTACTCCATCCTCTTCGATATCCTCCTCGGCTGAGTCCTCTTCTGCAGCGTTGTCTGGCTGCACATCAACTGAATCCCACCAGCTCCCCAGGGGCTATTCCACATCCCGGATACGACAGTGTCATGCTGTCTTGGGGTTGACTTGCCTGAAAGCAGAGAGCCACACAGAACCAGCACTCCTGTCCTCCCTGAATGCACAGGTGGATCAGTGGCTGACCCCGCACCAACTGGAGATCGGCAAAGTGGTGTGTGACAATGGAACAAATTTGTTGTCGGCATTGAATTTGGGCAAGTTGTCACATGTGCTGTGCATGGCACATGTGTTGAATCTCATCGTACAACGCTTTGTGTCTAAGTACCCAGGCTTACAGGATGTCCTCAAGCAGGCCAGGAAGGTGTGTGGCCATTTCAGGCGTTCCTACACGGCCATGGCGCACTTTTCCGATATTCAGCGGCGAAACAACATGCCAGTAAGGCGCTTGATTTGTGACAGCCCGACACGTTGGAATTCAACACTCCTAATGTTTGACTGCCTGCTCCAACAAGAAAAAGCTGTCAATGAATTTTTGTATGACCGGGGTGCTAGGACAGCCTCTGCGGAGCTGGGAATTTTTTTGCCACGTTACTGGATGCTCATGCGCAATGACTGTAGGCTCATGCGTCCTTTTGAGGAGGTGAAAAACCTAGTCAGTCGCACCGAAGGCACTATCAGCGACCTCATCCCATTTGTTTTCTTCCTGGAGCGTGCCCTGCGAAGAGTGCTGGATCAGTCTATAGATGAGCGTGAAGAGGAAGAGGAAGAGTTGTGGTCACCATCACCACCAGAAACAGCCTTGTCATCATCGCTTGCCGGACCTGCGTCAACGCTGGAAAAGGAGTATGAGGAGGAGGAGTCAGAGGAGGAATGTGGCGGCTTTGAGGAGGAGGAAGACCAACCACAGCAGGCACCCCAGGGTGCTCGTTGTTGTCACCTATCTGGGACCCATGGTGTTGTACGTGGCTGGGGGGAAGAACAGACCGTCAATGACATCAGTGAGGATGAGGAACGGGAAATGAGTAGCTCTGCATCCAACCTTGTTCAAATGGGGTCTTTCATGCTGTCATGTCTGTTGAGGGACCCACATATAAAAAGGATGAAGGAGAACGACCTGTACTGGGTGGCCACGCTACTAGTCCCCCGGTATAAGCAGAAAGTGGCAGAAATGTTACCAAATTACCGAAAGTCGGAAAGGATGCAGCAGTTCAAAACCAAACAAAAAAATATGCTTTACACAGCTTATAAGGAGGATGTCACAGCACAACGGGAATCTAACAGGGGAAGAGGTGAGTGTAATCCTCCTCCTACCACGACGGAAAGGACTGGACGATTTACAGATGTGTTTTTGATGGAGGACATGCGGAGCTTTTTCAGTCCTACACATCGCCACAGCCCTTCGGGATCCAGCCTTAGAGAACGACTTGACCGACAGGTAGCAGACTACCTTGCCTTAACAGCAGATATCGACACTCTGAGGAGCGATGAACGCCTTCACTACTGGGTGTGCAGGCTTGACCTGTGGCCTGAGCTATCCCAATTTGCGATAGAACTTCTGGCATGCCCCTCTTCAAGTGTCCTGTCAGAACGGACCTTCAGCACAGCAGGAGGTATTGTCACTGACAAGAGAAGTTGCGTAGGTCAAAAAAGTGTATATTGCCTCACCTTTATTAAGATGAATGAGGCGTGGATACCGAAGGAACTGACAGTGGAGAATGCATTTGACTAAAAAAAGGCCGGATTAGATGCCTTGGGGTAAAAATTGTCCCCACGCTGGTGTATTTAATCTCTGCATGCTGGATGACTTGCATGACTTCTCCGCCACCAACTAAGGTTCAAGGCCCAAATGTTTTAGTAAACTTTCTGCCTGGAAAACATAAATTTTTCCTGCCGCTGTTACAGCAGCGGCTGCAACAATGCCTAATTTTTCTGGCCTCTGGTGCTGCACCGTGGCTGCAAAAACAAAACAAAAAAAAGGCACATACATGTGTCAATTCCCTTTCATGATCGTTACCTTGTTGTGGTGAAGGGACTTGCGTATCACAATGAAGTGATCACCTCTATGAGTGTGTTGGCAATGTTGGCACACCCCAGATGATAACTGCCTCATTGTGATCAGACCAAAAGCGATCGGCTGGATAATTTTTCATAGAAAAAACATTAATTTTCTTTGTGAAAAATTTTTTTTTAAAAGTTGTATGGGTTTCTAATACATAAAATAAAATAATCATAATTAAATCTCTTAATAGTTTATTAGAAATAATGCAGACAATTAAAAAAATGCCTATCAATTCCAGTACAACTTAGGCTTTTCACCGGATTAAAGAAATAAAACAAACAAAACAGTATAGTGCATTAACATTGTTGCGCTTTCCTTTTTAATATATACTGTGAGTCTGTGACAGTGCAAATACAATTTGGTCTAAATGTTCAGACTGATGAGAGAAACAATGTACAGCTGTCTACACTCTTCCAAGGTGGAAATGTAAAGGGTCAGACCAATTGTACAGGACTCATGGTTACAAATAGGACAGTCTCAGAACCTCACTTTGTATCTAGAAACCCCAAATCATTGTATAAAGAAGCGCAACTACTGAAGGAAATCCGTGACTTAAAGTCTACTGGGTTTTACTAGGAACATATGCAACTAATAATAGGGGTGTATCTTGATGTCAGTGTTAAAATGAACTGCAATTCCCTTAGATCAAATTAAAAAAAATTATCTATAAAGAGTTTCAGATTTGGTTTCTGTCAGTCAAAAAAGTGTTGATTACCTCACCTTCATAAAGATGAATGAGGCATGGATCCCGAAGGGACTGACAGTGGGGGATACGTTTGACTAACAAAAGGCCTGATGACATGCCTTGACCTCAAAAGGGTCCCCATGCTGCTGTATTTAATGTCTGCATACCGGATGACTTTCGTGAATTCTCCGCCACCAACTAGGGTTCAAGCCGCAATGTTTTAGTCACTTTTCTGCCTGGAAAACATAAATTTTTCCGGCCGCTGCTACAATAGCGGCTGCAACAATGCCATTATTTTTCAGGCATGTGTACATGCCTAATTTTTCTGTCCTATGGTGCAGCACTGTGGCTGCAAAAATAAAACAAAAAAAGAAGGCACATACAAATGTCAATTCCCCTTCGTGATTGTTACCTTGTTGTGGTGAAGGGGCTTGCGTATCACAATGAAGCAATCATCACCTCTATGAGTGTGTTGGCAATGTTGCCACACCCCAGATGATAAGGCAGTTGCTTCATTATGGTCAGACCAAAAGCGATGGGACGGCTGGATAATATTTCATAGAAAAAACATTAATTTACCTTTTTTTTTTTAAAGTTGTATGGGTTTAATAAAATAAAAAATCATAATAAAGTCTCTTAATAGTTTATTAGAAATAATGCAGACAATAAAAAAAATCCCCATCAAATCCAATACAAAGCAAGAACAGAGCTCAGAACTAAATTATTTCATGATCTCATAATGGTTCGTTAATTCGACAATGGTTAATCAATTGGACACACGTCCCCGGATAGGGTACGTGACAGGGATTAAATTGATAGGAATAGTACTAGTTAAAACACCACTCATATAGGGTGTCACAGCACATTGCTCGCGCAGTGACCCAATTTGGGAGTAAGAGGACCGACCAAGCTGCTTTTTCCATCTTCCGATTCCTAAAATCAATTCAGTTTGGTGTATGAGAGCTTGGTCTGTCACTGTTAAGGCAGTTGAAGGTACCCGGCCTAAATTTTTTTTCACAAAAGGCAATCCCTGATATGGGATGTAACAGGGATTAAACTGATGAGAATAGTACTAGTTAAGACACCACTCATATCGGGTGTGAGAGTAAATTGCACGGCGCAGACGCAGTGACCGTGGATTAAAACAAAGGAGAGGGAGCCAGCGTGTTTTTAACCATCTCCCCGTTCGAAAAATCAATTCAATAAATGGACCCCAGATTGGGGACGTTAGAGGGATTAAACTGATGAGTAGTGTTGAGCGAACAGTTCGAGAATAGTTTGGGTTCGTACCGAATTTTGAGGTGTCCGGGACCCGGACCCGAACCCGGACATTTTCAAAAAAGTTTGGGTTCGGGTTCGGTGTTCGTCGATTACTTCCCGCTTTCTGAAGGGCTGCACAGCAGCCAATCAGCTAGCGTTTTACTTCTTGCCCTAAGAGCCCATCACAGCCATGCCTACTAATGGCATGGCTGTGATTGGCCAAGTGCAGCATGTGACCCAGCCTCTATTTAAGCTGGAGTCACGTAGCGCCGCACGTCACACTGCTCTGATTAGTGTAGGGAGAGGACGCAGCTTCTGTCAGGGTGAGATTGGGCAGGTTAAAGTCAGCAACAGCACCTAATGAACGGATCAATTTACAGCTGAGAATCATTGAACTTCTGCTAGTTACTTGCTCGCTGGTTTTTAGGCTGCACAGAGCGTTTTTCTGTCACTTATTTTCTGGGTTGATCAGCGGCCATTTTGTGACTTGTGGTGCGCCAGAAGAAGCTGCCACCAAGTCCATCAATCCATCAATACTAGTTTTTTTTTTGCTATATCCTACATCAGGGGCTTGGCTGTGCTAATTGTCACCCCTAGAAACTCAGGAAAGAAATTTCTATATTTTATTAAGGGGTTAAATACAATTGCCCAAATACCAATCCCCTAAATCTGGTGTTCCAGCTTTGGTTAGACAAGTATAATACTGTCTGCTGTCTGGCAAAGGATAGATTATTTTCTGGGATTAAATTCAATTGCCAAAATAGCAATACCATAAATCAGTGGTTTCAGCTGTGGCTGGCAAAATAGAATAGTGTCCGAGGTAACGCACACACGTACAGACGCACGTACACGATTCTTGAATAGTTGTATTATCGCGATAATAAAACTAACAGTGTAAAGTTGACTGTATTGCTCTAAGTTATATTCGCGTACGAATGTAACTTCTATTACAACACACCAATACTAAAACTGACTAAGAGACAGCTTTAAGTTCTATTCGAACGCGATTGCAACTTTGGAACTTAAAGTGGTGTACGATTTTAAAAGTTGAGTACTAAAAGTTGGAATCGCAATGCGATTCTTATGTATTCTTAATCGCATTGCGATTACAACTTTGAGCTACCGATCACCATGGGAACGCCTCCTCCAGTAGAATGTACTGTCGGATGTGAGAATTAAGTTGAAATCGCAATGCGATTATTATATATCTGCTTAATCGCATTGCCGTTTCAACTTAGCATTGCTAAATAATTCCATCCATATTCGTTATGGATATGGATGGAATTATTTAGCAATGCTAAGTTGAAATCGCAATGCGATTAAGCAAATATATAAGAATCGCATTGCGATTTCAACTTAATTCTCAGATCCGACAGTACATTCTACTGGAGGAGGCGTTCCCATGGTGATCGTTAGCTCAAAGTTGTAATCGCAATGCGTTTATTGCGGTATATTATCCCTCTGGGTGTCTTTTACAGCCTTTTTAGTGCCCAAAAGTTCGGGTCCCCATTGACTTCTATGGGGTTCGGGTTCGGGATGAAGTTCGGGTTGAGTTCGGATCACGAACCCGGACATTTTCCTGAAGTTCGGCCGAACCTCTCGAACCCGAACATCCAGGTGTTCGCTCATCTCTACTGATGAGAATAGTACTACAGAAAATACCACTCATAATGGGTGTGACAGTAACGGCGCAGACGCAATGACCGTAGATTAAAACAAAGGGGAGGGAGCCAGCGTATTTTTAACCATCTCCCCGTTTGAAGAATCATATCAATAAATGGACCCCAGATTGGGGATGTTAGAGGGATTAAACTGATGAGAATAATACTACAGAAAAATCTGAAAAATCAATTCAATTCACCTTTTGGGGACTCTTGGCGTTGTACGTGGCTGGGTGGAGGAAGAAACCTTCAATGACATCACCGGGACATGGCTAGCTTGTTATCCAACCTTGTGCAAATGGGGAGTTTGCGGATGTGCAAATGGACTGTTTGTGGTGCATTAAAAGGGGAGTTTGGTCTGTCGATGTCTGTGAAGCGGGCATAACCCTTACACTACCTGATCGATACAACATCATACCTAATCGTATACACACACAGGATGTTTTAAAGCACATTATTCCAAACAATTTAGGAATGTTAGTTGATTTATGCCCTTTATGGATGAAAACCCGACTCTGCGTCCACTACGTAATTTTCCATGGGAGTTTTGCCATGGATCCCCCTCCGGCATGCCACAGTCCAGGTGTAAGTCACCTTGAAACAACTTTTCCATCACTATTGTGGCCAGAAGAAGTCCCTGTAGGTTTTAAAATTCGCCTGTCTATTGAAGTCTATGGCGGTTCGCAATGTTCACATGTTCGAGAACATTTACGGAAATTCGCGTTCGCCGTTCGCGAACCGAAAATTTTATGTTCGCGACATCACTATTCATTGGCTGCAGTGGAGCATGTGACCATGCCCATGCAGGGAGTGCAGTGGAATTTTTCATTTACCTATTGGATGTTGGATCGCCTCCGCAGGTGCAGGCACCCCACCATCATTATATCACAGTGCTGCTCACAACATTTACCTTTATTTGATATTATCCACAAGATAACTATTAGATTCTACTGCAACTCCTCCAAAATGAACATGAAATGAGAGCAGGTTGAGCATACACACTGACCCTCAATTCGTCTCTATGGGAGTTCTAGAGACAGTGGAGCACAGTGCTCGGCTATTTCTGGAACTCCCATCTAGATGAATCAAGCGACATTTCAGGGGCTACAAGTTTTACCAGGTACCTATTTCTCTGATTGGTGGTGGTCCCAGCAGTAGAACCCCCATCGATCTAAGAGTTATTTCCTATACTGTGAAAAGAGGATAACTTTTCAACACTGGAATATCCCTTCAAACCTAAAATAATGTGCTTTCCTACCTATCTATTGAACATTTCCTCTTATGAGCGCCTCAAAAAGGGATATTGGGACAGATTTGCTCAGGCTGTAAAAGGCATAATCTTTGACATTGGCCCAGATTTACTAATCTATTTGCTCCAAAAATCTATCTAACAAAGTGGCGTAAAATGGTGTAAATTTGGTGCATGTAGGTTTTCTACACCTTTTTTCTGACATTCTCAACAAAGGGGCAGCACTTAGAAAAAAGTGGCTGAATCATCATTAGAAAGAGGTGGGGCCTAAGATGTGCAATTTTGTGCCAAAATTTCTGCTCAATTTCTGTAAAAATTTTATCTGAAAGCAGGGGCAAATTTATTAAGACTGGTGTTTTAAACTCCAGTCTTAATAACCCCTATACATTGTGGTGGATCTACTGGACTTATGAAGAGGCGCCTGCCTCTACATAACTTTGGCAGATCATCTGCTACTTCTTAATTTAAGGCAGCTTCCTAGCTGTCTAACATTTATACTATTTTCTACACCTAAAGCAGGCGTAGAGAATGGTAAATGAGATGGGCCTGTATAAGTAGGGAGAAGTTGTAGATTGCCAGAAATACTGTGCCAGAAATAGACCTTATTTAGGCATATTTCTGCTGATAAATGACCCTCATAGAGTCATAGAATGGGCTAGTGGGGCAAGGGCTGTATGGATGAGGAGGGGGTTGTTTCACAAAAAAATTTCCTCTACCCTAGTCAGGGTATTTAGTTACAAGGCTAGGGGAGAGTTTTTGGTGATAAACGTGAACTGTTCAATCAGTGGTTTTTGATATTAATATTTTTATCTATTGCCGTGTTTTTGCGTCATAGATTCATTTTTCTTAATTTCTTATCCAGTAAGATTTTGGTCGTAGGCTCAAACCATTTTATCAATATTTTTTGAGAATAAGATTGGCCCCTCATGGTAGCCTCAAACTTTCAAATCAGAGCTTTTTCATAATGTCATTTTTTTTATCTATTGCTGTGCTTGTGTCCCCACATAATGCTTCTCTGGAAAAAAGAGCCAGTCTCCTTTCTAAAAGGAAAGAACAAAAACAATGTCATACCAGGAACCCAACTCTTTTTAGGCAGCTACCGTTTAAGAGAGCAGAGCAAAGAAAAGTTATTTGACTGCCTGAGAGGACTCAGTTAGGGTACTATTTCTCCTTATTGCCAAGTACACATGAGGAAAATTGTAAGGTTACATCTTTTTAAATGCCATTACGCTTAAATCTAGGAGCAAGTGGCATTTCTACACTGTCCCTGGCACTTTATGAAAAAGGGTGTTGTGTGGACATCATGGCACATTTTGGCATCAGCAGTGACATATTTAGCATAATTTACAACAGTTTTTGGGTGTAAATAATGACTGAAATCTATGCTATCTATGAACTGATGGAGACTTAATTTTATGCATGCGGACTGTCAGAGGATGTGCCTAATTTATGATGGAGCCTGTGCCTCATCATAAAAGGCTGGTCTTTAATAAATTCTTTAATTCTCTTCTGTAGTTTGCACAGCATTCTGGTAAAAAACATGTCCTTCACATATGCAACATCTTTTCTGTTCAGCTTATAAAATTTCAAGTTAAACATAATTTTTGCTAGCAACAAATGATTATGGTTTAATGTTATTTCAACACAGTTTTTCCCCCTCAAATTGTTTAAAAATCCACCAAAACAAATAAACTTTAAAAATGTTTCCAGCAAATCAATGTTGCAATTGACTTTTACATTCAAGACAGTAGCATCTACCCCACAAAACAGTTTATAGATTGTTTTCACACGTCTTTACCTTACATTGACTTCTCAGAAAAGCTACTTTTACTTGAACACTGTAAAGGGTCTTGACAACTTTTTTGTTCCCTTGTCATAAAACTCACAATTTACAATTCTGTGTCCTGAGTTACAAAATGAATTTTAAAGAGAACCAGGATAACTCCATCGGTTTTATTTGAAAAACTAATGAAATATTTTTCTAAGTACCTACTTCAAGGCAAGGCGTTCCAAGCATGCTGATCGGTGGTCCCATTACTTCCTTCAATGGAATACAGTTTCACAATCTTGAGATATCTCCAGGACCATATTTACAGCTCATGCTGCTCTCGGCACTAATGCTAAATATGCCCCCAAGGCATATTTACAGTTGTCAATTACCACCATGGTTTACACTAGGAACAGTGTTGCTAAAATCTTTTAATTGTGGAATATTGTGTAGGAAGGCTGCAGGGACAACAAAGGGACTGTAATCTGAAGCTGAAGGGATCATGGATCTATGTAGGGCACAGAGTTATCTAATGAAAAGGTGTTCTCCTTGTTTAATAGATAAGCAATTCTATTAGACCTTGGTTCTCAAATTGGGGTGAAGAAGCTGTATAAATTTACTGTTATTGGGGTATCCATCTTGTTCAATATATTAGCAATTCTACTAGGCTTTCATTCTCAAATTGGAGTTAATAAGTTCTCTAGTTCTATTGTTAATTGGGTATTCACCTTGTTTAATACATAAGCAATTCAATTAGGCCTAATTTTTCAAATTTGGATGGATAAGCTTTCTAATTTTATTGTTATTGGGGTGTCCGCCTTGTTTAATAGATAAGCAATACTATTAAGCCTTGATTCTAAAAGTGGGGTGAATAAGAGGTATAATTTTACTGCTATTGGGGTTGTCCAACTTTTTCAATAGATAAGCAATTCTATTAGGCCTTGTTTTTCAAATTGGGGTGAATAAGCTGTCTAGTTCTACTGCTAGAGTGGTGACCACCTTGTTTAATTGATAAGCAATTCTATTAGGCCTTGGTTCTCAAATTGGGGTGAAGAAGCAGTATAATGTTACTGCTACTGCGGTGTCCATCTTGTTCAATAGATAAGCAATTCTATTAGGCCTTTTCTTTCAAATTGGGGTGCATAAGCTGTCTAGTTCTACTGCTAGAGGGGTGTCCACCTTGTTTAATAGATACGCAATTCTATTAGGCCTAGTTTCTCGAATTGGGGTGAATAGGCTTTCTAATTTTACTGTTATTAGGGTGTCTACATTGCTTAATAGCTAAACAATTCCTTTATGCCTTGATTCTCAAATTGGGGTAAATAACCTTTTTTGTTATACTGATAGAGAGGTGTCCACCTTGTTTATTACATAAGCAATTCTACTAGGCTTTCATTTTCAAATTGGAGTGAATAAGTTCTCTAGTTCTATTGTTAATGGGGTATTCACCTTGTTTAATACATAAGCAATTCAATTAGGCCTAATTTTTCAAATTTGGATGGATAAGCTTTCTAATTTTACTGTTATTGGGGTGTCCGCCTTGTTTAATAGATAAGCAATACTATTAAGCCTTGATTCTCAAAGTGGGGTGAATAAGAAGTATAATTTTACTGCTATTGGGGTGTCCAACTTTTTCAATAGATAAGCAATTCTATTAGGCCTTGGTTTTCAAATTGGGGTGAATAAGCTGTCTAGTTCTACTGCTAGAGTGATGGCCACCTTGTTTAATTGATAAGCAATTCTATTAGGCCTTGGTTCTCAAATTGGGGTGAAGAAGCAGTATAATGTTACTGCTACTGCGGTGTCCATCTTGTTCAATAGATAAGCAATTCTAGTAGGCCTTTTTTTTTCAAATTGGGGTGCATAAGCTGTCTTGTTCTACTGCTGGAGGGATGTCCACCTTGTTTAATAGATACGCAATTCTATTAGGCCTAGTTTCTCAAATTGGGGTGAATAGGCTTTCTAATTTTACTGTTATTAGGGTGTCTACATTGCTTAATAGATAAACAATTCCTTTATGCCTTGATTCTCAATTTGGGGTGAATAACCTTTTTTGTTATACTGATAGAGAGGTGTCCACCTTGTTTATTACATAAGCAATTATACTAGGCCTTGATTCTCAAATTGGGGTGAATAACCTGTTTAATTCTATTGTTATTTGGATTTCCACATTGTTTATTACCTAAACTTTGATTAAGCCTTGATTCTTAAATTGGGGTGAAAAACCTGTCTTGTTCTACTGTTATTAGGGATTCCACCATGTTTATTACATAAAAAATTCTATTAGGCTTTGATTTTGAAAGTGGGGTAAATAACCTATCTTTTTCTACTGTTAGTGGGGTGTCCACACTGACATTGAATTGCTAGTGTTACAGTACAGTATATCAAACAGAGTTGCCAGGGCCCTCCAAACAATGGGCAGTGGCAAAACTGTTGCTGGAGCCATTAGAAGTAGCAGCAGAAGAAAGAGGGGAGGTGGTAGCAGCAGCCGCAGCAACAGGCAGGAGCTGTCACTGTCATACAGCGGTCATGTTTTGATGACCAATCCTGCTGTCCTAAATTGGTTGACTTGGTCCTCAACTGATATCAGACACCCACAGCAAGGAGTCATGGGTACCTTTGACACCAACCACTTAGTTGGCATAGCCCAGGAACAAGTTTATGCCCTCACCTGTTCTGAACCTGCCTTTTTCCTTTTCTGCTCCTTCTGCCAGGTAAGTACTGTATGCCTTTCTCTCTGCTTCCTCAGTGAGGAATATATTATTGAGGACAGTCATCAGCTACTGGCCAGCCCAGATTTGGAAGAGAGGTCCACTGCTTCCTCCTGTAGGTATTCGAGTTTTCAAGATGACAGTTGCGTGGGAGCAGGTGTTGTGACCAGTCAGGGATGCAGCAATGAGACTTGTGAGGGTGAAATAAGTGACAAGCAGACAGTAGTGGATAATGATGTAGCCGATCGCATGTGGGAGCCAGGTGAAGAGGCGGCTTTATTAGCAGGGGTGAGGGTGGCAGCCTGCCTGTGAGACAGGGGCAGTATGAAAGCATGCGGCTGGGCCAGCAAGGTAAAAGTGTGGCTGTGAGCCAGCAGGGTGGCAGGAGTGTGAGATTTGAAACCAAACTTGCTCGGGGTAGAACATCTGCTACTCAAGAGCCTACTTGTCTAAAAACAACTAGCGGTGCACGGGTTCATAAAAGCAGCAGCAGGTAGAGTGGTGAGGGTAATATGCTATACTCGCCGATGTGGGAATTTTTCATCAGTTCGCTTGAGGATGTCAGCGTGGCCATATGTAGGATCTGTGGGCAAAGGCGAAACGTGTCAAGGGTGCCAATGTTGACACCATGGTCCTGCGTCAACACATGGAGCGTCACCATAAAGTGGCCTGGGAAAACTGTAGTAGTGGCACAGCCTGATGCATCTCCCAGCGGCCAGCACCGCTACTTCAGCAGTCAAGGCTTTACCACCTAAGGAGAAGGGAGCTGTGTTTGCTTCCCATTGTCTACTCTTCTACCTCCTCATGCTCCACCTTGTCTTCAGCCTCCACTGTAGGCACAGTTCAGAATGGTCTTCCAGCATACCACCTATGCAGAGCACAGCGGTGTCATGCTGTTCTGCATCTGTCCAGCTGGGGCGAACAGAAACACAGAGGAAAAACTGTTCTGCGTCCTTCATCAAGAAATTAAATCCTGGATGTCTCCTTGCCAACTGAAGATTGGAACCATGGTCACCGATAACGGGAAGAAAATTGTGTCTGCACTGCATCAAGGAAAGCTGGCTAATGCGCCCTGCATTGCCCAAATCTTGAATCTGGTTGTAACCGAGTTCCTCAAGTCTTTCACCCAACTGGAAAATGTCTTAAAAATGGTCAGGAAACTGTGCATGCACTTCAGCCACTCTTACCATGCAAAACATACCCTCCTTGAGCTGCAGAATGGTGTTCCCCAGCATCGCCTCATATGTGACATTTTCACACATTGGACCGCAACACTAGTGATGTGGCGAACATAAAATTTTCAGTTCGCGAACGGCTAACTCGAATTTACACAAATGTTCGCGAACGGGCGAACCGGACGAACCGCCATAGACGTCAATAGGCAGGCGAATTTTAAAACCCACAGGGACTCTTTCTGACCACAGTAGTGATGGAAAAGTTGTTTCAAGGGGACTAACACCTGGACTGTGGCATGCCGGAGGGGGATCCATGGCAAAACTCCCATGGAAAATTACGTAGTGGACGCAGAGTCGGGTTTTAATCTATAAAGGGTATAAATCACCTAACATTCCTAAATTGTTTGGAATAACGTGCTTTAAAACATCCAGTGTGTGTATGCGATCAGGTATGATGTTGTATCGATCAGGTAGTGTAAGGGTTGACAGACCAATCTCCCCGTTTAACGCACTGCAAACGACTATAAACAGTCCATTTGCACAACCGCAAACTCCCTATTTGCACCAGGTTGGATACCAAGCTAGCCATGTCCCGTTCCTTCTCTTCACTGACGTCATTGAAGGTCTCTTCCTCGCAAAATCTACTGTGCCACCCTATATGAGTGGTGTGTTCAGTAATCAGTAGTACTATTTTTATCTGTTTAATCCCTGTTACGTCCCCTACGTAACGGCCTGTGCCGTGCAATGTACTGTGCAACCCTATATGAGTGGTGTGTTAACTATTAGTATTCTTATCAGTTTAATCCCTGTTACGTCCCCTATCAGAGGACCTGTATCGAATAGATTTTAGGAACTGGGAGATGGAAAAAGAAGCTTGGTCGGTCCTCTTACTTCCAATTTGGGGCACTGCGCATGCGCCGTGCAATGTACTGCGCCACCCTATATGAGTTGTGTGTTCAGTAGTACTATTCCTATCAGTTTAATGGCTGCTATGTCCCCTTTCAGGGGATGTGTATCGAATAGATTTTAGGAACCGGGAGATGGAAAAAGAAGCTTGCTCGTTCTTTTTACTTCCAATTTGGGGCACTGCGCGTGCGCCATGCAATGTACTGTTCCACCGTATATGTGTGGTGTGTTAAGTAGTACTATTCCTATCAGTTTAATCCCTGTTAGGTCCCCTATCAGGGGATTTGTATTGAATATATTTTAGGAACCGTGAGATGGAAAATGAAGCTTGGTCGTTCCTCTTACTTCCAATTTGGGGCACTGTGCGTGAGCCGTGCAATGTACTGTGAAACCATATATGAGTGGTGTGTTAACTAGTACTATTCTTATCAGTTTAATCCCTGTTACGTCCCCTATCAGTTGACGTGTATTGAATGGATTTTAGACAACCGCAAGGAGTTGTCAAAAGTTGACAAACTGATTGCAGAAATTGTATTAATCTGTGTGTGCGTCAATCTTGTTGTAGTGATGGCTGAGCTTGTGCTCACGTTCAGGAAATTGAATTGAATTGAATCCTTGCATGGGGAGATACAGAAAAAAGCTTGCTCTGTCCACTTCCTTCTAATTTGGGGCACTACAGAGAGAACCATTACGACATCATGAAATAATAATTTTGTTCCTCTGAAGTACATTGAGTATTCAGCTATACTGTTCTGAGCTCTGTACTTGCTCTGCCAAGGGAATGAGTTCTGTAGCTCTTCCATTGTCAACGAAAAAGTGCTTGATCTACATAAACCAAATCTGAAACTCTTTATAGATATTTTTTTTTAATTTGATCTAAGGGAATTGCAGTTCATTTTAACACTGACATCAAGATACACCCCTATTATTAGTTGCATATGTTCCTAGTAAAACCCAGTAGACTTTAAGTCACGGATTTCCTTCAGTAGTTGCGCTTCTTTATACAATGATTTGGGGTTTCTAGATACAAAGTGAGGTTCTGAGACTGTCCTATTTGTAACCATGAGTCCTGTACAATTGGTCTGACCCTTTACATTTCCACCTTGGAAGAGTGTAGACAGCTGTACATTGTTTCTCTCATCAGTCTGAACATTTAGACCAAATTGTATTTGCACTGTCACAGACTCACAGTATATATTAAAAAGGAAAGCGCAACAATGTTAATGCACTATACTGTTTTGTTTGTTTTATTTCTTTAATCCGGTGAAAAGCCTAGGCATCTAATCCGGCCTTTTTTTAGTCAAATGCATTCTCCACTGTCAGTCCCTTCGGTATCCACGCCTCATTCATCTTAATAAAGGTGAGGCAATATACACTTTTTTGACCTACGCAACTTCTCTTTTCAGTGACAATACCTCCTGCGGCGCTGAAGGTCCGTTCTGACAGGACACTTGAAGAGGGGCATGCCAGAAGTTCTATCGCAAATTGGGATAGCTCAAGCCACAGATCAAGCCTGCACACCCAGTAGTCAAGGAGTTCATCGCTCCTCAGAGTGTAGATATCTGCAGTTAAGTTAAGGTAGTCTGCTACCTGTCGGTCGAGTCGTTCTCTGAAGGTCGACCCCGAAGGGCTGTGGTGATGCGTAGGACTTAAAAAGCTCTGCATGTCCTCCATCAAAAACACATCTGTAAAGTATCCTGTCCTTGCCGGCATGGTCGTGGTAGGAGGAGGATTACTTTCACCTCTTCCCCTGTTAGATTCCCGTTATGCTGTCACATCACCCTTATACGCTGTGTAAAGCATACTTTTTAACTTGTTTTGGAAGTGCTGCATCCTTTCCGACTTCCAGGAATTTGGTAACATTTTAGCCACTTTCTGCTTATACCGGGGGTCTAGTAGCGTGGCCACCAGTATATACAGGTCGTTCTCCTTCAGCCTTTTTATACGAGGGTCCCTCAGCAGTCATTACAGCATGAAAGACCCCATTTGCACAAGGTTGGATGCCGAGCTACTCATCTCCCGTTCCTCGATCTCACTGATGTTATTGAAGGTCTGTTCATCCACCAGCTACGTACACCACGGGTCCCTGATAGGTGACAACGAGGTACCTGGGATGCCTGCTGTGGTTGGTGTTCCTCCTCCTCAAAGCTCACATTCCTCCTCTGACTCCTCTGAATTTTTCGAGTTCAGGGTATGTGGCCTGGCATTATTCTAGGGCCAAAGGAAATCACAGCACCACGACGGCCCCTGTGGGGTGGCTTGCCTCTGCCTATCATTTTTTTTTTTTATTAGTGGTACTATGCATGGAATTTACTGTGCCACCTGGTATGAGGGATGGGCACTGGCAGTGGGCACAGTACAGTATGTGGGCCTGACACACACTGGCAGGAAAATAACCTTAGATTAAAGGGTAAAAATGAAATGCCTTATTTATCGGCAAGCTACTGTGCCACCAGGTATGAGTGGTGGGTACTAGCAGTGGGCACACTACAGTCAGTGGAAGTGGGCCTGACACACATTGGCAGGCAACTAACCTTAGATTAAAGGGTAAAAATTAAATGCCTTATTTATTGGCAAGCTACTGTGCCACCCGGTATGAGTGGTGGGCAATGGTAGTGGGCACACTACAGTCTGTGGGCCTGACACACATTGGCAGCACAGGAAGTGAGGTCAGCCAGCGCTTGCCAAATGCTGCGGTGCTGCGGGAAGGAGCGTAACTCCACGTAATCACAACTGAAAAATCCCAGCAACCGAGGAGGGGAGGTGACATTAAGAAACTACTCCTTCGCCGTGAGGCGTTTTGGATACATACTTTAAATACACTACATCCTAATGGCCTCAACCGTGATTATGAAATTGTCCATCTCTGATCCTCAACCATGATTGTGAAATTGTCCATCTCTGACTTGATATATAAAATTTTGATATGCTATATTTATAGATATTGTCTTTCCTTTTTTCTAGAGTCACCTGACCCCCTGACCTACTGGGGTAGGGTACACTTCAGTTCAGTTTAGATACCTTCTGTGTTGTTTTACTTTATAGATTTGCTTTGACTAATTCTAAATATTGTATCCTGTTTATGTTACACTAAGATTGTGATTGATTGACATTTTTGATTGGCTGCGAGTGGAGGCCCGCCCCCTTGGGCGGTTGATGTCACCTGAGCTCATTTGTGACCATTCCCTATATATTGTTGGATACACCACTGTTATGTACCTGATGATAAAGGCAGATTGCCGAAACGCGTTATAATAAACAAGAAACATTGATTAAGAAGCAAAAGATTGTACACATTGGCAGCAGGCAGGCAACTGAAATTAGATTAAAGTGTAAAAATTAAATGCCTTTATGTGAAGTCCTGTGCCACACGGTATGAGTAATAAATCTGGTTGTCCAGTGACAGGAGACGTGGGACCTACATATCTGTAGTGGCTGAACTGGTGAAAGAGGAGGAAGAGGATGAGAAGGAGGACATTAACGCCCAGAAATTGTATACAGAAATAGATGGTTTATCTGCCCAAGCAACAGGAGAGGAGCAAGAGGAGATGGAAGGCATAGAGGAAGACCAGGCAGATGGTCACAACAGAACATGGCAGTATGCAGTGAAGATGAAGACAGGGGGTCCCTCCGAGTCCCTTGCTCAAATGGCCAGATGCATGCTAAGTAGCTTGCGCAGTGACAGCTACATTTTCACCATTTTGCTTAGGGATGATGCCACACTGTAGTGTGGGAGGGAAATCCCACAACGAACATAGGAGGGAAAGGAAATAAAGCCTGGAAACTAGCGAAGGAAGATGGACACCTTCTATTGACCTAGTTAAAACCCTAATCTAAGCCTGACTATCAGTATGAACAGACCCCAGATGTAGATGAATTCATACAAAGGAATACCTAAAGTCCTATCTAACCCTAAAGGACCTAAACATAAACAAAGTGTCCCAAACTCAGCTAGTAGACACAGTTCATACCTGGTACCCGGTGCGGCTTTTCCCAGCCTTACAGTCCTCCAGCCCCTCAGGCTGTGCAAAACCAAAGTCTCTTTGGGGATTTGGGCTCACTAGTCCGCCTGACTAGGACCCTATGACCCTCCCCGGCGTCGCTTTATCCCCCAAGTCCAGGCTAACACCTAGCCTCGTGACCCCTCAGCCTGCCCCAGCTGAGTCAAAACACACAGAGCCGTCCCAGGCCACTGTTCCAAACTCTCTCTTGACTGACAGTCTGGGTGGGCTCTATTCCCAGACTGATTGTGACACCTGGTGCGGCCTCTGACCTGCTGATTGACAGAGTAACATAGTAACATAGTAACATAGCATATAAGGCCGAAAAAATACTTTTGTCCATCCAGTTCGACCTGTTTCCTGCAAGTTGATCCAGAGGAAGGCAAAAAACCCCTGTGAGGTAGAGCCAATGTTCCCCACTTAAGGGGAAAAAATTCCTTCCCGACTCCAATCAGGCAGTCAGAATAACTCCCTGGATCAACGACCCATCTTTAGTAGCTATAGCCTGAAATATTATTACGCTCCAGAAATACATCCAGGCCCCTCTTGAATTCCTTTATTGTACTCACCATCACCACCTCCTCATGCAGAGAGTTCCATAGTCTCACTGCTCTTACCGTGAAGAACCCTTTTCTATAATTGTGTACAAACCTTCTTTCCTCCAGACGCAGAGGATGTCCCCTCGTCACAGTCACAGTCCTGGGGATAAATAGATGATGGGAGAGATCTTTGTACTGACCCCTGATATATTTATACATAGTTATTAAATCTCCCCTCAGTCGTCTTTTTTCTAAAGTGAATAACCCTAATTTTGATACCCTTTCAGGGTACTGTAGTTGCCCCATTCCAGTTATTACTTTAGTTGCCCTCCTCTGAACCCTCTCTAGCTCTGCTATATCTGCCTTGTTCACGGGAGCCCAGAACTGTACACAGTACTCCATGTGTGGTCTGACTAGTGATTTATAAAGTGGTAAGACTATATTTTCATCACAGGCATCTATGCCCCTTTTGATGCAACCCATTATCTTATTGGCCTTAGCAGCAGCTGCCTGACACTGGTTTTTACAGCTTAGTTTGTTATTTATTAAAATTCCTAGATCCTTTTCCATGTCAGTGTTACTGAGTGTTTTACCATTTAGTATGTACGGGTGACTTGCATTATTCCTTCCCATGTGCATAACTTTACATTTGTCAGTGTTAAACCTCATCTGCCATTTCTCTGCCCAAGCCCCCAATCTATCCAGATCCCTCTGTAGCAGAAAACTATCCTCTTTAGTGTTAATTACTTTACACAGTTTAGTGTCATCTGCAAAATTGATATATTACTGTGCAAGCCTTCTACAAGATCATTAATAAATATATTGAAGAGAATAGGGCCCAATACTGAACCCTGAGGTACCCCACTAGTGACCGTGACCCAATCTGAGTGTGTACCGTTAATAACCACCCTCTGTTTTCTATTACTGAGCCAGTTACTTACCCACATACAGATATTTTCTCCTAGTCCAAGTGTTCTCATTTTATATACTAACCTTTTATGTGGTACAGTGTCAAATGCTTTGGAGAAGTCCAGATATAAGACATCCATTGATTCGCCGCTGTCAAGTCTAGAACTTACCTCCTCATAGAAACTGATTAAATTAGTTTGACATGACCGATCCCTCATGAAGCCATGCTGATATGGTGTAATTTGCTTATTTTCATTGAGATACTCCAAGATAGCATCTCTTACAAAACCTTCAAACAGTTTACCCACAACAGATGTTAAACTTACCGGCCTATAATTTCCAGGCTCTGTTTTTGGACCCTTTTTGAATATTGGCACCACATTTGCTATACGCCAGTCTGGTGGAACATTCCCTGTCAGTATGGAATCCGTGAATATCAAAAATAAGGGTCTGGCTAGGACATCACTTAATTCCCTTAGGATACGGGGGTGTATGCCATCCGGTCCTGGCGATTTGTCTATTTTAATCTTTTTAAGTCGCTGCTGTACTTCTTCCTGGGTCAGACAGGTCACTTTTAAAGGGGAATTTACTTTTACATTTTGCATTTCATCTGACAGTTTATTTTCCTCAGTGAAAACAGTGGTGAAGAAAATATTTAATAGCTTGGCTTTATCCTCGTCGCTTTCTGCAACTCCCCCCTCATTGCTATGTAGAGGGCCGACTCCTTCAGGTTTATATTTTTTACCATTTTTTACCATAATTGAAAAACATTTTAGGGTTAGTTTTGCTCTCTTTGGCAATTAATCTCTCGGTCTCTAGTTTGGCAGTTTTTATTAGTTTTTTACATATTCTATTTTTTTCCTTATAGTTTATCAGTGCTTCCTGGCTACCCTCCTGTTTTAGTGATTTATATGCTTTCTTTTTGTCATGTATTGCTTTTTTTACGGTTCTATTTATCCACATTGGTTTCTTCTTATTTCTTAGCCTTTTATTTCTATAAGGTATGCATCGATCACAATTAGATGTTACAATGCTTTTAAAAATCTCCCATTTTGTGGTTGTATTTTTATTTTTGAGGACTATGTCCCAGTTAATTGGGCCTATGGCCTCTCTTAGTTGGCTAAATTTTGCTTTTTTGAAGTCCGGTATTCCTGTTCCTCCCTGTAGAAACTCTCGTTTGAAGGATAATTGGAAGGTTATTACTTTATGGTCACTATTTCCCAGGTGTCCCCCGACCTGCACGTCTGTTGTTCTATCAGGTCTATTGGTTAATACTAAGTCCAGTATGGCCGTCCCTCTAGTTGGGTCCTGAACCATTTGGGAAAGGTAATTGTCTTTGGCTATTGCCAAGAAACTGTTTCCTTTATGGGATGTACAGCTCTCAGTTTCCCAGTCTATATCTGGGTAGTTGAAGTCCCCCATAATAACCACATCATTATGATTTGCCGCCTTGTTTATCTCGTTTAGTAATAGATTTTCTGCGGACTCTGGTATATTAGGTGGTTTATAGTAAACTCCTATTAGTAATTTATTATTGTTTTTGACTCCATTTATCTCCACCCACAATGACTCCACATTTTCGTGTCCCTCACAGATGTCTTCCTGGAGTGTGGGCTTTAGACAGGACTTTATGTAAAGGCAGACCCCTCCCCCTCTCCGGTTTTGATGATCCTTTCTGAACAGATTGTAACCTTGTACATTAACAGCCCAGTCATAGCTATCATCCAGCCATGTCTCAGTTATTCCCACTATGTCATAATCATCCTCAAACATCACTAATTCCAGTTCCCCAGTTTTATTAGTCAGGCTTCTGGCATTAGTATACATACATTTGAGAGGTTTATGCATATTTTTTGCCCTACACCTTTCCTTCTGAACTTTTCTAGTTTCTCCTTCCATTTCTCCCCCAGTCCCACTACCTTGCCCCCGGTCTCTATCTGCACTATCTTCCCCTCCTGTAATGTAATTTCCCTCCCCCCCAGTCCCTAGTTTAAACATTCCTCCAACCTTCTAGCCATAGCCATCTTTCTCCCCAACACGGCTGCCCCTTCCCCATTGAGGTGCAGCCCGTCCCTACGATAGAGCCTGTAGCCGATAGCAAAGTCGGCCCAGTTCTCCATGAACCCAAAACCCTGCTTCCTACACCAGTTCTTGAGCCACTTGTTAACCTCTCTAATCTCCCGCTGCCTCTCTTGTGTGGCCCGTGGTACAGGCAGTATTTCGGAAATTACTACCTTTGAGGTCCTTGCCCTACCGCATCAATAACGCAACGACCTAAATCCCTGAAATCATTCTTAAGGACGCTCCACCTTCCTCTAACTTTGTCATTGGTTCCGATATGGACCATGACCGCTGGATCTTCTCCAGCCCCTCCCAGTAATCTGTCAACCCGATCTGCGATGTGTCGAACTCTAGCGCCAGGATGACAGCACACTGTTCGGCGATCACGATCTTTGTGACAGATCGCCCTATCTGTTCCCCTAATAATTGAGTCTCCCACTACCAGCACCTGCCTGGCCTGCCCTGCTCTCCTGGTCCCCTGCTTACTGGAGCTGACATTCCCCTGACCGGCAGAGGAAGTGTCTGGCTGCAGCGGTGCTGTCCCTGAGCTGCCATCCCCCTCATCTGCCAAACGTGCAAACTTGTTGTGGTGTGTCAGATCAGGGCTAGCCTCCCTTGCACTCTTCCCTCTACCCCCCTTTCTTACTGTCACCCAGCTAGCTACCTCACTTTCCTCAGCCTCCTTTCTGTCACCCTCCCCCACATCTAACCCACAGACTGCTTGCTCGGTGAGCAGCAAACTCTTTTGCAAATTGTCAGTGGCTCTCAGTGTTGCAATATGCCCGTTTAGAGACTCGATGTGCGATTCCAAACGGGTAATTTGCTCACATTTTGAACAAAGATATGCACCCTCAAACGGCTGTTCCAGGACTGCATACATCATGCAAGATGTGCACTGGACGGCATTGTCAATTGTGCAAGACATACTAATGGGGATTACACCACAAAAACAAAAAAAAAATACAATATAATCTAGTTACAAGAACTGACGAATTTCAGTCCCCCACTGAAGTCCCTGAATCTGAAGTCACTTAATCTTAAGTCACACTTACACAACCACACACTTAATCAACCACGCGTCGCGACCAACCTCGCGTTATATATATATATATATATCTACTTATATAAGTATGCTGTAAATAAAACTCAAATACACCAGCCTGTTTTTTATTCCTCTGGATTCAAAGGAGTAGACATGGAAACTCCTGCCCTAAATCTCCCGTAGCAGCTATAAGGCCTGTCACTGCCTCACAGGGGACTTTAAACTTTTTGGGGATCCCTGGTGTTGTCCATGGCTGTGGGGAGGAGACAGAGGACGACATTCTCCTGGGCAATGAGCAGGAGCCAGGGAGCTCTACTGCTTCCAATTTAGTCAAATGGTGGCCTTCATGCTCCAGTGTTTGAAGAGGGACCCCCGTATAAAAAGCATAAAGGACAAGGACCAGTACTGGGTGGCAACGTACTTAGACCCCGGGTACAAACACAAAATGGCGGACATGTTACCAGCATCACAGAGGGCTGGCAGAATGCAGTATTCCCAGGCCTTGCTATGAGAGATTCTGTATTCTGTTGTTGTGGGCACTGGCAGAGGAATTTCCACCCACAGCGAAACAGGTGCGGGTACCAATCCTACCAAGCTTGCAAGAAGAAGGAGGTTTGAAGTTGTGAGATGAGATCATTCTTGCAGCCAACCCATCGACAGCCTCCCTCCGGATCCAGCCTCAGGGGTCTGACTACATTGGGACATTCAGCGCTGCGGGGCGAGGGTGGCGGGGATTGTGACCGATAAGTGCACTCGGCTAGCTCACGAAGTGTGGACTACCTCACATTTCTAAAAATGAATGAGGCATGGATCTCAGAGGAATTCCACACCTGTCACGACTACGTTTAATAGAATTTCCTCATGCTAACCCACACATATCCACCACCACCCACAACAAAGATTGGTCCTTATCCTATGTATAAAAAAGCGGCATAAAATGCCTTTTCTGTCTGGTGAATGCCTAATGTTTGGGGCCTGTACTCTACTGGCCTACATTTGCCGGTTATTCTATTTGCTGGGTATCACATTTGTTGGGTACAAATCCGGTAATTTCATCTGTTTGGTATAAAATCCAACAATCCCTGAAAAGAATCATATAGGGGAAATTAGTACAGACAACTGAATAACAACCATCTTGATTTATTAATATTTACAGCAGAATCGCATTAATACCGCATCAATAACGCATGTTTCCCTAAATCGATATCTTCTACAAATGACCACATGAGGAATATATATTACAACTAATATCACCTTTCTGATGAATATTTAAAAGAATTGTGCATTTATATAATTTAAAGATGTGCTTCATATATGGAATTAGGTTGTGATCTTACCTTACGTGATACCCAATGCTTATATTTTATATGGGCTAATATATATGCAAGCTATAGCTTAATATGGAATACATCTATGTTAAATCGGCATTATATGGCTATTTATACTATTATCGGAACATACAATAGGCCAGAGCTCACTCCAGTTCATATCTTCTCGACATCTTAATGAAATATGTGACTTAAGGTATTTAAGTCATGGACTGACATTATGGGGGCTGACCACTGAGGAAGGGACCAGTCGAGGGTCCCGAAACGCGTTTGGTTAGGAAGACCCCCCAATATTATCATTGCAGTGAAGGTTCTAGAAATCATAAGTGATACGGAGCGCTCTGCAACTTTCTCATCTGGAGACACAGAGGACTTCACTTACCAGCGCCTGCGCTGTACGATCTGCAACCACTACGGCACTCAGCTGATATCATCATCCCCCAGTGCATGCAACTAAACAGACACCATACCTGAGATAAAATCGCTCTAAGCCGAGCGACACGTGGGACACCATGGCTGGCATGAGACTCAGATCCCTCAGCAACTAATCGTAAGTCAGTGGGTAAATACTGTAGGGGGATCAGCTTTATCTCTGGGGATTTTGGTCACAGATACAAATGAAATCCTGCCCATCTGGGCTCTGACTAAACATAAACCATGCTTCCCTAACTCAGTTATAAGTCCCAGTTTAAACCTGGAACCAGGTGCGGCTTACCCCAGCCATATAGTCCATCGCACAGCCTCCTGGCTGTAACAAGCTTAATGTCTTTATGGGGGAGTATGGCCCGGTAGTCCTTTCAACTCCGGCCTCGTGACCCTTCAGCCCAGGCGTCACGGCATTCCCCAAATGTTCTTGCTAGCACCTAGCCCTGTGGCCCCTCTGCGCGCCCGGCTGAGACCACTTGTACAGAGACTCCAGCAGGACTCTGTTGCACAAAGACTCTCTCCCCCAGACTGACACACTGGGAGGTCCATTATGCCAGCCTCATTACAGCAGGCCTCAACTGCGATCACCTCAGATGAAAGGGAATACCTGTGCCGGAAGGGTATAGACTGGCAGATCCATTTACCAAACCTATCCGCCAGTCCAAGTAAAATCCAGCCCAGAAAATGTATACAAAACTGTCTCAGCAAACTATGCTTTGCTGACACTACTGCCACTCTCTGGATTTTAGTTGTGTCACCCATCTGAGGTACCTGAGTGGGACAAGTGACCTTCTGGAACTGTTCACATCCCAGGTGCATGAAAAGGGGAAGACTGCCGCTACATGTACAATAATTACTGCAGCCATACCATTAGCAGGGATAATTTCCAGGTTCTAAATAAGTAAATATTAAAGGAGGGAGCTTTGGATAAATCAGCTCCACTTCTAATACAATATATACTATATATCCTACAATATATACCTACCTCATTTTAGTCCACAGCCAATGTGGACAAGCTCACGTTCATTAAAATGAACCAGGCATGGATCCCACAGGACTTGTCCATACCTTGTGCGGAAAAGACAAGTATACCGGCTGCACCCAGCCATTGTTATACTCCAGCGCACTTTTGCTTTGTTTTCTTTTTTATATTTCCCAATATTTTGGGGTCTTCCCAAAATCTACCTCCTCCTCCCCCACCACCGCTTCCACCTACACCTCCTCCTACTCCACTTTGACCTCCGCCTCCTAGTTCAAGATCATTATTTTTTACTTTTTTTTAAAATTCTATGTTATTTTAATTCATTTCCCCATCCACATTTGTTTGCAGGGCAATTGTCCTGCTCTTACACCTATTTTTCTTCCTTTTAGCCCTTTCTATGACTTTTTTAGAGCCATTTTAGTGCCCCAAAGTTCGTGTCCCCATTGACTTCAATGGTGTTCGGTTCAGGGTCAAGTTCAGGTCAGGGTTAGGGTCCTAAACCAGAACTTTGCAGAGACGTTCAGCCGAACCGGGCAAACCCGGACTTCCAGGTGTTCGCTCAACCCTACTCAACACTAGTCATCTTTAACTTTCATTTTTTGTTTATTTAATTTTACTTAATTAAAGAGGATACTTCAGAGACAACATCTTTAATACGAGAGCATCTACAGTGACTACACTGTGTCTCTTCATTAGTGGCTCTCTACATTGGGACAGTGAGCAGCCAGGTAGATGTCTCCATGCTATGGCTTTGTCTACTGTCTTACAGTCCCACAAACACAGCAAGAGAGAGGCTGCAGCTGCATGTCCCTCCTCCTCCTGATTTCTGCCCTCTGTTTTATCTTGTAAGCTGTGGGGCTAAATATTTACAGATGATCTGTAGGAAACATACAGGCTTCTGATTTATGATGAAGATGACACTTTTTCCGAAAAAAAGATATACTATTCTGTTCAAATGTACTAATGATTCATATATAATATAAAAAAGATATATTTGAGCCACTTTATTTGAAGCGGTATAGGAACTGATTTTGCAGGTCCACCCTCCATACCAAACATGCGCATGCCCTCTTTTATTTGTATTGAAGTCATTATTGCACACCCAGGACGTATCATCCTTAAGATCGAACAGATTATTTATGAAAAATCCAATAAGAAATAGGCCCTAGTGGTAAGCTATTGGCTCCTAAGTGATATCCAAATGGGATTGTCTTCTTCTGGAGCTCTGAAGCCCATTATTGCACCTAACTTGTGCCCACTAAAGCATCCACTGATATTTAGATAGGACAATCCAAACCTAGTTGGCAGTATAAGACATACAGTAGCTAGTATTGCGTGTAATTTTGTAGAATGAGTATTTTACACTGAAACAGTATTGTATTGTCAGTCCAGATTGTCTCATAGCTGTTTTTTCTTTATTGGTCTTATTGGTTTATTTTCTAAAACATATTACTTTTGAAATTAGATGATTTTTCTGCATTTTCAATGAAAATATTAGGAAATAAACCAGCACTAGCTCATTCCCTGCATTGCTTTCATGGACAATTATTGTTATTCCTGTGCAGTATAATCATTTATTGAATAATGATTCCATAAGAAACGCAATAACTATTAGGACAAAAGTCATTCACTGCAAACTTGCATACAAGATATTTATTAAAAACATTTTTCTTTTGGTATCTATTACTGGAAATTACACAGTTCAAGACGAGCAATAGAAGCTGTTGTGCCTATGAATTATGCTACTAATATGATGGCCCTTTCCCGATGTTATATATCTGTAGTGATAAGATTTTGTGTGGCTTCTTAGCTGTCACCGTACGTTATAATTACGTAATTACAGACTATAGTATTTGTAATACTATACTGTGAACTTGTATTCAAATATTGACTTTTTAACATGGAAGATTATAAACTGGAATAGGCGGAAGGAATGGGTAAATTGTGGCATCCTTATAATTAGGGTAAATTATGAAGGTTAAAGTGGAAATAGCTGAAGCAGAAGTTGAATACTGTAAGTGAAAAACTACTAAATAATGAGATGGAGATTAAGCATTAACATTTATAGACTTTTATACCCATGCTGCTACTGTCGAAGGAAATAAGGGTTGCATATGTTGCAGATAGTGGTGGATCCTTTTGCATGAGGAATTGTAGCACACAAGAACAGCAGTACTTTGGTAGACCTATGCTTGAAGAAAAATGTAATCCAGCTCAGTAAAAACAATGGATACTTTATTGACCATAAAAGTTTAAAAGTCATGCATTACATGCCGTAGCGTCTACTCGTTTCGGACCATACAGATTTCAGGGTCCTTACTCATGAGTAAGGACCCTGAAATCTGTGTGGTCCGAAACGCAGAGACGCTACGGCATGTAATGCATAACTTTTAAAATTTTATGGTCAATAAAGTATCCATCGATTTCTACTGAACTGGAGTTACATTTTTCTTCAATTTCACTACGGCATCCAGGGCTGACTTCCGTGCTTGTAGAGAACGCAAAGGGTGAGAGCTGCTTTATACATTTGTTTTCTGTGAGGCCTATGCATGGGTACAATTACTAACAATATCATAGTATGTGATACATGAAGGTAAACCATGAAATGTTTGAGTCAATAAAAATTTAATTCCCAATAAAAAGTGACCCGATTGTCCTGAAAAGTTGTGTAGGACATTCAGAGGTCTGTTGGGACTATATCTAACCCCTTTCAAACCATTTAACACCAATACAGCATTAGTAATGGCTATGGGTAAATACACGGTAGCCGGTGGTACCAAGCAGGCTTTTTAATAACACACTACACTGTCAGATTTTTTAAAATTAAAAAATGGTCCTAAAATTCAGACTTTTTGGTGGAAGATGGCTTTTTTTTTTTTGTCGTCTGACCTGTTAAATGGTGGTTGCTATTTTGAGAGATTTATGCAGACAAATCGCAAATGTTTAGAATTTTGGGATATTTGTTATGAATTTGATTAATTTACAATGGATTTACACATCTCTACAACCCACCCAAAATTCCACCCAGTGAAAAGTGGTCCACCATAGGAGATATGTCATAGTTTTATTCCAGCTGCCTATTAGCATGTTTGCCGTGATAAGGCCCGACCTCCGGCCCACCCCCACTATTGTCAACAGGGCTGGAGCGGACCTCCGGCAGCACACGTGCCCTAGCAGCAGCATGTATCCAGCAGGCTGCTCACCCGCCGATATAGCCTGCCGGAGAAGGCTGCTGCCAATGTGAAAGTAGCCTTATACAGGTGCAGCAAGTCCCTGAAGAGCTGGTGCAGGGGGTGAGAGTGGTAGTGGCCCTGAAGAGATGTTGTAGCATTGTGTCACACTGTCCTACCTCAAGCTGTTACTCCCTGGGGTTCAGTGCAGTAAAAAAAAGTGATGATGAAACTAACCCGACAAAGATTGTGGAACAAGGAACATATTTCTTTACTGAGTGCAAAAACAGATAGCAGCACATTCAGCTGCAGTTCGTGCAAAGTACAATTTCTGTCTTCCCAGATAATGATATATGTGGCTGGCAACTTGGCAGAAGATGGCGCTCAGAAATTTGCTAGCTTACAATATCTATGATCTGGATTCCCTTTCTTACAGCATTAGTCTTGCACCTGTGGCTGTAGGTGTCCACTGTGTGATGCAGGATTCTAGCTATACTTGTCCTGAACTATGGTGATGGTGTCTTAATGTGCTTCCCAGCACCTTGCAGCAGAGTCTTGATAGCTTGATTGCTCGATCACTCTGTGGGCTCAAATACACTATAGTTTACAAATTTTCCATGGCGTAAGACCCGACAGTCTCTCTGGGGCAATGATGTCCTCCTAGATGAGCTGCCTCTGTGGTTCACCTTGCCTAGAAGAATGGAAGATTGATTGAATGCTTCCTCACTACTCACTTTCCACTCTACGACCCCCTATAACTAACTCTGCCTCTCCCTTGGCAGGAAGTCAGACCAGCCGACTCCTAACAAGAGAGGAGGAATGGAATGGTAAGTCACATTCATGTTGCCAAATACTGCCAAGCATTCCCCATCTGCTGGTGTACAAAGTGCATGAAAGGTGAGATAATATGAATATTACAAATCATTACATTACTAACCAATTGTAATAGCAGTACCCCCAGGTCTGGGGTACTACACAGATACACACCACAAAATAAAATTGGTATTAGCCAACCTAGAATTTGTCCCTTTGCAGCTACACACACTGCCTCTATGCTCTTGATTTTCTGAATAGGCCAAAACGCAAAGAAGCTTAAACTTTGTCACAGAACACTTGACATGAAACCTCTTTAAGAAAATAATCACATAAATCACAATGAAAAATTACTTTATACAAGGGTACAAAGACGAAAGCCAATTTATTTGGCATATTAGAGAATGATATGGTGATGGAGGACCTGGTTATAGATTAGGTGAAGACCCTAGATTCATGTTACATCCCTTGATATACCATAGTAAGTCCCACCTGGAATGTCGAGAGTGCGTATATAATGAATGTGTTGCTATTGAGATCTTCACTGACCTCTCATGTCATGATTTAGTACAACAGAGTTGAGAAAAGGGATACCACAAACATTTTGAGTTCTTGCATATGGAGTATTGCATTAGGTGCCTTTGACAAATTTCTAGAAAACCTTTATGAAATGAACATGAGAAACAGAGGATAATATTGAAGGGGTCCAAATGTCTAACCAACAACGCTGCTCATGGAAGCTTTTGAAACAGTTGTGTGGGTGTGCTCACCTGTCTCTGGGAATCCCATATATACTGTACGTATATGTATCTGCATGAAGAGTAATGGCTTATGCTCACCCACCTCACTGGCCTGAAGTTATGTAAATTGGGAAGCCCACTTTTTTGTCAACTGTGAATGACAGCGTTTGGAGCCAACTAACTTACATTTATATCACTGTTCAGCATTTGTACAGAAGTCACTATTTACATGAATGTTAAACTTTCTAAACAGTCACTATTTCTCACTCAAGCGAGTATATGTGCAATACCTATTAATTATTTTGCTTCACCTGATCAAAGTAGCTGAGAAGATGAGAACATCCAAATGAGAATCTTTCATTGGCTGTCACATATTTCAAAGGACCCGAAAACCAAGTGAAGAAAATTTCATTATCTCTTTGTCATGTTACAAAATGTGCTAACGTTTTTCAAAAATGTACTAAATGAGACATTTGGTGCCTGTTTTATGCTGACATGTTGATTTGAATGGGGTCTGAAATCTTCGGTAAAATGCACAAATTGTCATTGTATGAAAAATACATTCTCTACCTACAATATCATGAAGAAGCAACTCAGTAAGTTCACATATATAATTTCTCTGCTTATTAAAGAGGTTGTCCATTTTTTTCTAGAAAAACTACTTTACCAGTTTACCCAGTGGTGTAAGAATGCAGTGCAGAGACTGACTCTGGCCCTATTAAAGGGAGTCTGTCACCTCCAAAATAGGTCTCTGTGTAAGCATATTCCCATGAAGGAAAGGTGTCCTGAGACATAACCATACCTTTCTTGTAAAAATTCACTAACCCTGGGAACACACCTGAGCGTTTTTCAGCGCTGAAAAACGTCCGCGCTGAAAAACGCTCAACATGTGAAAAGCCATGCATCCCTATGTGCATGGTTCACATGTCGGCGTTTTACAGCGCGGACGACCGCGCTGTAAAACGCCCTACGCGATTGCGTCGGCTGCCGTGACTATCGCGCGGCAGCACGCGCGATTTAACCCATATTCTATTATGGGAGCACGCATATGACGCGCGCTTCCATAAAACAGCCACTTCGCGGCAGAAGCGCGCATCATAGGCGCGCCCTGGGAACACGCGAAGTGTAATGTAATTACACTAATATAATTATAATTATAATATAATTATATACAGAAATAACATCAAATGGGATCTTTGCCGCAAGTGGTGGAAAGTCTAGTCAGGACTCTATGCTACAGGTCCATAATACACCTCCATGTGCCTCTGATCTCTGATCAGAGACATACAGTGGTGTCTTCAACACAGGATCAGGACAGTAGGCGTAAAAAAATGATGGTTACCATTAACTGTCTACAATCAGAGATCTTAAAAACTGTAATTGCATTTACATTATTTATTAAGTCTTTGCAATTGTCTAATATGCCTTATGTTTTAAAGGGGTTGTCTAATACTGATAACCTATCCTCAGGATAGGTCATCAGTATCTGATCGGTATCTGCTGATCAGCTGTTTAAAGAGACCATGGGCTCCTAGGCCATGTGATATCATGTTTGCTGGTCACATGGCCTAGGGATGGCTCAGTTCCATTTAAGTGATTCAAGTAATTCAAGTGAATGGAACTGAGCTGCAATACCAAGCACAGCCACTATACAATGGCCAGCGCTGTGTTTGGTAAGCTGCGCGAAAACCAAGGATAGGTTATTAGTATTTAAAACTCTGCCAACTCCTTTAATTCCTCACAGGTTTTAAGATCTCTGATTGTAGTTAGTGAATGATTACTTATGGATGTTGAAAATATTCCCTGGTGGTATATTGATCATGCAGGTTTACTTGTTGCGATTACTGTATGAGTCATTCCAATGGGGTCATCACAAAACTAGGACAGATTGAGCACCTGGAACTAAACAATGAATGTCCCCATTCAATTACAGCAAGCCGAGATGTCGAAAACTGCAAGGAATGACACATTGCCCATATATATGTGAACTCTACAGACACAGAGCCCAAGAATTTCCTCATCATTACAAGAATAGAATTTCCACATGAATGTACAGTAACGTTTCGTCGATTCCCTGTGACTCAGTGATCAATGTCTAATGTTTTTCATCTACTGCTTACATTTGCAGATTTCATTAACATTCGAAAAAGCTGGATGTAAATGGAGTCAACTATTTGTTTCCAGAAGTCGCTGGCCAGCATAATTACCCAGAATTCTGGAGTATACAGCAGCTTAATGAGATCTTAGCAGCTTAGTAAATGTGCAAAATGAATACTTTTAATATGGAAACAGCCTGAAGAAATCATAGAATTTGAATAATTTGCTGCTTAAACAACTTCAGCAATTTAGTAAATAGCCCCCCGTCCTGTTGAATCATGAAAACTATTAATAAATAATAATTATTCGCCATTAAAGTTTGGCTATGGAATAAAATGAAGGTATATAAGTCAAGATGAAGTTTTAATATCCGCGTTTAAGTTCTATTACTCTTTTTATACTGAGCCATCTGCTGCCCACTAACAATATAAACGCCCGGCGAATGAGCGTCGTTTGGATGATCACCTACACAGGGGACAAATATCAGGAACAGGCATTTGTACAAACGTTTATCCTCAATAATTGTCCCGATCTTCGGCCCATGTATCAGCAAAATTTTAAACTTTGCTTTGGATGAGGAAGGGGAGGAACACAAGAAGACAATAAGGGCATCTGTCAGCAGATTTGTACCTAGGAGCAATGGGGGTGTTACCGTTACACCTGAAGGCTCTGCTCTCTGTGCAACTGCCACGTCCTCTTCTGATTGACAGGGCCAGGCAGATGTGATGATGTTTTCACTACCTGACCCTGTCAATTAAAGTGCAGAGGGCGCAGCAGTTGCAGAGAGAGCAGAGCCTTTAGGTGTAACGGCAACGCCCCTGTTTCGCCTAGAGGCTCATTTTTATATATTAAAATGAATTCCGACATCCCCTTTAAGAATTTTGAATCAATGAAGCAACATTTCTTTGCTTTCAAATGTATTCAAAGTATTTTGCAAATACTACAGGCTTCTCTGTCCAAATTTTATACTTTTTACATCTATCAAGGCAATTCCCATCGACACAGAGTAAAAAAAAATCCCTTTGTAATTATAAATGAGTATCTGTATCTAGTCTTATTTTCAGACTGTTCTTTCTTCATAAGATGAATAAAAGAGAACTCAACATGCGATTCTTGCCAACTATATATAACAGAAAAAAAAAAAAGAAAACTTAAGAAAAGCATGTCTTCCAATTTGCTGTCAATCCACCATCTCAGGAGGCCCAGGAAATATGTTTAACATAATTTTTTTTTAACTTTGCCTTTTAATTATTAAAAAATGGTTTGACTAACTTTCCACAACTTTGAATGTCTTTATTCTCTGAGAAGATTCCCATGTTGTTCTTTGGTAGCAACCAGCGTTTCTGTCTCGAAAATGCAAGACTCTTAATATTTCATACAGTTTACATTCCAGTTTTTGAAAACAATGAACAATTTATTTACCCTTTAAACAGATGAGTGGATGGATACAATACTGTAAGTCATAGTGTAATAAATATGTTATAATTTCTAAGATTGACACTTTATAAAATCTGAGATTATAATACACAACAAGGCATACAATAAAGGGTTTCAAATATCCTATAAAGGAAATCTTACTTATCTGAGCAGGTTTCCCATTTAGGGAGACTACAAAGAGTGTAATTTCTATCAGGAGGGACTTCGATACATGCAGACAGGTCATTTATTTCACTGGGACCTTCATCATGCGATATTTAACCTGTGATGGCAATGCTTGGAAATAGAACAGTTGCGCAAGTGTCTATAGTTGATTGTGGGCGATCTCTGTGGGGAAACAATTTAAAGGGGTTTTCCAATACGTTAGGTCTCTTTGCACTGCCCAATAATCGGCCTGTTTAAAGGTGTCGCCGATTAACTGATGAACGAGTGAAATGCTTTTCATCGGGTAAAAGATCATTGGTACAGTCACCTAACTGATTTGTCTATGCAGCACTTTGCTGCCCAAAAAACAAATTATTCTGTATGGGGATGAGCTTTCATATTAGCATCATCAATTTCAGATCACTGAGGGTCCAAAAGCAGACGCCCCCACCGATCAAGTGTTTCAGGTAGTGACCGATGCCATACAATATACAGTGGACAGAGCCTCACGCACAGGGTTCCATTCACTATGTAAAGGCTATGTTGGGGTACTGCAGCTTGGTTCTCATTCAAGGAGCTGAGCTACGCTACACTGGCACTGGAAACAATAGAGAAAATGGAGCCCTCCATCCACTGTATAATTTATGATGCTAGTGACTACTCGAAATAGCTGATGGGTGGGGTGCCCTCTGATCTGATATTGATGACCTATTCTGAGGATCGGCCATCTGTATCTAAGTACTGTGAACCCCCTTTAAGATCAGATCATCATCAGATGACTAGGGTTGAGTGAACCCGAACTGCAAAGTTCAGGTTCGTACCGAACTTTGCGAGTTCGGGTACCCAGACCCAAACCCAGACTTTTTCACAGACAAAGTGAAACCAAAATAGTGTGTCAGATCACTCATGTGTAATGAGTCTTTCAGACCTTCTAACACCAGTCACAGGTGTGACATACACGTTCGGGTTCGGTGTTGGGTGATTTTATTATATTCTTTTATAACATGGTATAACAACGGAAAATAATAGCATTATTAAGACAGAATTCCTAAATAAAATGGCCATTGAGTGGTTAAAATATTTTTTTTTTAAATCACCTCATCCACTTGATCGAGCAGCCGGTATCCTCTTCTTTCTTCTTTCTACAATACCTGCAAAAGGACCTGCAATGATGTCACCGAGCTCACCACATGGTAAGCGTGGTGACGTCATCACAGGTTCTGCTGAATGAAGATAGAAGGACGTGCGGTAACGTCACTGCGCTCACCACATGTTGATCGTGGTGATGTCATTGCAGGTCCTTTTGCAGGTCCTGCAGAAAGAAGAAAGAAGAGAATACCAGCTGCGCGATCAAGTGGATGAGGTGAGATTTTTTATTATTTTTATCCCCTCAATGGCCATTTTATTTAGCATTCTGTCTTAAGAATGCTATTATTTTCCGTTATAACCATGTTATAGCGGAAAATAATAAAGTGAAGTTCGGGTCCCCATTGATTTTAATGGGGTCCGGGTTCGGGTTCGGTGTTCGGGTCCCGAACCTGAACTTTGACCTGAAGTTCGTCCAAACCTGGCGAACCCGAACTTCACTGTGTTCGCTCATCCCTAGTTGTGGTGTCTTGGGAGGGGGCACTGTGCAGCTCCACAACACTAATTGGGACGAGACCAACAATAGTTTAGTTCAATTAGCAACATAAGAGCTGCACAGAACTAACTACCTACTCAGTACATACTGTGCTGAACATGCACTATTTTTGCCTGTATTATTTTGTCCAAAAACAGGTCACTGAGTGTGGCAAGTATTGCATCTTAGCCTCATTCACATTAAACATATTTTCCCTCTAATCTCATATAACCCTCAAGAACAAGTTAATAATGATGCACATCACAGAAAGTATTGAACACATGACAATAACAAAAATAAGGTGGATAAAGAAAAGCTTACCTATGAGAAATAGGATATAGTTTATTGCATGTTGTAACATCTCTTAATGTAACTGTCCATATAAAACAAACCCAAGTTGATTTATTGTAAAATCAGACACCCCAGCCATTTTTAAATCAGGGTAAAATACAGGGTGGCCACAAAAAAGTAGTTTGCCTCCAATGTCTCCAAATCAAACTGCCTAATAGTAAATCTGTCTTAGTTGTCCATAGCAATCAATTAGAGCAGTGTTTCCCAACCAGTGTGCCTCCAGCTGTTGCAAAACTACAACTCCCAGCATGCCCGCACAGCAAAAGGCTGGGAGTTGTAGTTTTGCAACAGCTGGAGGCACACTGGTTGGGAAACACTGAATTAGAGCTCAGCTTTAATTTTTTCAGAGCCCTGTAGGAGACTGATTTATTATTCAGTTTGATAGAAATGGCATATTGTGTCAGAAAGATGGTGTACTCCCTGCAAGAGCGAATATTTGAGAAGAGACAACAGCTCCCCTTGTCTGAACACTGTTTGTGTAGATTAAATTAAATTAAATGATCTGGACTGACATTCTGCTGTTTGGCCACAAGATGCCACAGTTTCCGAAACATAGCTACAGACTGCATATATTTCCATAGTCATGAGAGGTGGAGTTACACAGAATCTGGAGAGGAAGAGAAAGGGAGCAGCCATCTTAGAGGGAGCAGATACTGAGGAACTGTCTCAACAGAGGATTTGATGCCATCCAGGTATGAGAGCATCCTTCAGTGACCAGAACTGTGGCTGAGTGGAGTACAATTATTATTATTGTGTACAAGACCCTGATCCTGACCAGAGGAAGGAGAATTGCTTCCAAGAACATTGATGAGAGCTGAGGAGCAAAGCTACATATACTGCGGGACTGCATGCTTTTTGGATAGGCACTTGTTCTGTTCAGAGTCACCAGCGGAGGCAGAGCAGACCCGGGTTGGTAAGATTGTGCACGTTCAGTTTAACATCTGTTGTGGGTAAACTGTTTGAAGGTTTTCTGAGAGATGCTATTTTGGAGTATCTCAATGAAAATAAGCAAATAACGCCATATCAGCATGGCCTCCAGAGGGATCAGTCATACCAAACAAATTTAATCAGCTTCGATGAGGAGGTAAGTTGTAGACTTGACAGCACCGAATCAATGGATTTCATATATCTGGACTTCTCCAAAGCATTTGACACTGTACATCATAAAAGGTTAGTATATAAAATGAGGATGCTCGGACTGGCAGAAAATGTCTGTATGTGGGTAAGTAACTGGCTGAGTGACAGAAAACAGAGGGTGGCTATTAACGGTTTCAGATTGGGTCACTGTCACTAGTGAGGTACCTCAGGGGTCAGTATTGGGCCCTATTCTCTTCAATATATTTATTAATGATCTTGTAGAAGGCTTGCACAGTAAAATATCTATTTTTGCAGATGACACTAAACTGTGTAAAGTAATTAACACTGAAGAAGACAGTTTTCTGCTACAGAGGGATCTGGATAGATTGGAGGCTTGGGCAGAGAAATGGCAAATGAGGTTTAACACTGACAAATTTAAAGTTATGCCCCTGGGAAGGAATAATGCAAGTCACCCGTACATATTAAATGGTAAAACACTCGGTAACACTGACATGGAAAAGGATCTAGGAATTTTAATAAACAGTAAATTAAGCTGCAAAAACCAGTGTTAGGCAGCTACTGCCAAGGCCAATAAGATAATGGGTTGCATCAAAAGGGGCATAGATCCCTGTGATGAGAACATAGTCCCACCACTTTACAAATCACTAGTCAGACCACACATGGAGTACTGTGTACAGTTCTGGGCTCCTGTGAAAAAGGCAGACATAGCAGAGCTGCAGAGGGTTCAGAGGAGGGCAATTAAAGTAATAACTGGAATGGGGAAACTACAGTACCCTGAAAGATTATCAAAATTAGGGTTATTCACTTTAGAAAAAAGATGACTGAGGGGAGATCTAATAACTATGTATAAATATATCAGGGGTCAGTAGAGAGATCTCTCCCATCATCTATTTATCCCCAGGACTGTGACTGTGACGAGGGGACATCCTCTGCGTCTGGAGGAAAGAAGGTTTGTACACAAACATAGAAAAGGATTCTTCACTGTAAGAGCAGTGAGACTATGGAACTCTCTGCCTGAGGAGGTGGTGATGGTGAGTACAATAAAGGAATCCAAGAGGGGACTAGATGTATTTCAGGAGTGTAATAATATTACAGGTTATAGCTACTAGAGAGGGGTCGTTGATCCAGGGAGTTATTCTGATTGCCTCATTGGAGTCAGGAAGGAATTTTTTTCCCCTTAAGTGGGGAAAATTGGCTTCTGCCTCACCGAGGTTTTTTGCATTCCTCTGGATCAACTTGTAGGAAACAGGCCGAACTGGATGGACAAATGTCTTTTTTCGGTCTTATTTACTATGTTACTATGTTACTATGACTGTCACTGTGACGAGGGGACATCCTCTGCGTCTGGAGGAAAGAAGGTTTGTACACAAACATAGAAGAGGATTCTTTAAGGTAAGAGCAGTAAGACTATGGAACTCTCTGCCTGAGGTGGTGGTGATGGTGATTACAATAAAGGAATTCAAGAGGGGCCTGGATGTATTTCTGGAGTGTAATAATATTTCAGGCTATAGCTACTAGAGATGGGTCGTTGATCCAGGGAGTACTTCTGATTGCCTGAATGGAGTCGGGAAGGAATTTTTTACTCCTCTTAAGTGGGGAAAATTGGCTTCTACCTCACAGGGTTTATTTTTTTGCCTTCCTCTGGATCAACTAGCAGGATGACTGGCCGAACTGTATGGACAGATGTCTTTTTTCGACCTTATGTACTATGTTACTATGTTACCTCATAACAGTGTTGGTGCCTAGAGACTGAGACCAGGCATGTAGTTAGTTAGATAGGGTCTCTGTTTGTGTCAGGCCACAAGTGTTGCTATTATTCATTGCAAGGACTCCATAATTTAAAAGGACATTTCACACTGGAGAGCTGATAAACTTCCCACAAACTCAAGCCAGGCTGACGTTTTGCTACGAAGGAATACTCAGGCATATGCTACAAGACCAGTTATGGGAGGGGGAATACTGTAGAGCTTTGTAAGATTATAAGCTGTTGTCACCGCAGGCTAGCCTGCACCATGCACTTATACAGTTATTCTTGTTTTTTTAGGGTAATAACAGGTAAGGTGTGGCAGTGTAGTTGTGTAAATTACCACACTTTCCTTCTGCATCCATCGGAGGATGCCGTGCACAAGGGTCTCTGCCTTTGGGCTGGGTGTATGTAAATTTATTGTATGTTCCCAGCATTTGTGGTTGTGTTCATTACTACGTGTAAGTAAAATTCTGTTTTGGCAAGAGCTGGTGGTGGAGTTGTTTTCCTTGTTTGTGACTTCGCTGTATCCTTGGGAGCCCAACCCGGTACACAGCTTAAAAATAGTGATTGTGGAAGGCTATGTGCAAAGCAAATCGATTAAAGGGGTTGTCCCACAAAAAATATTCTACAGTTTTCAAACCAGCACCTGGATCTGAATACTTTTGTAATTGCATGTAATTGAACATTTTGTATAGCTACTGAGTTATTTAATAAAATGTATCTATATCGTGCCACTTAATTTCTTATTTCTTTGACCTGCTCATTAAGAAGGCCACACATGCTCAGTTTCATCTTTCAACTGCCTCCTGAGCTGTGATAGGGAGAGCATGGACACTCCTCCTGAGCTGAAGCAGAAAAGACACTCCCCTTGAGCTGTCAGCTAGATATAAATCTAGCCAAGCAATGAATGGGAAGATCTCGGGATTCATATGAGGTACAGGGCTGGTTCTAGATTTGTTAGAAAGAGATTGCCCTGGACTATATGATGTTAGATTTTAATTTTTTACATTATTCAATATTAATGAGATAACCCCTTTAAGGGTGGGTTCAAATCAGTGTTACGAATTCCGTTATTGTTTTCCATTGTTATAATGGAAAATAACAGAATTTGTAAGATGGAATTCAAAATGGAAATCTTTAGAGGCATTCCATTTTGATTCGCCATAATCAGTGATAAGCAGCATAGGCAATATTCGAATTCGTGATATTTCACGAATTTTTGGCCGAATATTCGCCATAAATTTTCAAATTCAAAACTTTGTGATCACTAGTCATTATTTAATTGATTGCGAAAATCGGTAATGTAATATATTTGCGATAAAAATTAGCGATTAGAATATTCGCGATCAACAGTAAGGGGTAGGCAACTTTCCTATTGGTTGCTATGGATGTTGCTAAGTGTCAATATTCATGATAAATTCACGATTAGAATATTCGCGATCAACACTATTCTCTAATACGAATATATAGCCCTATTTTCTAAATATTGTGAATTCTCGAAGTGGCGATATTTGAATATTCGCGCTCAGTCATAACAGAGGTCTATGGGCAAGCAGAACGGATCTGTCTGGTTTCCGTTATCCAGCACAGAAAAGAAAGTCCTGCCGGCTGTGTAAATCTGTGCTATGGCCTTTTCTTTTTTAGGATCAGAGGGGTTCCAGAGGTGCTATGCCATATAAAATGGGTATACCACCTTAAAATAGATACTGTATAATTAGTTCCAATGAAAGACTCTAATAATATATTACCTGTAAAAGTAAACCGTATGCAAGGTGACCCAAAAAAAAGTAGTCTGTCTACAACGATAGTATGACAAGACAAGTAAGATTACTTTCACACTAGCGTTTTTATTTTCCGGCTTTGAGTTCCGTCGTCAGGGCTCAATACCGGAAAAAAAACGCTTGTTTTCTCCTAATCCATTCTGAATGGAGAGAAATACGTTCAGGATGCATCAGGATGTCTTCAGTTCAGTCACTGTACAGCGTTTAGGATGGAGATAATACCACAACATGCTGTGGTTTTATCTCCATCCAAAATGCTGGAACACTTGCCGTAATAATAATGCATTGCAAGATCCGTTTTTCCGGTCTGCGCATGAGCAGACCTTTGAAAATGTAAAAAAATAAAAACAACTGATCCATTTCTCCGGATGACAAACAGAGAGATTGATCCTTTCTTGCAATGCATTTGTGAGACGGATCCGCATTCAGATCCGTCTACAAATGCTGTCCGTTTGCATGCAGATTGCCGAATCCGGCAGGCAGTTTTGGCGACGGAATTGTTTGCCGGATTTCTCTGCCGCAAGTGTGAAAGTAGCCAAAGTGGATTGTTTTTTGGAAATTACCCACAAGTCACAAAAGATGCTGAAAGTGGTCCCCGTTCAGTTTGTCCCCGTTCACGTCTATGAATCTTTGGGTGTGATGGATTATGTTGGCTAATACTGCTTGCAGCTCTTCAGCAGTGATGCTGGGAATACTGTTTGTGATGTTTTCCATGAGGTCATCCGGGATGTGGATTGGTAGCGTACACTTTCTGTTTTAAATTTATCGGTGGCCCTTTGCTCACAGTTTGTTACTCTATAAACAGTGCATGAAGGGGCAGCACAGTGGCTCAGTGGTTAGCACTGGTGCTTTGCAGTGCTGGGGTCCTAGGTTCAAAACACAGCAAGTACATTATCTGCATGGAGTTTTCATGTTCTCCCCGTGTTTGCGTGGGTTTCCACCAGGTACTCAGGTTTCCTCCCTCACTCCAAAGACAAACATTAAGCTATCCCATATAGCAGGGCTATATAAGTGTGTCAAAAAAAAATATGTTGTCTCATCTTGTTAGAAAAAGCAGGATATTTTTTCTTCTGGTATTGGTTGAAAAACTATTCACCAGTTCAGTTAAATTGCGGTATTCATAGTTGTTTAAAGAAAATTGGGCTCACTGTTTGTGTTCCTCACACTGTGCACCAAACGCCAATTTTCTAGTTGTGAAGTGGTGTTTTGGGAGTCAAATGAGGATTTTCAGCGGACCAGTACCTCGTATTCTGGGAACTTACATGACCTGATAAATTAAACCAAGCTCTGTCTGTCATGAAGTACAGTGATGGTCCAAAGTCTGTCAGCAATCATTGTCAGCAACTAAGTCCAGTAATTTACGCATTTAGCTTTGTCAGTTCCTGCGCACACATTATTCAGTTTCAGGTTCAGAGATTTCAGCACTCGCTGACACGTCATTTGTGATACACCAACTTGCCTTAATATTTGCCAGTATGATGCCATTTCTGAACCAGACTCTAAATACAACTTTTAGCTGGTGGTTTTGTTCCTGGGTACTTGTAAGCAAAGGTCTCTTAGGTTTCCTTAAAGGGGTTATCCCATGAATAATGTAAAAAATGAAAATCAGATATCATATAGCCCAGGACAATCTTTTTCAAACAAATCTTGAATCAGCCCTGTACCTCATATGAATCCCGAGATCTCCCCATTCATTGCTTGGCTAGATTTATATCTAGCTAACAGCTCAAGGGGAGGGTCTTTTTTGCTTCAGTTCAGAAGGCGTGTCTTAGCTCTCCCTATCACAGCTCAAGAGGCAGTTGAAAGTTGAAACTGAGCATGTGCGGCCTTCCTAATAAGCCGGTCAAAGAAATAAGAAATTAAGTGGCACTATACAGATACATTTTATTAAATAACTCAGTAGCTATACAAAATTTTTAATTACATGCAATTAAAAAAGTATTCAGATCAAGGTGCTGGTTTGAAAACTGTAGAATATTTTTCGTGGGACAACCCCTTTAATAGTGTATGGTAAACTGAAAATAAACTTAAGCGTAATCTAAACTTAATCTAACTCTAATGTTATCTATTTTTTATTATACAACAATGCATTTAATGTCCTTATTCCAGAATACACTTTATATTATGCCAAAGTATTTGACCACTCTGGTCCTTACCCATTTTACAATATGATTAAATACAATATAAATTATGTAAGGAAACAGGCTACCTACAGTAGTCACAAATCTTTTACCTTGTCTAAACTATGTTTTCAATGGTCTAAAGTATTCTCAGGATTCTCATCACTTAGTTTGTCCCTTGGGCAATATTCTAATAATATACTCCAAGCATCATTTGATGAAATAAGGCCATTTATCAGGCAAACAATTTCACAATGTCCTGGACAAAAGTTCAACAGGTAAAAAAAATATAGCAATAAATCTAAGTATAAACGGTAAGAGTACAATATATCATTTTAACAGGAAATGTTAAAACAGCTTCAGAATGTTTCCGTAAAAGAACCACAATTGGCATCACCACAGTAAGTGTTTCTTTCTGTCCTAGCTGAGCTGAATGATTAGCTGATAAATGAAATATATCAAAGTTTATACATATAATTCATAAAATTGCTGTTAATAAAAATAATAAAACTTTACATGAATAATAATATTGATAATTAGTGTTAAGCAAAGTGAGCTTTGGATCATAGATCCAAAGACTCTTAGGTCAAAATGGTGAATGACTTCAGACTTCGATTTTTAAACTTGAAAACCATTTTGAAACTTGAATCCGAAGTCAGCTTTGGTTCCAGCTGGTACCTTGGTACTAAAGCTGACTTCGGATTCAAGTTTTAAAATGTTTAAAAATTGAAGTCCGAAGCTATTCATCAAAGCCTCATGAGACTTTGAAGATAACGACTTTCACCTCTCCGGAACCCATACATTTGAATGCTGTATGGAGACGGATCTCTGTACAGCAAACAAAGTTTTGAGCAAAGTGACTTTGGACCTATGATCCGAAGCTTGCTTCGCTCAACACTATTGATAATCGTGGAGGCTTTGTGATCTCCTTTATAGTCCAGTGAAGTCACGTTCAACAGTCACAGGCTTTTGTGCAGTTCAGTCCCATTCAAGTAAAAGGGTTGAGGCTGCAATATCAAGCACAGCCACTATACAATGTATGGCGCTGTGCCTGGTATGCTCTGAGGCTGCGACCTCTTCAAATAGCTGATCATTGGGTGTGCGGGAAATAGATATTGATGACTTATTCTGAGGATAGGTCATCAATATTGTACTCACAGAAAAAAAAATACTTAGCAATAGTGGAGGGGAAAGTATTATTATTTTTAAATGCATCAGCATTAGAGTTTTTTCAAAATTCATTTCAGGTCAAATTACAGTAGCATCCAATTAGCATTAGAGATGATCGAATAGAAGTGGAATTCGATCCGAATTTCAGGAAAAGTTCAATTAGTCCCAAAGTTTCCTCATACTTTTTGGTAATGAATTGCATTTTTTCCTAAAATAGCTGCTGCACATGTTAGAACATGGAGCTAAGAACTCTGGAAACGAGGGATCACCCACAATGCCAAGCATGCAGCCAATCAGCAGCCAGCAAGCCCCTGTGAGCCCTATAAATAGCCTCAGCCACCTTGGTTTCTGCCATTTTCCAGTGTACTTAGTACAGGAAGAGATTTAACAGCCGCTAGGGACAGTGTTAGGTAAGACTCTATTCTGCAAAAAAAAACTATTGAGAAGTAGTGTTGGGCGCGAATATTCGAATCGCAAACTTTAATCGCGAATATCGAGAATTCGCGAAGATTCAGAATATAGTGCTATATATACGTATTCACAAATATTCTAGATTTTTTTTTCCTCTGAACCCTTGATCCCTCACTGCTTCCTGCTTGTGGGCCAATGAGAAGGCTGCCTTTGTGTGTGAAGAATGTCTTTGTCTGAGCTTAGCAACATCCCTAGCAACCAACAGGAAAGTTGCCTACCCCTTTACTATATAAGAACCTCCCCAGCAGCCCTTTTCCAAAGTTTCTTTTCAGTTCTGAGAGACAGCAATGTCATTGCTGTGCTCTGTGCTTGGTGTGTCACATTACATTAGATAGTTAGCTTATATATATAATACAGATAGTTAGTGGGAGATAGTCAGTGAAGGTTAGTTAGTGATATAGTGTAGCTGATGGGTTCCAGTGCAAGGTGTTAGGTAGTGTGATAGGTTCAGCTGTCCATACATACATGCTACAGGCAAGTTCACAACAATATGTATTTTACCAATCAGTAATATGTAGTCAGACCTGCTAAAATGTGAAGTTGCAGGTATTGCGCAAAAATATGCGCCTCATTAATTGCCGATTTGCAAAATCGCTAATATATCTATATATATATGTCAGATGAAATGCAGAATGTAAAAGTAAATTCCCCATTAAAAGTGCCCTGTCTGACCCAGGAAGAAGTACAACAGCGACTCAAAAAGATTAAAATAGACAAATCACCAGGACCGGATGGCATACACCCCCATATCCTAAGGTAATTAAGAAATATCATAGCCAGACCTTTTATTTCTGATATTTACGGACTCTATACTGACAGGGAATGTTCCACAGGATTGGCGCATAGCAAATGTGGTGCCAATATTCAAAAAGGGTCCAAAAACAGAGCCTGGAAAGTTAAACTTACCTGCCTATACACCTGTTGTTGGTAAACTGTTTGAAGGGTTTCTAGGAAATGCTATCTTGGAGTATCTCAATGAAAATAAGCAAATAACGCCATATCAGCATAGCTTCATGAGGGATCGGTCATGCCAAACGAATTTAATCAGTTTCTATGAGGAGGTAAGTTCTAGACTTGACAGAGGCGAATCAATGGATGTCGTATATCTGGACTTCTCCAAAGCATTTGACACTGTACCTCATAAAAGGTTAGTATATAAAATGAAGATGCTCGGACTGGGAGAAAATGTCTGTAAGTGGGTAAGTAACTGGCTGAGTGACAGAAAACAGAGGGTGGTTATTACCAGTACACACTCAGATTGGGTCACTGTCACTAGTGGGGTACCTCAGTAGAGATGTCCCGGCGAACAGTTCCCAGCGGACATGGCATGTTTGCGTCCGCCGCGGCGGATGAACATATGCGATGTTCGGTTCGCCCCTATACGTCATCATTGAGCAAACTTTGATCCTGTACCTCATAGTCAGCAGACACATTCCAGCCAATCAGCATACCCTCCCTCCCAGACACTCCCACCTCCTATCAAAAAGACAGCATCAATCTTAGATTCATTCTGAAGCTGCAGTGTTAAGCCCCATTCACACTTCACAATTCTGCGGAATGGATGCGGACCTATTCATTGTGAATGGGGCCGGAAGTGATGCTCCGCAAAAGATAGAGCATGTCCTATTCTTGTCCGCAGCCTGTGGACAAGAATAGGCATCTCTATGGGTAGTGCCGGCATGGTGTGTTGCGGATCAGCAACTTGCGTATCTGGAACACACTACGGATGTCTGAATGGGGCCTTAGAGCAGGGAGAGTGCTGCTGCTGATGAATTAATAGGGAAGGCGTTAGCTAGGCCAGTGTTCTGTGTCCACTCCAGTCCTCAATGACTCATCTGCGGTAAGGACATCGTCCTGAAAGCACCCCAAAAAGCCCTTTTTAGAGCTGGTACATCAGTCTGCTTTTTTTTTCTTATCTATATATATATATATATATTGCAGTTGCCTGCCCGTGTGTGAGAGGCCACAGGCCCACAGACTGTACTTTGCAAACTGCCAGTGCCCACCACTCATATCGGGTGGCACAGTACCTTGCAGATAAAAAAGTCATTTAACTTCTACCCTTTAATATAATTGCAGTTGCCTGCCAGTGTGTGTCAGGCCCACTGACAGTACTGTGCCCACTGCCAGTGCCCACCACTCATATCGGGTGGCACAGTACCTTACAGATAAAAGTCATTTAATTTTTACCCTTTAATATAACTGCAGTTGCCTGCCAGTGTGTGTCAGGCCCACAGACTGTACTGTGCCCACTGCCCACCACTCATATAGGGTGTCACAGTACATTGCACGGCGCACACGCAGTGGCCTAAAATTCAAACGAACCGGTCCGAGCGTCGTTCTTTTTCCATCTCCCGGTTCCAAAAATCTATTCACTACACTGGCCCTGGCCCTAATAAGGGACAAAACAGAGATTAAACTGATAGGAATAGTACTTAGTTAACACTAGTTGCATTGGTGGCAAATTCCATTGCAAGTGCCCAAAATTAGAAGGAAGTGGACATTGCAAGCTTTTTTCTCTATCTCCCCATGCAAGGATTTAATTCAATACAAGTCCCCTGATAGGGGACTTAACAAAAATTAAAATGTTAAGAATAGTAGTTCACACTATTTGTATTGGTGGCACAGTACATTGTGCGGCGCACGCGCAGTGCCCCAGATTGGAAGTAAGAGGACTGACCAATCATCTTTTTCCATCTCCCCGTTCCTAAAATCTATTTGATACACGTTCCCTGATAGGGGACATAACAGGGATTAAACTGATAGGAATAGTACTACTTAACACACCACTCATATAGGGTGGCACAGTACATTGCACGGCGCACGAGTAGTGCCCCAAATTGGAAGGAAGAGGACCGACCAACCATCTTTTTCCATCTCCTGGTTCCTAAAATCTATTCTATACACCGGCCCCTGATAGGGGACAAAACAGAGACTAAACTGGTAAGAACATATTTTTTTAATTTAAAAAAAAGAGGACAGCCTCTGCGGAGCTTTGTATTTTTTGGCCGCGTTACTGAACGCTCATGCACAATGGCTGTAGGCTCATGAATCCTTTTGCGGAGGTGACAAACCTGGTCAGTCAAACCCAAGGCAACATCATTGACCTCATCCCATATGCGTTTTTTCTGGAGCGTGTGCTGCGAAGAGTGTTGAATCAGGCCGCACGGTGTCCATATTAGGACATCGTCAGACGTCATCCCAAACTCCGTCAAGCATCAGGCAAAATCATCAGGTCTCTCCTCATCAAACTTGTGCCGATCCAAACTGCCCATGCTTCAGACAAACGCTATGCCATCACGTCAGCCAAACTGCTGTGCCCATCACACATCATCCTCACACTCAGACAAACTCCTTCTTCCTCAGCTGTCAGACAACGATGTCCTCGTCAGACCTCAGTCCTCAGGACAACTCATCCCTCAGCTGTCAGCAAGCGTTCCTCCTCAGCTCAGAATGCACATCACACGCTGTCAGCCGCTCTCCTTCATCATCTCAGGCAAACTCCGTCAGTCATCTCTCAGATGCCTGCTTCATGCTCGCTCATCTGTTGAGCTGACGCTGACACTGTCCAATCAGCATTAGTACAGCTCAGAGACCCTGCTGCTGATTGGACAGTGTCAGCGCCAGCTCAACAGGTGGGGCGGGGAAAGAACGGGAGCGAGCACAGGGGGCGGGGCTACATTCTTTGAGAGGACGACTGACGGAGTTTTGCCTGAGGGAGTTATGGATGAAGGAGGAGCGGCTGACAGCGTGTGGTGTGACATCTGAGGTAGTAGGGAGATTTTCCTGAGGGCTGAGGGAGGACACACTTTGGCTTGACAGCTGAGGGATGAGGGAGTTTGTCCTGAGGACTGAGGTCTGACAGAGGACATCGTTTGTCTTGACAACTGAGGGAAGAAGGAGTTTGTCCTGAGGTGTGAGGGAGGATGGAGTGTTGTGTGATGGAGCACAGCAGTTTTGGCTGACGTGGGATGGAACATAACGTTTTGTCTGAAGCATGAGGCAGTTTGGGATGCGGACGCACAAAGTTTGATGTGAGGGAGGAGACCTGATGGATTTTTGCCTGATGCTTGATGGAGTTTGGGATGACGTCTGACGATGTCCTAATATGGACACCGTAAGGCCGTAAATGAGCATGAAGAGGAAGAGTTGTGGTCACCATCACCACCAGAAGCAGCCTTGTCGTCGTCGATTGCTGGATCTGCGGCAACGCAGAGAGAGGAGTTTGAAGAAGAGGAGTCAGAGGATGGAGGGGGCTTTGAGGAGGTGGAAGACCAACCACAGCAGGCGTCCCAGGGGGCTTGTTGTCACCTTTCAGGGACCCTTGGTGTTGTACGTGGCTGGGTGGAGGAAGAGACCTTCAATGACGTCAGTGAGGACAAGGAACGGGACATGGCTAGCTTGGTATCCAACCTTGTGCAAATGGGGAATTTCCGGTTGTGTAAATGGACTGTTTGCGGTTGCGTGCGGTGCGTTAAACGGGGCTTTTGGTCTGTCACTGTGAAGCAGGAGTAACCCTTACACTACCTGATCGATACAACATCATACCTGATTGTATAAACACACTGGATGTTTTAAAGCACGTTATTCCAAACAATATTAGGAATGTTAGGTGATTTATGCCCTTTATGGATTAAAACCCGACTCTGCGTCAACTACGTAATTTTCCATGGGATTTTTACCATGGATCCCCCTCCGGCATGCCTATAGTCCAGGTGTTAGTCCCCATGAAACAACTTTTCCATCACTATTGTGGCCAGAATGAGTCCCTGTGGGTTATAAAATTTGCCTGCCTATTGAAGTCTATGACGATTCGCCTATTCACGAACAGAAAAGTTTATGTTCGCGACATCTCTATACCTCAGAGGTCAGTATTGGGCCCTATTCTCTTCAATATATTTATTAATGATCTTGTAAAAGGCTTGCACAGTAAAATATCAATTTTTGCAGATGACACTAAACTTTGTAAAGTAATTTACACTGAAGAGGACAGTTTTCTGCTACAGAGGGATCTGGATAGATTGGAGGCTTGGGCAGAGAAATGGTAGATGAGGTTTAACATTGACAAATGTAAAGTTGTGCACATGGGAAGGATATAATGCAAGTCACCCGTACATTTTAAATGGTAAAACACTCGGTAACACTGACATGGAAAAGGATCTAGGAATTTTAATAAACAGCAAACTATGCTGTAAAATAGTAAAATAATAGCCCTACCACTTTACAAATCAATAGTCAGACCACACTTGGAGTACTGTGTACAGTTCTGGGCTCCTGTGAACAAGGCAGGCATAGCAGAGTTGGAGAGGGTTCAGAGGAGGACAACTAAAGTAATAACTGGAATGGGGCAACTACAGTACCCTGAAAGATTATCAAAATTAGGGTTATTCACTTTAGAAAAAAGACAAATGAGGGGAGTTCTAATAACTATGTATAAATATATTAGGGGTCAGTACAGAGATCTCTCCCATCATCTATTTATCCCCAGGACTGTGACTGTGACGAGGGGACATCCTCTGCGTCTGGAGGAAAGAAGGTTTGTACGCAAACGTAGAAAAGGATTCCTCACGGTAAGAGCAGTAAGACTATGGAATGCTCTGCCTGAGGAGGTGGTGATGGTGAGTACAATAAAGAAATTCAAGAGGGGACCGGATGTATTTCTGAAGTGCAATAATATTACAGGCTATAGCTACTAGAGAGGGGTCGTTGATCCAGGGAGTTATTCTGATTGCCTGATTGGAGTCGGGAAGGAATTTTTTTCCCTTATGTGAGGAAAATTGGCTTCTGCCTCACAGGGTTTTTTTGCCTTCATCTGGATCAATTTGTAGGAAACAGGCCGAACTGGATGGACAAATGTCTTTTTTCGGTCTTATATACTATGTTACTATGTAAATATTCGCAAAATATCGCCATTCGGCAGGAGTCGCAGCAACAAGCCTTAGCTCCCAGTGTTATCTAGCGGTCGTGTCTTAACCAGCAACCCAGCGGTGCTTGAATGGTTGACTCGGTCTTCTACTTCGTTGAAAATGACATCAGACACCCCAGCCAAGAGTTGGTGGGTTCCTCTGACACGACGCTTAGTTGGCATGACCCGGGAGCAGGCCCTGTTCCCTCAGCTCGAGAACTATTATATGCCGTAGGCTTGGCTACTGCCAAGATCTGGAGGAGAAATCCGCTGCTTCCTCCGGGAGACAGGCAAGAAGTGATAATGATAGTCGCATGGGAAGCTGGTGTTGCGAGTGATCAGGCTCCTGGCCAAGAGACCGTTGAGGGGGACATCAGTGACATGCAGACAGTAGTGGATGATGGTGTAGCTGATTGCACTTGGGAGCTGGGTGAAGAAGGGACTTCATAATTATCAGAGGAAAAGGGTGGCAGCTTTCGTGTGAGTCAGCAGCTGAGCCAGCAGGGTGGTAGCGTGGCCTTGTTTCAGCAGGGTGGCAGCAGTGCAAGGTCAGGAGCCAAACATGCCCGGGGTATACCACCCGCTTTGCAGTAGCCTATCTGCAGCAGTGCAGGGGTTCACAGGGGGCATCGGTAGCAGGCAGTCAGCACGGCGTGTTGGGGGGAAAATGCTATACTCGGCAGTCTGACACTTTTTAGTCATTCCGCCGGAGGAAGTAAACATGGCCATTTGCCTAATCTGCGGGCAGAAAGTGAAGCGTGGCCAGGGTGCCAATGTTGGCACCACAGCCCTGCATCAACACATACAGAGTCACCATAAAGTGGCCTGGAAGAACCATGGTGCTAATGTAGTGGTCCAGCTTGCCGCAGCAACTGCTGCATCACCCAGTTGCCCACACCCCTTTTCCTGTAGTCAAGGCTCCTTTACCTCAGCCGGAGGGAGCTGTCTTTCATTCCCATCATCCACTGGTCCAGATGCTTCTGCTACTTGTCCTCCTTCTCCTCGTCATGCATTTCGTCAGCAATCGATTACCGAAGCAATTGCAAAAAGACAACAGTATGCGTGCACTCATCCAACGGCGCAGAAGCTGAACGTGCTCCTGGCCAAGTTGCTGGTACTACAGTCCCTCTATTTCCAAGTTGTGGACTCTGCACCTTTCAGAGAACTGATGGCTTGTGCCAAGCCAAGGCGGAGAGTCCCAAGCCATCATTTCTTTGCAAAAAAGGCAGAACTAGTCCTGCACATGTACTGTATGTTGAACAGCACGTGGGCCAGTCCTTGAGCCTGTCGGTGTCCGCTAAAGTTCAGGACAGCCATGACGTGTGGAGCTGTAACTGTGGTCAAGGACAATATATGTCCTTTATGGCCCCCTGGGTAAATTTGGTTCCTGCCCAGCCACACCAGCAACTTGGCCAGGTGACACCACTGCCGCCTCCACATTCTCAAGCTGTGGGTCCTGCACCAATGTTCGCCTGTGCCTCCCCATCCTGCACCGTGTCCTTAGCCTCCACTGCAGGGACAATTCAGAGTGCTCCTCCAGCATACCACATATGCAGGGCACGTCGGTGTCATGTAGTTCTGCACCTAGATTGCCTGGACGAACGGAGTCACACAGGGAAGGAACTGCTCCGCGTCCTCCATCAAGAAATCAAATCCTGGCTTTCTACTCACCAACTCAAAATCGAAACCATGGTCACTGACAACGGGAAAAATATGGTGTCGGTGCTGCATCAAGGAGGTCTGAGCCATGGGCACTGCATAGCTCAAGTGTTTAATCTGATTGTAAAGAGGTTTCTGAAGTCCTCCACCCATCTGCATGGCGCCCTGAAAATGGCCAGGAAACTGTAGAAGAAAAAAATATGGAAACAGCACCTCCTGTCCCAATTTGAGGATAAACATACTACTGATGAATGTATAAATCTATGGTGCATGCAGATAGTAATCCTGGCTAAGGGTCCCATTCAAATACCAGCATTGAAAAAATCTGCAGCACTCTTTGACTTGATGAAAAAAGTCAGTTGTTTTTTATTTAAAAAGCAGCCTAATCACAGCGACGTTTCGACCAAGGACTGGTCTTTATCAAGCAGTGTGAACAAAGCATAGTTGTGTGCTTCAATAGTCTATTCATAGCTAGGTCCTCCCCCAAAGTGGGAGTGTATTACAAAGAACAATAAGGTGTTAAGCTTGTGTACTACAGTAGTTCCCTGAATATATAAAAAATACATCCTATAGCCAGATCATCTATACAAAAATCCAGATAAGTGCATGTATACTTACATTAGGTGCACAACATTCCTGTGAGGTCCTGCATTGTATGATCCTGTAAGCTCTAATTATTAGCGTGTACCTGTGTCAGGTGCGCATGCGCCATTAATACTTTCTTTGATTCCTCATTTGCATATCAAATATCTTCATCTTATTTAACAAATAATGCATCTATGTTTTGGAATTTTTTCATCACTGACGTCAGAGCAGGCGGGCTATTTAATTTCCACTGGCTCCCTACATTTACCTGTTTGCCAAAGATTCAATTGTAGAGTCGAAACGCATCAAGTTCTTCTGATGTGGCAATAAACAGACAAGAATTGCATCTACTTTTGCGAGTGCCGGACCTCTTCTTGTATAGGTATACTAGTCTGTGATCAACTGATTTTTTTTAAAAGAAATATATATAAATACATGTTTTTTTTTTTTTTTTTAATGTCCACTACATTACATAAAAAACTGTGATGAGGGAAAACATATCAGGCGGTATAATATCAGTGCCAGGATTAATATTGTAAAATATTTGTAATAGTGATTGTGAATTATGCGTTGTACATTGGGGTAATACACTCTAATAAAAAATTGAGTGCTATATCTTTAACCACCTCAGCCCCCCTAGCTTAAACACCCTTAATGACCAGGCCACTTTTTACAATTCTGCACTACACTACTTTCACCGTTTATTGCTCCGTCATGCAACTTACCACCCAAATTAATTTTACCTCCTTTTCTTCTCACTAATATAGCTTTCATTTGATGGTATTTCATTGTTGCTGACATTTTTACTTTTTTTGCTATTAATAAAAATGTAACTACATTTTTGCAAAAAAAATGACATTTTTCACTTTCTGTTGTAAATTATTTTTTTTAAAACTACATTTCTATATAAATTTTTCTCTAAATTTATTGTTCTACATGTCTTTGATAAAAAAATCCAATAAGTGTATATTTATTGGTTTGGGTAAAAGTTATAGCGTTTACAAACTATGGTGCAAAAAAGTGAATTTCCGCATTTTGAAGCAGCTCTGACTTTCTGACCACCTGTCATGTTTCTTCAGGTGCTAGAATGTCAGGATAGTATAAATACCCCCCAAATGACACCATTTTAGAAAGAAGACACCCCAAAGTATTCGTGGAGGGGCATGGTGAGTTCATGTATAATTTCATTTTTTTCCACAAGTTAACGGAAAATGACACTTTCTGAGGAAAAAAATAAATAATAAAGTTTCCATTTCTGCTAACTTCTGGCAAAAAAATTAATAAAAAATCTCAGACGGACTCACTATGCCCCTCAGTGAATACCTTGGGGTGTCTACTTTCTTAAATGGGGTCATTTGTGGGGTGTGTTTACTGTTCTGGCATTCTGGGCGGGGCTAAATTGTGAGCAGCCATGTAAAACCCAAAGGTACTCGTTGGAATTTGGGCTCTTTTGCGCACCCAGGCTGCAAAAAAGTGTCACTCATGTGGTATCGCCGTACTCAGGAGAAGTAGGGCAATGTGTTTTGGGGTGTATTTTTACATATACCCATGTTGTGTGAGAGAAATATCTCTGTAAATTGTCAACTTTGCATAAATTTTTTTTAAAAAGTTGTCGTTTACAGAGATATTTCTCACACAAAGTATGGGTATATATATAAAAATACACCCCAAAAGACATTGTTCTACTTCTCCTGAGTACGGCAATACCACATGAGTGACACTTTTTTGCAGCCTGGGTGCACAAAGGGGCCCTAATTCCAATGAGTACCTTTAGGATTTCACAGGGCATTTTTACGCATTTGGATTCCAGACTTCTTCTCACGCTTTAGGGGCCCCTAAAATGCCAGGACAGTATAAATACCCCAAAAGTGACCCCATTTTAGAAAGAAGACACCCCAAGGTATTCCGTGCGGGGTATGGTGAGTTCATGTAAAATTTTATTTTTTGGCACAAGTTAGCAGAATATGAGACTTTGTAAAAAAAAAAATATATATCAATTTCCGCTAACTTGTGCCAAAAAAAAAAAAATCTGTGAATGCAACATGCCCCTCACGGAATACCTTGGGGTGTCTTCTTTCCAAAATGGGGTCACTTGTGGGGTATTTATACTGCCCTGGCATTTTAGGGGTCCTAAAGCGTGAGAATCCAAATGTGTAAAAATGCCCTGTGAAATCCTAAAGGTACTCATTGCTTTTAGGGCCCCTTTGCGCATCTTGGCTGCAAAAAGTGTCACTCATGTGGTATCGCCGTATTCAGGAGAAGTAGGGCAATGAGTTTTGGGGTGTATTTTTGCATATACCCATACTTTTTGTGAGAAATATCGCTGTAAACGACAACTTTTAAAAAAAATTATACAAAGTTATCAATTTACAGACATATTTCTCTCACCCAGCATGGGTATATGTAAAAATACACCCCAAAACACATTGCCCTACTTCTCCTGAGTACGGCGATACCACATGTGTGACATTTTTTTGCAGCCAAGATGCGCAAAGGGGCCCAAATTCCAATGAGTACCTTTTAGGAGGGCATTTTTACGCATTTTTCTTCTCACGCTTTAGGGCCCCTAAAATGCCAGGGCAGTATAAATACCTCACATGTGACCCCATTTTGGAAAGAAGACACCCCAAGGTATTCCTTGAGGGGCATGGCGAGTTCATAGAAGATTTTTTTTTTGGCACAAGTTAGCGGAAATCGATTTTTTATTGTTTTTTCGCACAAAGTCTCCCTTTCCGCTAACTTGTGACAAAAAGTTCAATTTTTCATGGACTCACTATGTCCCTCAGCGAATACCTTGGGGTATCTTCTTTCCAAAATGGGGTCATTTGTGGGGTGTGTTTACTGTTCTGGCATTTTGGGTGGGGCTAAATTGTGAGCAGCCATGTAAAACCTAAAGGTACTCGTTGGAATTTGGGCCCCTTTGCGCACCCAGGCTGCAAAAAAGTGTCACTCATGTGGTATCGCCGTACTCAGGAGAAGTAGTGCAATGTGTTTTGGGGTGTATTTTTACATATGCCCATGTTGGGTGAGAGAAATATCTCTGTAAATTGACAACTTTGTATAAAAATTTTTAAAAAGTTGTTGTTTACAGCGATATTTCTCACACAAAGTATGGGTATATATAAAAATACACCCCAAAACTCATTGCCCTACTTCTCCTGAGTACGGCGATACCACATGTGTGCCACTTTTTTGCAGCCAAGAAGCACAAAGGGGCCCAAATTCCCATGAGTACCTTTAGGATTTCACAGGGCATTTTTACGCATTTGGATTCTCACGCTTTAGGACCCCTAAAATGCCAGGGCAGTATAAATACCCCACAAGTCTCATATTCCACTAACTTGTGACAAAAAATAAAATTTTACATGAACTCACCATACCCCTCACGGAATACCTTGGGGTGTCTTCTTTCTAAAATGGGGTCACATGTGAGGTGTTTGTACTGCCCTGGCATTTGAGGGTCTCCGCAATAATTACACGTATGGCCAGCATTAGGAGTTTCTGCGATTCTCCTTATATTGAGCATACGGGTAATGAGATTTTTTTTTTCCGTTCAGCCTCTGGGCAGATAAAAAAAAAAAAATGTACGGCACAGATTTTTTCATTCGCATCGATCAATGTGGATGAAAAAATCTCTGCCAAAATCTGTGACTGCGGTTCGGTGGGCTGGGCGCTAACTACCTAACAAGTAGCTAACTAACTGTCCGCAATTCTGTTTGCGGAACGGAATTGCAGACCCATTCATTTCTATGGGGACAGACTTTGTCCCGCTCGGATCCGGAATTACGGATCCGCGCTTCCGGGTCTGCACTTCCGTTCCGCAAAAATATACAACATGTCCTATTCTTGTCCGCAATTGCGGACAAGAAAAAGCATTTTCTATATAGTTCTGGCAATGTGCGGATCTACAAAATGCGGAAAGCACATTGCCGGTGTCCGTGTTTTGAGGATCCGCGGATCAGTGGATCAGATGGGGTGATCAAGGGGTTAATAAGTGAGGGGGGGTTAGTGTAGTGTTTGGTGCAACTTTACATAGCTACCTGGTCCTCTGCTGGTCGATCCCAGCAAATGGGACCACCAGAGGACCAAGTAGCAGGTATATCAGACGCTGTTAACAAAATAGCGTCTGATATACCTGTTTGATGCGATTTATTTCGCATCTACAGCCTGCCAGCGATTGATCATCGCTGGCAGGCTGTAGTATAACTCCTACGACGCGCGGCACTGTGAACGAGCGCGCGTTTGCAGGAAGTTTTGCGTCTCGCGAGATGACGCGCCGACGCGTCAACCCAGAACTACAGGACCGCCCGCCGGACGCATCCGTGCATTAGGCGGTCCTGTAGTGATTAAATACTACTGCAGCAGTGACTGTAATAGCTGGCAGCCAGCCTGATTTATATTGTGAAACACTACACTGACTCTTGTTTTGTCCCTTGCTAAAACCCATCTATCTGTTGCTCAATTAATTCAATTTATCTGTAGTGTCTTGACAAAGGATTCATGCAACCTGAACTTTTCCACATTTTTCCACATTACACCCACACAAACCTCAATGTATTTTTGGGGATTTTATGTGATATATTAACACAAAATAGCAAGTAGTTGTGAAATCAAAAGAAAATAATATATGGTTTTCAAATATTTTAATAAATGAAAATCTGGAAAGTGTGACATGCATTTGTATTTAGCAACCCCACATCATGATGCTGCCACCAATGGTGTAAAGACAAAGAACTTTGTGTTCGAAACGCGTCCAAACCAACCGCAACTGCAGTCTGTAGTGTGAACTATGCCTGATGTGATATACAATTATTTAATCAAGTTAGTAAATAAAGAGAAAACTTTTATCTTCAATTACAAATAAAGTACTGGAACGTCCTTCCTACTACTAGTTAAATTACCTCCCTGGATCAACGATCCTTCTCCAGAAATCTAATAACTATAACCTGTAATATTATTACACTCCACAAATACATCCAGGCCACTCTTGAACTCTTTTAGTTAATTCACCATCACCATCTCCTAAGGCAGAGAGTTCTATAGTCTCCCTGCTCTTACCGTAAAGAATCCTCTTCTTTGTGCAGAAACCTTCTTTTCTCCAGATGCAGAGTATGTCCCTTCGTCACGTCACAGTCCAGGGGATAAATAGAGATGGGAGTGATCTCTGTACTGACCCCTGATATATTTATACATAGTTATTAGATCTCCCTTCACTCCCTTTTTTTTAAACTGAATAACCCTGATTTTGATAATCTTTCTGGGTACTGTAGACCCTCTCCAGCTCTGTCATGTCGGACTTGTTCACAGGAACCCAGAACTGTACATTGTACTCCATGTGTGGTCTGACTAGTGATTTGTAAAGTGGTAGGACTACGTTCTCATCATGGGCATCTATGCCCCTTTCAATGCAATCCATTATCGTATTGGCCTTGGCAGCAGCTGCCTGGCACTGGTTTCTAAAGCTTAGTTTGCTGTCCACTAAATTCTTAAGTCCTTTTCCATATCAGTGTTACCTAGTGTTTTACCATTTAGTATGTATTTTTCCTTCCCATGTGCATAACTTTACATTTGTCAATGTTAAATTTCTTTTGCCACTTCTCTGCCCAAGTTTTCAATCTATGCAGATCCATCAGTAGCCGTATACTGTCATCTGTAGTATATATACAGTATACTGTTCTCTTCAGTGTCAACTACTTTATACAGTTTAGTGTCATCTGAAAAAAATGATATTTTACTGTGCAAGCCTTCTACAAGATCATTAATAAAATAATACGTATATACAATTAGAGGTTATTATGTATTTTTTACCCTACACCTTTACTTACGAAATGATCTAGTCCCTCCTTCCACTCTTACACCAGTCACACTGCCTTTGCCCAGGTCACTTTTTGCACTATATTCCCCTCCTATAATGTAATTACCCCCTCCCCCCTAGTTTAAACACTCCTCCAACCTTCTAGTCATCTTCTCCTCCAACACAGTATCACCGTTCCACCTGAGCTGTGGATCTCTGTAGTTCATCCACAGTGCCCACGGGCCTCTTAGTTGCTTCTCTAATTAGAGCTATCCTTGGGGCAATGCATAACCCCAGAAAACACATGCTTTTCCTCTTTTGTACCTTATATAGTGCCTATGACAAGTGCCAGTATAGTCCCTCCTTATTGGCTTTACTTACCCTGCCCTGTTGTGGTTATCATTAATATCACAAAAAGTTTAGATATTTTTTAGAATCTGATTTTTGTGTTGTGTGTGTGAATTACCATCCAGTAATTCTTTTTGAAAACTATAATAACTGGTTTCTGAACAGTCACTTCAGTCAAGCAGATGATGGCATATAATACTTTCAATGCAAACTATTTATTGCATGAGTTTTAAACAGAAAACAAGAGACATTAATAAGAAAATATGCAAATGATTATTTGTGTACTTGCGATATGCTAATGTGAATAAAACAGCAGTAAAGGTTTCATCTTGTAATTTTGTTAATTGTCAATGCTAAAATAAAACATCCTCACTTGACACTTCATTATCAATACAACACACAAAGTGATGAAAATAACAAATATAAACAAATATAAAATGTACATATAGTTTCAGTGTGCACATTAAGCATTTTATGTGGGTTCAGTGCAACACTTGGACAGATTTACTAATCCTGTATAATTTTTAGACAGTGTAAATTTAAGGGGTAATGTAAAAAACTTTCAGCCAGAAAAATGAAGTGATTTTATGACAAATTTAAAAGGTGTTTGCAACAATGTAAGTGGGGTTTGCGCCATGCTCAGCATTATGTACTTACTCAGCGGCAGTCAGATTTTTTGTGGGTGGGTTACACTTTTAGCCAGACCTTTTAAAAAGCAGCAAAAATAAGTTGTAGTGTACTCTAGTCCTCTGATGGAGAACAAAATTACTGATTGCATATTTAGTAAATAACAATACAGGGAGTGCAGAATTATTAGGCAAGTTGTATTTTTGAGGATTAATTTTATTATTGAACAACAACCATGTTCTCAATGAACCCAAAAAACTCATTAATATCAAAGCTGAATATTTTTGGAAGTAGTTTTTAGCTTGTTTTTAGTTTTAGGGGGATATCTGTGTGTGCAGGTGACTATTACTGTGCATAATTATTAGGCAACTTAACAACAAACAAATATATACCCATTTCAATTATTTATTTTTTCCAGTGAAACCAATATAACATCTCAACATTCACAAATATACATTTCTGACATTCAAAAACAAAAACAAATCAGTGACCAATATAGCCACCTTTCTTTGCAAGGACACTCAAAAGCCTGCCTTCCATGGATTCTGTCAGTGCTTTGATCTGTTTACCATCAACATTGCGTGTAGCAGCAACCACAGCCTCCCAGACACTGTTCAGAGAGGTGTACTGTTTTCCCTCCTTGTAAATCTCACATTTGATGATGGACCACAGGTTCTCAATGGGGTTCAGATCAGGTGAACAAGGAGGCCATGTCATTAGATTTTCTTCTTTTATACCCTTTCTTGCCAGCCACGCTGTGGAGTAATTGGACGCGTGTGATGGAGCATTGTCCTGCATGAAAATCATGTTTTTCTTGAAGGATGCAGACTTCTTCCTGTACCACTGCTTGAAGAAGGTGTCTTTCAGAAACTGGCAGTAGGACTGGGAGTTGAGCTTGACTCCATCCTCAACCCGAAAAGGCCCCACAAGCTCATCTTTGATGATACCAGCCCAAACCAGTACTCCACCTCCACCTTGCTGGCGTCTGAGTGGGACTGGAGCTCTCTGCCCTTTACCAATCCAGCCACGGGTCCATCCATCTGGCCCATCAAGACTCACTCTCATTTCATCAGTCCATAAAACCTTAGAAAAATCAGTCTTGAGATATTTCTTGGCCCAGTCTTGACGTTTCAGCTTGTGTGTCTTGTTCAGTGGTTGTTGTCTTTCAGCCTTTCTTACCTTGGCCATGTCTCTGAGTATTGCACACCTTGTGCTTTTGGGCACTCCAGTGATGTTGCAGCTCTGAAATATGGCCAAACTGGTGGCAAGTGGCATCTTGGCAGCTGCACGCTTGACTTTTCTCAGTTCATGGGCAGTTATTTTGCGCCTTGGTTTTTCCACACGCTTCTTGCGACCCTGTTGACTATTTTGAATGAAACGCTTGATTGTTCGATGATCACGCTTCAGAAGCTTTGCAATTTTAAGAGTGCTGCATCTCTCTGCAAGATATCTCACTATTTTTGACTTTTCTGAGCCTGTCAAGACCTTCTTTTGACCCATTTAGCCAAAGGAAAGGAAGTTTCCTAATAATTATGCACACCTGATATAGGGTGTTGATGTCATTAGACCACACCCCTTCTCATTACAGAGATGCACATCACCTAATATGCTTAATTGGTAGTAGGCTTTCGAGCCTATACAGCTTGGAGTAAGACAACATGCATAAAGAGGATGATGTGGTCAAAATTCTCATTTGCCTAATAATTCTGCACTCCCTGTATACTTTACACCGAAAAAGTCACTTTGTAATTCGTGCGAAAAATTGAAAAAAAAAATGCATTGTGGCTAGAGATGAACAAGTTGTTTCTAAAATGAGTAAATTCAGCCTTTTTATTTTGAGAAAGAGAACTTTCGATTCAGGTCAAATGTATTCAGACCCAAATTGAAACAGTCAATGCAACTAAATCGGAGCTTAAATGAATTTGAAGAAATTGGCTCATCTCAAATTTGTTGCAAAAAATGACTTCAAAACCAGCAGGTGGTCCAAAAAGTAAAGTCAAATAACGCCCTCAGAAGACATTATGTCCTGTAACATGGTGGCTGGTAAAGTACTGAAGTATATGTCACCTAGAATGCTGAGATGAATGAGGTAAAAGAATGTAGGAAGGTCTAGTGTAGTTTGGTGAGTCACTTTTTTAAAAATTGTTTTCTGGGCCTGAATCTTTATGGAATGGTAGGTTAGTAGAAGGAGCTGCTGTGTCTGCATGGTTTAAAGTAATTTTGTTGCCACAAATATACAATAAGTGTATGAAAGTGCTGCAAAGCATGTTCGTCAGAATTCTAGAACATTTTCTCATTGTGTTCTGCCTAGTGCAGAGTCTAAGGAATGGTCTCTTCTGGAGTTCTTTGTATCTCTCTGTCATGCCCCAACTACTTTCTCTATGGTCAAAGAAGCACATCTCTTGGATACAAACCAAGGAACCCTATAAGATCCTTAGATAGAGGTGATCCAGACATGGTTGGTCATATATATTCCTATTGCTACTGGGTGATAGGAATATGTTCAGGGCTATTTTTCCCAGAGAAACCAAATCGCTAGCAGACATGGAAAATAGGAATAGAAAGTCGTTCTGTCAGGGGTGGCAATACCAGAACCATAATTATTTGCTATCTGGTCTTGGTTTTTCTATACACACCACAATACACAGTATTAGGCTACATGCACACAAACGTATTTGTTTTGCGGATGACAGAAAAAACGGATGACGTCGATATGGCATCCATTTTTTTTTGCAGATCTATTGTAATAATGACTTATTACAATAGGACAAGAATAAGACATGCTTTATTTTTTTGCGGGGCTACGGAACGGATATACGGATGCGGATAGTACATTGTGTGCTGTCAGCATTTTTTTACGGACCCATTGAAATGAATGGGTCCGCATCCTATCCGCAAAAAAAAAAAAGAACGGACACGGAAACAAAATACGTGTATGTGCATGTAGCCTTACCAAGTACAGTATGTGCTTCCTCTTTAATTCTGGCACTCTTATTTTACTGATTTGTTTGCAGTCTCTGCCTTCCTTCCCTCTTCTTCATACTTCATGAGTACATTAAATGTAAGAAAAAGTTTCCTTTATTTAGCACTTGAATAATAAAGTTCATGTTTAATGCAGGTTCTGATTGTTTTGAGGATTCATTTTATCGGTCTCCAGCATTACTTCACTTGACATATTTTTTGTAAAATATCTTATAATTTACAACTTCTGAGATGCCAAAGCTCGTACAGTGACATGCTTGTTTCTGTAATATATGTAAAAATCCCTAAAATTGCTTTTGAAATGTACCAATGGGGAAGAAAAATGAAATGTTCAGTTCTACCCAACTTCTTTCCAGGAGTCTAAAATTTGCTGAACAAAACTGGTATAATCACCAATTTATATCTAAAAAAAGCTTTGATAACACAGGTTAAATTTGATTGAATAAAAACCACGTAGGCAATGAACTAAACACATGCTCCTTATTGATTGTGAAATGGAATTAAAAGTGAGTAAGACACTGAGAGTAAGAAAAATGTACTGGAAGTACAGCAGAACATGTCTTGAGGGTATATCAAATTCTGTATACAGGACAGGTAGATAGATACATAGATAGATAGATTGATAGATAGATAGATAGATAGATAGAAACATAGAATGTGTCGGCAGATAGGAACCATTTGGCCCATCTAGTCTGCCCAATATACTGAATACTATGAATATCCCCTGGCCCTATCTTATATGAAGGATGGCCTTATGCCTATCCCATGCATGCTTAAACTCCTTCACTGTATTTGCAGGTACCACTTCTGCAGGAAGGCTATTCCATGCGTCCACTACTCTCTCAGTAAAGTAATTCTTCCTGATATTACTTTTAAACCTTTGCCCCTCTAATTTAAAACTATGTCCTCTTGTAGCAGTTTCTCTTCTTTTAAATATTCTCTCCTCTTTTACCGTGATGATTTCCTTTATGTATTTAAAAGTTTCTATCATATTCCCTCTGTCTCTTCTTACTTCTAAGCTATACATGTTAAGGTCCTTTAAAGGGCTTCTGTCACCCCAGATTTAGCAATTTTGAGTAGTGGACATTAGCTATTTGCTAATGTCCGTTGAGTTCATACATATTACTATTACCTCTCTCTGTGCTCTAAATTCTGTAAAAATCGCACTTTTATGTTATGCTAATTTCTTCACTACCAGCAAGTTGGGCGGTTACTTGCTGGTAGCCGCCGCATCCTCGGACTATAAACACGCCCCCTCCTCCACTTGATAGACAAGGCCAGTGAGCGCTCTTCTCCTCCAGCTGGCCCTGTCTTCCCATGAAATCCCGCGCCTGCGCCGTAACGGTCTTCATTCGGCACAGGCGTTCTGAGTGAAGGAGCTGGCAAGTGCCCGTCCTTCACTCAGAACGCCTGCGCCGAATGAAGACTGTTACGGCGCAGGTGCGGGATTTAATGGGAAGACAGGGCCAGCGGGAGGAGAAGAGCGCTCGCTGGCCTTGTCTATCAAGTGGAGGAGGGGGCGTGTTTATAGTCCGAGGATGCGGCGGCTACCAGCAAGTAACCGCCCAACTTGCTGGTAGTGAAGAAATTAGCATAACATAAAAGTGCGATTTTTACAGAATTTAGAGCACAGAGAGAGGTAATAGTAATATGTATGAACTCAGCGGACATTAGCAAATAGCTAATGTCCACTACTCAAAATTGCTAAATCGGGGGTGACAGAAGCCCTTTAAACTTTCCTGGTAAGTTTTGTCCTGCAATCCATGTACTAGTTTAGTAGCTCTTCTCTGTACTCTCTCCAAAGTTTCAATATCCTTCTGCAGATATGGTCTCCAGTACTGCACACAATACTCCCAATGAGGTCTCCCTAGTGCTCTGTAGAGCGGCACGAGCACCTCCCTCTTTCTACTGTTAATGCCTCTCCCTATGCATCCAAGCATTCTGCTGGCATTATCTGCTGCTCTATGACATTGTCTGCCCACCTTTAGGTTGTCTGATATAATGACCCCTAAATCCCTTTCCTCAGATACTGAGGTAGTGAGAAAGATAATACATGTGATAGTATTGGCATGGTGCTGAATATTTTAACGGGATAATTAGAAAGTAACAGAACATAAACCTAAACATATAATGTGCAGCAATCATTGTTATCCAATCTAGTGTTTTATAGGTTTTATCCACTCTGGACAAACCCATTTAGTTAGAAGGAACCCAACACAAGGCTGATCACACGGTTTATCACTGCAAGGCTTCTCCACAATAACCTGTGATTTATTTAGGAAGTGAGCAGCAAGACCTGATTTGATTTCCCCTGTTCACCACTAGAGATGTCGCGAACATAAAATTTTCCGTTTGCGAACGGCGAACGCGGACTTCCGCAAATGTTCATGAAGGGGCGAACCCAATAGACTACAATAGGCAGGCGAAATTTAAATCCCACAGAGACTCTTTCTGGCCACAATAGTGATGGAAACGTTGTTTCAAGGGGACTAACACCTGGACTGTGGCATGCCGGAGGGGGATCCATGGCAAAACTCCCTTGGAAAATTACATAGTGGACGCAGAGTCGGGTTTTAATCCATAAAGGGCATAAATCACCTAGCATTCCTAAATTGTTTGGAATAACGTGCTTTAAAACATACAGTGTGTGTATACGATCAGGTATGGTGTTGTATCGATCAGTTAGTGTAAGGCTAACGCCCGCTTCACAGTGACAGACCAAACTCTGACAGACCAAACTCCCCGTTTAGCGCACTGCAAACAACCGCAAACAGTCCATTTACACAACCGCAAACTACTCATTTGCACAAGGTTGGATACCAAGCTAGCCATGTCCCGTTCCTTGTCCTCACTAATGTCATTGAAGGTCTCTTCTTCCACCCAGCCACATACAACACCAAGGGTCCCCGAAAGGTGACAACAAGCCCCTGGGACGCCTGCTGTGGTTGGTCTTCCACCTCCTTAAGCCACCTTCCTCCTCTGACTCCTCTTCTTCAGACTCCTTTCTCTGCGTTGCCGCAGGTCCAGCAATCGACGACGACAAGGCTGCCTCTGGTGGTGATGGTGACCACAACTCTTCCTCTTCATGCTCATCTACGGCCTGATCCAGCACTCTTCGCAGGGCACGCTCCAGAAAAAACGCATTTGGGATGAGGTCGATGATGTTGCCTTGGGTTTGACTGACCAGGTTTGTCACCTCCTCAAAAGGACGCATGAGCCTACAGCCATTGTGCATGAGCGTTCAGTAACGCGGCCCAAAAATACCCAGCTCCGCAGAGGCTGTCCTCTTTTTTTAAAGTTAAAAAAATCTGTTCTTACCAGTTTAATCTCTGTTTTGTCCACTATCAGGGGCCGGTGTATTGAATAGATTTTAGGAACTGCGCCGTGCAATGTACTCTGCCACCCTATATGAGTGGTGTGTTAAGTAGTACTATTCCTATCAGTTTAATCCCTGTTACGTCCCCTATCAGGGGACGTGTATCGAAAAGATTTTAGGAACCGGGAGATGGAAAAAGATGATTGATCAGTCCTCTTACTTCCAATTTGGGGCACTGCGCGTGCACCGCGCAATGTACTGTGCCACCAATACAAATAGTGTGTACTACTATTCTTACCATTTTAATCTTCTATCAGGGGACGTGTATTGAATTTATTCCTTGCATGGGGAGATAGAGAAAAAAGCTTGCTCTGTCCGCTTCCTTCTAATTTTGGGCACTTGCAATGGAATTTGCCACCAATGCAACTAGTGTTAACTAAGTACTATTCCTATCAGTTTAATCTCTGTTTTGTCACTTTTCAGGGCCAGGGCCAGTGTATTGAATAGATTTTTGGAACCGGGAGATGGAAAAAAAGCCATGTTCGGTCCGCTTCGTTTTAACTTTAGGTCACTGCGCGTGCGCCATCCAAAGTACTGTGACACCCTATATGAGTGGTGGGCAGTGGGCACAGTAGAGTCTGTGGGGTTGAAGCACACTGGCAGGCAACTGCAATTATATTAAAGGGTAATTTTTTATCTGCAAGGTACTGTGCCACCCTATATGAGTGGTGTGCACACAGTACAGTCTGTGGGCCTGCGGCCTCTCACACACGGGGCTTTTTGGGGTGCTATCAGGACACTGTCCTTACAGCAGATGGCCCCTTTCACACGAGCAAGTTTTCCGCGCGGGTGCAATGCGTGACGTGAACGCATAGCATCCGCACTGAATCCTGACCCATTTATTTCAATGGGTCTGTGTACATGAGCGTTTTTTTTTCACGCATCACTTGTGCGTTGCGTGAAAATCGCAGCATGTTCTATATTCTGCGTTTTTCACACAGCCCTAGCCCCATAGAAGTGAATGGGGCTGCGTGAAAAAAGCATTGCATCCGCAAGCAAGATGTTGTTTGTAAACCTTCAGTTTTTTATCACGCGCGTGAAAAACGCATCAAAATGCATTGCACCCGCGCGGAAAAAACTGAACAACTGAACGCAATCACAGGCAAAACTGAATGACTTTGCCTGTGAAATCGCACAGTTTTTACTGAACGCATCCTCAACGCATCCGCAATGCATCTGGACCTAAAGCCCCATTCACACATGCGCAATTTTTGTCCGCATCCATTCCGCAATTGTGAATGGGACCGGAAGTGATGTGGAGATAGGGGGCAAAAGATAGAGCATGTCCTATTCTTGTCCGCAGCCTGTGGACAAGAATAGGCTTCTTTATGGGGAGTGCTGGCATGGTGTGTTGCGGATCCGCAACACACTGCGGAAGTGTGAATGGGGCCTAATCCGGACACGCTCGTGTGAAAGAGGCCGATGAGTCTTTGAGGACTGGAGTGGACACAGAACACTGGTCTTGCTAACACTTTCCCTATTAATTCAGCAGCAGCAGCAGCACTCTTCCTGCTCTAACTAACACTGCAGCTTCAGAATGAATCTAAGATGGATGCTGTCCTTGCTTTTTGATAGGAGGTGGGAGGGTCTGGGAGGGAGGGTATGCTGATTGGCTGGATTGTGTCTGCTGACTGTGAGGTACAGGGTCAAAGTTAGCTCAATGATGATGTATAGGGGGCAAATCGAACATCGCATATATTCGCCCGCTGTGGCGAACGCGAACATGCGATGTTCGCTGGGAACGGTTCGAATAGTTTGGGATATCTCTATTCACCACCACAGGAGACATAAATCATGTAAACAGTTTCCATTGAAATCAGTGGGCTGTATCATGTACGGGCATGCTGGTTACTCCAGAACAAGGAATGCTCTTTGTGGTTGTTTTACATTCTGCCTAAGGCCTCATTCCATATCCATGAGGACATCAGTAACAAGATCGTCAGTGATTGATCCATGAAGATGTCTGTAAAGGATCTGTGTGTCTGTTTTTTGCCCTCCGTGTGTTATCCGAATTCCAGGGATAGTGCTCAAGAGCACTTCCTAGCAACGATTCGTAAAACACAGACAAAACGATTTTGTGTCTGTGTTTTCTCACAGGTCCATAGACTCTAATGGGTGTGAGAGATAAAAATAGCACATGCTTGCAAGAAGTAACCATGGCCCCACAGACTGTGGAAATTCATGGATTTATGAATCCACACCTTAAAATAAATAGGACCGTGTGCTGTCCATGGAGAACATGAACAGCACACGTCAGTGATTAACTCATGTGTGAATAAGGCCTTATACAGTTGTGCCCTACATTACCTATCCTGAGAAGTGTGGCTCAAGATGACTAGCTTGATTAAAAAACAACATTTTGTGATACTCTGTCACAAGATGTCGATCCTATATCTATGAGTATACAGTATGTGTGGCCACCCAGGGATTGGGATGTGTGTTTTAGCGCCTGTCAATGGTTTTGCTAGCATGTCATGATATTGCATTGAATTTTTTCATAAAAAGTTAGAGGTCTTCACAAAATTTGAGCAAAGTTAACAGCAGAGGTGATGAGAGTCCTTATGAGTGATTTTAGTTATATAGTAGAGAGATAAACGAAACAGGACACTCCTAGAGTAATACATTTCAGTGTAGGATAATGTGAAAGATAATGGGCTGCCCACGTTTGGTGGTTGTGCGATAGCGCACAACACCATGTACAGTATAGCAAGGTATAAGTATAAGGCTGCTGTGTTTCCCTGGATCCACACACCAAACACAGGAGTGGGTAAAATCGGTAAAGCAATAGGATGATCCGGTATCGGAAAAACTCATCAGCAAGGAGTTGGCTCCAATATTGTCTTGTATTCAGACAACGGATTATGTGGTGGAATGCTACCTACATCATTACTTGTAGTCTGAGTTGGCATGGTAATCAGTGGCCAGGCAGACATGTTCCTTGCGGCTTCCACTTGATTGACTTGTTTACTTGATGGCCAATAGGTGGACATTTTTAATCTGCCAGAGAGGGAGTAGTTACAAAACAACTTGTCATTCTGGTTCATAAAGAAAGCTATAAAGATGTGAAAGATCAGACTAGCACCATTGGACCACACGGACTGATAATGGGACCATCATGGCTTTGTAATTTTTTTGTCATCTTGAAGACATGAATAGTCTGAGGTATCAAATGTAAGAATCATGATGGTGTGCCTAGTCTTGTCAATATACATGCTGGGTAAAGTTAAGAAACAGGAAAGAGGATTACACAAACATATGCTAAGCGGGATGCCTGTTATAAGAAAAATGACCTGATTTTTTTTTCAGAAACAATTATGGTCCACAGGCTCTTCTCTTTCACAGCACTGATTTGCAATATTAGATACAGCTCATATACAAATCTAGTGCTTTTTCTGGGCAAAAAAGAAGACACATTTTTTAAATCCCAGACAACCCCATTAAAGGCAGCATGTAATAGAGCAGGAGGAGCAGAGCAGACTGATATACAGTTTTGTGGGTATCAATTTGGTATAACCTGTATTGAATTCATTTAAATTCCTGCTCTGGGAGGTGGTCTTATCAGTGATTGACAGCTATCTCTGTATACACAGTCATAGAGGGAAGGCTGTCAATCATTGATCGGACCACCTGCTTGACTTCAAAGCCCAAGATGAGTAAGAATTTAAGGGGGTCATTTATCATTCTGAAATAAGCTTAAATAAGGCGTATGTCAGGCTCAGATTGTGGCGCAACAATCTGAAACTTCTCCCCACTCACAGCAGGTCTAAAATTGTGGGGGCGTGATGTGCGCCTGTTTTAGGCGTAGAAAAGGTCTAAATGTAAAACAGCGAGGAAGCTGTGTTACATTTAGACTGGCGCTGGATGCACTGAGGTTATGGAGAGGCCGGCGCCTCTTTATAACTTCGGCAGAACCACTGCCAGCTATGGGTCTTTATTAAGACTGGCAACTTCAATGCCATTTTTAATAAATGTGCCCTTAACTATATAAATTACAAGTTTTACTAAATCTTTTCCCACAAAAATATATATCAATCTGCTCAGCTCCTCCTGCTTTATAGTATGCTGCCTGCAGCTCAGACAGCAACATAGCACTTTCCCTTTAAGGCGATCCATGGGCCTTACAGAGTAGATTTCTATTATAATTTGATTAATCAGTGCCTTAAACATAACAAATACGTAATCTGAGCTCAGGATAAACCGGTTCATATAAAGTTTTACATTGTTTTTCTCTTTCAAAGTTATTGCGTGAGTGAAAATAACAAGAAATAGGTTTTCTATTAGATTTACAGATAAGCCGCTCCCTGGAGATCATGTAATCCTCGCTTAAAATTCTGATTAGATTTTCGTTAACCTAACCTCCAAGAACAAACGTGTTAATAGCCTAATAAACCATTGTGCTAAATAATGCCTTGTCAGATTGTGCCCGTTTAATCCTGAGTAACCCTCCCTCATGTGTTTCCTACCATCTCACCATTACGTGCAATTTATTGCGTTCTCATCCTTTTAGATTAGGCGCATGAGAGGTAAAAATAAAATATTTGTCAGAGCAGTCTCCAATCTGTGGAATAGATTTGCATGGGGAGAGATTACCCTAATGAGGTGAACAGATAATTAGCAAGCATCATTCCCTGTCATCTGCCATAATAAAAATCCTTTAAGCAGAAAGTACACAGTGTTATGCCTAGTGTGGGGCCTGAAGGGTCGGTACACGACACAAGGATTTAAAAAAACAGAAAAAAAGAGGATCCTTGTGTCACACTCTGCCTCCTTAGGCCCTGCACAAGGCATCATACAGTGTATCAGTTTTATCCAGTTTTTCCCTGACATACATTATATTTGAAACAGAAGCGACAAGTAATCCGGTGCAGAAAAATGAACAACATGCTTTAACTAAGGATATACAACATAAGTATACAGTATATGGAACATGAAGAAGTTGAGGTTGCAGCCTAATTTGGTACCTAAAGGAGTTGGCTCATCTGGAACATTGCTAGAAAATTGCTAGAATATGCCATCAATGTCAGATGGGTGTGGGCATCACATCTGGGTCCCACTCCTATATCAAGAACACGGCCCCTAAAGGGAACAGAGAACAGTTGCACATGCACACCTACTCTCCGTTTACCATTTTATGAGTTCCAAAAATAGTCAAATTTGAGCCCAATATTGGTGAATGAGAGGTAGTAGCGATTGTGCAGTGCACTTTCCAGAAAAGAACGCTCACTTGGCTATTTTCAGAACTCCCATAGTTATAAAAGGAGAGAACGTTGCGCATGCACTGTGTGTGCTCCTTCACTTCAGGGATAGATGTGGGTTCCTGAGTTTAGACTCACACCTATCTGGTGATATGCTATCAATGTCCCAGATGGGCCAACCCCTTTAACCACTTGAGGATCTAACCAAGTTTCTTTTTTGCTTTTTCTGTTTTTCCTTCTTGCCTTCCAAGAACCATAACTTTCCATTCATATGTGGTGTGAATTTTGGAAAAAAATGCAACTCCACCACGGTTTGAGGGATGTGTTTTTACAGCAGTCACAGTCATTATAGATGAGCGAATTTCTAAAAAATTCAATTCGGCCAGTTTGCCGAATTTTCCGAAAAGATTTGATTCAATCCGAATTTATTTGCAGAGAATTGTGTTACAAAAAAGCTATTTCCTAGTTGCATAGAGCCTGTGTAGTGGTGTAGAACACTTTGCTTTGCAGTAACACGCATAGGGAGTCTGCTGTGGTAGTGAAACAATACTGTGAGTCAGTATGACATGCACATGACAGGCGTCGCTCTTAGAATCACTGCACACTTCTCTTATTTGGGCAGTTACAGGGCCAAAACTGACCAAATAACTCAAGTGTGAACTGAGCCTTACAGGTCGATGTTAGCAGCAGACATAAAGAACCGTGCAGAGGCCCAAGATCCTACTGTAGCGTGAAAGAGCACACTCCTTTTCCTTTTTCACTATAGCGTGAAAACACGCAGTCCTTTTACACCGCCGTCAGCTGATTCCACATAGATGTCTACAGAACCTGTTCTATTAAACGCTTATACAAGTAGATCCCCCATGAGTGGAGAGGGTGTCAGCAATAAGTTTGTGTTGACGTCACTGATTATTTTGCCCTTCCTCTCATCCATCAGAACAATAACCCCCCAAAAAAACAGATCCTGTCTGTTGAGCATCTGCCTTCACTCGGTCAGCATTTGATCAGTAATCCATCATTATTGCTAAAGCAAAAAAAAAAAAAAGGAGACACGTGAATGGAATATCTTCATGTCTTCTGTGTTTTGTACCCACTCCTGCTTTTGGCTAGCAAATCATAAGCCCATTCTGATGGGACTATACAGGCCTTACAGCTGCTACACAGACAGGATCCATTGTGTGTCTCATTTTTCCTTCCTTCTGACAGATCATAAGAAGGGTCAAATAAATGATGATGTCAAACAGGCCAAAAAAGCAAAATAGTGGCCGAGTCATGGAGTGAGGAGGGTGTCAGAGAGGCCCAATGACATAGTGTTGAGGTAGCAGCAGCATGAGGAGACCACAGAGTGGCCCAGTGAAATAGTAGGGAGGAGGCAACAGCAGCAGCATGAGGATACCACAGAGTACTCCATTTATACAATGTTGAGGTGGAAGCAGCATGAGGAAGCCACAGAGTGGCCCAGTGACATAGTGTTGAGTTAGAAGCAGCATGAGGAGGCCACAGAGTGGTCCAGTGACATAGTGTTGAGTTAGCAGCAGCATGAGGAGGCCACAGACTGGCAAGGTGACTTAATGTGGAGGTGGCAGCAACAGCATGAGGAGGCCACAGAGTGACCCATTTACATAGTGTTGAGGTTGCAGCAGCATGAAAAAGCCACAGAGTGGCCCACTGACATAGTATTGAGTACCAGCAGCATGAGGATGCAATAGACTGGCAAGTTGACATAGTGTGGAGGTGGCAGCAGCAGCATGAGGATTCCAGTGACATAGTGTTGAGTTAGCAGCAGCATGAGTAGACCACAGAGTGGCAAGGGGGCATTGTGTGAAGGTGGCAGCAGCATAATAAGGAGGCCACAGAGTGGCCCAGTTACATAGCATTGAGTTAGCAGCAGCATGAGGATGCCACAGAACGGCAAGGTGACATAGTGTGGAGGTGGCAGCAGCATGAGGAGGCCACAGAGTGGTCCATTTACATAGTGTTGAGGTGGCAGTAGCATGAAAAAGCCACAGAGTGTCCCAGTGACATAGTGTTGAGTATAGATGGCCTTGCGGTAGCCCGGCAATCATTTTGCGGCAAACTTTGCGCATCTGCAATTCGCTGAACATGCGAACATATGGCGATATCGCATGCGCCATGTTCTTTTGCATTGCGCCAAACTTCGACCCATGACACATTCATCACTTGGGACAGGACAGCCAATTGAGATGTTTCAGCACATGAACACACCCCCACCCTATAAATGAACCAGATCTGGAAGCCATTTTAAATTCTGTGTTTTGCCAGTGTAGGGAGAGGTTGCTTTGTGGAGCAGGGACAGAATGTTTGGGACACCAAACGCTAGCTAATAGGGCCACAAAAGTTCTTTAAAGGACTGGTATAGGTGTGCTATCGATAGGTGTGACATACTGAGGGATGTGATATATTTATAATATACTTTCTAACATAGAAAGTATATAGTTCATTTGTATTGTGCAGCAGTTGTGTGCGGTTCTGTTGTAATACCGCAGGTATATAGAGGGAAAAGCACTCTTGGAACAACTACAACGGGTGTGATATTGCCCCCCCAAAAAAAACTGATTGAGTGGTGCGATATACCTGCTTCCACAAAATACTGATTAAGGGGTTTGATATACCTGCTTCCACCAAATACTGATTGAGGCCTGCGGTGCACCTGCTTCCACAAAATACTGATTAAGGGGTTTGATATACCTGCTTCCACCAAATGCTGATTGAGGCCTGCGATACACCTGCTTCCACAAAATACTGATTAAGTTGATTGATATACCTGCTTCCACCAAATATTGATTGAGGTCTGAAAGATACCTGCTTTCACAAAATACTGATTGAGTCCTGCGATATACCTGCTTCCACAAAATACTGATTAAGGGGATTGATATACCTGCCTCCACCAATTATTATATACCTTATATATATTATATACCTCCAGCCACATAATCAATTGTTCTTTTCTGTCCGGTGAATGCCTAATGTTTGGGGCCTGTACTCCACTGGCCTACAGTAAAATTGTTATCCGCTGACCGCCTAATATACCTCCAGCCACATAATCACTTGTTCTTTTCTGTCCAGTAAACGTCTACTTTTTGGGGCCAGTACTCTCGTGGCCTAAAATAAATTTTTTATAGGCTCCAGCAGGGCACATTTTTGAGAGTTTCACTTTAAGACGTAAAAAAATGGCCCCTGATTAAAATACTAATTTTTTGTGGGAATTTTTGCCATTGATCCCCCTCTGGTATGTCACTGTCCATGTTGTGGGACTATTTGTGCACTTCTAATAAGTATTTGGTGGCTGCAAATATGACCTGAAGGTTTTTCAGGTTTGCCTGCCATTAAAGTGAATGAGGTGCGTGTGTGCGTGTCTGTCAGTGTGTGCGTGTCTGTCAGTGTGTGCGTGTCTGTCAGTGTGTTGCGTGTCTGTCAGTGTGTGCGTGTCTGTCAGTGTGTGCGTGTCTGTCAGTGTGTGCGTGTCTGTCAGTGTGTGCGTGTCTGCCTGTCAGTGTGTGCGTGTCTGTCAGTGAGTGAGTGACATGGCAGGGGGGTGGCAAAATGGATCTTTGCCTAGGGCGGCAAAAATCCTTGCATCGGCCCTGAATGTAACTGAGGGGTATCATCAGGGTAAATTATACAGGGCGTAATATAACTGAGGCCCCTCCTCCGTTATATTACCCCCTGTATAATTTACCCTGATGATCAGCCTGATTGCCCTCCTCAATTATATAACCCCCTGTATAATGTACCCTGATACCCTCCTCAGTTATAAATAAGGTTAGAGCTGTACAATAGGTGAGGAGGGGTATCTGGGTACATTATACAGGCGTAATATAACTGAGGAGAGCTAACAGGGTAAATTAAACATGTGGTAATATAACTGAGGAGGGCTATCAGGCTGATACTCCTCCTCAGTTATATTACCCCCTGTATAATGTCCCCTGATACCCTCCTCAGTTATAAATTAAGTTAGAGCTCTACGATTACGCCTGTATAATGTATAATATTACGCGTGTATTATGTACCCAGACACCCCTCAGTTATATTACCCCTGTATAATGTACCCTGATACCCTCCTCAGTTATAAATAAGGTTAGAGCTGTACGATAGGTGAGGAGGGGATCAGGGTACATTATACATGGGGTAATATAACTGAGGAGAGCTATCAGGGTAAATTATGCAGGGTATAATATAACTGAGGAGGGGTATCAGGCTGATACCCCTCCTCAGTTATATTACCCCCTGTATAATTTACCCTCATGATACCCCTCCTCAGTAACATTACCACCTTTATATGTCTCCTGATTACCTCAGTAATATTGCCCCATGTAACCACCCCTTAGTTATATTACCCCCCTGTATAATATCACCTGATACCCCTCCTTAGTTATAAATTAGGTTAGAGATGTACGATAGGTTAAAATAAAATAGTCTGTTCTATAAGCACCACATTATTTTCGGACCGAACATCGCAGGCATGCTGGGAGTTGTAGTTTCACAACAGCTGGAGGCACACTGGTTGGGAAACACAGGTCTAGATCATTACTCTGCCCAAATCTATATTCAGCTATATGGCTTAGAAAATATGCTGTCAAACAATGATCCTAGGTTTTGGTATAGACACATGATCTAGACCAGTGATGGGCAACGTGCGGCTCTCCAGCTGTTCCTAAACTACAACTCCCACCAGGCCCTGCAGTAGGCTGATAGCTATAGACAGGCTTTGCATGCTGGGAGTTGTAGTTCTGCAACAGCTGGAGAGCCGCACGTTGCCCATCACTGATCTAGACTATCATATTTGCCTATACCAAATGTAAATATGCAACCAAATGTGGCAAAATACACACAAAAAAAAAAATGAAAAATTTATAAAAACGCACATGCGTTTTTGATGCGTTTTCTATCAAAAACGCCCAAATGGCCCCTGGGGGGTTCAGATATCTTGCTTTGGGGGCAGCAGAACGTTGGTGGTAGTCATAGTCTACCGTCATATACAATCAAATAGAGGCATCAAATGGATTCGGAAAGCGATTAATAATTGTAAGTATTATTCGCATTGCGATTACAACTTAGAGCTGAGTTCCTAATGGTTGTTGTATTGCTAGAATATAACGAAGATTGAGAATATAGCGCTATATTCGTTATCTTCTTTATATTCGAGCAATACAACCATTAGGAACTCAGATCTAAGTTGTAATCGCAATGCAAATAATACAGGTTATATTAATCGCACTGCGATTTACAATTACTAACACTGCAGCTTCAGAATGAATCTAAGATGGATGCTGTCCTTGCGTTTAGATTGCCCCTGCGGACTGCAATATATAGGGAGAACCTTGAGAAAATTGAAGGTCAGGATATCTGAACACATCAGGAATATCAGAAAGGGGTTGGAGACACATAGTGTCTCTGCCCACTATAAGAGGTTCCACCAGAAAGATCCTACCGGCCTGAAATTCTGCGGCGTTGAACTGGTTAAGTGTCACTGGCGAGGGGGTAACCCCGCCACATTTATTAATAAGAAGGAAGCCCAGTGGATCTTTGAAATGGGCACATTACAACCGCAAGGACATAACATAGAGTGGGACATGAGAGCGGCTTGTATGATATGAATGACCGCATTGGGAAGTTTTTTATTTAATTTTGTATGTACTTTATGTGTGGATTTTAACATATTTCTAATCAAGTGATATTGGCATTTTTATGTATGAATTATTATGGAACTTTTATTGTAATTTATATTGCCCCTATTGATTGACATCTGACTGAACAACGGAAGTCCGTTTTGCTTCCGGGGCAGCCGTGCCTTTATGTATCAGTGTATCATGCGAATGCTTACGTTGCAGCCCCTGAAGAAGCGAATCTGCGAAACCCGGGTCGGGCATTTATTACGAGCATGATTTGTTCTTATAATTTGTGAGTACAATAAAGCCTTTACTATTCATTTACACCGGAGGTACTGCACTATGTTCCCATTTTTCTTTGTGTAAGGAGTGCTGCACCTTGTGAAGGCATTGATCGGTGGCTCACATGGAGTTTTGATGGCCGGCTACAAACCTGGCTTTTAGGAGACGAGTGTACTGACGATCCTTTGAGAAGTGGAGGTGCATCTAATCCCTATACATCTGAAAGTTGCTGGAGGACAACACATTACTATTGATTAATAGCGCGGATCCCACAACATATATTTTGACTTTGGATATCTAGGAGGACTGAACCTACTCCATCTAGGGATCTGCTGCTTGCTTTTGGGTCTTTGCCATATATTGATTTTTTTCGTTTGTTACAGGAGGTGGGAGGGTCTGGGAGGGAGGGTATGCACATGGCTCAGCCCTCCTTGACGCAGCACCGACACCATGTTCTTCCCATTGTCGGTCACCATGGTTTCGATTTTGAGTTGTCGTGGAGAAAGCCACGTTATAATTTCTTGATGAAGGATGCAGAGCAGTTTCTCCCTTGTGTGACTCCATTCGCCCAGGCAAACTAGGTGCAGAACAGCGTGACACCGCCGTGCCATGCACATTTCGTATGCTGGTGGGGCACTGTGAATTGTCCCCGCAGTGGAGGCTGAGGATACGGTGGAGGATGAGGAGGCAAAGGCAGACATTGTCGGTGGACCAATGGTGTGAGAATGTGGAGGAGGAAGCTGTGTCATTTGGCCAAGTTGCTGGTTTGGTTGGGCAGGAACCACATTTACCTATTGGGCCATAAAGGACATATATTGTCCTTGACCATAGTTACATTTCCATGTGTCGGCGCTGCCATGCACTTTGGCAGACACCGACAGGTTCAAGGACTAGCCAACCTTTTGTTCTACAAATATGTGCAGTGCTGCTACTGCCTTTTTGAAAAAGAAATGATGACTTAGAACTCTCCACCTCGGCTCGGCACAGGCCATCAGTTCTCTGAAAGTTGCAGAGTCCACCACTTGGAAATGGAGGGACTGCAGAACCAGTAACTTGGCCAGGAGCAAGTTCAGCTTCTGCGCTGTTGGATTAGTGCACGCATACTGTTGTCTCTTGGCAATTGCTTTGGTGATCGATTGCTGATGGAATGACTGATGAGGAGTGAGGAGCAGGAGCATCAAGACCCGTAGATGATGGGAAGGAAAGACAGCTCCCTTCGGCTGAGGTGGTGGAGCCTTGACTGTGTGTGCCACTGGGTGATGGAGCAGTTGCTGCGGCAGATTGGACCACCACATTTGAGCCACCGTACTCACAGACCACTTTATGGTGACGCTGCATATGTTGGTGCAGGGCCGTGGTGCCAACATTGGCAGCCTGGCCACACTTCACCTTCTTCCCACAGATTCGGCAAATGGCCATATTCACCTCCTTCGGCGGCTTAACAAAAAACTGCCACACCGCCAAGTAGGTGATTTTACCCCCAACACTCCGCACTGACTGACTGCTACCGCCGCTGCCTCTGTGCACCCCTGCACCACTACTTCCTTGGCAGGTAGGCTCATGCGAAGTTGGTTGTCTACCCCGGGTATGTTTGGCTCCCGACCTCTCCCACTGCTGCCACCCTGATGACTCCCGGACGTGCAGCCGACTTGCTGGTTCCGCCACTTCCTCACACGTAAGCTGCTACCCTCTTCTCCCGATGATGATGAAGCACCTTCGTCACCCGGCTCCCAATTTGGATCGGCTACATCAGTAGTGTCTGCACGTCACTGATGTCCTCCTCAACGGTCTCTGAGCCAGGAGCCTGACCTCCAGCAAGACCAGCTCCCATGCCACTTTCCTCATCACTACTTGCCCGGCTACAGGACGAAGCGGCGGATGTCTCCTCCAGATCCTGTCTGGGCAGTAGCTGCTGACTGTCCTCTAGTAGCTTATCCTCACTGTATTGTGGAGCTGACCCCACAGCAGATAATACTTCTCTGACTGAGAGAACAGAAAAGGATCGAGGCAGGTTGAGGACAGGTGAGGGTACAGGGCCTGCTCCTGGGCCATGCCAACTAAGGGTTGTGTCTGACAAACCCACCAACTCTTGGCTGGGGGTTTCTGATGTCACTTGGGACGAAGTGGAGGACCAAGTCAACCATTCAAGAACCGCTGGGGTGCTGGTAAAGACATGACTGCTAGATGATACCGGGATCTCAAGCCTCTCGAAGTGACCCCTGCTGCCATGCCCCCTTACTCTGCTGTGACCTGTGCCTGCGCCAGAAACATTTAGACATCTGCCCTTCCCCTGTGCAGGTTCTGTCACTTCTCTGTCTGACATATTGTTAGAAAAAATAAATAAATAAAAAGGAAATTAATACACCCCAAAAAAGACTGTAATTTTCTCACTTCACCACACAACGGCCAATAAGCTTATTTTTTTACTGCTACACCCCAAAAAAGGCTTTAGAACATATAACTGCACCACTGAATAGCTAACAAGCCCTTTTTTCCACTAATACAGGGCTGTGACATCAAAGGGCTGGCTTGCAGATGATTGGCAGCATGCATGGCATTGTAGGTGATCCCTCGTCCCTAGAGTTTTTTGCTCCATGTCCTAACATGTACAGCAGCCAATTTAGGAAAAAATATGATTCGTTACCGCGAATCGGTGTGAATGGAATTTTTCCTGAAATTTGGATCAAATTTAACTTTGTCAACTTCAATTCGCTCAACTCTAACAGCCATGATGTCCTTATTCTTTGGGTCAGTATTACAGTGATACCAAAGTTATACAGTTCTTATTGTGTTTTAGACTTTTAAAGAATCACTGTACTTTCACACAATTTCATTTTACTTAATATTTGATTTTTTAATCACTTCATTTAAAAAAATCAGCATCCATCCACCTGAGAAAAGCTGTAACGTCATGGCCACTAAGGGCCTGTTGTCAGGCAAGATTTGACCCTAGTAAAAGATATTCAGAAGATGGCTCACAGGAAATGGGGGATTTCACAGCTAGCTGAGATATTGAGCCTGAATAAACAATTACTTTTACACAGCTTTGATTAATATAGAAGCCTCCTGTGTGTCTCTAAGTGTGATTTCCCTTCTTATCTATTCTGTGAGTTTCAGAGCTGAAAAAAACATAGTCAGAAGTAAGAGAAAGGACATCACGGTAGTATTGTGCTGGCAGACTTCACAGAAGGGATACACCCCCTGCTTCTGAGTGAAATGCATCTAGCTGTGAAACTGAAACAGGGAATAATGTAGCTGATAAAACCCTTTAGGGAAGCCCAAAAACACCTATTCCTTCACAGTTATGATATTACAAAAAAGAACAGCCATTATGCAAACTTTTTTGGAAGCTTTAGAAAAATAAAAACGTTTTTACCTGTTTTGTATTTCAATCTACAGAGCTGTTCCAGGGCTGATATAAGATGTTCTGCAGAAGAACATGATGCGACAGGGTTACAGAGTGGCCGATTCATTTGACAAGTATATTGGTAATTATATTGGAAATTTTTGTAGGCAAGCAAGATAAGATTGATTAATGAAGGTCCTGATGGGTCCTGAAAAAAACTCTTTAAAACAAAGCATAGGAAAATAATATATAATGAGTTCTGCTTTAAACAGTGAAAATAACATTAAGTAGCTAAGCATTTAAAATGTTGGAACCAGTGGAGGATTCCATTTTGTGTTCTTTACATTTTTGCTATTTATAAAACAATGACAAAGTTTTAGCTATATTTTTTTAAATTTGAGCAAAACTGGTTCCCATATGAGAAATTAAGGTTGACGTTGTTACAATTTACTGTTTATAATAACTTTCTTTTTTTATCAAGGTACCAAATAATGAATGGCTTTATGATGTAGTTCAAATTGCTTCAAGCATTTCCCAAGAAACCTTTTGTCAATGAACTGCTTCAACTAAATCAACAAAAAGTAAAGGTTAGATTTTGAGCGTAAATATAATGTGTACAGATGTACTGGTATAGATTTTATGTACAGTTTAGGGGTTTTTCAGACAATAGCATTTACATTTATTTATCTTATACAATATGACCTATTTATCGCCAATCTACAATTATGCCCTACAGATAGGGTCACCATTCATGATTTGTCTGCTTTATGGTGGCATCATTTTGCAAATGTCATTTTAATTTTTTTTAGGATGGTAAAAGATTTCGAATTTTGGAAGCAATTATTCAAATTTTAAGAACATTTCCAAAACCTACTCTTTAAAGGACCAATTCACTTTGAAGGGCTTGCAGAATAGAAGCCATCCACAAATCACTAGTGTTGAGCGCGAATATTCGAATAGCGATTTTTTTTTGCGAATATCGACACTTTGAGAATTCGCGAATATTTAGAATATGGTGCTATATATTCGTAATGATGAATATATGAATTTTTTTTTTTAGACACTACACATCAGGTGATCTTCCCTCCCTTCTTCTAGCATCTAGCTTGTGGGCCAATGAGAAGGCTTTGTCACAGCTTAGCAACATCCCTAGCAACCAATAGGAAAGTTGCCTACCCCTTCACTATATAAATGAAGACACTCCCCAGCAGCCATTTTGTGGAGTTTCAAGTGAAAGAGAGAAAGAGGAGCTTGAATACTGTGCTGTGCTTTTTTCTAATTATATTACAAATCGCATATAAATAATCTTGATAGTAAGTGTTAGATAGTAATAGGGAATAGTGTAGCTGAATAACTGATGGGGTCCAGTGCAGGGTGTAGTTTAGGTTATAGAGTTAGTTAGCTGAAATATATAATCCATATAGTTAGTATTTGATAGTGTAGGTTAGTATAAGGACTAGTGTAGCAGATAGGGTCCAGTGCAGGGTGTAGTGTAGGTTATAAAGTTACTTAGCTGAAATACATAATCCAGATAGTTAGTGGTAGATAGTGTAGGTTATTTAGGGAATAGTGTAGCTTAGCTGATAGCGTCCAGTGCTTGGTGTAGTGTAGGTTATAGAGTTAGTAAGCTTAAATATATAATCCACATAGTTAGTTAGTGGGAAATAGTGTAGGTTAGTTAGGGAATAGTGTAGCTGATAGTTTCCAGGGCAGGGTGTACTTTAGGTTTGATAGGGATATAGTATAGTGTAGGCTTTAGCTGTCTGTTTTGTCCGTCTGTGAAAAAGAAAAAGTTTTTTAGTCTTAGTGTTTTAGTGTTTAGTTTGTGTAGTGATTAGTGTTAGCGTCTTTTATCAGTGGAAAAAAAAAAAAAAAGGCTTTCAATCTTAGTGTTTTAGGCTTTGGTTTTTGTACTGATTAGTTTCTGCATATTTTGTGTGTGAAAAAAAGGCTTTTAGTATTAGTGTTTTAGTGCTTAGTTTGTGTAGTGATTAGTATCTGCATTTTTTGTTTTATTTCATTATTGCCCCATTGTCCCCACCCCAATAAAGTTTGCCCAAATTCCCTCTTTAGTTTCTTTTTTTTTGGGCGGTATATATAAAAACCGACATCATGAGTGAATGTGGGCGTGCAGGCAGCTGTGGTCATGGTAGAGTTGCTTCCAGTGCTTCCAGTGCTGGACTGCTGCAAGCACGGGGCCGCTCCTCTACTCACAGAGGGGCGGGCGCAGGTGGCTGGGGCGTCCGCCTCATGCGTGATTTTTTTGGGCGTGGCAGCCGCCCCATTTCATCTCAAGACGCCGAGTCTTTTAGTCTCAATGTTTTAGGCTTTAGTTTTTGTAGTGATTAGTGTCTGTGTCTTTTGTGTGTGAAAAAAAAGGCTTTTAGTCTTAGTATTTTAGTGTTCAGTTTGTGTAGTGATTAGTGTTTACGTCTTTTGTCAGTGAAAAAAAAAAAAACTTATAGTCTTAGTGTTTTTATCTTTAGTTTTTGTAGTGATTAGTGTCTGCGTTTTTTGTTTGGTAAAAAAAAAATTTGTTTCACTGTTTTTGGGTTTCTTGCACGGAGGGGCGGTCGCAGGTGGCAGGGGCGTCCACCTTATGCGTAATATTTTTGGGCCTGGCAGCCACCCCATTTCATCTGAGGACGCTAAGGCAGTGGTTTCATTCGTGACACAAGCCAGTGGTACAGAGTCCTCTGCCCTGGCTCTCAGCAGCAGCAGCTCTCCGCCTCCTGCAGGACCAGCCCCCAGCCCCCAAGAATATACCCTGATCCTGTTTGACAGTGACAGTGAGAGGGACATCTTGGGGGTGGTAATGCAGGAGAGTGAGCTAGAGCTAGGTCCGGATGCTCAGAACCTTTAGGAAGGGACGGAGGAAGGACGGAGGCACCTCCCATTGCAAGCATGGCTGCATGCTGGAGGTTACTGGGAAGCTGTTTGTTAGTCAGGACTTATCCTCCCGTAATTCGCCCACTGGCCCCTGGTATCGCCCATACGGCACAGGTAGATGAGTGGTAGGGCCTCGGGCTACTTGAGAGACCTTGGCGCGGTGCCCGAGCTTAAGACATGTCCTCCTAGTAGGATATTTCGAACTAACCTATTAATTTTAACATCAGTGTGAGGGTTTACAATTCATTTATGATATTTATAATAATTATATAGTTGGTTAGTTAGTGATAGTTCAGTAAAGTATAATGTTATTTAGTTGGTTAGTTAGTACTAGTTAAGTAGACTATAATTGTATTCAGTTGTTTAGTTTGTGATAGTTATGTAGCATATAATGTGATTTAGTTGGTTAATTAATGGTTTTTATGTGGATTGCAGAGTTCGTGTCTAGTGTTGTTGTTTTCTATTACTGTAGTGTCTGTTTTACCCTATATTGTTGGCCCTTTGTTTTTGTACATATTATGGATACAGAATTATATTGCTATGTGCACATATTTACCCTCCTGCCGAGGGCAGCTGATATCCTCCTCCTCTTCTTCCTTATCAGGAGCTGGGGGGGGGGGGGGGATGTGGCTGGTGACAGGGACCAGCCTCTTCGGCCTCCACCTCCACATTTTTTCCCTCATCAGTTGGTGGCGCATCTGCTGGGAGGGTACAGCCTGCTCTCCCTCATCCTCCTCCTCCTCATCGTCCACTGCAGACACCACCACAACCTCAATTTGTTCTGCAGAAGGTCGGCAGCGCGCAGTGGGAACTGGAACCCCTGTAATCACAAAATGTTCAGAATTCAGACAAACAACTCAGAAGCCATAGCAAATGCAAACTCACCCCTTAATGACCAGGCCATTTTTCATCTTTCTGCCCAGGCCATTTTTAGCAAATCTGACATGTCACTTTATGTGGTAGTAACTTTAAAACGCTTTTAATTATCCTGGTCATTCTGAGACTGTTTACTCGTCACATACTGTATTTTATCACAGTGGTAAAATGCAGTCACAAAATGTCATTGTTATTTAAAAAAATAATAATAATAAATTACAAAAAATTTGATTCCCTTGGTATTACGCTTTTTGTAATGTAAGGTGACAAAAAATGCCTCTTTGACACCGTTTTTATTTTCTTTTTTTTAAGGTGTTCACTGAGGGGGTTAGGTCATGTGATATTTTTATACAGCTGGTTATTTTGAACGTTGTGATAACTAATATGTATACTTATTTTTTTTTATTTTAGTATTACACAATAATATAATTTTTGAACGGAAAATAATCTTGTTTTAGTGTCTCCATATTCTGAGAGCCATATTTGATTTATTTTTTGGGCGATTGTCTTAGGTAGGGGCTCATTTTTTGTGGGATGAGGTGACGGTAAGATTGGTTCTATTTTCGGGGTCATACGCCTTTTTGATCGCTTGGTGTTGCACTTTTAGTGATATAATGTGCCTAAAAATTGGTTTCTTTAGCACATTTTTTATTTTATTTTTTAACACTGTTCATCTGAGGGGTTAGATCATGTGATACCTTTTTTTAGAGACGGTCAATACGGACGCGGCTATACATGTCTACTTTTCTTTTTTTGCCTATTTGTTTCCAATTTCTATTTAACTGGAAAATTAAATTTTTTTAAAAAAAGCTTTTATTTTTTCAGTTTACTTTTTGTCCTCCTCTAGGACTTCAACTTTTGGGGGTCTGATCCTTTACAATGCATTACAATACTTCTGTATTGTAATGCATTGGCTATAAGTGTATTACAGTCGTAATACAGAGGGCTGTATCACTCAGGCACTCCTGGAAGGCAACCACGATGCCCAAAGAAAGCATCAGGCTACCTTCCCTGCCATCGGGTCTCCGTCACAGCAACGCAGGGACCCGATGCACATGTCTGAATCCCGAACAATCCGTGGTCAGCGCTGACCACGGCCGTGCAGTGGTTAATGCGCTGACATCGGTGATTTCACCGATGCCGTTGCATACAGCAGTAGTCCTGCTATCAATAACTGCCGGACTCTTGCCTCCGATCGGGCGGGTGCAGCTCCCGAACCCGCCCGATCACCATGCAGTACTATTATTTCACTGGGCTTTAAGTCACGTCCAGATACATGTACGTCATCGGGCGTTAAGGAGTAAAGTGGGGGATGTGTCTAATGTAATGATGTACGGGGACTTTTACTGGAATACAGAATGATGATTGCAGTTTATGTATATAGACACACACACACGCACATATATATATATATATATATATATATATATATTTCTGTGTGTGTAAAACACCAGAAAATTGCCAGTTACATCATAAATCTGTACCTTGCTGTGTGTATAAATATGTATATGTATATACTCTTGGCGAGGTAGAGATGTATGATGTAATCGGCTGATTTGGTACGTGTCACACCAGGTACTAAGTAATCATTTGTAAAGGGATGAAATACTTATTTAACTAACTGTATATACATTACAGCGTGTTGTTGAGAGATACAAAAGTAATGTAAGCCTTGTACCTGGGCATATTTTATCACAGATCTCTCTGATCCGCTCCAAATTCCTCCTCTTCAAATCCGACCAATTTTTTCATATGGCCATCCTCTGTGATTTCCCTCAAACTTTCTTTTGCGCTCGCACTGGATCTCCCTCACAATGGCCTGCTTCTCTGGGTGGACCCGGGTGTGGTCGTAGCCCCGCTCCAACATGCGCTGCAGGATAAAGACACAAGCATATAATCCCAATTTTTTTTTAATACAAGTATTGAAAATAATGTGCTCAACAAAACATCAAAAAGTATTAAAGTCTTTGAAGGGGAAATATTAGATTTAATGTTTCCGTTATAAGATCGGATTGTATTGCTATTGTATGCGTGTGGGGTCTAAGCAATTGGATATTGGCCAGCTGAGCAGAGATGTACCTGTCTAGTAAAGTGACGGTACAGTATGTGGTGTAAAGCTTGTTTGCCTCCCCGTGGGTAACTCTAAATGAACCAGCATTAAATACTGGTAATACAAAGAAAGCTTCTTCTGAGTCCCGACCAACAGGACACAAACTCAAATCTATAGACTATGTTTGTGTGTGTGTGTAAGTGTGCGGCAGGAAAATGGATGTGCAATGTGCATGTGAGAGATATATCTCTGCTGTCCATACATACATGCTACAGAAATAGTGCTGTGATGTCGCAACAATCAGTAAAATCTACTTACATCTTATAAAATATGAAGTTGTATGTATTACGAAAATAAATTCGTATCATAAATGGCGATTTTGGTAATCGCGGAAATTTCAGAACATTCTATCTGCATATAATGCAATTGTTCTGACATGCATGTGAAATGTAATCAAATATACTGCTGTAATCTCAAATTACTTACAGTAATCAGTAGCTGTTCCTCACTGTCACGAAAATTGCTTCCCACGATCTTTTCCAATCTTCTCAAACTTCGGGTGGTTTGAATTAGGTCACGCCCCTTTTTGCACATGCGCATTAAGATAATTTTATATTGCGATTTTCGCAATGTAAAAAAATAGTGCACGAAGATAACTAATTGGCGAATTCACGAATATATGGCGAATATTCGCCCATATACTCGTGAAATATCGCAAAATTGAATATTGCCCCTTCCACTCATCAATATTAATAACCCAGTTTTTAGAAACTACAGCCCTCCAATTTAAAACTGATATTGAAACTTTGTGAAATTAAAATACTCCATGTATTTTGTAAAATGTCCAATTTAATCAATTTTTCCTGTAAGACAGCAAGGTTTAATTAAAAAAAAAAAAAAAAAACTATATGTTTATTACCCTGATTCTGCAGTTTACAGAAACATCCAATATATGGTTGAAAACTACTGTATAGGCATACCACGGAGCTCAGAAGGGAAGGGACACCATATAGCTTTTGGAAGGCAGATTTTGCTGGAATGGTTTTTGGGTACCATGTTGCATTTGAAGAGAACCTGAGATACCTGGAGCTTATTTGGAGGTAAGCGCCGATGTCATGCGCATGTTCCAGTAGGTTCTGGAAGGTCTTGTGCAGGTTAAGATCTGCCTGCTGATCAGTCGCTGAGTACATTCTGATGGGAATCCAACGTATTTATTGTTGTGAAAAGTGCGGTAAGTGCCCGCAGAATAGAAGAAGTTTGCAGTGACACCCCCACTCCAATGCTGTCACTGAAGTTTTCTTAGAAGGTAGTTGCCCATCTTGTGATGGGTGGACAAGGTCCTTCAGATGGTTTAAAATGTTTTTTTTTTGGATTATAAAATGGATTATTGAACATCTTAATGAAAACAGAAAAAGATAGTGTCTCGTGTGCAGGATCGTTAAATGTAAGCTTGAGTGAGTAATGCGCTAACCTCTTTGTATTGTGTGAGACACGACGCCTTAGTTGACAGGCTGTATTTTTATCCCGCACAGTTAGCAGTATGTCTAGGTGGCAGCCTCGGTCTCCTTGCCGGCTCTGTGATGGTAGCGCTGGCCGTAAACACAAACTGGAGAAGGTTAGAAGAAACGGAACCACTTGTATGGGGGACTTTTCTTTCAAGGGCATAAAGCCCTCTTCATCAGACACTTACCTTATCATACCTTCTCCAGTATCATCTGTAACATAGCAAGTGCCATTTTGAGGGATTTGTGTGTAGCAAAGTTTTGAATTCACTGAAAACCAGTCTTTTGGAAAATTTGTATCCAATTTGATTCACTTAGAATTGATTTGCTCACCTCTAGTCTTGTGTGTATCAAAATGGTCAATGGAGTCAGAAAAGTTTGTGTTGCCCTACCTTCACTATCACATCAAAACCAATATGTCGTTGGCCAGTATGTTCTCCCAAGAGAGTCCTGGCTTGACTCTGCCTTCAACATAGAGAACAGCCTGCATCCTCGACTTTTTCTCTTATACGTTTAATTCCTTTCCTAACCATGGCTAGCCATTTTGATTGCCACAATCTGAGTCACAGAATGTCCATTCTATAAATATGGCATAAATAGAAATGATGGGTATACTCTTTTGAACAACATTAAGTATTTTTTAAAATCTTTTATATTACCTTGGGATATACTGTATTTAAGATAAGCCATCTGTCCCCTATTAAGGTGATGGATGTCCCTTAATCATTGGATGGGGCTGTACATCTATACACTCTTAGCAGGCCGTCTTACATTGAAACCTAATTTGAAGCTTGTAATTATTCAAGCACTAGTGATATAATTCATTTAAAAAGTTACCAGTTGTTTCTGAAAAGCACGCAAAACTTAATTTTCTCCTCCATCATGCTGTCTTTAATCCACTTACTAGTCCCATTAAACTATGGCAATCAAGCATAAGCCACTTGCTGCTGAAATATAGCATGGAAGGAATTTGATGGCAGGCTTTAATTTGTTAGGAACATATTTTATCACAGGTCATTGACTATTGTGCTGAGGCTTTGTAGAACTTTTTGCTTTTGTTTTGTTGAATGTAACATGCAGCAGTCCAGGACCATCTTGAGGTTTTCCAATTGTTGAAGGTGCACAGTTCTAGAAATCATTATCATTTTATATTTACTTGGCGCTTTGCATTGTCAGTTTGCTATTAAAGTTTTAACTAATATCTGACATGGCATAATTACATATAGAGTTATAGCATCTGTACACAATAAAACTGCAAATTGTTCTGAGAAAGCGGAATGCAACATCCCATTTAATTATGTAATTATTGGCAGCATTACACTCTCTGAATGATTAAATTAACTATTTGAAGCTACCGATTTCCTTAGCTCAATCACTCAGAAGGCAATGGATATTCTGTTATAATTTAAAACCAAATTTATATTCTGAAGGCCAAACTGAAAGGCAGGGAAAAAAAGTACAAACAAATGCAGAGCAAGTTTCCTAACATTACTGATTTAACATTATTTCTTAAAGTGTACTAATGCTACATTTTTATTTTTTTTTTCCTTCACCCACTTGCTTCCTGTAAGCATATATTTTCTCTCACATTGTGTCCTGTGTGGGATCTTTCTGGTATAATATCAGAGTTGTGCCAATGTCTCCTTCTCCTACTGCTCCCCTTTACCTATGGCAGCATAAGTCACACACAGACACTGAGGGGGAGATACTGTAGCTGCATCCACCTCCTCTCCTCCTTTGTTTATTATTTTCATACTAGATTTTTGGGACAATGTTGGTTTCGAACATTTAGAATAAGGGACTACCAATCTGCCTTGGTGTACAGCATCTAGAGAAGCAGCATCATGGGATTAAGGCAAAGGCATTGCTAGGGTCTCAGAACATTTGGGGTCCAATTCTCAATTCAACAACCAAGCCCCAGTGCTAAGGGCATTCAGCACAAAATAAATACACAAGAAGCATCATAGTGGTGTCCAGGATATCTTATTTCACTGAGTGCCATACAGATAGTCCTGAAGTGCTCCACAAATTCCAACCAATAGTAATGATTCTATCCCAGAGTGACATCATTAGTAGTAGTGCTCCCTACAATGATACTGCTCCCCAAGAATGGTCCTGTTAGTAGTAGTGCTCTTCATATTTTGCCCAATAATAATAATGCTCCCACAAAACCCACAGTAGTACTAATGCCCCCAAATTGCCCCAGTAGTAATAAGGTCACCCTGTTAAGCCCACTGTAGTTATAATGCCCCCTCTAGTGACTCCAGTAGTTATAATGCCCTCTCTCATACCCCCAGTAGGTATAATGCCTCTTATAGTGCCCCAACTAATTATAATGGCCCCCTGTAGTACCTCAGTAGTTGTAATAATACACTGTAGTGCACCCTGCAGGTATAATGCCCCTTGTAGTGCCCCCCCCAGAAGTCAAAATCCCCCCCCCATGGTGCCCGGAGTAGTTACAATGCCCATTTTAGTAACCCTAGTAGGTATAATTCCCCCTATAGGGCCACTAGTAGTTATAATATCCCAATGTAGTGCCCTGAATAGTTAATGTGCCCCCGTAATACCCCCAGTAGTTATAATTCCTCTTGTTAAAGTCTGTTAACTGCTTAGGTGTCTCATAGGAATAAAAAAAAAATAGAAGTGAAATTTAAACATAAATATGTAAATCCAATATTTCTGCAACACAGGGGGTAACAGAGCAACACAACACAGTATTTATTAAGCTGGTTCTTCAATTTTTAAAACTATAAAAAATGTGGCTCTAGTGTGCTACTTGACTGAATGCCTTGGAAATTCCAAGGCATTCATCTAAAGGTATATTAAGCTACATTTTTCCCAATAATATGTAGTTTTAGGTAAAAAAAATACATAAGAGAAAGATCACCTTACAGATTGGTAAGCAAGTATGGTGATATCCAATATATAGTTGTAAACAGCTGTTTTGGCACAAAGTTGGGCTCAGAAGGGTAGTAGTGCCATTTGGGTTTTGGAGCACAGATTTTCTTTAGGTACCATCTTGCATTTGCAGAGCTCCTACAGTGCTGGTACAGTATAAATCACCGTGAAGTAGCTTCATTTTGGAAATTACAACCTTCAAGGAATTCATCTAGTCATGCAGTGCTTCATATGACCCCACAGGTTTCACTTTTGTTTTAGCACTGTGCTAAAATGATAATAATGGTATTTTTTTTTTCCAATAATGTGTAATTTTAGGTCAAGCATTTTCATTTTCACAAGGAATATAATAAATATAACACCCCAAAATCTGTTAATGGTTTTCTTCCTAGCATGGCAATACTCCATATGTGGTTGTGAACTGTGGATTGGGCTATGGCAGGGCTCAAAAGTGAAGGAGTGCTATTTGGCTTTTGGTTCTCAGATTTTGCTGGAATGACTCACAGGCACCACAACACATTTGCAAAGACCTTATGGTACTAATACAGTAGTGACCCATAGTTGCCAACTGCTCCAAATTTGACAGGACTGTCAAATTTTCAGAGACAGTCCTGGCAAATTCGAGCTGCCCCAGGTTAAAATATAGGCATGATAACGTTAACCCTGCCTATAAGGTGGTGTTTCCATAATGAGTCAGGGGTGTTCCCTGGGGAAGGTTTTAGATGGTAAGTATGGTGACCCCATTTTAAGCCCAATGGAGTTTTTCAGAAACTAATGTATAGCAGATGGTGCAAAGTAAAAATAGCATTTTTTCCACAGATGTGCCATTTTGGTGCCAAGTTTATTGTGCTCAACTTATGCCACTGTAAAAAGCCAGCTCTCTAATTATTATGCTGTGTTTTTTGGTTTCAGAAACACCATAGGTGTGGCCCTAATCTTTTGCCTGGATTTTGATGGGTTGATTTAGAGGCACCATGTTTCTTTGCAGAACCCCTGAGGTACCAATGCAGTCAAAAACCTGAGAAGTGAACCATTATGGAAATTACACCTCTTAGAGTATTAATCTAAGGGTACAATAAGTAGCAGTCTTGTTAAGGGTTTTACTCGAATTTAAATTTATAATTTGGGGGCTTATTTAAACTGCAAAGAGTACATCAATGCACAATATGTTTTTGTGGAGAAAGGAATAAAAACAGCAACTAGCTTTTATTTTGCAGGTCAATATGACTACACCACATTTATAAATGCTTTGTTTTGCTATGTTTATACTATAAACTATACTATAAAAGCCATAATTTTTAATAACACTTTTTAACACAGTTTAAATTTTTTAGGAGGCACGATGAAGAAAAAAAAGCATTTCTGGCATTGTTTGCATTCACTGTCGAAAGAGCTGTGTGTTTGTATTTTGAGAAATGTGTTGTCGTTACATTGGTACAATCTTGGAATATTTTCAGTAGGTCTATTTGATCACCATTTATTATTTTTCAGGAGATAATATGACTACAAATTGCAATTATGTTATCAGTTTTTATTTTTTTTACAACATTCACCCAGGTGCCACATCACTCACCCAGCCTTTGCCCGGCGGCCGGTCCCCACTTGGTCCCCTCGGCCTTCCAGCAGCAGGAAGGGCTGCCAAAGTCATTTAGCCCTCACTGGAGGGTGCAAATGATGCTAGGCTGCAAGGCCCCTTTCTGTCTCCCATATTGCACCTGTGGATAATTAGGGCCCTTTCTCAAAGGAGAGTTGCCTGAGCTTTAGATATTTGACCTTGCTAGTCCTAGTGAAGCTGTGATTTTCTGTTTGTCTGCCTATGTACCGAAATCTGACAGTTTACTGGATATGATCCTCTGTTCCATGCCCAAACTTCTGCCGGTTAACCGTATTGACCATTATCTGACTGCCCTGATCCCAGACTTGTTTTATGGATATGCACAAATTCTGCCTGCCCTGATATGTGCCTATTTATCAACTTAAAGTATTGCTTTATCCCTCGGTGGCCCCTGTTAGCCAGCTGCCAACTGCATTGGGACGATTCCAAAAAGGTAGTGACTTGGTGGCTCCCCTGCAGTGAAGACCAGATACATGTACAGGGATTAAAGGGTAAAAACCAGGAGAACACCAGGATAACACCCTTAGGACTAGCGGAAAGTCAAATCAGTTAGTGGATATTGACTCATAGGGAGCCACTTTCAGAAGGTGGCCTAGTAAGATGTTTTTCTTTCCCTGTAAGATACCGTTTTGCTAGAATATAGGGATGATTAGATTTATCTTTGAAGATCATGAACCAATCTTAAATCTTAAAATAACATAACATAAACCTTAAAAGCTTCCCTCCTGTAGAGTAATTATAATAATAGCAGGTATTTCTCTGATGTTATTACAGAATGAATATAATTTCCTTACTGCTTTCCAACTTTAGTGTTAGGTTGTTTTACCCATCAAGGAGGAAATTCCAAAAGAGATTCTTGGGACCTGCCAGTGATATAATGTAGCTGGGGTAGTGGCTGCTTCAGGGCCTTAGCTCAGAAGGAACTAAATATTTTTGTCAGGTCAGGCCTCCAGGGGAGCACATTTAAGGAGGCAATGTCCTAATAGTGACAGTGTGTTTGCAGGACCTTTGAGAGGACAAGCGTTGCAGGACCTGGCGCTTCCAGCATGGTGACCTCTTATAAGCATGCTGGAAGCATCAGATCAATAAGAGGATGTGCCCATCAGACAGCCTGTGGGAGAACCGCATGCCAATTGCAGACCCTGAGCAGGGGTCCCTTCCACCAGCCATGGCGATTCTACAGAGCTGTAGACAGGCTTCATTACCATCCTGCCTTCCCCTCACCTTCCAGAAGTATTGTCTTGCAAACTAAAAGGTTTTGTGTTGGGACCAACAAGATGGGGCGGGGAGGCCGCCTGGTCTGTCTTCCTACTTCATCTGCCAGTGGGAAATTTACGTGTAAATGTTTGTTTGTGTATATATAAAATATATATATATATATATATATATATATATAGAGAGAGAGAAAGAGAGAAAAAAAGAGAGATAGAGAGATATGTGTATGTGTGTATTTATGTAAACATGCATATGTATAAATATGTGTGTCTGTACTGTATATTTGTCTAGTGTGTCTGTATGTGCCTCATGTATCTAATTGTGTGTGTGTATATATATAGTGTTGAGCGCGAATATTCGAAAAGCGAATTTTTTTAGCGAATATCGGCACTTCGCTAATTCGCGAATATTTCGAATATAGCGCTATAAATTCGCTATTTCGAATATTCGTTTTTTTTTTTTTTTTTTTTTAGTTATATTTTTTTCTTTCCCTCTTCCCAACAGTAGTTCTTACCTGTCCTGAGGATTCCTGGCTTCCTGGCTGCTCTAGTCAGTGCCCATTGCCGCTTCTGCCGACTTCCGTGCTCATGGAGCGTCCCCATCCATGGGAGAATCTACATATACTAAAATGTACTGTCGGATTTGAGGAATTACGTTGAAATCGCAATGCGATTAATTCAAGTTATATTAATCGCATTGCGATTTTAACTTAGAGCTGAGTTTATAATGGGTCAGCTTGCTAGAATGAACGAAGTTAACGAATTTGGAATATAGCAGCACTGCTAAGTTGAATTCGCAATGCGATTAATTTAACTTGAAGTAATCACATTGCGATTTCAACTTGGCACTGCTAGTGCTATATTCCATATTCAGTTAATTCTAGCCTATGTAAGAAAGCAGTGCTAAGTTGAAATCGCAATGCGATTACTTCAAGTTAAATTAATCGCATTGCGAATTCAACTTAGCAGTGCTGCTATATTCCATATTCGTTAACTCGTTCATTCTAGCAAGCTGACCCATTATAAACCCAGCTCTAAGTTGAAATCGCAATGCGATTAATATAACTTGAATTAATCGCATTGCGATTTCAACGTAATTCCTCAAATCCGACAGTACATTTTAGTATATGGAGACGTTCCCATGGTGATGGGGACGCTCCATGAGCACAGAAGTTATGGTTGGCTTGGTAGAATTAGCGAATAGCGAATATGACGAATGTATTCGTCATATTCCTCAAAACGAAGATAACGAAGTATTCTACATCTTCGTTTTAGCAACCTATTCGTCAACCTCGCTAATTCTAGCAATCAAATAGGAAAGTTGACTATAGAGACAGCTGTGTTAAATTCGCTATGCGATTTTTTTTTTTTTAATAGAATAATTATATTACTTGATATAATTATTATAATTATTCTATTTATTAAAAAAAAATCGCATAGCTAATTAAACTACAGCTGTCTCTATAGTCAACCTTCCTATTTGATTGCTAGAATTAGCGAGGTTGACGAATAGGTAGCTAAAACGAAGATGTAGAATACTTCGTTATCTTCGTTTTGAGGAATAGACGAATACATTCGTCATATTCGTCATCCTCGCTAATTCTAGATATGAAACCAATAGGAAAGTAGCCTTAAGTACAAATCGCAATATGCGATTATTTAAATCGCATGTTAATCGCGATAACTAGAAAAAATGACGAATATTCGATTTCGACGAATATGAAACGAATATTCATTCGAATATTCGCGAATTTCGTCGAAATCGAATATGGCACCTGCCGCTCATCACTATATATATATATATATATATATATATATATATCTATCTATATCTATATCTATACATACTAGCTGAAGGACCCGGCTTCGCATGGGTATATTTAATCTATTTCATTTAATGTTTGTGAGTGTCGTTAAAAGATATCAACAGTATCCACTATATTAGTGACATCTAAAGCTCCCCGCCCCCTTAACGGTGACCTCCACCGCCCCCCACCTCTTAACACTGACCACCCACTGTGCACCGTCTCCTTAAAATGGGACCTCCACAACATCCCGTCCCTTTAACTTTGACCTTTACAGCAGCCTTCCCCTTTAACAGTGAGTTCCACATCTCCCCACCCCCTTGACAGTGACCTCCACAGGGGCCTGCCCCCTTAACAGTGACCTCTACATCACCCGTCCCTTAACACTGATCATAGGTTACAGTCCCCTTAACTGACCTCCACCATTCCGGGCCCCCTTAAAAGAGACCTCTACAGCAACTGCCTATTTAACAGTGACTGCCACAGTACCCTGCCCCCTTATTAGTGACCTCCACAGTACCCCGTCTCGTTAACATTGATTTCCACAATAACCTTCCCCTTTAACAGTGGCCTCTACAGCAATCTGCCCCTTAACACTGACATCCATAGCAGACTATCCCCTTAATTGTGACCTCCACAGCAGCCTGTCCCTAGGGTAGCCACTAGCCAGAGGTCCGGTTTTAGGTCAGACAGTCCGGCTTTCAGACTACCTGTCCTCCATCCGGCGCAGGGCCTGGACGGACACAGGGATGTCCTTTTGAAGAGCTCACTCTCAGACAGCAGCACTGTGCTGTCTGACCGTGAGCTGTAGGGAAAAAGTCACCCTCCCTCCCACCCCTGCAGCTGACAGAAGTTGATTTTTGCCTTCATTTTTTCATTACCTGCCAGCTGAAGAGTGGGAGGGGGCATGACCTAACAAGATCAGGGGCATGGTTTAGCGGGGGCTGGGGTGTTTTAAGTCCGTCTTTTGAGGGTGGCCTACATGGCCACCCTACATGCCCCCTTAACTGTGACCTCCACAGCACTCAGCTTCCTTAATAGTGTCATCCACAGCACCCTTCCCCTTTTAAGGTGACCTATAGAAGTGAAATAAAATGGCTGGGTTGTTTTTGAAACCTGGTGTAAAACTGTGTGTATGTGGAGACTAAGTGCCTGCCAACTTCTATAGGCTGATAAGGGACATGTGACCGTGTGTATGGCAGTTGGAATATGAAGAGAAAGACCTGCAGGCTTCTATTCGCTAATGTAGGTAACATGATGTGCCATGTTTGCATCTTTTAAGGATATTTCAGGAACGGTATGTGCTAGAGAGCTGAGATCCGGTCTAAAACCTTCCTGGACACCTGGTGTACCTGTACCTATATATATACAAAGTGCATGTGCAATGAATCATGAATCAATATACATAATTAAACATAAAAAACTAAAGTAAAGTGCTAAAAGTGCCACAAAAATTGCATGGTGCCATAGTAAATCATAATGTATTCATATAATTGTGAACACAATTATGATATCCCTATACATAATACAGTGAGCACACCAAATCACATAATACCATGATTAATATGCATTACAAAACATGAATATACCTGAATAGTTCATATGCAAATAATTATTAAATGAATAGATCAAAAGATTAGGCTAACCCGGGGACAAACAACATGTGTGGACGCCAATAATGGCTTTCACCTGGCGCCAATGAGCATGTCAAGAAAAAATAGAGGAGACAGAGGAAAGCCAAAAGTGTATTGAGCATGTCGGACATGCATTCTGCCACTCTGGACTGTGCGGCATCCATTTTGGAAAAGGGAAAATAAGAGGGCAAAATGCTCTATAGTATTGAACATGTCTGACATGCACACTGCCACTCTAAAGTAGGGGGCAGAGTGGCTGACTTTTTGCTACTTTGTGTATTTGGCAATAGTCTAGTCCCTTCGGGTTTGCACCCTCAAGTTGGAAGCTGCCAGATTTTTGCTGTATATATATATATATATATATATATATATATATATATATATGTTTATTATTTCAGGTTGGGGGCACTATTATATTCTTCAAGGGAGGCATTCTAATTGGCTAGGACAGTATACATAAATTATTTCTTTGCCATCACAGTCCACACATTGCTCAGTCTGCAGCCTTGAACACCTACTGTCGGCCTCCAGTTCACTTCCAGCTTCCTTGTGGGTCCATTTCTGTCTGCTGTTGGTCACTGAAGTTTAGCTATGTCTTCATCTTGCTCTTTTGAGAAAAACCTGAAACCACAATGAGGGACACACTTTTATCAAGTCCTCTAAATAGGCCAGTGCTAGAATTTCTAGGACCCCCAATGCAAATTCTGTCTTTGGCCTGGGTGTAATTAGTACCTTGTGTATCCCCTATAGTTACACTTTTAAAAAACAACTCAGCATTAGGGATGAGCGAACCCGAACTGTATAGTTCGGGTTCGTACCGAATTTTGGGGTGTTCGTGACACAGACCCGAACCTGAACATTTACGTAAAAGTTCGGGATCGTTGTTCGGCGACTTCCTCCCGCTTTCTGAAGGGCTGCACAGCAGCCAATCAGCTAGCGTTTTTACTTCTTGCCCTAAGACGCCGTCACAGCCATGCCTACTAATGGCATGGCTGTGATTGGCCAAGTGCAGCATGTGACCCAGCCTCTATTTAAGCTGGAGTCACGTTGTGCCGCACGTCACTCTGCTCTGATTAGTGTAGGGATAGGATGCAGCTGCTGCTAGGGCGAGATTAGGCAGGTATTAACTCAGCAAAAACACTTAATGAAGTGATCGATCTACAGCTCTGAATCATACAACTTCTGCTAGTTAATTGCTTACTTTTTTCAGGCTGTCCAGAGCGTTTTTTTCTGTCACTTTTATATGGGGTGATCGGCGGCCATTTTGTGTTTTGTGGTGTGCCAGCACAAGCTGCCAACAAGTCAATTAATCCATCAATAGTAGGGTTTGTTTGTTTTTTTGCTACATCAGGGGCTTGGCTGTGCTTATTGCCACCCCTAGAAACTCAGGATAGAATTTTCTATATTTTATTGAGAGGTAAGATTCACTTCAAAAAATAGCAATCCCCTAAACCTTGGGTTCCAGCTGTGGCTAGCCAAGTGTAATACTGTACGGCAAAGAATATATTTTTTTTTTCTGGGGTGAAATTCAATTTCCAATATAGCAATACCCTAAATCAGTGGTTTCTGCTGTGGCAGGACAAGTTTTATAGTGTCTGTCAAAGGATAGCTTTTGTTCTGGGGTGAAATTCAATTACCAAAATAGAAATACCGTAAATCTGGTGTTCCAGCTGTAAATGGACAAGTTTCATAGTGTCCATCAAAGGATATATTATTTTCTGGGGTGAAATTCAGTTGCAAAAATAGCAATTCCATAAATCTGGTGTTTAAGCCGTGACTGGACAAGTTTAATAGTGTCTGGCAAAGAATATATTTTGTTCTGGGGTGAAATTCAATTGCCAAAATAGCAATATCGTAAATCAGTGGTTTCAGCTGTGGCTGGCCAAGTTTAATAGTGTATGGCAAAGGATATATTTTTTACTGGGGTTAAATTCAATTGCCAAAATAGCAATACCGTAAATCAGCGGTTTCTGCTGTGGATGGCCAAGTTTAATAGTGTCCGGCAAATTATATATTTTGTTCTTGGGTGAAATTCAATTGCCAAAATAGCAATACCGTAAATCAGTGGTTTCAGCTGTGGCTGGCCAAGTTTAATAGTGTCCGTCAAAGGATAAAAAAATTTCTGGGGTGAAATTCTATTGCCAAAATAGCAATTCCCTAAATCAGTGGTTTCAGTTGTGGCTGGCCAAGTTTAATAGTGTCCTTCAAAGGATAGATTTTGTTCTGGGGTGAAATTATTTTTCCAAAATAGCAATACCGTAAATCAGTGGTTTCAGCTGTGGCTGGCCAAGTTTAATAGTGTCCGGCAAAGGATATATTTTGTTCTGGGGTAAAATTCAATTGCCAAAATAGCAATACCGTAAATCAGTGGTTTCAGCTGTGGTTGGCCAAGTTTTATAGTGTCCGGCAAAGGATATATTTTGTTCTGGGGAGAAATTAAATTGCCAAAATAGCAATCCCCTAAATCTGGTGTCCCAGCAGTGGCTGGACAAGTTTAATAGTGTCATGCAAAGGATATATTTTTTTCTGGAGTGAAATTCAATTGCCAAAATAGCAATACCGTAACCGTAAATCAGTGGTTTAAGCAGTGGCTGGCCAAGTTTAGTAGTGTCCGGCAAAGGATAGATTTTTTTCTGGGGTGAAATTCAATTGCCAAAATAGCAATACCATAAATCAGTGGTTTCAGCTGTGGCTGGCCAAGTTTAATAGTGTACGGCAAAGGATAAATTTTGTTCTGGGGTGAAATTCAAATACCAAAATAGCAATACCGTAAATCAGTGGTTTCAGCAGTGGCTGGATAAGTTTATTAGTGTCCGTCAAAGTATAGATTTTGTTCTGGGGTCAAATTAATTTGCTAAAATAGCAATACCGTAAATCAGCGGTTTCAGCTGTGGCTGGCCAAGTTTAATAGTGTCCGGCAAAGGATATACTTTGTTCTGAGGAGAAATTCAATTGCCAAAATAGCAATCCCCTAAATCTGGTGTCCCAGCAGTGGCTGGACAAGTTTAATAGTGTCCGGCAAAGGATAGATTTTGTTCTGGATTGAAATTCATTTGCAAAAATAGCAATACCGTAAATCTGGTGTTCCAGCTGTGACTGGACAAGTTTCATAGTGTCCATCAAAGGAAATATTATTTTATGGGGTTAAATTCAGTTGCAAAAATAGAAATACCGTAAATCTGGTGTTCCAGCTGTGACTGAATAAGTTTTATAGTGTCTGTCAAAGGATATAATATGTGCTGGGGTGAATTTCAATTGCCAAAATAGCAATACCCAAAATCTGGTGTTCCAGCTGTTGCAGGCCAAGTGTAAATATGTCCGTAAAAGGGTATATTACACTCAGCGTGCATCTCCAAGTGTATTTCTTTCCGTTAAAGGGTATATTACAGTAAGTGTTAAAATACAGCATAATCCTCTTAATTTGCACACACTGTTTTGTATCTATAAGTGTATTTCTTTCCGTTAAAGGGTATATTACACAAAGTGTTAAAATACAAGTGCTGAAATAATAATCCTATATTTCTTTTTTTACACGCTACTGTGCATCTTCAAATGTAAATCTGTCCGTAAAAGAATACCTTTCATCCAGGGCCTAAATACTAGGCCTACAATTGATATTCCCCGAAATACATTGGGCCAAATAATTTTGTTCTTATTGTGGTGAATGGTAACATGAGGAAAACATCTAGTAAGGGACCTGGACCCGGACGCGTTCATGGTGTTGTTTGTGGAACCTCTGGTGCTGGGAGAGGATGTGGCCGTTCTGCCACAGCCACACGTCCTAGTGAACCAACTACCTCAGGTTCCAGTACCCGTCAGAATTTACAGTGATATTTGGTGGGGCCCAATGCCGTTCTAAGGATGGTAAGGCCTGAGCAAGTACAGGCGCTAGTCAATTGGGTGGCCGACAGTGGATCCAGCACGTTCACAACATTATCTCCCACCCAGTCTTCTGCAGAAAGCGCACAGGTGGCGCCTGAAAACCAAGCCCATTAGTCTGTCACATCACCCCCATGCATATCAGGGAAACTGTCCGAGCCTCAAGTTATGCAGCAATCTCTTATGCTGTTTGAAGACTCTGCTGGCAGGGTTTCCCAAGGGAATTTACCTAGCCCTTCCCCAGTGGTGAAAGACATAGAATGCACTGATGCACAGCCACTTATGTTTCCTGATGATGAGTACATGGGAATACCACCTCATCAGAGTCCGCAGGTCTCTGATGATAATGAAACACAGGTGCCAACTGCTGCGTCTTTTTACAGTGTGCAGACCGAACAGGAGGTCAGGGAGGAAGAATGTGTGGAAGACGATGCAGGGGACGATGAGGTCCTAGACCTCACATGGAATGAAGGTCATGCCACTGACTTTCATAGTTCAGAGGAAGAGGCAGTGGTGAGACCGAGCCAACAGCGTAGCAAAAGAGGGAGCAGGGGGTAAAAGCAGAACAGCCAGCGCCAAGAGAGTTCGCCTGCTACTGGCCAACGCCACCAGGGACCGAGCACCCCAAAGGCAGCTTCAAGGAGTTCCCTGGCATGGCACTTCTTCAAACAATGTACTGACGACAAGACCCTAGTGGTTTGCACGCTGTGCCATCAGAGCCTGAAGCAAGGCATTAACGTTCTGAACCTTAGCACAACCTGCATAACCTGGCATCTACATGCAAAGCATTAACTGCAGTGAAGTAAACACCTTAAAAACAAGGAACTCACACAGGCTCCCCCTGATCCCTCTTCTGCTGCTGCCTCGGCCTCTTCATCCACCTCGGGAGCAATGTTGGCACCTGCCGCCCACCAAACAGAGGATGTGCCACCAACACCACCACCTCCGTCACCAAGAATCTCCACCATGTCACACGGCAGTGTTCTGCTCTCCATCTCACAAACATTGGAGAGAAAGCGTAAATTTCCACCTAGCCACCCTCGAGCCCTGGGCCTGAATGCCAGCATTTCTAAACTACTGGCCTTTGAAATGCTGTCATTCAGGCTGGGGAACACAGACAGCTTCAAACAGCTGATGGCGATGGCTGTCCCACAGTATGTTGTTCCCAGCCGCCACTACTTCTCCAAGAGAGCCGTGCCTTACCTGCACAACCAAGTATCCGATAAAATCAAGTGTGCAGTGCGCAACGCCATCTTTGGCAAAGTCCACCTAACCACAGATATGTGGACCAGTAAGCACGGCCAGGGACGCTATGTCTCCCTAACTGCACACTGGGTAAATGTAGTGGCGGCTGGTCCCCAAGCGGAGAGTTCTTTGGTGCACGTCCTTCCGCCACCAAGGATCGCAGGGCATCATTCGAAGTTGCGAATTGATATTGGTTAATTTTTATTTATTTTATTTTATTTTAAGTCATTTCCCTATCCACATTTGTTTGCAGGGGATTTACCTACCTTTTGCTGCCTTTTGCAGCCCTCTAGCCCTATCCTGAGCTACAGCCTTTCTAGCGCCCAAAAGTTCGGGTCCCCATTGACTTCAATGGGGTTCGGGGTGAAGTTCGGGTCGAGTTCGGATCCCGAACCCGAACATTTTCAGGAAGTTCAGCCGAACTTCTCGAGCCCGAACATCCAGGTGTTCGCTCAACTCTACTCAGGATGTACTGTACAAATTCACATAGTTTCCTGCAAACTCCATAAATGGACAATCTCAATCTGAAACACAATAGAAATGGATCTGCTGTGTAGACAGTGCAGGTGAGTAATGTCTGAACAGACAATTGTTTCATTCTAGAGCTTTGATGTAATAGGTTAACATCTTGTGCTGACCTGTCAGAGGCACAAAGAAATGTTGGTTTATATGACACTTCCGAAAATAGAATGACTAATATTACCTGATGCTGCAGGATCAGCATGACAAGTAGCATGCAGGATTTTCAAATAGATTATAAATCAGCGGTGCGGGCAGATGCTAGGCAGAGCACCTGTCACTGCTTCCTCCAAGGTTAGATAAGGTGAATATGTTAAACTCCAATTAGATGAAAACAAACACAATGTGAACACAAGGTTAATAAAGAGAAGATTATAGGTAATAAGGTAGGTAATAAATAACAACATCAGCATCGTTTCTGAAAAGTATAATTTTGCATTTAAAGGGAACATGTCATGGCGGATATGCCCCTTACTGAGGACAGCATATTATTGAGCAGGATTAGCTGAGTAGCTTGATATATAGTTTTATAGGAAAAGATTCAGTACAATTTGTTAAGTCTTTACTTAACTCATGTTGACTCTGGGCTGTGTTGAGCGAACAGTTCGAGAATAGTTCGGGTTCGTACCGAATTTTGGGGTGTTCAGGACCCGGACCCGAACATTTTTAAAAAAGTTTGGGTTCGGGTTCGTTGTTCGGCGATTTCTTCCCGCTTTCTGAAGGGCTGCACAGCAGCCAATCAGCTAGCATTTTACTTCTTGCCCTAAGAGCCCATCACAGCCATGCCTACTAATGGCATGGCTGTGATTGGCCAAGTGCAGCATGTGACCCAGCCTCTATTTAAGCTGGAGTCACGTAGCGCTGCACGTCACACTGCTCTAATTAGTGTAGGGAGAGGACGCAGCTGCTGTGAGGGCGAGATTAGGCAGGGAAAAGTCTGCAAAAGCACCTAATGAAGTGATCGATCTACAGCTGTGAATGATTGAACTTCTGCTAGTTACTTGCTCACTGGTTTTTAGGCTGCACAGAGCGTTTTTCTGTCACTTATTTTCTGGGGTGATCGACGGCCATTTTGTGACTTATGGTGCACCAGAACAAGCTGCCACCAAGTCCATCAATCCATCAATACTTGTTTTTTTTTTTTTTTTTTGCTGTATCCTACATCAGAGGCTTGGCTGTGCTAATTGTCACCCCTAGAAACTCAGGATAGCAATTTCTATATTTTATTAAAGGGTTAAATACAATTGCCAAAATACCAATCCCCTAAATCTGGTGTTCCAGCTTTGGCTAGCCAAGTATAATACTGTCTGCTGTTTTGCATAGGATAGATTATTTTCTGTGGTGAAATTCAAATATCAAAATAGCAATCCCCTAAATCTGGAGTTTCAGCACTGGCTAGCAAACTATAATAGTATCCCCCAAAACATATATTTTGTTCTGTGGTAAAATTCAATTGCCAAAATAGCAATCCCCTAAATCTGGTGTCCCAGCACTGGCTGGCAAACAATAATAGTGTCCGCCAAAACATATATTTTGTTCTGGGGTGAAATTCAATTGCCAAAATAGCAATACCATAAATCTGGTGTCACAGCTGTGGCTGGCAAACTATAATAGGGTCCGCCAAAACATATATTTTGTTCTGGGGTGAAATTCAATTGCCAAAATAGCAATACCATAAATCTGGTGTCCCAGCACTGGCTGGCAAACAATAATAGTGTCCGCCAAAACATATATTTTGTTCTGGGGTGAAATTCAATTGCCAAAATAGCAATACCATAAATCTGGTGTCACTGCTGTGGCTGGCAAACTATAATAGTGTCCGCCAAAACATATATTTTGTTCTGGGGTGAAATTCAACTGCCAAAATAACAATCCCCTAAATCTGGTGTCCCAGCACTGGCTGGCAAACTATAATAGTGTGCGCCAAAACATATATTTTGTTCTGGGGTGAAATTCAATTGCCAAAATAGCAATACCATAAATCAGTGGTTTCAGCTGTGGCTGGACAAGTTTCATCGTGTCCTGCAAAGGATATATTTTGTTCTGGGGTGAAATTCAATTGCCAAAATAGCAATACCCTGAATCTGGTGTTCCAGCTGTTGCAGGCCTAGTTTAAATCTGTCCGTAACAGGGTATATTTTGTTCTGGGGTGAAATTCAATTGCCAAAATAGCAATACCATAAATCAGTGGTTTCAACTGTGGCTGGCCAAGTTTCATAGAGTCCTGCAAAAGATATATATTGTTCTGGGGTAAAATTCAATTGCCAAAATAGCAATACCATAAATCTGGTGTCACAGCTTTGGCTGGCAAACTATAATTGTGTCCCCAAAAACATATATTTTGTTCTGGGGTGAAATTCAATTGCCAAAATAGCAATACCCTGAATCTGGTGTTCCAGCTGTTGCAGGTCTAGTTTAAATCTGTCCGTAACAGGGTATATTTTATTCTGGGGTGAAATTCAATTGGCAAAATAGCACTACCATAAATCAGTGGTTTCAGCTGTGGCTGGCAAACTATAATAGTGTCCGCCAAAACATATATTTTGTTATGGGGTGAAAGTCAATTGCCAAAATAGCAATACCCTGAATCTTGTGTTCCAGCTGTTGCAGGCCTAGTTTAAATCTGTCCATAAAAGGATACCTTTCATCCAGGGCCTAAATACTAGCCCTAAAAGAGATATTCCCCCAAATCAGTGGTTACTGCTGTGCCTGGATTAGTGTAATACGCTACATAAATAAATAGGCAGATAGTGTTAGGTGCCTGTAAAAAATGGCCTGAATTTGAAATCAATACATTGGGCCAAATATTTTTTTTTCTTATTGTGGTGCTTGGTGAACGGTAACAATGAGGAAAACATCTAGTAAGGGACGCGGACGCGGCCGTGGTGGTGTTAGTGTACCCTCTGGTGCTGGGAGAGGACGTGGCCATTCTGACACAGACACACGTCCTAGTGAACCAACTACCTCAGGTTCCAGTACCCGCCAGAATTTACAGCGATATTTGGTGGGGCCCAATGCCGTTCTAAGGATGGTAAGGCCTGAGCAGGTACAGGCGCTAGTCAATTGGGTGGCCGACAGTGGATCCAGCATGTTCACAACATTATCTCCCACCCAGTCTTCTGCAGAAAGCGCACTGGTGGCACCTGAAAACCAAGCACATCAGTCTGTCACATCACCCCCATGCATATCAGGGAAAATGTCAGAGCCTCAAGTTATGCAGCAGTCTCTTATGTTGTTTGAAGACTCTGCTGGCAGGGTTTCCCAAGGAAATCCACCTAGCCCTTCCCCAGTGGTGGAAGACATAGAATGCACTGATGCACAACCACTGATGTTTCCTGATGATGAGGACATGGGAATACCACCTCATCGAAGTCCGCACGTCTCTGATGATGACGAAACACAGGTGCCAACTGCTGCGTCTTTCTGCAGTGTGCGGACCGAACAGGAGGTCAGGGAGGAAGACCAGGCCCATCACTGGTGCATGGCTGGGGGGAAACGGAGGACGATGACAATACGCCTCCCACAGAGGACAGCTTGTCCTTACCTCTGGGGAGCCTGGCACACATGAGCAACTACATGCTGCAGTGCCTGCGCAACGACAGCAGAGTTGCCCACATTTTAACGTGTGCAGACTACTGGGTTGCCACCATGCTGGATCCCCGGTACAATGACAATGTGCCCACCTTACTTCCTGCACTAGAGCATGATGCGAGTACAAGCGCACGCTGGTAGACACGCTCCTGAGAGCATTCCCAAATGTCACAGGGGAACAGGTGGAAGCCCAAGGCGAAGGCAGAGGAGGAGCAAGAGGTTGCCAACGCAGCTGTGTCACGGCCAGCTCTTCTGAGGGGAGGGTTAGCATGGCAGAAATGTGGAAAAGTTTTGTCTCCAAGCCACAGCAAACTGCACCACCACCTGATACGGAACGTGTTAGCAGGAGGCAGCATTTCACTAACATGGTTGAACAGTACGTCTGCACACCCCTCCACGTACTGACTGATGGTTCGGCCCCATTCAAATTCTGGGTCTCCAAATTGTCCACGTGGCCAGAGTTAGCATTTTATGCCTTGGAGGTGCTGGCCTGCCCGGCGGACAGCGTTTTGTCTGAACGTGTATTGAGCACGGCAGGGGGTGTCATTACTGACAAACGCAGCCGCCTGTCCACAGCCAACGTGGACAAGCTGACGTTCATAAAAATGAACCAGGCATGGATCCCACAGGACCTGTGCCTCCCTTGCGCAGAATAAACATTTATAACTGCCTCACACCTCAACCATGTATTCTTGTACTCCGGGGCACTTCTTTATTGAATCATCATTTTTTTAACTTTACCATGATCTTGCGGTGCAACCCAAAGTTGAATGAACCTCTCCTCTCTCTGGATGCCAGGGGCCGAAATAAGTGAAAGTGGCCTTCTTTAGTGGTGGGTGAAATGACGCATGATTCCTTGCTGTGGGACCTCTCTCCTCTGTCTGGGTGCTGGGTCCGAAATAACTGAAAGTGGCCTTCTCTAGTGGTGGGTGATATGCCGCCTTATTCCTTGCTGTGGGACCTCTCTCCTCTGTCTGGGTGCTGGGGCCTAAATAACTGAAATTGGCCTTCTCCAGTGGTGGGTGATATGACTCCTTATTGCTTGCTGTGGGACCTCTCTCCTCTGTCTGGGTGCTGGGGCCGAAATAACTGAAAGTGGCCTTCTCTAGTGGTGGGTGAAATGACGAATGATTCCTTGCTGTGGGACCTCTCTCCTCGGTCTGGGTGCCGGGCCGAAATAACTGAAAGTGGCCTTCTCCAGTGGTGGGTGATATGACGCCTTATTCCTTGCTGGGGACCTCTCTCCTCTGTCTGGGTGCTGGGGCCGAAATAACTGAAAGTGGCCTTCTCCAGTGGTGGGTGATATGACGCATGATTCCTTGCTGTGGGACCTCTCTCCTCTGTCTGGGTGCTGGGGCCAAAATAACTGAAAGTGGCCTTCTCTAGTGGTGTGTGATATGACGCATGATTCCTTGCTGTGGGACCTCTCTCCTCTGTCTGGGTGCTGGCCCAAAATAACTGAAAGTGGCCTTCTCCAGTGGTGGGTGATATGACGCATGATTCCTTGCTGTAGGACCTCTCTCCTCTGTCTGGGTGCTGGGGCCGAAATAACTGAAAGTGGCCTTCTCCAGTGGTGGGTGATATGACGCATGATTCCTTGCTGTGGGACCTCTCTCCTCTGTCTGGGTGCTGGGGCCAAAATAACTGAAAGTGGCCTTCTCCAGTGGTGGGTGATATGACGCATGATTCCTTGCTGTGGGACCTCTCTCCTCTGTCTGGGTGCTGGCCCAAAATAACTGAAAGTGGCCTTCTCCAGTGGTGGGTGATATGACGCATGATTCCTTGCTGTAGGACCTCTCTCCTCTGTCTGGGTGCTGGGGCCGCAATAACTGAAAGTGGCCTTCTCCAGTGGTGGGTGATTTGACGCATGATTCCTTGCTGTAGGACCTCTCTCCTCTGTCTGGGTGCTGGGGCCGCAATAACTGAAAGTGGCCTTCTCCAGTGGTGGGTGAAATGACGCATGATTCCTTGCTGTGGGACCTCTCTCCTCGGTCTGGGTGCCGGGCCGAAATAACTGAAAGTGGCCTTCTCCAGTGGTGGGTGATATGACGCCTTATTCCTTGCTGGGGACCTCTCTCCTCTGTCTGGGTGCTGGGGCCGAAATAACTGAAAGTGGCCTTCTCCAGTGGTGGGTGATATGGAGCATGATTCCTTGCTGTGGGACCTCTCTCCTCTGTCTGGGTGCTGGGGCCAAAATAACTGAAAGTGGCCTTCTCTAGTGGTGGGTGATATGACGCATGATTCTCTGCTATGGGACCTCTCTCCAATTGATATTGGTTAATTTTAATTTATTTTATTTTATTTTAATTCATTTTCCTATCCACATTTGTTTGCAGGGCATTTACCTACATTTTGCTGCCTTTTGCAGCCCTCTAGCCCTTTCCTGGACTATTTTACAGCCTTTTTAGTGCCCAAAAGTTCGGGTCCCTATTGAGTTCAATGGGGTTCGGGTTCGGGATAAAGTTCGGGTCGAGTTCGGATCCCGAACCCGAACATTTTCGGGAAGTTCGGCCGAACTTCTCGAACCCGAACATCTAGGTGTTCGCTCATCTCTACTCTGGGCTTATGAGTCCAGTGGGCAGAACTGCTCAGTGATTGGCAGCCACTATGACTGCTACGGGGCCCCCCACCAGCAGGGGACCCAGCTGCTAGCTACACTAAAAGAGCTGAAAGACCTTTGATCTTGTTGAGGGAGGAGAGACATGTTGGTGTCTTGATTTTATCCTTCAGGCCCCCTCACCGGTGAAGTAAGTGAATACCTAACATAATAATTTTATTATCTTCATTTTACTATTATTCTAATAACCCCAAGGATTTTCCCAATAGAATTTTTTATTTATTTTTAGTTCCATGTTCTCTCCAATGAGGACCAACCTACCCTAACCAACAACCCATTACTTTATGTATAAATCATGTGTAGATGAACAAGGACATATTTATGTTTATAACTACGTTTCCACATCCTCCATATTACACACCACCCCCATCCATTTTACAATTTGCACGCTTTTTTTCCTCTTTGACCCTACTCCCTTTTCTTGATCCAGAGATCCATCCATAGAGGGATTCATTCCCCTAAGGGTTCAACCGCTCCTTGTAGATTAGTGACAGGAGACAATAGGAGTGGAACTGGGCAAGATAGAGAGGTGAGTGGGCTCCAGGGAAAGTAGGGAACACAGCTGTGTATGGGCTCATGAAAAATGCCTTGCGCCTACAGGCCTAAAAGTAGTAGTTTGCAGTAGGGTAGCACCGGGTATCTAAATTTCAATACTTTGATGTCCAGTTCATTTTAATACCAGGATTGGCATCAGTACCCGCACTATTGTACAGTTTAGCATCAGAATCTATCACAGAACATGGCGCATGCAAAGCGCAGCACACGACATTTTCTCATAAGTGGCTGCACAGTGGAGAAGGAGGGAGAGTGTCCATTCCTCTCCACTGTGACACAGCTGGCCACTGCTACCAATGAAAACACTTAGTGGCCCTATAGAGGATGGTCAGGGAGGGAGGAAGGGTCGAAGAATAGGATAGCAGGGGAGAGATACGCTCACTCTGATCCTTGCAGTGCAGGATTTTCATAGGATAGAGGATCTGTGATGATTAACATTGTGATGTAACCAGTACCACACATCATCAGCACAGGTCCTTTATCCTGCAAAATCCAGGAGGATCTTGCAGCAGGAGAAGTTTCCTGCTGTTTTTACAGGTATGTGCTTCATGCAATATGCCTGCATTAATGTGAGACCCATGATCTTTTTACTTTAGTACCTTTACATTAAAAATAACAGTGACCCCTTCATCTACATCATATAAAGGGGAAAAAGAGGTTCAATGATGGTGTCACTTACTATTAATATGAGGCCAGTTTCGGACTGGGGTGCCTAGGGCCCACAAGGAAAGTCATTCTGGGGGCCCACTGTACAGCTACATGCAGATACTACCTGATGCATATACAGTATAATAATAAACTGGGTAGTTTGTTACATAATCTACCCAGTTTTTTATATGCATGCAAACTGGTTGAGATCATGTGCTGGGGGCCCACCTATGTCAATGGCCACAGCGGGATTCACCTGTTAACCGGTGGGCCGGTCTGAGCCTGTATGAGGTTCAAAATTAATAACACCATGTGCCTCACATTAATAATTACTAGTGTTGGGTGGGCATGCTCGGCCGAACACCAGTTTGGCTCAAGCATCGCTATGCTCGGCCAAACACCGTGTGTGCTCGAGTCAGTGTATTTAATCGTAATTTAGCATTTATTTCTGAAAAGTTTCTGCTGGTATTTGAACTTCCAACCTTGTACGTTAGAGGCAAGGATGTTAACCACTAGACTATAGAGCTACATGTTAACATGCACAGAAATATAAAATAAGTCTTCTGCTGAATAGGAATACTCACTAAATCAGAAACTACTATAAGGTAAACTGACACAGTTTAGCATTCAGCTTTATAGCTGAGTGGATAAGATCCTAGCCTCTAATGTACAAGGTTGGGAGCTCAAATACCAGCAGAAACTTTTCAGAAATTAGATTTAAATACACTGGAGTGTCTGCAAGCACTGACTCCATATATGGTGTGGGAAGTCGCTCTGGTAGACAGCGGTGCGGGTGCAGTACCGAGGCAAAACAAGGAGTCCAGATTGTGCAACAAACAGTGTTTTATTCACACCTGCACACCATAAATGAAAAAGAGTCTCTTTGGTGACAGTTCACACACAACGGAAATAACGTGGCAAAACAAAAACAGGCCAACACAGGGTCCAGTCACCTGGGTGGTTTAGGTGCGGGTTCACACCTAGCAGTCGGCCCAGCCGCAGGCGATTCCACCTTCAGGTTGCAGGGAAACACCACCTTGCTGAGCTCCGTCCTCCAGCACAGAGAACCTCACAGTCCTGTTAGCAGGCTCCAGGATAATCACCACCCTACACTTTACCTACTCCCAGTAAGAGCCGGCCCGGATTAGCTTTGCAGCCAAACTAAGTAACAAAGTCTAGCAGCATAAGCTGCTGCAGACAAAAACCCCGGCTCTCACCTCACCGAGGCCAGCAACCTCGGTGACACATACCTGCCATCGCATATGATACCTTGCACCCTCTTACACCCCCCCCCCTTTGTTCAACCCTGAGGGGGTGAACACACGTGAGGCAGTGGACGCGGGACAGGGCATCTGCGTTGCCCTGCAAGCGGCCTGCCCTGTGTTCCACGGAGAATTTGAAATTTTGAAGAGATAGGAACCACCTGGTGACCCGAGCATTCCTCTCCTTGGCCTGACTCATCCATTTGAGGGGGGAATGGTCGGTCACCAGACGGAACCTCCTCCCTAACAGGTAGTAGCGGAGACTTTCGAGTGCCCACTTGATAGCCAGGCACTCCCTCTCCACTATACTATATCTGGACTCGGCGGGGCTGAGCTTACGGCTCAGGAAGACAACGGGATGTTCTTCCCCGTTGACCTCCTGCGACAGTACCGCACCGAGGCCTACCTCCGAGGCGTCGGTCTGTACGACAAACTCCTTGTTGGAGTCGGGTGTCACCAAAACCGGGGACCCACACAGGGCCGACTTCAACGCGGAGAAAGCCTCCTCCGCCTTCTCACTCCAGCTAACCCTCCCAGACTTTTGCCCCTTCAACAGGTCTGTCAATGGCGCTGCTATTGTGGCAAAGTGGGGCACAAACCTCATGTAGTATCCTACAATCCCCAGGAACGACTTTACCTGCCTGGTGGTGACCGGTCGGAGCCAGTTACGAATGGCCTCTACCTTAGTTACCTGAGGTTTGATGACTCCCCGCCCAATAACATATCCCAGATATTTTGTCTCCTCTAACCCTATGGAGCACTTCTTTGGGTTAGCGGTCAGTCCGGCTTTCCTCAGGGCATCCACTACCGCCTGCACCTTGGGTAAATGGCTTTCCCAGTCGGTGCTGTGGATGACTACATCATCTAAGTAGGCCGAGGCGTACCGACGATGTGGTCGCAGCACTATGTCCATTAACCTTTGGAAAGTGGCGGGCGCCATGCAGGCCAAAGGGTAACACCTTGTAGTGATACAGGCCCTGCGGGTAACAAATGCGTTTTTTCCTTAGCCGACTCGCTAAGGGTACCTGCCAGTACCCTTTAGTGAGGTCCAGCACAGAAAAATAACGGGCTTGTCCTAAACTTTCAACAAGCTCGTCTACTCGGGCATGGGATACGCATCAAACTTGGATACTTCATTTAACTTGCGAAAGTCGTTGCAGAACCGCAACGCCCCATCCGGCTTGGGTATTAGGACTATGGGACTGGCCCACTCACTTTTCGACTCCTCAATGACATCGAGCTTCAACATTAACTGCACTTCCTCCGCGATGGCCCGCCGCCGAGCCTCGGGTACCCGGTATGGTTTTAACCGACCTTGGCCTGAGGCTCAGTGACGATGTCATGTCGGATGAGAGACGGCGGCCAGGAGGTCCGAGAACACATCCGTGTTCCGACTGAGGAACTCCCTGACTTCCTGAACTTGTTTGGAAGACAGGCTGTCTGCAATTTTTACCGTGGTTACGGCTTCACAGGCCTCGAACTGTGGGGCTGGACCCTTTCACCTAGAAGCCCTGGCCGGGGCTGTGGTCGCCGGTCGCGTCCCTATCTTTCCACGGCTTAAGTAAATTCACGTGGTACACCTGCTCCGGCTTGCGCCGCCTGGCTGGTGTACCTTGTAATTCACTTCCCTACCTTCTCGATCACCTCATAGGGGCCCTGCCACCTAGCTAGGAATTTGCTGTCAAGGGTGGGTACCAGAACCAAAACCCGATCTCCCGGATTGAAGTCCCGCACCTGAGCCTGACGGTTGTACACCCTACTCTGGGCTTGTTGCGCTGCCTCCATATGCTCCCCGACCAAGGGCAACACCCTTTCCATCCGTTCCTGCATCTGGGCGACATACTCAATGACACTTTTGTGGGGACAGGCTGTTGTTCCCATGCTTCCTTGGCGATATCCAACAGGCCCCGAGGGTGTCTGCCATAAAGCAGTTCGAAGGGCGAGAACCCAGTAGAGGCCTGGGGCACCTCTCGCACTGCGAACATGAGATAGGGCAGAAGCAGATCCCAGTCCTTCCCATCTCTAGACACCACCCTCTTTAACATATTTTTTAGAGTTTGGTTAAACCTCTCCACAAGACCGTCTGTTTGCGGATGGTAAACGGACGTCCGTAATCTGCTTTATACGCAATAATTTACACAGTTCCTCATTACTTTGGACATAAAAGGGGTCCCTTGGTCTGTCAGAACCTCTTTGGCAGGCCCACACGGGAAAACATCTCCATTAACTCTTTGGCAATGAGCTTAGCTGAGGTATGTCGCAGAGGCACCGCCTCCGGATACCGAGTGGCATAGTCGAGAACTACCAGAATGTGTTGGTGGCCCCTGGCAGACTTTGGTACAGGCCCACTAAATCCATAGCGATTCGCTCAAACGGTACTTCAATGATTGGCAGAGGTACCAGAGGACTACGGAAATGTGGCTGGGGGCTAGTTATCTGACAGGTCGGACAGGACTTACAACAATTCTCTACCTCCTTGAACACACTGGGCCAATAAAATCGCTGCAGTATGCGGTCCTGGGTTTTCTGCCACCCCAGGTGTCCCCAAGAACATGTTGGTGGGCAAGCTCCATGACAAGCTTATGATACGCTGTGGGCACCACCAACTGTTCAACAGGTTCGCCTCGGATTTGGTTCACCCGATACAACATATCCTGCAGAACAATAAATCGTGGGAACATTAATTCAGCCCCTGGTTTCTGGGGTTTCCATCAACTTCCAGCACATTCTCCCAGGCCCTGGTTAGGTTTGGTCCCGTGTTGTGCGGTCCCAAAATTTTCCCCGAGACATTGAGGTCTGCCAACTCAGGTCCCGGTGGCAAGTCCTCCGTGTCTCCCACCATTACACTCAGTGGGGTTGTCTCCTCTACCGCTGGAGCAGTGGTCACCCCTACCGCCGGCCCTTCAGACTCGGGCTCCCAGGGTTCTGGCCTTCCAGTGGTATCAGGCCACTCCACTAGGGTCACCCCTGTCTCGGGTCCTCAGATACCTTTATTACCGGCCACAGCGCTGAAAACCGGGAAGTCCCTCCCAAGTATCAGTTCGTGTGGGAGTTTAGTAGCGACAGCCACTCGTGGGTCCACCTACCAGCCGCGGTGGACAAAGTCACTAGTGCAGTGGGGTAGTCTTTCAGGTCTCCATGGATGCACAGGACCCCGACTTTACGGCCAGTATACTCCGCAGGCCGCACAAGGGCAGCTCCTTACCAGGGAGACTAAACTCCCGGAGTCCAGCAGAGCCACCGCCAGAGAGTCTCCCACCTCTACCTGACACAGGTGGTTATGGTCCTGCACCTCACGGGTGCCAGCTGCGCACAGCTTCCGTGCATACAGGGAGTGACGACTCCGTAGTTCATATCCATCGGCTCATCCCGATGCGGACAGTCGGCCCTGATGTGGCCTGGCTCCTGACACCTCCAGCATACCACGGGAGGCGGACTCGCAGGGGGTATATTCCGTGCAGGCCGCTCTGTCGCCGGACGCCGGAACTGGGGCAGAGGCCTCCGGGTTTGACTGACCCCTTCCCGCAAGAGTCCCCTGCAGGTTTCTGGTGGCCTCGTAGCGCTCCACCAGGCTCGACTCATCTCCAGGGCATTGGTGGGCGATACCTGGCCGATCCAGTGCTGGAGGGGATAAGGCAGGGCCTCCAAAAGATGTCCGCCAACAGTCGATCCAGCATGGCAGTGGGACTTAGTAGATCGGGCTGCAGCCACTTTTGCAGCCTGTGCAGCAGATCGTAGTACTGCGGCCTAGCGGGTTCAGTCGCTTTAAAGTCCCACTGGTGGACTCTTTGGGCGCGACCAGCACGCTTCACGCCCAGTCTGGCGAGGATCTCTCCTTTCACGGTGTCATAATCTGCCGCTTGGTCGTCCGACAAGTCGAAAAACACCTGCTGGGGTCCGGAAGCCAGGAAAGGAGCGACTCACCTCAGCCCACTGGTCACGGGTAACTTTTTCCTCACGGCGACCTTCTCAAAAACCGCCAGGCACGCCTCAACGCCGCCTCGCGGGGGTCACTTTTGGGATCGCCAGACGGACCGCTTCCGGGCATCATGGACGTGGTGGGACGCCTCCTGCCGCCTGCAACGCCATCACATGTTGTAGCAGTAGCTGGTTAGTCTCCCCGCTGCTGCACGTTAGCCTCTAGCGAGAGCCTTCACAGCAGCCTCCCATGCTGCCAGAAACCCTGCAGTCACTCATATTTGGATGGCTTTCTGCTGTGTCTCATAGAGAAGGGATCTAGACATGAAACCTCAATCCATAATGTCCATGTGTCCCAACCTTTGCTCTAGTTCTGAAAATTATGCAAACCCTTTAATAATTAGATCCAAAAACATAAATGCTTATGCATTTCGATAATAGTCCTAAGTCATATTACTTTGAGTGATGGCCAATGAGCTTGAAAAGCATGTTAGTATTATATTTTAATATGTAATATTATAGATAACTGTGCTGTTGATTTTATTATCTATGCTATGGCTTTCATGTAATTCTTATTTATTTAGCAAGTACATCTTTATATACTCCTGAAAGTGAAGAACCAATGGAATATTTCAGGCACTGATACTGCCTCACTGTGTGTCCTAGACCAAAACAAGGATTTGTTATACTTTTATCTCCAGCTCGCAAAGTATAAGCCCTGAAGTGAATAACATAAAACCAGCAAAAAAAATGAGGTCTTCGTAGGATGAGTTGACTGACACCAGACATCTTGATCAAATCTATTCTGCAGAGAAAAATTCTGAAATGTACACAGTATACTGGGTCTCTAAAAGGAAAAAACTATATGTACAATACTGCTATGTTACAATTTAAAAAAAAAATATGTTTATCTTGTGACTCCCACAAAAAATCATTAGTGCAAAATATTGAATTCTGGTTAAATGAATAATTCTAGTAATTGTTCATGGAAGCAATTGCATACCTCCATAATATCGGATGGAACATGACATAATATTTTTCCTTACGCAACTTGTATATTACGGACCTATAAACATTAGCCTTTTAGAACTCATATAACCTGTACTGAGTCTTATATGGTTGTGTGAATGAGTTCTTACTGTGAATACGGTAATATTGTTATGTTGAACTAGTGGCATTGCCCTCAGCAATACTGCCACATTATTTGCCTCCCTAATTTTTTAGGCATCTATTCAAGACATCAAGGGAATTTGGGTGGAAGCCAAGAGCAATTTACCCATTTTACTGTACCAAGAATATTTGTGATCAGTGACTTATTTCTGCACATCGTCAACATAACACTACTATATTTACAGAAATAGATCCCTCCACTGACAATTTTATATTAATCAGTTTTTCTCCTTGACTCTTCATTGTGACAAATTCTGCTCTACGGGCAGAGCTATAAGGAGTGTTGAGGGAGTCCTGGTGCTTGAGGCTCTTTTTCAAAATGATAAGGTATTATTTTTAATTCATGGTACATGGTGAGAGAGCGGCCTTGCATTGTGACAAGACGCTTTAGGTTATGTCTTTATTTTGCTCCTTTACAGAGAGAAGCAGTAGAAAAAGAAACAGATAGCAGCGACTTTGCATTTAGAAGAAGCCTTGGCTAGAAATGAGCAAATCAATTCTAAGCAAATCAGATTCTTGATAAATTTCACAATTTTTTTTCCTCCAAACAAATCCGAAGTTTTAGCGATTTACTTCAGGAATTGCACAAAATTGCTCTGGCCAATTTACTTTTAAAATTTAGTACACTAGCGAAGGAAACAGGGCAGGGAGACTGAAGATGAAAGATCACATGACCCTGGGAAGGTCCCATCTGGCGTATTGGCCCACAATGCTTGGCAGGTGACAGACAATCAGGAGGCAGGATATTGGCTGGTCTCAGGCTCTGTGCTAACTGTGAAGCACAGACACCATTGTGTGATAATCCAGTGATGTGAGGCGGTGTATTTTCCATGTCTCTGATAGACACAAATTAAAAACACAACCAAACCATCTTAGGCAGCATTGCCAACTGTGCAGAAATTCCAGGACAGTCCATAAAAAAGAGGACTTTTTTTCCACTGTCCTAAGAAAAAAATTGGTGTACAGTGTCTTGACTTTCACCCCCTTGACTTTTTTTGTGTTTTGGTGCCTCACAACCTTGAATTAACATGGATTGTTTGAGGGTTTGCATCATTTAATTTAAATAACATGCCCACAACTTTGAAGATATATATTTTTTAATTATTGTAATGCAAACAACAAATAGGACAAAATAACTGAAAAAGTGCATAACTATTCAACCCCCTACAGTAAAAACTTTGTAGAGCCACCTTTTCAGCTCCAAGTCGCTTTGGATAAGTCTCTATGAGTAGAGAGTAGAGAGAACACCTGGAAGTTCGGGTTCGCCGGGTTCGGCTGAACTTCATAAAAAGTTCTGGCTCAGGATCCGAACTTGACCTAGTCAATGGGGACCCGAACTTTGGGGCACTAAAATGGCTCTAAAAAAGTCCAGGAAAGGGCTAGTGGACTGCACAAGGGAGCAAAATGTGGGTAAGTGCCCTGCAAACAAATGTGGATAGGGAAATGACGTAAAATAAATAAAAATTAAAAATTTTAATCCTGAACTAAGAGCAGGAGGACTAGGAGGAGGAGGAGGAGGCGGTAAACATGGCGTTGTAGGTGGACGTCGTGGTGTAGGTGGATTTAGCGGTGTAGGTGGAAGCGGCGGTGGAGGAGGTGAAGGCAGCCAACATGTTTTTAATTTGGGTACACCACAAAACATTGTGTAATATATAGAATAACACAAAGAGAAAGTGTGCTGGAGTATAACAATGGCTGTGTGAAGTCAGTATACTTGTCTGTTCTGCACAAGTCTTGTGGGACACATGCCTGGTTCATTTTAATGAACGTGAGCTTGTTCACATTGGCTGTGGACTAGCGGCTGCGCTTGTCAGTGATAACACCTCCTGCCATGCTCAACACACATTCAGACAATACACTGGCTGCAGGGCAGGCCAGCATCTCCAAGGCATAAAGGGCAAGCTCAGGCCATGTGCCCAATTTGGAGACCCAGAAGTTGAATGGGGCAGACCCATCAGTCAGTACGTGTAGGCATGTGCACACATATTGCTCCACCATGTTGCTAATATGCTGCCTCCTGCTAAGACGTTGCACATCGGCTGGTGGTGCTGGTTGTTGTGGCGTGGTGACAAAGCTTTTACACATTGCAGCCATGCCGTGGCTGCCTCCACCTCCTCCACCGCCGCTTCCACCTACACCGCTAAATCCACCTACACCACCACGTCCACCTACAACGCCACATTTCTGAGGTGCTGGTGGTGCCTCGGCTGCGCTAGTGGCCTCTATCTCCTCCTCTGCCTTCGCCTTGTGCTTCCACTGAGCCCCCGATGTCATTTGGGAATGCCATCAGCAGCGCGTCTACCAGCGTGCGCTTGTACTCGCGCATCTTCCGATCACGCTCCAGTGAGGGAATTAAGGACGGCACGTTGTCCTGGTAACGGGGATCCAGAAGGGTGGCCACCCAGTAAACAGCACAAGTTAGAATGCGGGAAACTCGGCTGTTGTTGCGCAGGCACTGCAGCATGTAGTCACTCATGTGTGCCAGGCTGCCCAGAAGAAAGGACAAGCTGTCCTCTGTGGATGGTGTATCGACTGTGTCCTCTTTATCCCCCCAGCCATGCACTAGTGATGCCCCTGAGCTGCTTTGGCTACCACCCTGCTGTGAACATGGTTCCTCCTCCTCCTCCAGAACTGTGCGCTGGCTGGACAATTGTGTACCTGGCCTATGTTTGTGCAGGTACCCACCCTCCGAGCCACCTGTGAATGACTGGCCTGATAACCATTGAAATGATCCCTCTTCCTCCTCCTCTTCCTGCTGTGACACATCTTCCTCCATCATCACCTGAAGCGTTTTTTCAAGGAGTCATAGAAGTGGGATAGTAACACTGACAACGGCGTTATCGGCACTGGCCTTGTTGGTGGAGTACTTGAAGCAGCGCAACAAGGCACACAGGTCTCGCATGGAAGCCCACTCAGTGGTGGTGAAGTGTTGCTGTTTCACAGATCGACTGACCCGTGCGTGCTGCAGCTGAAAATCCACTATCGCCTGCTGCTGCTCACACAGTCTCTCCAGCATGTTCAAGGTGGAGTAACTCAAAAATATCGGGAGCCAAATGCAAATACTCAGAAATCACTTTATTAAATAATAAATAGTTAAAATTCCATAAAAAGAAGAAAGGTGCAGGTGCTATAGCGCCACCCTGGACCTCTACATAGGCAGTTATCAAATCAATCTGGGTATAACGTTAGTACATTCCAATCAATAAATATAAAGGTCATTACACCAGGACAAAACAGCCTCAGAAAAGAAATTTTTTTGTAACACCATATATCATGAAATCAAGCCTTACCCAGCGCAGTATATATCACGCCCAGAGGACCAGGATGGCGCCATCCTGGTCCTCTGGGCGTGATATATACTGCGCTGGGTAAGGCTTGATTTCATGATATATGGTGTTACAAAAAAATTTCTTTTCTGAGGCTGTTTTGTCCTGGTGTAATGACCTTTATATTTATTGATTGGAATGTACCAACGTTATACCCAGATTGATTTGATAACTGCCTATGTAGAGGTCCAGGGTGGCGCTATAGCACCTGCACCTTTCTTCTTTTTATGGAATTTTAACTATTTATTATTTAATAAAGTGATTTCTGAGTATTTGGCTCCCGATATTTTTGAGTTATAGCATGTTTGATGGGAGTATATGCTCTATTGTATGCATGTTTCAATTGGCATCTTGAGGATATGCCTGGTATTACATGTAAGGCACTGGCTATAGGCATTAGATGCTTCCGTGGTTTTCTGATACATGTTCAAGGTGGAGTTACACCTTGTGGGCACTTTGCATATGAGGCGGTGAGCGGGAAGGCCAAAGTTAAGCTGCAGCGCAGACAGGCGAGCGGCAGCAGGGTGAGAACTCCGAAAGCGTGCACAGACGACCAGCACTTTCTGCAGCAGCTCTGACATATCGGGGTAGTTTTTCAGGAATCTCTGCACCACCAAATTCAGCACATGCGCCAGGAAAGGGATGTGTGTCATACCGGCTAGGCCCAGAGCTGCTAAGAGATTTTGCCCATTATCGAACACCATCAGCTGGGCTTGAGACTCAGTGGCAACAACCACTCATCAGTCTGTTGTTCCAGGCCCATCCAAAGCTCCTGCGCAGTGTGGGGTTTGTTCCCCAAACAGATGAGTTTAAAAACTTCCTTCTGTCATTTCCCCCTGGCTGTGCTGAAGTTGGTGGTGAAGGTGTTATGCTGAGAGGATGAGGAGGTGGTAGAGGAGGAAGAGAAGTAGGAGAATGAGGCAACAGGAGGCAAAGAGAAATGCCCTGCAATCATCAGGGGGGTTAGGGGACATGCGCCAAACAGCTATCTGCCTCAGGCCCAGCCGCCACTGCATTTACTCAGTGTGCTGTTAGGGAGATATAATGGCCTATAATGACTTGCATAAGAACAGTCAGCATTTGGATTACCCTGAGGAGGCGAGGGATTCCATACATAGCTTTGTTTTTGGTGGTGGTAGTAGTACCTCTAGCCATGGTGGTGGCAGGAGGTGCAGTGGTAGTGACAGTAGCACTTCTGGCAAATACAAAGCAGGGAATCAGGACAGCGGGCAAGGAGCCAACAATTAAATATCACAGATAAAAGTGACAAGGAGGGAGGGGATCACGGTGACAAAGATTGTGGGTTGTACAGGACCTGGGAGATAATCAGGGTGCTGAGGAGGAAGTAACATCAAAGGAGGAAGATGGTGGCTGCAGAACTGGTGATACCACTGATACTGTGGGTGCATGCTCAAAACATTTTAAACCTAAGTAAAGTTCAGCTACCCCTAGCTGGGTGCAGAGTGTGTGAGTATCTTCAATCTGACAGTTTTCTCCACAGTCAAGGCCCTTGACTGCTCTATTATACAATCACATTTGTTGCAACACTGACTTACAAAAAGAATCTGCCAAGAAGCTTCAAAGAGTGAGCAATTGGCTACACATTCCAGTGTTGCAACAAAGTTGTAGGTTGCCATCAAGCACAATGTTGAGCAACGAATGCGTTGGATTCCTGATAGGAATGTAAAAAAACATATGCATTAACCTATGGCAGATGCACACATTATAACACAGCAAAGTGAACTGCAGCCATAAGCAGTACCTCCAAGTAAAAGAGGATTACACACATTCAGTATTGAGTGGAATATCTGATTCCTTCCCTGATAATTTTAATGGGACTGGGTGTATAAATAAATGTATCAGCGTTTATAAAAATATAATAAAGGTTACATTTTAATATCTATGTTGTAACCCCTAAAAGGATTTAGTAGGTCTATGTGACCTTTTTGTAAATAAATAGACACAGATAAAAATACATTTGTGTGCATGAGCCCTAAGGCTCATGCACAGAATTGTATTTTGTATCCATATCCAATCCACAGTTTTTGTGGATTGCACACAGACCCATTCATTTGTATGGCTCTGCAAAAAAAAAAGGACCACACACTGATATCATCTGTGTGGTGTCCGCATCCGTGTGTCCTAAAAAGCCCACTGGTGTTAGGTGCAGCTAATTTATTAAGATATGTACACCTGTTAAATTTAGAAGTCTCTTTTTTTTGTCAGTCCTTACAACTAAATGTAAAGCAAGGCCAGTTTCTGGCATAAATCGGAATAACTGTGCCCCCCCACTAAGCTTCCTCCACTTAAGGTTAGAGTGGCAAAAGTCACCAATTGTGTGCCAAAATGTGTGTCTTTTTACAGTAATTTCCAAAACCAAACCCTGGTGGTAATGCTCTGCACCTAGAGAATATTTTTACAATTAAATTTAGCAGCATTCCATGAGGGGGATTGTAGTGCTGCATATGCAATATAGGGCCCGTTCATATGACTGGGTTTTATAGCGTAATTTTGGCTTGCCATACATCTCAATGGGAGGCAGCAATGAGGATCACAGAGCGGCGGCTTAAAGCTGCAGCTGCGCTAAAACAGGGTTATCCCTTCTCAGTGTGGCCACAGCTATAAGCCATGGCTCCACGACCCTCAGTGCTACCTCCCATTGAGATGCATTGAAAGCAGAAAGGATGCGGCTGCTGACAGGTTTTCAGTGGCATTTCGATGTGGCTGTCTGTGCCATAATTATGCAGGAAAACCCATCGCGTGAATGGGCCCTAAGATTGTAGGGGCTCTGTGAGGAATGGGAAGGAGGGAACGGCATGGCAGGGGTGAGAGGGAGTCAAGGGTGATAAAACACCTGGTAGGGCCAATGTGGAGGGGCAGCAGGAGACAGTAATGGGGCAGGAGTGACAAGGGGATAGTAGGTGGCAAGGCTCCCTGGGGAATGAGGGTCTGGAAAAATTGTAAGTGTCACTGATAGAGCATAACTTAGCAGAATCTCTTTTCATGGGTAAAGGGTAGACAGTAGGTGTAGAAGGGGTCTGTAAGGGGGTAAGAGGGGAAGGATGTTGTGCAGATGCTCTGTGGGGAACATATCACCGCAATTCAGCTGCTGCCTGCATTTAACACAGACAGGTGAATGGCAGCCCTCACTACCTTCTCAAAATCATCCCCGCAGTAACTCAGGACAGAGGTGAGCATATTTTCCGTGCACCCGGTCTTCCTATCAATGGCTATTAATGTCTGTACATGGCTCCTCACATATGGAGTGTCAGTCTGAAGAGGGGGCAAACTCTGCCCTCACTAGAATAGAGTCTGCTCATCTGAATGCAGGGCAGGGGCTGCTGTGCATCCATCTACTCCCTGCAAGTGTCAATTCAGAGGCGGGCAGGTGGCAAGTCACACAGGCTGCTCCATTCATTCTGCTTCCTCCTTGGCAGACCTGCACTGGTGCCACTGGCGTGTGAGATGTTTGGTAGAACAGCATTCCCCGCTCACTACTGCTCCACCAACTAGCTTAAAACTTGGCACCTAGATCATTGGAGAGGGAGGAGAACAGTGTTTCTCGCCTTCCTCTTCTTTGTGGATGTGCGCTTCACAGCACACACTTCGAGCCGCTGCTGGCTCCTTACACTGTTCCCTGAGCCCCCTTTCCCCTCCCTTCCTCTGTGACCTGGTTACCCAGCAGAGCAGAAGGAGGCAATATGGAAAAAATGTAAATAAAATAAAAAAATTACTTCCAGAAGACATAAGCATTACCATGTTCAACTGTCACGAACGTACCGAGACATACGGACGTCCCCGTCACAGTGAGTGGCAGGAGGTTTATTGCTTCAGTGGTATCTGTGGTCTGCTGGTGTTTGGATCTCGGCTGGGTGCATGGTGCTGCCATAGCTTCTTGGAAATTAAGTGTTACTATTCCCTTTGTATTTTGGCTTTTCTGTGTGTTGCATTTCTTTGTTGTTTTGTATTAGGCCTTAGGGGGACTCCCGTTCATCCTTCCCTTTGGAGGAACTGAATGTCTCATTCCTGTCCTTAGTACCAGGGTCCTTTACGGCTAGATAGGACTTTAGGTATTCCTGTGTATGAATTCACCTACTTCTGGGGGCTGTTCATACTGGTAGTCAGTCAGGGCTTTGATTAGGATTTTCACTAGGAGGTGTCCATCTTCCTTCCCTAGTTTTCAGGCTTTATTTCTTTTCCCCTTTTCCTCCTATGTTCGGTGTGAGGTTTCCCTCCCACACTAGAGCGTGACAATATCTGCAGGAGTTGTCTCAGTTCAGTAAGTAGCATTTGTTATGTAGAGGAAGTTTATAGAAGCCACTCACTAATGTATTGTTATTATCCATATTGTTTCCTTTGCGGGCTGGATTCATTTTTCCATCATATTATAAACTGCTCGTTTCCATGGTTATGACCACCTTGCAATCCATCAGTGGTGATCGTGCTTGCACACTATAGGAAAAAGCTCTAGCCTATGTACCCTCCCATGGTCCCAGCCACCAAATAGGCCAGCGCTTTTTCCTAAAGTGTACAAGCACGACCACCACTGATGGGTTGCAGGGTGGTCGTAACCATGGAAACAAGCAGTGTATAATGTGATGGAAAAATGAATCCAGTCATCAAAGGAAGCAATATGGATAATACCAGGGACAGCAGAACATTGCAATAGCTTTATATGCAGTATATTCACAATTTCGCAAATCGGCAATTAATGATGCACTTTTTTTGCGCAATACGTGCAACTTCACATTTAAGCAGGTCTGACTACATATTAGTGATTGTTGCACTAAGTATTGTTGTGAACTTGCCTGTAGCATGTATGTATGGGCAGCAAAACCAATCAGCTACACTATATCACAATCTAACCTACACTGACTATCTCCCACTAACTATCTGTATTATATATATAAGCTAACTAATTAACTATCTAATGTAATGTGACACAGTAAAGCACAGAGTACAGCAATGACACTGCTGTCTCTCTCAGAACTGAATAATAAAACTGCATAAAATGGCTGCTGGGGAGGTTCTTATATAGTAAGGGGTAGGCAGCTGTCCTATTGGTCACTAGGGATGTTGCTACGCTCAGACAAAGACATTGCAGGCTCCTTATTAACCCACAAGCAAGAAGTAGGGAGGAATCATGGGTTCAGAGGAAAAAAAAATCTAGAATATTCGCGAATACAAATATATAGCTCTATATTCTAAATATTCGCAAATTCTCGAAGTGGTGATATTCGCGATAAAAATTTGTGATTCGAATATTCGCGTCCAACACTACTGATGATTACTAGATAGCTGTGCTTTTACATCCTGGCTATCAAAGCAAAATGGGGGAATATTAAATTGAAAACAAACGACTTGCCATTTTTTGTCACTTTTCCCCCCCAAAAAAATTGACTAGTGATGAAAAAGTCATACATACCACAAAAATGGTACTAATGAAGTCTACATTTCTTCCCCGCAAAAAATATAGGTTTGTAGACCGAATAATAAAAAAGAAATGGCTGTCAAAAAATGGTGATGCAAAAAAAATTTAGATTTTTTTTTTAGAAGGTTTTCATTTTTTTAAAGTAGTAAAATGAAAAAATATATATATACAAGTTTGGTATTACCGTATTCATATTGACTGGCAGAATGCGGACATTACCTAATTTTTAGCACACAGTGAATGCCGTGATGCAAAAACCCCCAAAACCTTGGTGGAATAGTAATTTTATTTTTAATTTTACCCAAAAAAGATTTTTTTTCCATTTTCCAATAACAGATATGGTAATATAAATGGTGCCCATAAATAGTACAACTTATCCTCCAAAAAATAAGCCCTCATATGACTATATGAATAGAAAATGAAAAAAGTTATGGCTATTTTAACGTTGGAAGAAAAAATAAAAGTACTAAACCAAAAATGGGCCCGTAATATATGCTCTGAAAACAATACAAACAATGAAGAACTTTCAAAAATAGACGGAGAATAAATAAAAAAATGTTTGAGATCATATCCAATAGTCGACCACAGTATACATTTTACCTAATAATTAAATTTCAACTTACCTTTAACCCTTGCATTCTGAAACTACATATGAAGAGCACCTTGTGGCGTAGCAGGTGACTGGCAGTTGGATCCAACGAAGTGAGAAAAGAGGAGAGAAAAACGGTCCTGGGGCATTCCCAGAGTGACAGAAAAAGTCACAAGTAGTCTCCCAAGTCGCAGACAGTAAACCCCTCCCGTGTCTGGCTACAGATCTCCCACTGCTTCCACCCTGCTGTCTCACAGGCACACTGCCAACCTCACACCCTGATGATGACTATTTAGCCCTCTTCACCCAGCTCCCACATGCTACATCACCATCTACACCTGTTTGGTCGTCACTAGTGTCACCCTCATCTGTCTCTTGAACACGTTCCTGACCTCCCGCAACATGTTCTCCCACCCAACTTTCACCATCGGTAGTTGCACACCTAGAGGAGTCCGCAGTGGACCTCTTCTCCAAGTCTGGACTGGCCTGTAACTGCTAACTGTACTCACAAATCTCCTCCTCACTGAAAATCGGAGCAGAGATGGTGGTTCTCATTACCTGGCTAGCAGAAGGAGCAGCAAAAGCAGATGAGAGCACAAAGACAGCTCCTGGGCCATGTTAACTAAGCTTGGTGCCACTGATTCTTGGCTGTGTGTATCTGTTGTTACTTGGGATGATTTTGAAGAGCGTTTCATTCCATACCAGTACCGCTGGATTGTTGGTCAAAACCCGACGCTTAGGGGCGGATTGGGAACTTAAAGTTGACCTGGAATAAAAAATAAAAGTTTCCCCATGCTGTAGGTGGGTTCAAACTGACAGAAGACAGACCAAAACAAGTAGGAGGGGACTGCAATACAATAATGCAGCACAAAATACTGCCACAGCAGAACCAAATACCGCAGGCAGCACAAAACTGCTGCCCTCGCCACAGTATTCAATTGTATCATTATCACTTGACTTCAGGAGGGCACCTGTGGCCACTAAGCATCAGACCATTAGGTACCTGGACTGTGGCCATCAAGAGGGTTCAAGCGTCCCCCTGGTCATTGGCCCAATGGGAAATTTCTCTGTAGGGTCTATGGCCAATCCGCCCCTGACAACGCTGGATGACAGTGGCAGATATCTGGCTTGTTGCTACTACCACCCTCCCTCTCCCCCCTTTCTTCTGTTGGTACTTGTGCCAGCTTTAGCAATATTTTTCAGCAATACTGGCCAGAGCATGAACGCTTGTCCTGTCTCTGCCTATGCTCAGCTCACAGTGAAATAGGAATACCGTGCAGGATGAGACTTTTATTAGGCTGACATCACAGAGGATGGCTATCTGTGGATTGGCTGGCTGCATGGGATTATGGGTGATCTCGCTTTCCAGGTGTTCTTAATTTTACTTTGTAACATATGCAGCTGCCATTTTTGAAAAAATCGGATCAGATACCACAAAGTGCAAGGAAATTCGAATTCATGGCAAATCAAATTTTTTCTAAACTTTGGATCGAATTCCACTTCAGATGCTTTGATTCAACACTAGTACTTGTAATAAGGGTCCAACACCTTAAGGGCTAGCTATGTCATCTAAAGCTGAATACTGAAGAGCAGTTGAGGACGAAGATGACGGGTAGAAAGAAGCCACCTAGTCCATGCATCCAAGAACCAGCCAAGGCAAGAATAAGAGACGAATCTATAAACAAGAAAGTGTGTACCTAATTAACTGGTTGCCTATAACTAAAGCTGTTCCTTCACTGAGAGACTGAAACTACTAACTGTTTTGTCCATCAAGAGACCATTATAACCATAAGCTTGTTGCCCAAAAAAGGAATTGAAAAAAAAAAACACATTGTAACTGTGTCAGCCTGCTTCCTTCCTCCATCCAAGATTAGGAAGCCATGCATACCAATCATGGCCAAAAAAAAACATTTTTTTCTGTAAGCTCTGACTTCCTCGCAAGCTATGTTTATATTAATCATCAATATCAATAATTGAATGTGTAGAAAGTTTTATAAAACTCTATCAATAAATAAGTGAATGTGTAGAAATGATTTCTAGAACTCAAAAAACACTCAAAAACAATATAGCACAAACTTAACAATGAAGCTGCTCGTAAAATTCATGTCATTAGATGTATCTGTTGTAAAGATCTAACAGCCAATACTGCTAACGGGCTTTAGTGTACTAAACACTAGTGAAGATAACCTCCAAGGAATGCAAAGCAAAAGACGTTGAAATGACATTTTAACTACTTACAGTAATAGAGCCCAAGGTGCCTGCCATATAGGATCTGGGCACCCCCTGAGGAAGGGGCCAGGTGCATTTTTAAAATGTTCTATTGCTACTGTAACTTTACAATAGAGCTGATTGTGAAAAGCTCGATTGCATGAGCCAATTAAACAAGTGTCCGACTCCTGTCTATTCAAAGACAGCTTCTTCAATCAATACCAACACAGGAGATTTGGCTGAGGACAGCTCAGCCCTGGGGCAACTCATCTGGCCTTATTCAGAAAACAGGTGGATCCGATATTACACAGCTGTTCCATTTTACTACAGCAGTACTGTCCAATAAAGCACTAGATGGCAGTGGAATATACTGGGAGTTGATGATCTGGGTTACATGGCACGTTATTCTACATGACAACGGACAATGAAAAAATAATGGACATCTGTACATTCTGAATATGTCCATTATTATATAGATTATGCAAACATAGTTGTGGTAGATAGAATGTGAAGGAAATCAGGCTTCAAACATGGCCATCAAACAGGAGATATTTATAATGCAGCAAGATCATACTCAACACAACGTCACTTCTGTCATTAGCTCATTATTATATTATATTTTTAGTTAAACCACAGTTAATAATATATATTGTGGTATTCCTTGCAATCCAGTATATTGTGGCATCAATTGATATCACTAATAGAATAATTTATAATAGGCATCAATAAGTGATCAATGGAGGTCTGACCCTGGTGCCAATCACTGATCGACAGAATTATTGTATATGAATTAGGCTGAGCTGCATGCCTGGTTGTTAGAAGAAATATGTATAGGGCTGATTGCCTCCAGCCCAGATCTGACCCTAAGGCCTTATTCACACGTCCGAAGTGTTTATGGATCCGCAAATTGCGGATCCATAAACACACCCGGCCGGCAGCCCCATAGAAATGTCTATTTTTGTCCGCAATTGCGGGCAAGAATAGGACATGCTCTACTTTTTTGCGGAGCTGCGGCCGTAAGATCGGCAGCGCGCTCTGCAAAACCTGATGCAGAGAGCACAGTGTGTGCTCTCCACATCGTTCCGTCCCCCATTAACAGTCAATGGGTCCGCATGTATTCCGCAGAATTGCGGAATACATGCGGACATATATGCGGACGTGTGAATAGGGCCTTACTACTAACACATTGATAGCCTTTCCCAAGGATAGACCATGTTTATGTATCCCTAGGAAACCCCTCTAATTAGCCATTTTTCATATAAATTACTGAAGTATGGAAAGGAGAGAGATGCAGCTTCAGTATTTCTCATTTAGTGTGAGATATGCACCAGTGATTTCAGGACATATTTAATATGCAGTATGCATTTATTTATTTTATTTTTAGAGCTGCTTTCCTTACTGATTTTGATGAAAAATGTGGCGCAAAAGTCTCCACAAGGACATACACTACATGGGCAAAAAATTGGGACTCACCATTGACTTCAGGTCTTTCATTCAGTCGCACTGAAACAAGTGTATACAATTAAGACCCTAGCGATGCAGTCTGCCTTTACAGTGCCATCATTTGTGAAAGAACAGATCATTCTAAAGAACTAACTAAATTCCAGTGTGGTACTGTAATAGGACACTACCGATGCAACAAGTGATTTTGTGAAATATCTTTCCTCTTGAATATTCCACCATCAGCTATGAGTGGTATTATTGGAAAGTGGAAGCGTTTAGGAACCACAATAACCCAACCATGAAGCGGAGACCACGTAAAGTTACAGAGTGGGGTTGCCGAGTGCTGAGGTACATAATGCATAAAAGTCTACAATATTCTGCTGACTCCATAAATGCAAAGCGCCAAACCTTCCCTGGCCTTAACACCAGAACAAAAACTAAAATGAAAACAACTACAGTAATTTATCAGCCCAACTTAGAATTGAAAGTCCATTTATCAACCGCACGTTATAAGAAACTTTAAAAATGAAGATTGCTCACCAAATGAAAAATTCACAAATTAAACATTATCTCTCTCGTTTACCTCCCATAGCTACAACTTCAATCATTAAAGACGTTCAAGGATGGTAAGTCAGGGGATTCATTAGCTTTATTCTCAAGGGTGTATTGCAAAGCAGACCGAAAAAATCTTTGAGAAATTAAATTCGCCCTTATACTTTCTTATGCCCAAAGTAGCAGTATGGGATTAAAAAAAGAAAAAAAAAGAAGAAAAAATTGTTATGATAACTAATGATGTAGATGGAATAAAGTTTAGCCATGGACAATTTACAGTCATTAATCTTCTTTTTGATTCATTTTTATGTTTAATTAACTTTATGAGAGACATTGTTTTACTAAAACAACTTTTAAGCAGAAGAAAGTGTTGTTTTTTTTTAACTTAGTTACAGGACAAAAAAAACAGGAAAGCTAATTTTGTCAGTATGGTTTACAGTGGACACCACACTGGACGAAGAAGGAGAGGGAACAAGGAACAAGGCCTGAAAACAAGGGAAGAAAGAAGGACACCTCCTAGTCCAATCCCTAGTCAAAGTCCTGACTGGCTATCAGTATTAACAGACCCCAAGGGTAGGTCAGTTCATACGCAGGAGTACCTAGAGTCCTAACTCACCCTATAAGACCCTGGCGATAGTGACAGGACTGAGACTACCTGTTCCTCCAGAAAGGAACGATGACCAGGAGTCTCCCTCAGGCCAACAACTAAGTGCAGGGGAAAAACAATACACAGATAAACCAAACCAAAATGCAAAAGAAAAGGGAAACACAACTTTCCAGTAGCTATGGCAGCAAAAGGAACTTAAGGGCTAGCTATGTCATCTGAAGCTGAATACTGTAGAGCAGTTGAGGGCGAAGATGCCGGTTAGAAAGATGCCACCTAGTTCATGCATCCAAGAATCAGCCAAGGCAAGAATAAGAGAGAACTCTATAAACAAAATAAAAAAAAGTGTGTACCTACAACTAAAGATGTCCCTTGACTGAGAGACTGTAACTACTAACTGTTTTGTCCATCAAAAGACTATCATAACCATAAGCTTGTTGCCCAAAAAAGGATGATTGAAAAAATCACCTTGTAACTGTGTCAGTCTGCTTCCTTCCTCCATCCTAGATTAGGGAGCTATGCATACCACTCATGGCCAAAAAGACATTCTTTCTGTAAGCTCTGACTCCATTGCAAGCTATGTTTATATTAATCATCAACATCAATAATTGAGTGTGTCTAAAACTCTATTAATAAAAAAGTGAATGTGCACAAATGATTTCTAAAACTCAAAAACAATATAGCACAAACTAAACTACTCTTAAAATTCATATGATAAAAAAATTCTTATGATAACTAATGATGTAGATGGAATAACATTTAGCCATGGACAATTTACAGTCATTAATCTTTTTATTTTATTTATTTTTATGTTTATTTAATTTTATGAGAGACTTTTAAGCCGAGAACCAAACACCAGCAGACTACAGATACCACTGAAGCTATCAACTGCACATCTTTGTGGGAGAAGCAACTATAAATAAGGAAAGTTAAATGAGAACAATAGCAACACCTGGAGGTTAGAGGTGTGGTCAGTATCAGAAACAACACAGACGTCTACTCATCCACAAGGAAACCTGTCAGATCAAAGCACGCATTGCCAGTTTCACAGATCTTTTGTTACCCACTGTGGCGGGGACATCCGTATGTCTCGGTACGTCCTTGATAGTACCCCCTCTTTTATGGGTGACCTCTGGGCACCCAGCACCGACCTTATCCAGGTGAGACTGGTGAAAAGCTTTCACCAAACTACTGGCATTCACGTCAGATGCAGGTACCCACATCCTTTCCTCTGGTCCATAACCCTTCCAGTGAACAAGATACTGAAGAGATCTACGGATAACTCGAGAGTCAGTTATCTGTAATTCCAAACTACCATCCACTATGACAGGAGCAGGTGGAAAGGAAGACGGCTCCAAGGGTTCCACATATCTCTTCAACAAAGATTATGTATTTTCAGAGCCTGAGGAAGTTCTAAATAAAAAGCTACAGGATTAACCCCTTTTGGACACATGACGTACCGGTACGGCATGTTTCCCGAGTCCTTAAGGACACATGACGTACCGGTACGTCATGAGTTGTTCCGATCACTGCTGCTCAGCTGGCAGTGATCGGAACAAGGTACCTGCTGAAATCATTCAGCAGGTACCTTGTTACAATGCCCAGGGGGTCCTGTGACCCCCATATGAGGCGATCGCTGCAAACCGCAGGTCAATTCAGACCTGCGGTTTGCAGCGCTCATGCGATCTCTGATCCCCGCGGTCTATGACCGCGGGATCAGAGAGTTAATGCCCCCAAACAGTTTTTAACCCCCTGCAGCCCCCAATCATACTGTGGCTGCGGGGTGCAGGGGGTGGTTGCGGGCGGCGCGAGGCGGGCGGGAGGCGGAGCGGTGCGGCGGGCGGGATCGCGATTGCGATCCCCCGCCCGCCTCCCTGTAATCTATCCCTGGTGTCTAGTGGATTCTATCAGAGTGTCAGCACATTGCTGACACTCTGATAGAAACGGCTGGCATCTGTGCTGCAGATGCCAGCCGCTTAACCCCTTCCGTATGGAAGGGTTAACAGGAGGGAGCGCTCCCTCCCTCTCCCATCGGGGGCTGCTGTGCCTTTGCAGCCCCCAACAGGATGGGATCGAAGAGGGAGGGTGCTCCACTCCTCCCTATCCATCACCCCCTGCCCAGTTATGGCAGGGGTGATGGTTGCCATGGAGACAGGACGCTTTCAGAAGCGTCCTGCTCTCCATGGTGCTGAAAGTCTGAATAGACCTGCTAAAGGTCTATTCAGACTTTCTAAGTACAAAATACAGTACAGTGCACTATATAGTGTACTGTACTGTATTATACAGACACCAGATCCACTGGATCTTTCAGAACCAAGTGGGTCTGGGTCAAAAAATGTAAAAAGTGAAAAAAAGTAAAAATGAAACAAACACATAACACTGAATAAAAACTAAAAAAATAAAATATACTAAACACATATTAGGTATCGCTGCGTCCGTAAAAACCTGCTCTATAAAAATATCACATGACTGAACTCCTCAGGTGAACGCCATAAAAAAAAACAAAAATGGTGTAAATAAGCCATTTTTTGGCACATTACATCACTAAAAGTGTAATACAAAGCGATCAAAAAGGCGTTTGCCTCCCAAAATAGTACCAATCAAACCGCCATCTCATCCCGCAAAAACGAGCCCCTACCTAAAACAATTGGCCAAAAATAAAAAAACTATGCCTCTCAGACTAAAACATGATTTTTTTGTTTCAAAAATGCTTTTTAGTGTTAAATGTAAAAAAAAATTTAAAAGTAGACATATTTGGTATCTACACGTCCGTAAGAATCTGCTCTATAAAAATATCACATGACCTAACCCCTCAAGTAAACACTGTAAAAAAAAATAATAAAAACTTTGTCAAAAGCCATTTTTTGCCACCTTACATCACAAAAAGTGTAATAGCAAGCGATCAAAAAGTCATATGACCCCCCAAATAGTGCCAATCTAACCGTCACCTCCTCCCGCAAAAATGATACCCAACCTGAGACAATTGCCTAAAAACTGAAAAATATATGGCTCTCAGACTATGGAGATACTAAAACATGTTTTTTTTTCATTCAAAAAGGATATTATTGTGTAAAACCAAAATAAATAAAAAAAAGTATACATATTAAGTATCGCCGCGTCCGTAAGGACCTGCTCTATAAAATTATAACATGACCTAACCCCTCAGATGAACGCCGTAAACATAAAAAATAAAAACGTTGTCAAACAAGCCATTTTTTTGTCACCTTACATCACAAAAAGTGTAATAGTAAGCGATCAAAAAGTCATATGCACCCCAAGATGGTGCCAATCAAACCGCCATCTCATCCCGCAAAAAATGAGCCCCTACATAACACAGTCGCCCAAAAAAATAAAATAAAACTATGGCTTTCAGAATGTGGAGACACTAAAAAAAAATTATTTTCAAAAGGCTTTATTATGTAAAACTGAAACAAAAAACCCAAAAAAGTAGTCATATTTGGTATTGTCGCGTCCGTAACAACCTGCTCTATAGAAATAGCACACAATCTAACCTGTCAGTTCAACTATGTAAATAACAAAAAGAGAAAAACAGTCCCAAAACAGCTATTTTTTTTGCAAATTTTCCATTTTAATCCATTTTTGCAGTAACAAAGCAAGGGTTAACAGCCAAGCAAAACTCAATATTTATTGCCCTGATTCTCTTGTTTGCAAAAACACCTCATATGTGGTCGTAAACTACTGTATGGCCAAACGGCAGGGCACAGAAGGAAGGGAACGCCATATGGTTTTTGGAAGGCAGATTTTGCTGGACTGGTTTTTTGACACTATGTCCCATTTGAAGCCCCCTGATGCACCCCTACAGTAGAAACTCCAAAAAAGTGACCCCATTTTGGAAACTACGGGATAAGGTGTCAGTTTTGTTGGTACTATTCTAGGGTAAACATGATTTTTGGTTGCTCTATATTACACTTTTTTTGAGACAAGGTAACAAAAATAGAAATTCGAAATTTCATCTCCATTTGCCAATAACTCTTGTGGAACACCTAAAGGGTTAACAAAGTTTGTAAAACTGGTTTTGAATACCTTGAGGGGCGTAGTTTCTTAGATGGAGTCACTTTTATGGAGTTTCTACTCTAGGGGTGCATCGGGGCTACAAATGGGACATGGTGTCAAAAATCCAGTCCAGCAAAATCTGCCTTCCAAAAACCATATGGCGCTCCTTTCCTTCTGCGCCCTGCAGTTTGGCCATACAGCAGTTTACGACCACATATAGGGTGTTTCTGAAAACTACAGAATCGGGGCAATAAAAATTGAGTTTTGTTTGGCTGTTAACCCTTGCTTTGTTACTGGAAAAATGGATTCAAACGGAAAATTTTTCAAAAATCGAAATTCTGAAATTTTATCTTTATTTGCCATTAACTCTTGTGGAAAACCTAAAGGGTTAATGACGTTTGTAAAATCAGTTTTGAATACCTTGAGGGGTGTAGTTTCTAGAATGGGGTAATTTTTGGGTGGTTTCTATTATGTAAGCCTCACAAAGTGACTTCAGACCTGAACTGGTCCCTAAAAGTGGGTTTTTGAAAATTTCTGAAAAATTTCAAGATTTGCTTCTAAACTTCTAAGCCTTGTAACGTCCCCAAAAATGAAATAGCATTCCCAAAATGATCGATACATGAAGTAGACATATGGGGAATGTAAATCAATAACTTTTTTTGGCAGTATTACTATGTATTATAGAAGTAGAGTAATTGAAACTTGGAAAATTGCAAATTTTTCAAAATTTTTGGTAAATTTGGTATTTTTTTATAAATAAAAATGAAATTTTTCGACTTCATTTTACCACTGTCATGAAGTACAATATGTGACGAAAAAACAATCTCAGAATGGACTGGATAAGAAAAAGCGTTTTAAAGTTATCACCACATAAAGTGACAATGGTCAGATTTTGAAAAAATGGCCTGGTCCTTAAGGTGAAATAGGGCCGTGTCCTTAAGGGGTTAACAATGGCACTGATCTTATATGGACCAATAAATCTTGGACCCAACTTCCAAGAAGGTACCTTCAACTTAATATTTTTTGTGGACAGCCACACAAAATCACCCACTCTTAAGTCCGGACCATTCATACGTTTCCTGTCAGACACACGTCTATACTAGTTGCCCAAATTCATAAAGTTATTTTTAATTCTCTGCCAAATGGATGATAATGACAACGAAAAATGTTCTTCCTTTGGCATACTAGAAGTATCTGAACCAGAAAATGTGCCAAACTGTGGGTGACACCCATATGCCCCAACAAATGGCGACTTCCTAGAAGACTCCTGCCCACGATTATTTATGGCAAACTCCTCCTGGTTCTAAGAGACAAAACATCTTAAGTAAGTCTCCAGACTCTAATTAGTGCGCTCCGTCTGTCCGTTCGACTGAGGATGAAAAGACGAAAAAAAATACAGTTGTACCCCCAGCCCCTAATCTTAGCTTTGCAGTGCCCTCAGTGCCGCAACAATGGTCAGTAGTCTAGCATTAGGCTCTGTGTGGCCCACACTGATGCTTGGCACTTCTTCTTTTAAGCTAGCAGCTAAGGAACCATGGCAGGTTTTGGTGGGACTGCTTCATACACCAATTCATTATGATAAGGTCTATAATGCATATAATATGTGTGGCACAATAGGAAGGCACAGGTGAGCAATAAACTTATAAAGAGGTAAACACAATTTTACCACATGGGGTAATATGAGGATTAACTTTCCCCTTCCCGCTTACAGAGCAAAGGGCAGAAGCACAGCTTGAAACTACTGGGCCCAATGCAAAATCTGTAACAGGGCTCACACCATGTTCCATTTGCAATACGAGTGTCTTCTTAGGTGGTAGAGGAACATTTGTTGCCACCAAGAGGGGGAGCTCACCATATACAAGCTCACATCAACATTAGAGATGAGTGAATAATTGAAAAGTTTGATTCAGCATATTCACCGAATTTAAAAAAAAATTCGCTTTGTGACTAATTACTTTGTCACAAAGTGCATTTTTTTGTAAGTAGCAGGTACAATGACGGAGCTGCGATAGCGCCACCCCCGTCATTGTACCCCTTAGATGCCGCATTCACACATGATCACGGCATCCGAGTGTAAAAACAGTGTAAAATTAACGTACCACCTCCATTTGCTCGCGACGGGCCGGCCGCCGCCATCTTGCTTGAAGATCTTGAGCGAAATCTCGCACGTCATATGTCACCACGCACTGGATTTCGGCCGAGATCTTCAATCAAGATATAGGGGGGCCCGTCGCTAGCAATGAAGGAGGTAAGTTTGAATTTTTTGTTTTTTACACTATTTCGGGCTAAATTGATTCGCTGACATGAGGCGAATCGAATTTATCCTGAAATTCGGATCGAATTTCACTTTGTGGGATTCGATTCGCTCATCTCTAATCAACATCAATACTATTTTCATACATTTTTATGTGTAAAGCACCCCCTAATGGGAAAATGGAAAAAAGATTTTATTCAACTAAATTATTGCATCACTGCCTCTTCTAAGTAACCCAGAACAGGGACATGCACTCATCTCATAGGGCTCCAAAGCAAAACTACCCAGTTTCACAATTCCCAGTATGATTGTGACAATCCCATGATATCTGACAACTGTATGCTTTTTTTTATTTTTAGTAAACAACACATTTTAATTAAAAAACTGTAATAACAAAAGTCGCCATCCACCTCACCCACTTTGGCCAACTTTTATGTTGGTATAAGTGTATAGGTGCTTCATAAATATAGTGCTCATTTTGAACACTATATTTCTCAATGTATTTGCACCAGACAACTGGCATAAACAGCTTGATAATTTTTCTTCCCTGCAGCTACCACTAAGGAGGAGATCAGTCCATAGAAATGTATATGGGTACCATTTACTGGAATGGAAAATGAAATAATCTGTTGCAACTGCATGAAAATCCATTATTTTTTTTTTTGGGGGGGGAGAGAGGAGTTTAGTGCCACTGTCGCCCTCCCTCCCACAAGGCCCCTTAGCAGTTGCATGGTCTGCTTCCATAGAAGGTACACCACTGACTCTGAATACTAGAAGAACCCCACAAGTGCCCATATTTTCTGAGACTTAAAGAGGTTGAGCAGCGATTTATGTTGATGACCTATCGTCTTCAATATCTGATCGTCGGAGGCCTGACATCCGGCACCCCGCCAATCAGCTGTTGTACAAGGAGGCTGCAAGGGCATTGTAATCCACAGGAAGCTGCACTTGCATGGAGCACTGCCTCCTCTTCAAACTTCTGATCCATGCAGGTGCTGGGTGTTGGACCCCCGCTGATCTGATATTGATGACCTACAATATCCCGACGATAAGTCCTCACTCCTCAATATAAATTGCTGCATAACCTTATTAATTTCTAACTGGGAAAATATTCTTCACAAAACTTCCTTTTGCTTTTGGCTGTATTCCCTTACTTTTAATATCATTTTTCCTTTTTGTAACCAAGACTGAGTAAAATCACCTATTTGATAATCTCACCAGTTACAGTCTTACTCACACAGTTCATGCCCAGGTCCCATTTACATTTTAAAGTATGTAAGCGTGCCGCCATCCCAGATGAAGTGCTTCCAGCGAGATGAATGGCTTCTCTTTAAGTTTTTTTCAAATAGTTCCATAAACATTCATACGCATGATGACATTTATAGCAACAATTCACATTCCAATAATGCTACATGATTATGCATAAACATGGGCACTGATCATATTTAGAATTTCATTGTCACAAAAATATCTAATATTCAAGATTCATTTGCAATGCTAGCAAATTTTTCAGTGTGATAGAAGCAGTGATATATGTACAGAGTATTATCACTTCACTCATCGAGAAAATCTCAATGACTGTTAAAGGGAACCTGTCATCAACCCTATGCTGACCTCACTGAGGGCAGCAAAAATAGTGACAGAAATGCTGATTTCATCGGTGTGTTATTCATGAGCTAAAAATAAGTGGTTGCCGAGAACCAGTATCATAATCATGCAGCAAAAGCCTTGAAAAGAGTCAAGATTATGAATAACCATGACTCTTCTCAAGAAAAGAAGAGATGGAGATGGCACTCTCACCCATCTGCTGATGATTGGCAGTTCTCTCCTAAAGAGAAAGGGAGAAAACTAGGTAGAAGACTGTTCATCACCAGGTGGGCAGAAGAGCAGGAATTCATGAATAACCAGGACTCTTCTTAGTTGGCCGGGACTCTTTTCCAGGCCAAGTCTGCAATGATTGTGATGTTGGTTCTCGGCAACCACTTACTTTTAACTTTTAAATGACAGACCGCTAAAAAAAAACTAACATGTCTCTACTTTATGCTGCCATTAGTATGGGCAGCATAAAGTTGATGACAGGATCCCTTTAAAGTGCAACTCTGGGGAAAAAATCTATGTACATTCAGTTACAGCCAACTGAAAATACCAATGTAGATCTAGCTCCCACGCACATTCCGCATCTCGCTTCCCCAGGGGGAGGCCTAGCTTTGTTAGCCAGTGTAACAGCGGCTGCTGTCCGCCAATGTTCCCCTACTTACCGCTGCGGTCCCGGACTCAGTGTTCACGGTGATCTGCTGCCGGTGTTTCCATTCACCGTTGCAGTCCTTGGCTCTGTCCTTGCAGGCATTGTTTATTCTGGAATCCACGCCATAGTTTTCTTCCAGCCCTGGCCACAGCATGCTTGCTGCTTGTTCCCTGTAGCACTTCCTTAAGGGCCGGTGCGCATCACTTCCTGTGTTTTATGGGTTGGCTAATGTGACCTTGCTGACCAATCCTAGCCCTCCTGCACATATATAAGTTGTTCAGCCCCCTTCCCAGGTGCCTGAGTGTCAAGGTTCTTTTGTCCTGCAAAGGTTGCTGATATTTCTGCTCGTGTTCCTGTGTACCTGACTCGTAGTTGTGTCTTTGTGCTTTCTGGGCTCTGCTACCTGTTTGATCCCTGCCTGCTTGCCTTGACTTTCCTGTTGCTGACCCGGATTGCCTGACCTGTGCCGTGTGCCCTGACCTATTGCTTGTTTGATTTCTCCTCTGCCTCATCTTTGGTCCTGCACTGTTGCTCCTGGTTACAATTCGGCTTTCTGACTACATCTGTACCTCTGGTACCTTGCTCAGGTACCTCCTGGTCCGCCTGGACCAGCTGCCTTGTGTGCCAATCCTCCTCAAGAGGTAGCGACCTGGTGTTCCCCTTGGAAAAGTCTATCACCACCATCAGGGGTACTGTGAAGAATGAGGGGCTTACTTAGACAATGCCCTTAGAGGAGGTAGGACACGTGGCATGGTGGGTTCATACCCGCTGGTTCGTGACAGCCAGATCTAAACAAGGTGATCCAGTTAGATGGGAACGGAAGATACTAATTGCAGTGGAAAGGCCCAGTACCCAGCCGTCAGATACAAAAGCTACCCCTCCTTGTTAACATGTTTGTAATTGGAGTGCCTTTCTGAGATGGAGAACAAGTTGCTATGCTACAATAAAGACATTGCAATCAACCTATTTCTCATCATTAGTCCAACGCATGAACAGTATTTCCCTCCCTCTTACCAAAATGCTTGTACCATAAATAACCCTTTCTAATTGGACAACCCTTTTTAAAAAAGGAGGCTAATTGAAGCAAGTCTAGTTGCAGTGGTTGAGTGATCAGTGATCAGCCACCCACATGAAGTAATAGTCTTCTCAGCCGGGTTATATTTACAACAAGGCGCATGAGGGCATGTGCCTATGGTGTCAGGAAGGAGGGGTGGTGGTTCAAAGAGACACCGTCGAGGTGTCACCACATGTTGATGCTCTCTGAAAGGGATGAAAGGGATGGTAAGGCGTGGTGCACCCCAAAGGTAAATAAGTCCAAAGAGTCAGGGTCTGTAGTAAACTAGGGTGCTTCTTTACTGGAGGGATTCAGGTGCAAAACAACACAGGCGAGGCATAAGGCTAGCTTCTACAGTCTTCTCCCTTAATGCTGAGGAAAGGCCAGAGCTAGCTGTCCCTATCTCTTTTCAGAAAGCTGGTACCATGGTCCAAGGCTGGTGATCCAGGGTCTGTGGCAGAGTATCCCCGTCTCAGCATCTTCTTCTGTTCACTCAGTAGTCTGGCAGAGTCTCTTCTTCCAAGCACTGTTCACTAACTACAGCACACTAGGGGCTCTCCTTATATACAGTTTTACCTAGACTAGAGTTGGGAGGGTTGGAGTGGAGAAGCTCAGAATAAACAGATACATTGTAACACTTTATGTCTCTCATAGACATTACATTACAGCTTTAATGATACTCAATGGCAATGACACAGCAGTTTTTTCCAGACAAAAACAAGTTTCCAGACATAACTAGTGTTGGGCGCAAATATTCGAATTGCGAATTTTAATCGCCAATATCGCAATTTCAGAATTCGTGAATATTTAGAATATAGTGATATATATTCATATTTTAGAATATTTTACTTTTTTTTTCATCAGCAACCTCCCTTTTTGCTTGTGGCCCCATGAGAAGGCTGCAATGTCTTTGTCTGAGCTTAGCAATATCCCTGTCAACCAACAGGAAAGTTGCCTACCCCTTACTATATAAGAACCTCCCCACAGCCATTTTCTACAGTTTATTACAGTTCTGAGAGAGACAGCAGTGTCATTGCTGTTCTCTCTCGTTTCCATTTATCACATTATTTTAGATAGTTAGTTTATTTATATTATACAGATAAAATAAATGTATGGGTTACCCGTGCTCCCCCTACGACCACCGACTATAGAGAGGAGACACGGTGTAGGATCATATATAACTTATCCTTGCTGCAGGATTCTATAAAAGGGGATAATTGCCACTTCCCCTCTTAGTAAGAAGCAATCTGTAGTATTGGAAAACGTGTTGGATTTTACCTGAACTGAAGGGGCACCCGTACAGCCCTGTGTGACGTCACACCGAAGACGTTGCCTCCCGTTCCCGAGGTAACTACAAGCGCGGCCTCTGTGTGCTCGCGTGTGCTGCCAGCCGGAGCGACGCTCGAGCAAGCCAGGAGCCCGAAGTTGTTAAATGGGGAACCAGCATTAAAGAATTGATATACGAACCTCAGCGGCATATTATACCCCAGCAGGCAAAGTAATAATGGCTTTATGAATGCATGTATGACAGGATGTTCTTTTACCTGATGCACTGTAGCTGAACACTTCCTGGAGAGTCCGATTTAGCAACGGACAGATATACATCAGACAGGCCATGCATTGCAATCTAATATCACCAACTCAGATACTGTGTGCCTGCACATAATACGGTGAGGTATCCAGCGCGGATTCTACCCTATTATCTATATTATGCAGATAGTTAGTGGGAGATACCAGTGTAGGTTAGATAGTGATATAGTGTAGTTAGGTTCTGCTGTCCATACATACGTGCTACATACATAGTGCTGTATGTATGTATGTATGCTACTGTATGTATGTATGTATGTATGCTGCTGTGATGTCACAAGTTCACAACAATACTTAGTGTACCAATCATTAATATGTAGTCAGACCTGTTAAAATGTGAAGTTGCACATTTTGCGCCAAAATATTTGCATCATTATTGCCGATTTGCGCAATTGCGAATATATTGAATCACTCTATCTGCATTTAAAGCTATTGTAATGTTCTGCCGTGCCAACCATTTTCTCCAGTCTCATTAAACTTCAAGCAGTTTGAAAAATGTAGCTATAGTGACCCACGCCTGTATTGCACGTGCATTACGCGAATATTACATTGCTGATTTTCAGAATCTAGAAAATTATAGCGAATTCGTGAATATATGACGAATATTCTACCAAATATTCGCAAAATATCGCAAATTCGAATATTGCCCCTGCTGCTCATCACTAGACATACTAGCATAGCTAAACCAGACTTTTAAAAGATCAGACTGTCTGCTTTTGGTGGTAAACAACGTCTGGCTTTTTCCCTCCAAAACATGGTCTTCTTTAAACTCTATGTCAGATGTGGAAAATTACCAGCTTCTCATTCAAAATCCTAACAGTCTCTCAGTATTCATTAACCCTTTCCACAGAGCCTTGCAAATACAGTGCAAATGAACAGGACATATATTACAAATAGAGTTGAGCGAACACCTGGAAGTTCGGGTTCGGCGGGTTCGGCCGAACTTCACAAAAAAGTTCGGGTTCGTTATCTGAACTTGACCCGAACTTGAACCCGAACCCCATTGAAGTAAATGGAGACCCGAACTTCTGGGCACTAAAATGGCTGTAAAATAGCCCTGGAAAGGGCTAGAGGGCTGGAAAAGGCAGCAAAATGTGCCTAAGAGCATGGCAACTGCTCTGCAAAAAATGTGGATAGGGAAATAACTTAAAATACCATAAAATACAGAAAAATATTAAATAAATGTTCTAAACCTGAGCCCAAGTGAGTGATAGTGGCACCTGCCACCCAACAAACAGAGGATGTGGCAGCAATGCCACCACATCTTTTAAAGTCACCAAGCATCTCCACAGAATCCCATAGAAGCGTTCAGCTGTCCATCTCCCAAACACTGGAGAGAAAGAGGAAGTACCCCCCTACCTACCCGCGATCCCTGGCTCTGAATGCCTGGATTTAAAAATTCCTGATCCTTTGAAATGCTGTAATTCTGTCTGGTGGAGAGTTTTAAAAACCTTATGTCGGTGGCTGTCCCACAGTATGTGGTTCCCAGCCGCCACTATTTTTGCAGGCGAGCCATCCCTTTCCTGCACAATCAAGTGGCGGACAAAATCAGGTGTGCACTGTGCAACGCTATCTGTGGCAATGTCCACATAACCACCAATACGTGGACCGGTAAGCATGGGCAGGAAAGTAATATCTCCCTAACAACACACTGCATAAATGAAGTGGTTGCTGGCCCAGAGGCGGATAGCAGTTTTGTGAATGTCCTTCCGCCCCCGAGGATTGTAGGGCATTTCTCTTTTCCTCCTGTTTCCTCCTCCTACTCTGCTTCCTTCTCCTCTACCACCTCCTCATCCACTCAGATTAACACCTTCACCACCAACAGCAGCACAGCCAGGGGGAAACGACAGCAGGCTGTTTTAAAATGTGTGTGTTTGCATGTTCTCCCGTGTTTGCTTGGGTTTCCACTGGGTACTCCACAGTCCAAAGACATACTGATAGGGAACTTAGATTCTGAGCTTTATTGGGGACAGCAAGCAGTGCACTGCAAAATGTGCCAGCACTTTATAACTGAATAAAGTAAAATAGGCTTCATATAGGTGTATGGGTGGCAAAGAATTTAGGCACTATTACTGCACCCACAGAGGTTGCAACACAGCTTTAATAGAGTCTCCCCTATTTAGTTCAGTAAATTACCTGAGGCCTGCATTACTAAGTGGCTGCTTTCATAAGTGGAGTTGAAGAAACCGGAGTTCTGCTGAGTGTCTTTTTGTTGGGACTGCAAGTGTCTGAGTGTGGTGTGAAGCTGCTTACCTAGAAAGTTAAGTGCTTGCAGTTTAGTTCTGCCATTTAAAACCGCTTTTTTCTCTCTGCTGTGTAGTGTCATTTAAAGCAGTTTTTTTTTTTTTTTTTTTTTCTCTCTGCTTGGTGAGGGGGAGTGGCTTGGCCTAACAGGTGCTATAAATTAGACCACTCAACTCTTCCAGAGCCTGCTCTACCTGAGGCCTGCATTACTAAGTGGCTGCTTTCATAAGTGGAGTTGAAGAAACCGGAGTTTAGGAAAAGGAGCAAGAAACAGAGATTCATTAGATCATCCTTGTATACAGTTGGTTTGATTCTAGCTAGTCTTCCTACTGCTGTAAGGGACCACAGTAAGTAAGAATCTTGATATCACTGCTCTATATTGTATTATTTTTTTTTTCCCTCTCTTTTCCTGCGTAATCCCCATTTAGTATGACTTCGATTATTGACAGCGCCGTCCAGTGCACATCTTGTATGATGTATGCAGTCCTGGAACAGCCGTTCGAGGGTGTATATGTTTGTTCAAAATGTGAGCAAATTACCCGTTTGGAATCGCACATCGAGTCTCTAAACAGGCGAGTTGCAACACTAAAAGCCACTGACAATTTGGAAAAGAGTTTGCTGCTCACTGAGCAAGCACTCTATGGGGTAGATGTGGGGGAGGGTGGTAGCGAGGAGGCTGAGGAGAGTGAGGTAGTTAGCTGGGTAACAGTAAGAAAGCGGGGTAGAGGGAAGAGTGCCAGGGAGGCTAGCCCTGATCTGACACACCCCAACAAGTTTGCACGGTTGGCAGATGAGGGGATGACAGTTCAGGGACGGCACCGCTGCAGCCAGACACTTCCTCTGCCAGTCAGGGAATGTCAGCTCCAGTAAGCAGGGGACCAGGAGAGCAGGGCAGGCCAGACAGGTGCTGGTAGTGGGAGACTCAATTATTAGGGGTACAGATAGGGCAATCTGTCACAAAGATCGTGATCGCCGAACAGTGTGCTGTCTTCCTGGCGCTAGAGTTCGACACATCGCGGATCGGGTTGACAGATTACTGGGAGGGGCTGGAGAAGATCCAGCGGTCATGGTCCATATCGGAACCAATGACAAAGTTAGAGGAAGGTGGAGAGTCCTTAAAAATGATTTCAGGGATTTAGGTCAAAAGCTTAGGGCAAGGACCTCAAAAGTAGTATTTTCTGAAATACTGCCTGTACCACGAGCCACACAAGAAAGGCAGCGGGAGATTAGGGAGGTTAACAAGTGGCTCAAGAACTGGTGTAGGAAGGAGGGGTTCGGGTTCATGGAGAACTGGGCCGACTTCTCTGTTGGCTACAGGCTCTACCGTAGGGACGGGCTGCACCTCAATGGGGAAGGGGCAGCTGTGTTGGGGAGAAAGATGGCTAGAAGGTTGGAGGAGTGTTTAAACTAGGGACTGGGGGAGGGTAATTACGTTATAGGAGGGGAAGATAGTGCAGATAGAGACCAGGGGCGAGGTAGTGTGTCTGGGGGAGGAATGGAAGGGGGACTAGAACAGCTCAGAATGAAAGATGTAGGGTAAAAATACACATAAACCTGTCAAATGTATGTATACTAATGCCAGAAGCCTGACTAACAAGACTGGTGAACTGGAATTAGTGATGTGTGAGGAGGACTATGACATAGTGGGAATAACTGAGACATGGCTGGATGATAGCTATGACTGGGCAGTTAATATAAAAGGTTACAATCTGTTTAGAAAGGATCGTCAAAACCGGAGAGGTGGAGGGGTCTGCCTCTACGTGAAGTCGTGTCTAAATCCCGTAATTCGAGAATATATATATAATACATCTCTGAGGGACATGAACATGTGGAGTCACTGTGGGTAGAAATACATGGAGCAAAAAACAATAATAAAATACTAATAGGAGTGTATTATAAACCACCTAATATACCAGAGTCCACAGAAAATCTATTACTAAACGAGATAGACGAGGCGGCAAATCATAATGAAGTCGTTATCATGGGGGACTTCAACTACCCAGATATAGACTGGGAAACTGAAAGCTGTACATCCCATAAAGGAAACAGGTTCTTGGCAATAGCCAAAGACAATTTCCTTTCCCAACTGGTTCAGGACCCCACTAGAGGGACGGCCATACTGGACTTAGTATTAACCAATAGACCTGATAGAACAACAGATGTGCAGGTTGGGGGACACCTGGGAAATAGTGACCATAAAGTTATAACCTTCCAATTATCCTTCAAACGAGAGTTTCTAAAGGGAGGAACAAAAATACCAAACTTCAAAAAGCTAAATTTAGCCAACTAAGCGAGGCCATAGGCCTAACTAACTGGGACAAAGTCCTCAAAAATAAAAATACAACCATAAAATGGGAGATTTTTAAAAGCATTGTAACATCTAATTGTGAGAGGTACATACCTTATAGGAATAAAAGGCTAAGGAACAATAAGAGACCAATGTGGATAAATGGAACCGTAAAGAAGGCAATAAATGACAAAAAGAAAGCATATAAATCGCTAAAACAGGAGGGGAGTCAGGAAGCACTGATAAACTATAAGGAAAAAAATAGAATATGTAAAAACTAATAAAATTTGCCAAACTAGAGACCGAGAGATTAATTGCCAAAGAGAGTAAAACTAACCCTAAAATGTTCTTCAATTATATAAATAGTAAAAAATATAAATCTGAAGGAGTCGGCCCTCTACATAGCAATGAGGGGGGTGTTGCAGAGAGCGACGAGGATTAAGCAAAACTATTAAATATTTTTTTCTCCACTATATTCACTGAGGAAAATAAACTGTCAGATGAAATGCAGAATGTAAAAGTAAATCCCCATTAAAAGTGCCCTGTCTGACCCAGGAAGAAGTACAACAGCGACTTAAAAAGATTAAAATAGACAAATCGCCAGGACCGGATGGCATACACCCCCGTATCCTAAGGGAATTAAGTGATGTCATAGCCAGACCATTATTTCTGATATTTACGGACTCTATAATAACAGGGAATGTTCCACAGGATTGGCCCATAGCAAATGTGGTGCCAATATTCAAAAGGGTCCAAAAACAGAGCCTGGAAATTATAGGCCGGTAAGTTTAACATCTATTGTTGGTAAACTGTTTGAAGGGTTTCTAAGAGATGCTATTTTGGAGTATCTCAATGAAAATAAGCAAATAACGCCATATCAGCATGGCTTCATGAGGGATCGGTCATGCCAAACAAATTTAATCAGCTTCTATGAGGAGGTAAGTTCTAGACTTGACAGCGGCGAATCAATGGATGTCGTATATCTGGACTTCTCCAAAGCATTTGACACCGTACCTCATAAAAGGTTAGTACATAAAATGAGGATGCTCGGACTGGGAGAAAATGTCTGTATGTGGGTAAGTAACTGGCTGAGTGACAGAAAACAGAGGGTGGTTATTAACGGTAGATACTCAGATTGGGTCACTGTAACTAGTGGGGTACCTCAGGGGTCAGTATTGGGCCCTATTCTCTTCAATATATTTATTAATGATCTTGTAGAAGGCCTGCACAGTAAAATATCTATTTTTGCAGATGACACTAAACTGTGTAAAGTAATTAACACTGAAGAGGACAGTTTTCTGCTACAGAGGGATCTGGATAGATTGGAGGCTTGGGCAGAAAAATGGCAGATGAGGTTTAACACTGACAAATGTAAAGTTATGCACATGGGAAGGAATAATGCAAGTCACCCGTACATATTAAATGGTAAAACACTCGGTAACACTGACATGGAAAAGGATCTAGGAATCTTAATAAACAGCAAATTAAGCTGCAAAAACCAGTGTCAGGCAGCTACTGCCAAGGCCAATAAGATAATGGGTTGCATCAAAAGGGGCATAGACGCCCGTGATGAGAACATAGTCCTACCACTTTACAAATCACTGGTTAGACCACACATGGAGTACTGTGTACAGTTCTGGGCTCCTGTGAACAAGACAGACATAGCAGAGCTGGCGAGGGTTCAGAGGAGGGCAACTAAAGTAATAACTGGAATGAGGGATCTACAGTACCATGAAAGGTTATCAAAATTAGGGTTATTCACTTTAGAAAAAAGACGACTGAGGGGAGATCTAATAACTATGTATAAATATATCAGGGGTCAGTAAAGAGATCTCTCCCATCATCTATTTATCCCCAGGACTGTGACTGTGACAAGGGGACATCCTCTGCGTCTGGAGGAAAGAAGGTTTGTACACAAACATAGAAAAGGATTCTTCACTGTAAGAGCAGTGAGACTATGGAATTCTCTGCCTGAGGAGGTGGTGATGGTGAGTACAATAAAGGAATTCAAGAGGGGACTGGATTTATTTCTGGAGTGTAATAATATTACAGGCTATAGCTACTAGAGAGGGGTCGTTGATCCAGGGAGTTATTCTGATTGCCTGATTGGAGTCGGGAATGAATTTTTTTTCCCCTTAAGTGAGGAAAACACAGGGGTTTTTTGCCTTCCTCTGGATCAACTTGTAGGAAACAGGCCGAACTGGATGGACAAATGTCTTTTTTCGGTCTTATATACTATGTTACTATGTTACAACTTCTTTTCCTGTAATTAATAATATTATATAACTGTAATAGAAAAATGTTATATCATTTGTATGTTTGTACAGCTTTATAACTACACACTTTATCAGTAATTCCATGGATGTATACAACATTAATGTAATGCTATGTGTTAACAATAAGCATCCCATCTCTGGAGCCACAAGGATCATACATCAACCATAGAATGCAACTCATATGATTCTGTATCATTGTCCATAACATCAGACTTGATTTCATCCCTATATTAATGATTTCTTGGGTATTTCATTATATCAATTTAATGTTTTTCTTCTGTTTCAGTATCTTGCATTGTGTATTGGTATGCTCCTCTCTTCTCCTCCCCCCTCTGTTTCAGCTACTAGTTGGTGCAGTCTAGCCACTTCCTGTTTACCCTGTAATGCATTGCTGTTTTGTGTGCTCTAATTCTGAGGAGATTCTGAGGAGAATCTGAGGTGAATCTGTATCTCATCTTCTTATCAAGGAGAATATTAGTGGCATAATTATTTTACCATCTGGATTCCCTGCATATCTTGTAATACAATCTCCAGATTAAAAGACTACTTGATTAACTCCTGGGTGTCTGATGCGTAAACTGTAAGTGGAGGATGTCTGATTCAACAAGTCACCTCACAGATGCGTGATTTGTATAAGGCTGACATTTCGAAACGCCACAGTAAAATAAGTGTCTTAGTACTCTCCTTCTCCCACTAAGAAAAGAATATTCTCCTTCTTCAAGTAATAAGCCATCATCATTTGTCTCCGTTATGCTACAGTAGTAAGGTAATATCTTATACTGGCCAGTATTGCATTCACTTGGATCGCAGAAGCTTCTAGCAATTCCAGTTTCATACAGGCTAGGAACTGTATTCAGCCTGTTTTCTGAGGTAAATATTGTTTGCCTGCTGTGGACTATTAAAAGACTGAACCACCACTAGAGGTCACTGTTGTGTTACAGATGGAAATGCAGGACACAGCTAGAAGGATTTCTAAACCCTCATTAAAAATGAAAGAGGCCCTCTTAACCGACAAAATTAAGATATGTGATAATTTGTCCAGTTTGTGGTAAAAGACTGAACAATGTATGGATGCAGCACATGGATTAGGCTATAATGAAGATCAATTAAAGGCCATGTGTACAAAATAGAAACTGTCTGAAAAATATTCTTCTCTGTTATCAAGTCTCAACTCAGAGGAATTCATCCTAGAATTAAAGACCGACACTGCATTTAATGATGAAAGATATAGCAGATTTATGGCAGTCAAATCAATGCTAGAGGACAAGATATAAAACTAATTAAAACTAATATTAAACTACTTCCCACCATTCTAAATTTTCAAGGCACTGCAAGGCTTCATCCTGTTCCTTGAAATCTATTGCTCAGTCCTCATCACTAAGGTCTCGCTCACAGCACTCTTCGCTAAGTACCTCATTGGTGTTAGCACGTGCAAAGGTAGAAGCAGCGAAGGCACAAGCTCACTGCATTAGAAAGGAAGCAGCCATTACCCTCAGTTCATACTTGCGCGTTTTGCAGCGCGTTCGAACGCGCTGTAAAACGCTCAAAAGGAGAAAATTCATGTTTCCCTATGGGCATGGTTCTCACCTGAGCGTTTTACAGCGTGTTTGAACGCGCTGTAAAACGCCCTACGCTCAAAGAAGTTCTTGAGCTTCTTTGGGGCGTTTTGTCGCGCGTTTGCACCCATAGACTTCAATGTGAACGCGCGTAAAACGCGCGTTAAAGTGTAGATATGCCTTTTTTAATTGGTCTCCAGAGTCACGAACGCGCGTATGATGCGCGTTTCCTATTTGCAAAAACGCGCTGTAATACGCGCGACAAAAACGGGCGTAAAACGCGCGTCTCAGAAACGCTCAGGTGTGAACCCAGGGTTAAGGCACAAGTCGCAGAGACACAAGCTCTATCGCAAGCTAATCAAGCAGCTATACAGGCTCTGGCGCAAGCTATACAATCCCAATCTCAAGCTAATCATGCAGCTATACAGGCTCAGGCGCAAGCGACCAAAGCCAAGGCTGAAGCTGAGTTGGAGGTTCTACAGAAAGAAAGGGAAGAAGCAGCAGCCATGGCTCAACTCAGAGTTCTTGAAGAAGCAGCTGAAGAAGAAGAAGCTTATCATCCTATGTCCAAGATATCTAACAACTCAGAAGGGCGTACCCTGCAATTCATCCTAGACCAAAGCACTGTCAATGCATTTGCACCAGAAGATTTGGCCTCTGCACGCCAGCCTGCTGAACTTATGCGACTAGGAAAAGAGGCAGCTGATAACTATACAGTTGAGCCTAGTCCAGTGGACATTTCATTTCCTTTCAAACCTATGGCACCGTACACAGTATTTCAGTTGCCATTAGAGACCAAGCCACTTTAAAATCATCAAATCACTTTAAAACCTCCTGAGACTAGTTACATAGCAACCAAGACGCTGGTGCCAACATTATCAGATGTGAAGCCTTTATTTACGCTCAACCCAGCTGCCACTCCATTCCATCTTCCAACCCCCAAACATAGGGTATCAGATGGTGCCAACAACACCAGCGAGGGAGAAGTTCCCATCGCCATGATGCAGGAAAGAAATAACGCATCAGAAATGGGCAACAACAGGTTCAAAATACAAGGAGCAAAATCGTGTTCCCTTTCCACCATTTTCATTCTTCTGTAAGTTCATCAAGGACTTAGCTAGAGCTAAAAACGATCCGAGCTTCAACACCTTGGGAATCAACATCTTTGGCTCTACTAAACAGAGACACAAGACTTTAAGTCCCAGACAGAGAAACCCTAAAGGTCTAATTTTAGTAAAAAAGACAGGGGTTGTGCCCACTACTAACAATGGAAATGAAAGCCCTAAGGAACCCGTTCATCATTTCCCTTTATGGAAATGCTGTGTCTTCATAGCAAAGCCCTTTGAGGAACGTAAGGAGTTCCTAAGGAGTCATGATATCTGCTTCAGATGCTGTGCATCCACTGAGCACTTCGCCAGAGACTGTAACGTTCCAGTCAAGTGTTCTGAATGTAATAGTGATCTACATGTGTCCACTGTTCACCCAGGACCAATCAGGCGGAACCTAGAACCAGTTAGCTGGCACAAGCCCCATACCGATCAAGGCGGGGAGAGTCATGGCGGGGAGAGTGCCGACCGACCAACCACAACTGTCACGCCCCGATGCACAAAGGTATGTGGAGAAGGACTTGTGCGCGGTAAGTCTTGTTCTAAGATTTGCCTGGTGGATGTGTTTCCTACTGCACAACCAGAGAAGACCATAAGAATGTATGCTATTCTAGATGACCAAAGTAATCATTCCCTAGCTAGCCCTAAGTTCTTTGATCTGTTCAGGATAGAGGGAGAGACTACACCCTACACCCTAGGAACATGCTCTGGTCTTGTGACAACCTTAGGAAGACGAGCTAATGGTTTCACCTTAAAGCCCATTAAAGGAGATAAGAAACTCTCTCTTCCAACCCTTATTGAGTGTGACAAATTGCCGGACACAAGGGATGAGATTCCCACACCTGAAGCCGCACAGCATCACCCTCATCTCAGGAACATAGCCAGAGAGATTCTTCCCCTTGATAACCATGCCGAGATCTTACTCTTGCTAGGTAGAGACATTCTTGAGGCTCATAAGGTCCTTGAACTTCGCAATGGCACTTTCAACGCTCCATATGCCCAGAAACTTACAGTGGGTTGGATCATCGTGGGAGATGTATGTCTGGACAGAAACCGCAGACCCTGCCAAGTACACTCCTTCAAAACTGACATATTAATAGGGGGACAAACTTCTTACGTCACGCAGTGTCCTAACCACTACTATGTGCAAGAGGTTCCTTCCCCAAATATTCTAAAAACATCAGAAAGCAGCTTATATCCCAAGGAGTCAGCTGCAGAAGAATATTCCTGGACAGGAGGGCAGCTTGTAGAAAGACCCTTAGGATTTCAATTGGAGCCCTCTTCAAGCCCTTCCCAGCTTTTCAGTCCTCACACAGTTTATCATAATGAATCCTATATCATTACTGACAACAAGCCTTCTGATTCATGTAGTTCTGATGAGATACAGCAGAAACTTGAGCCTTCCAGTCTACTGTTTGACAATGAGTTTAATTCTGTAGAAGTATCTTCTGAACGTTCTATAAAGGAGGTTCCTTCAACAGAGGAAGAGTTCATTTCAGATACTTTGCAAGAACCTTTAGTTCCATCTGCAGTTGTTGATTGCACCCAAGAGGATTACAGTTCTTCCCAGTCTTCAACGGATGAGCACCTTCAGTTTGCTCAGCCTTTTCTGGAAACCACAGGGAAAAGTTCACCACCAATGTCCATGACAAATACTGCATGTCAACAACCCAAGTCCGTATGTACAAAGACAGATCCCATTTTAGAAGTGAAAAGCAGACAAGAGCATTCACGTTCACGATCCATAGATAGAAAGCAATCTACAACTAAATAAGCCTCACAAAATAAGCGCTCTCGCTCTAAAACTTTGGCAAGATCAAGGAGAACCAAGTCTTGCTCAGCTTCCAATGAAAGCAACAGACAATCTCCTGTAGTAAAAAAGAAGAAATCCACATCTGGGGTGCCTATAAGATCACTCAAGATTAAACCAGAAAAGATAGGAAATATTCCTGTGCCATCTGGCGCTTTCAAAGAGCAAAACCTTTATACATTTCGGTGGAAGCAGGTACAACATCTCGCCAGTCAGTCCTGGAAAAAGAGGAGAAGAAAGTACCTCTGACTCTCGCAAGAACGCAGAAGGTGGCAAGAACCAAGGCCTAATTTAAAGGAAGGAGATTTTGTTCTGTTAAGAGACAAACAAGTTGATCGTCTCGACTGGCCTACTGGACTTATTACTAAAGTCGTTTCCAGTTCAGATGGAAAGTACTTCCATGTTAAGATTCCTTCTACCAAAGATACTCATCATCTTCTAGGACTGTTCCAGTACAAGCTCTATGGTCTGAACTGAAGATATATCCTTTTTTGGTTTGAATAAAGGTTCATTGCATGTTTCCTTTTCAGGTTTATAGACATTATTCATTGTTATTTATACAATTCCATTGTATATATATATATACATAGTGGTATCTACCGATATCAGACGGGGAGTGTCTTGCATTGTGTATTGGTATGCTCCTCTCTTCTCCTCCCCCCTCTGTTTCAGCTACTAGTTGGTGCAGTCTAGCCACTTCCTGTTTACCCTGTAATGCATTGCTGTTTTGTGTGCTCTAATTCTGAAGAGATTCTGAGCAGAATCTGAGGTGACTCTGTATCTCATCTTGTTATCAAGGAGAATATTAGTGGCATAATTCTTTTACCATCTGGATTCCCTGGATATCTTGTAATACAATCTCCAGATTAAAAGACTACTTAATTAACTCCTGGGTGTCTGATGCGTAAACTGCAAGTGGAGGATGTCTGATTCAACAAGTCACCTCATAGATGCGTGATTTGTATAAGGCTGACATTTCGAAACGCCACAGTTTTATTTAAGCAATGACAAGTGAAATGCATTTCTTGATCATTAACAAATTTTCCCCAGGAGGCCAATAATAAAAACACTACTTTTGATTTGATTTTATGTTCGAACATGTTCCCCTTTTAAGCTTTTACTTGCATTATATAACCACAACAAATGGTGATAACTTCCACTTTTATGATTCATTTCTTATTTAGTTTGGTATGAAAAGCTCATGAGATGTTTTCTTAAGCTTTATTACTTAGTGACCTGACATATGCTGGAATATTTTCACTTGAGCTATTGGGCAAGTAGTTACACCTGACAGATGTTAAAATTAGTTCAGTCACATTGCAAAGTATTTATTAAAAGAATTTAAAGAAGTTTGTATTAATTCATTTCTCTCTGTAGTCTGTACCAAGATTTTGCTAGCTAAAGCAAGAAGTGGAATAAGTAGACAATGAGTGGTTCTAAAAACTTGAGCCCTCCCTTTCTTCACTTCACAGCCACATGATGTTTGTAGTCAAAACTGCAATTCTGATCTGTAACTGTGGTTACCATTACACTTATAAAATGTCTGTGCCCTACATAGGGACAGTGTCTGGACTTTGATGGTAAGTATCAAACACATCATCGTAACAAAGGCAAACACCCAATTGTCTATTGGTCCTGGGCTACAAGGAGACTTTCTGTATGTTTTTGTGGAATGACATCCAGTAGAGGTGACAGCTCTTCTCTAAATGCAGTGACTTATAGGTTACGTCATCTTTGAATGTACAAGTTATGTTTCCTTTTCTTCTCCATCCAGCCCAGACCGCCTTGACTATGCCTGATGACTGGAAAGTTTGCTGCCAAGACATCTATGGCCTCACCAACCTCTATAGCAACAAAAGTTAATACAGACCCCAGACCAGATTCCCTAAACAAATACAGAACCTAGTACAGACCCCCTAAATAAATATAGATCCCAGAAGATACCCTAGACAAATACCACAGAAAAAAAATATATACAAATACAAACCCAAAACAGACTGCCTTAATAAATACAGACTCTAGATCAGACCTTCTAAATACAGACCCCTAAACAAATTCAGACCCCAAAACAGACCCATAAAAATGCAGGTGACCAAAAAACCTTAAAGAAATGCAGACTCTAGATCAAACTCTCTAAATACACAGCACTCTGGGTTATGCAACTTAGCATAGAATGTTTATTCCATCCATATGTAATTTGTAATAGATGAGGCCAACGTTTTGGTCTGTCCCGGACCTTGATCACGGCCAGAGAAGTCGGAGCATGCTGGATGCTGGATGGCGTTGCCACATTCTATGTTAAGTTGCATTATACCCCAGAGTGCTGTGAATTTCTTTACATAATTGCGGGACACTTCATCCCATCACTGAGCACCTGGGTTTCTTAAAACGATGGAGTGCCAGCCAGCTATAACATTTTGCTCTCAAACTACAGACCCCCAAACCTCATAAATTTATATAGAAACGTACACTTTATTAATCTGTGAGGAGGACCTCCAGCTTCAGGACCCCAAAAAAATATGGTCATGTGACTTTATCTGAGCAGGTCCTTCTGCTGATGCTGCCCAGATTTGTGCCAGGGAACATTGCACAATGCAGTATGGGCAATCATGAACCATGGGCCTACTGTGAGACTTGGGTTTTGGCCGCAGATCTAACTACAGTTTACTTATATTATAATCCACCATTGGCCAAAGCAGGTGCAAAACATGCCCAGTTTAAACTGTGTAAATATAGAACGGAAAGTATGAGGTTGCATTCATCATAGTAACACTCTAGGATTCTGGATAACACCTTTTTCTGTTTCATTCAATTTGAAAATAGACATCCTTGATACTAGTGGGAAAAGCAAACTTGCTTCACTTACATGTTTCTTTCTCTACCTGGCCCTTAATCATTGTGCATCCATCACAGGGAATATGCCTAAAGGTGCACTTAGACAGGGCAATGTAAAGCCACCTATCCAATATCATAAATGTAGCCCAATCTGTGGGCTCCTTGGAAAGCGGGGTCCCAGGCCTGTTGACAATAAACTTTGCAGTTATCACTTAAAGAGATAGGGTATGAGCTCAAGGCTCACGAAGCATGGTGGGGTGGAGGAAGACATACCAGCCCCTTTTGACTTGGGTGAAAACATCTGAAATATAATGAGGGTACAATATCATATACCAGAATAGGAGATGTAGCAACTGCTAAGCCATCAATGATGTTCAGGGCAAGCAATTATGTGGGGTCTGTTATGGACCCTACTTGCCATGACACTGACATATGTAGTTACCAGGAGCCACCACTAGTTGCAGATAATGGCATAGGCACACATTGAGTAGGCATACTTTGGCATACTTTGCTCATAGAATAGTGTAGTGTACTATGCTACTCCACTGAGAAGGAGAAAAAGCATGTCCCATATCTGTCAAGAGGACACTCTGGGGAATCAACTGGCACAGAGAGCATAGGACATAATCTGAGTGTGAAGACTTAATTGTTATATGAATGTATAAAAGGAAAGAATCACTATCCCTCCCCTCATTCCCTTGAGGCTGCAATACTTAGCTTACAGCTTCCGATTAATAAAAATATAAGCCTTATACAACACAAACAATAAGCTTGTATTTCATTGATGCATCATTGGCGTCACCCATCTTCCTGGCAAGGTCTGGATACAATGATAATCTGCACATGCTATAATTCACATTTTAGGTCTTTTTACTGGATAACAATAATCCTCAGCACAATGCCTTCTAGAAAACCGCAGGTCATATTTGAGCTTGCTAGTGTTTAGTGTTCTGACCTTTGTCTCTTACAAGAACACTACAGATTTGTGATGACTGAGTTTCTGCTAATACATTATGTGCTATTCTAGCAAATATGCATGAAGTACATTGTTTCCATAGCGACCATAACATACAATCACACCTACGTAGTTAAAAAAAAAAAAAAGAGATGGAAGAAACTGTTGTATTAATTAAATTCAAGTCTTTTCTAAAATGTGGCATATAATTTTTTCTGCTTATCTTTTACCTGACTAATTAAAGACAATTGATTGGAATTTTACCATCTTTACGCTTCTTTACTCTCTCCACTACTTTTGAGTACCCTGGAGCTTTATTTGAAAAGGATTGCGTGTTGCTAAGCAACAATTATACTTTGGACAAGCATTGACCAGATGAAGGTGATCTACGACTTCGAAAATCTTATATGAATGGCTTTCAGTTGGCTCTGCCGCCTCAGCTGTTGATTATGACCCTCATTAGCAGGACAACCCCTAAAATGTCACAGTGAGATAACTTTCAGGGAATATGACCAAGCTGCAGACGTCTAACTGTCAAGACTGAGCTATTCAGCAGCTAAACATTGTGACAGCAGAGCATTGTTATTAGTGGAACATTGTGATGGCACAAGGTCCCAGGGCATACAGGGGGCAAGGCGCAATCTGACAGAAGGTGCTTTGTACTTGTGCTACAGTAAAAATGGAAGACTCTTGACAAAGGCCCCATCTACTTAGATGGATCTGTGAACAAAAGGCCGTGAAGATCAGAACTCTGTAGTTGTGTCTAGTTATTTGTGTTATATCATACCAGATTTTAGGGATAGGAGAGTCCTAAATCTGTCTCTGAATGCCCTGATCACTCCGTACAAAACAAATCTCCATGAAATCAAGTGAATATTGCCCACATATACCTATGTTTGTGGATCATATCCTCACCAGAAGACAGAGAACTCAAGTTGCATTTTCAGGGTGGTGCTCACCAATAGCTACTTTGATATGTAGTTTCTTTTTTCCTGCAGCATGAACAGCAATGTAGACTGACCATTTAGGTATTCAAGCAGTGTTACTGGCCCACTGCCAAATACAACATGCTATCTCAACCAAAGTATGTCATGGTTCTAATGGTTTGTAAGGGGGCCAACACTATTCTTTAGCAACACCTTAAATCCTTGCAGGTTTAAAGGTATTGTCCAACAGATATTATTATGATTAAATCCGGTCCATAAAAACATTTTTGTATTTACCAAAAATAGTTACACAGTCGATAGTCAGCATCTAGGGTACTCAGGCCACTTGGGTGAATAATAGCTGATGCTCGGTAGAAAAAACATAGAATAATGAATTCCAAAAGAAAATATGCGACGAAACTCGCCAATCAAACTATTCCCATTTATTGTAGAAAAAGTGTACATAACACTCGGGATAAGACAGCAAATGGCACTGGCTATACCCTTTGTGTCTCCTGATGCTTTCTCAAGACCTTATTGTTTAATTGTACCCATTTTGAGCTAAAAATCATTTTTTCAACTGGTCTTTGTTAAAAAAAAATTGAACCACTGTCTTTGTGCATCCTTGAGTTTCTCTAGTAGCAGGCTTTGAATTTTCACTCTGTTCCATCAGGCAGCTCAACTAATGACTCCATATCTCTGATCTCTGAACTTATAAACACTCATTATAGCAAATAAGTGTTTATGACTTTTTCGTAATTTAGATAAGGTTTTTTAGCTGACCAGCACAACGTGAACGTATCATTCACACAGCTAGATAGTTAACCCTTTGTGATAGAACGGCTCAATATATTTAATTAAGACTAATTAAAAATATTTTTTGGCTCAAAATGAGTGAAACGAAATCATAAAAAAGCTGTCCCCGAAGGTATACATATCCTAAAATACCCAGGCCATACAGAATATAAAAATACTATATAAAATAACTGCAAAAAGGAAGACAAATCATTTCTTTCAGTTAGACTACAAGATTCTAATGCATCTGTTGTTATGATCCAGATGACATCCTTTCTTCTTTTGGAGTTTTTGCATTTACAAATTTTTCTTGAATGCTTATATTCCCGGATATTACAGGAGTAATTTTAGATTAGCGCCACTTGTATTTTTTAGGAACATCCTTCCTGTGTCTACCTCAGTAATGTGCGAAAGTGGACGCACATGATCAGTTTCACTCCTTCGGATGTGAAAGATTCCTACTGTGGTAAGCCGGTTGTTCTGAAGCTACTACATCCTCTTTGCATGTCAGAACTAAGGCTGAGTAAGTGATAAGAGAACGAAACAGTGTCATTCCAATTTCTGAGGTGGACACGAATAGGCTGTTAAACAGAAACAGCAGGAGGGACTATACTAAGGGTACTTTCACTCTTGCGGCAGGACGGATCCGGCAGGCTATTCAGCCTGCCGGATTCGTCCTGCCACAAGTGCCCGTGCACTGCCGTGCTGCCGCTCCGTCCCCATTGACTATAATGGGGTGGGGGGCGGAGCTACGGCGCAGCACGGCAGTGCGCAGCCGGAGATCGCTGGACTAAAAGTCCTGCATGTCCGACTTTTCAGTCCGGCGATCTTTGTCGTGCGCTGCCGTGCTGCGCCGTAGCTCCGCCCCCGCCCCATTATAGTCAGTGGGGACGGAGGGGCAGCACGGCAGTGCACGGGCACTTGTGGCAGGATGGATCCGGCAGGCTGAATAGCCTGCCAGATCCATCCTGCCGCAAGTGTAAAAGTACCCTAATATTATTTCTTCAAAATCTGGGGATTTGAGCATTTTTTTAAATAAGCTTAAATGCAAAGCATGTTTATAATAATGGGCTGGATTTAGCTATAAACAATATTTTTATGGGACAGCATTTTTAAAGGGGCCTTTCGGTATGCATCAATATCATTTGAATTAATCTTTTATGAAGTTAACTGTAATTTTGTAATGTATTTCTTTTGCCTTTATTGTTCTTAGTTTCAGTTCTGGTCTGTGGTTGCATGACCATATCCATGCAGATTTTATTTCCTGTGATGTTATGTCCATGGGCGTGTCAAAGCAGTAGCAGGGGCAGTGATTGGGGAGTGTCTATGTAACTAGCTGGTGGGAGAAGCTATAAACTAGTATGGCATTGTTAGCGGCAGTGCTGGAGCTGTTGCAGTGACAGGAAAAGTGCATGATGGGTTAGGTTGCATACAGCAACAAGAATGGAACCAATTTTTTACTTGTTCCATGACAGCGCCAGGAACCTGGGATTCTCTTGCTAAATCTATGATTAGCGGAAAAGTATAGATGTTTTGTGGGTGCATTGATTAAGGATTACGTCAAAACTGTTTATTATCTATAGGTGCTATAGTGCAATCGGCCCCTGTAATAAAGTCCATAAATAACTTTAACCCTCCTGTAGTTTTTAGCTGGCAGTGATAAGTTTAAGCAGAAGGTTGTGGCACCCTCTTCAATGTGGGAGGGTTATGTGCATGTTATTGTCAAACAGGCTGCACATTGCAGTGGCCATGCTTTATTCGAAGAATAGACTATTCATATGCTATAGATTTATTTTACTTTTAGACACTGGCAAAGGTAACTCCTTCTCCAGGGTGAACAGTACATGTGTGTGTGTGTTTATTTCTCAACTATTGACCTCTAAATTTACTAAGTTCTCTTGGGAGGCACAAAAAAATAGTTTGTGTTTATCGGAGCAGCTTTTAATTTCCCCTTACATGTAACTCTCTCTCCCGTTGCTGAGTTTGCTGGCAGGGAAGTGTATATTTTAAAGTTTTGTTAAATTGCTTCTGCATTATTAAGAACCCCTATCTGGCCAGAGCAGTTCAATTGCAGCCTGACCGCCATCTCTCTCTCTGATTACCGAATGAGCTGGATAGAATATTAACTAGATTGAACCAGTGGATGTCATTTCCTTTATTCCTGTGAATATTTTAAAGATAAAAGTAGGGTTTTCCACATGTTTCTACATAGATCTGTGTACTGTACTTTCAATAAAGCTCAGTAAAGTAAACTTTGGAGCAAAATCATTTGTGAGAAATAACAGTTCAGTTTCCAGCTGAAAGTCACATTGCACCCATGAGTTTTACTTGCTTGGAATATTCAACATCTACTGTGTGTAAGCTCTTCTAGGATCCATGGGTGGAGATTAGGGAAGACAAACAGCAGAGCAAGAATATATGGCCCCGTTACTTCATGAGGGCAGTTTGCATGTCCTAAAGCAGATCATTCATGATTGCCAAGCACTAGCAGGTCAGTCTGCTAGCAACTGTACGATCATAGGCGTGCGCACGGGGTGTTCCGGGTGTGCCTGGGCTGGCCGGCGAATACTAATTTTGGAAGCGCTCATTAGTACTGGAGGACCAGGAAGCGGTGATTTAACCGTTTCCTGGTCCTCGGCTGTCGGCTGTACAGGGCTGAGCACATCGTGACGTCACATTGTGCGCGCCATTTCAGATCGCACAGCCGACATCAGTAGGAAGAACAGGCTGCGAGGAGCGGCAGCGTCCAGGAGCAGGAGAAGTAAGTGTTTTTTTATTTTATAAAAAATGAGGCTGCTGGGGGCTAATGAGGCATAATGGGGGACTAATGATAGGCACATGGGGGCATAATGAGGCACATGGGGGCATAATGAGGCACATGGGGGCTAATGAGAGGCACATGGGGGCATAATGAGGCTAATGAGAGGCATAATGGGGGGCTAATGAGAGGCATCATGGGAGGCTAATGAGAGGCATAATGACGGCTAATGAGGCATATGGGGGCTAATGAGGCAAAATGGGGGCTAATGAGGCATAATGTGAGGCTATCGAGGCATAATGGCTGATAATGGGGGCTAATGAGGCATAATGGTTGATAATGGGGGCTAATGAGGCATAAGGGCTGATGATGGGGGCTAATGAGAGGCATATTGGGGGCTAATAGCATAAAGGTGTAACGCACCAAATTGATCGGTTAGGATCTCAACTGCGGAGTCCTTTGACATCCACTCCTGTCACACTACTTGAGTGTTGATGGTGTCTTTTGCGGCTGCTCAGTGTGTACCCCAGGCGGCTCTCTCAGTCTTAGGCGGAGAGTATGGGGTAACAAAATCATGTACCGCGTACTAAAGATAGAGTGTAAAACTAATAATGAGGAAAGTTCGTTTTAGGAATGAGAGTTCAGATTAAAGTTCATGAATAACAGCTCTAGGCAACGTTCAGGAATCCCAGGCCTGCAGTACTAATAACCACCAGCGCGAGTCCCTTCCTTTCAGTGAGCAATGTCAGTGAAACAAAATGACAGGCTGATACTTGCTGTTAGAAGTCATGCAGGGATCCTGCAGTGGTGGAGCCGGATAAGGTAGGTGAGGGTTTCTCCTGGAGGTTCAGAGTTGCAGGTAGTTAGGAGCTTGCGTCCTCGTGGTGAATGGAGCAGGCAGGGTGCGCACTCCATTAGTGGAACACCCTGTGCAGCACCTGGCTCCTATTTATTGACCAAGTGTGGATGGGCGGAGCCACCTTAGACGGCCCAGCGGCCACTGCTTCCAGCCTGGGAGGCAAACAGCGATCGTTGTCATGGTTACACAGGGCATGGATCCAGGCTGGAGCGCAAACCACCGTATCCTTACAGTACCCCCTTAAGGGGACCCTCTCCGGGGTACCCCAGTAGGGAGGGTCGGTCGGGAAATCTCCTGTGGAACAACCTTTGGAGTCTGGGTGCATGGACGTCTCGCACATCTTCCCAAGAGTCATCCTGAGACCCGTAACCCTTCCATCTAACGAGGTACTGGATCCTCCCCGTCTTCTTCTGGAGTCGAGAAGCTGCTCAACCTCAAATTCCTCCTCACCACGGACATCTATCGGGGGAGGGTTGAGGAACCCGTGAGGGAACGGGCTAGGTCTAAACGGTTTTAGCAACGATACATGGAATGTGGGATGTACCTGTAGTCGAGGAGGAAGGGTAAGTCTCACCGTGTTGGGGTTGATAATTCTTTCTATCAGAAAAGGACCCAAAAATTGCCTACCCAGTTTCTTAGCAGGTACCCCCAACCGAAGGTTTCTCGTTGACAGCCATACCGAGTCTCCAACCTGATAAGGAGGATTTTCTTTTCTGTGACGGTCGTAGTAGATCTTCAGCCTTTCCTTTGCCCGTTGGAGGTTGTCTTTCAGCATCATGAGGGTTGTTTGCAAGGTAGTTACATAATCATCTGTGGCAGGAACGTTTGTAGGAAGGCTGATTTCAGGGAGAGACCTAGGGTGGAATCCATAATTAGCAAAGAATGGACTATGTAGAGTGGAGGAATTCACAGAATTGTTGTAGCGAATTCGGCAAGAGGGAGTAGGCTTTCCCAGTCATCTTGAAGGAATGAGCAGTGACATCTGAGAAATTGTTCCAGACATTGGTTCACCCTTTCCGTCTGCCCGTTAGTTTGGGGGTGGTAGGCGGTAGACATTCTATGGTCGATTTGGAGTCTAAGACAAAGTGCTCTCCAAAATTTGGATATAAATTGTGAACCCCTGTCTAATATAACTTGGCTAGGGATTCCATGTAGTTTTATGACATTGGACAGAAAGGCCTCGGCAGTTTCACTGGAGGAAGGTAATTTTTGAGGGCGATGAAGTGTGCCATCTTAGTTAGTAGGTCTACTACAACCATGATGGTGTTGTTTCCTCTGGAGCGGGGGAGTTCTACAATGAAGTCCATTGAAACCCATTCCCAGGGTCTGTTGGGGATAGGAAGACTCATAAGAAGGCCATATGGTCGATTTCTATCACTTTTGCATGAGGCACATGTCTCGCACGTGGAAACATATTGCTTAATTTCTTTGGTCATTTTTGGCCACCAGAAGTTCCTGCGTATCAGGTTTATGGTTTTGGCAATGCCAGGGTGTCCCGCGAGGGGTGTGTCATGGCAGAGTTTGATTACCTGGGTGGTGAGAGGAGTTGGTATGTACAGTAGGTTGTTTTTGTAGAGGAAACCCTGTTGGTCTTTCAGAAGTCCCGGGGATGTTAGCACAGTCAATTTTCAGAGCATCCTTAAGCTGGGTTTCCAATTCGATGGTGGCGAGGATAATTTTGTTAGGTGGTATAATGCATGTGGGGGCTGTGACTGCGGCGCGGCATTCAGCCAGACGTGATAAGGCGTCAGCCTTCCCATTTTGAGCCTGGTCGATAAGTAATTTGAAAGTCGAATCTGTCAAAAAAAAACTCCACCGTACCTGACGTGCTGACAGTGTTTTACTGGTTTTCAGGTATTGTAAATTACGGTGATCCGTGTATATTGTGATGGGGTGTGTTGAACCTTCAAGTAGGTGCCTCCAGTTCTCTAGGGAACATTTTATGGCAAGAAGTTCCTTTTCCCCTATGGGGTAGTTGATTTCAGCTGTGTTTAGAGTCTGGGAGTAAAACCCGACAGGATGTAGTGGGGATGAGAAGGAGCTCCGCTGGGACAGAACAGCTCCTATGGCTGCCTGTGATGCATCTACTTCCAGCACAAAGTGATAGTTTGGATTCGGAATGGTCAGAATTGGTGCTGAAGTGAATTTGTCTTTAAGTAACTCAAAAGCTGATTGGGCCTCCATGGACCAAACAAATTTCGTATTGACACTAGTTAATCTGGTTAGGGGTTTGATGGTAGCGGAGAAGTCTTTGATGAATTTCCTGTAGAAGTTCGAGAACCCTATGAATCGCTGGAGGGCTTTCCTAGAGTCCGGAATCGGCCAGTTTTGGATGCAAGTGATCTTTGACTGATCCATCTGAATTCCCTTGGGTGAGATTATATAACCAAGGAACGGAAGGGTAGTAGTCTCGAATATACACTTTTCTAGTTTGACATATAAGTGATGGACGCTTAATCGCGCAAGTACCCAACGGACGTGTTTCCTGTGATCTTGTAGGTTATCGGAGTAGACCAATATGTCATCTAGATAGATGACAACACATACATCTAGTAGATCCCTAAATATGTCGTTGATAAAGTTTTGGAATGTGGCAGGGGCATTGCACAAGCCGAAGGCATTACCATGTACTCAAAGAGTCCGTACCGGGTGCGGAAAGCAGTTTTCCATTCATCCCGGTTCTAATCCTAATCAAGTTGTATGCGCCTCTCAAGTCCAGTTTAGTGTAGATAGTTGATGTTTGAAGTCTTTCAATAAGCTCGGATATTAGCGGCAGGGGTACCGGTTTTGATTGTTATTTTATTTAATGCTCTGTAATCAATGATGGGTCTGAGGCTCAAGTCTTTGTTCCTTACGAAGAACATACCTGCGGCTGCAGGGGAGGTTGAAGGCCGAATGAATCCCTTCCTTAAGTTCTCTTCGAGATACTGTTTGAGGTGGTCAAGTTCTGGTTGTGCCAATGGGTAGATTCTTCCTGTGGGTATTTCACTGCCCGGCAGCAGGTCTATGGGGCAATCGTAGGGTCTATGGGGCGGTAGGGATTCCGCCATCTTTGCACTAAATACCTCCGAAAACTCTGAGTATTGGGTAGGGACCTGGTTCACCCCTACATGCATGAGAGTTTTAATAGGGAAGCAGGTCTCCCTGCAATAACGTGAGGTAAACCCAATTCTCCCCTGTTCCCATAGGAGAACTGGTTGATGTAACCGGAGCCATGGCAAGCCTAAAATGATAGGGAACGAAGGGGAGTGTATGACATCAAAGGATAGAAATTCTGTGTGGTTATTTTCGCTTGTCACCAAAAGGGGTTGAGTCTGGCTATGGATAGGTCTAGAGGTTGTACCATCAATAAAACTCACGGATATCGATACATCTTTCCTTGTATGGGGAATTTTATTTCTCTCTACTAGATGCTTATCGATAAAATTCCCTGAAGCTCCGGTGTCCACCATTGCATCAACGATAGTTCGGTTTTGGTCCCACTGTAAGGTAAGAGACGTATAAATGTAACCACTTGTGTTGTTATCTTTTCTGCCTAAGTTACAGAACGTCATCATTTTACTTTCATGTTTCTTTCTTATGGCAGGACATCCATCAACCGAATGGTTAGCCGACGCACAGTATAAGCAGAGGTTGAGGTTCCGTCTCCGGGTCTTCTCTCTCTCAGTCAGAGAACCACGAATTGCCCCAATCTCCATCATCTGTGCTACAGGATCCGGGCTGGTCTGTCTCGGGGTGGGTGTAAACCCTGAGACTCTCTCGGCCCTACGTTCCCTTAAGCGTCTGTCAATGGTGGTGACCTTCTGCATCAAGGCGTCGAGTGTATGTGGCAGCTCTCCGCGGGCTAACTCATCTTTCAGGGCCTCAGATAGACCGAGACGGAACTGATTTCTAAGAGTGAGATCATTCCATTCAGTCTCACGGGCCCAACGAGTGTATTCCGCAATAAAGTCCTCAACGGGTCGTCTCCCTTGCTTTAGGGTGCGAATGGCGGTCTCCGCAGTCAGCTGCTTGTTGTGGTCCTCGTAAAGGAGGGCCATTGTTTCAAGAAATTGCGGAAAGGAATTCAAGACCGGGTCTTCCTTTTCTAAATAGGTGTTAGCCCATGCTCTGGGCTCCCCCTGAGGTACGAGATCATGGTGAGTACTTTGGTTCTATCGGTAGGATAGGTCCGGGGGCGTAACTGAAACATCAGCTTGCACGCATTCAGGAATTCGCGGAACTGCTTCCGGTCTCCTGAGAAAAGTTCAGGTGGACTGACCTTGGGTTCCTGTCCATCGTGGAGGTGTCCTGTGCGCGACGAGACGAGATCTAGCAACGTCTGATTTTCCAATTGGAGATTCTGTACGGTCACGTTAAGGGTTTCCACCCTCTCAGTGAGGGCGACCATGTGCCGCGCGAGCTCCGCTGGATCCATGAGGGTTCCACTAATATGTAACGCACCAAATTGATCAGTTAGGATCTCAACTGCGGAGTCCTTTGACATCCACTCCTGTCACACTACTTGAGTGTTGATGGTGTCTTTGCGGCTGCTCAGTGTGTACCCCAGGCGGCTCTCTCAGTCTTAGGCGGAGAGTATGGGGTAACAAAATCATGTACCGCGTACTAAAGATAGAGTGTAAAACTAATAGTGAGGAAAGTTCGTTTTAGGAATGAGAGTTCAGATTAAAGTTCATGAATAACAGCTCTAGGCAACGTTCAGGAATCCCAGGCCTGCAGTACTAATAACCACCAGCGCGAGTCCCTTCCTTTCAGTGAGCAATGTCAGTGAAACAAAATGACAGGCTGATACTTGCTGTTAGAAGTCATGCAGGGATCCTGCAGTGGTGGAGCCGGATAAGGTAGGTGAGGGTTTCTCCTGGAGGTTCAGAGTTGCAGGTAGTTAGGAGCTTGCGTCCTCGTGGTGAATGGAGCAGGCAGGGTGCGCACTCCATTAGTGGAACACCCTGTGCAGCACCTGGCTCCTATTTATTGACCAAGTGTGGATGGGCGGAGCCACCTTAGACGGCCCAGCGGCCACTGCTTCCAGCCTGGGAGGCAAACAGCGATCGTTGTCATGGTTACACAGGGCATGGATCCAGGCTGGAGCGCAAACCACCGTATCCTTACAAAAGGCTGATATGGAAGCTAATGAGAGGCATGGGGGTTGATATGGGGGTGATGACAGGGATAATGGGGGCTAATGAGAGGCATGGGGGATGATATGGGGGTGATGAGAGGCATGGGGCTCTTATCTGAGGTCTGATTGGGGGCATTTACATTGGGGTCTGAGTTGAGGTCTGATTGTGGGTCTGATTTGAGATCTTATTGGGGTCTGATTAACATTGGGGGTCTGATTGGGGGCCTGGACTGAGTTGTAATGAAAAATATTTTTTTTCTTATTGTCCCCTTCTAAAATCTAGGTGTGTCTTATGAGCTGGTGCGTCTTATATGTTTCCTTTCTGAACTGCAGAGTGGTGCCCACTTCCATTCCTGAGCCCAGCTGCCCAGAGCACTGATCCTGAGCCTGCTGGAGTCTTCAGAACTGTAAGTATTTACAGTAATTCAATGTAAGCTATATTATTATATATTACTTGTTTTATGTGAGTAAGGGTGCTGGGTGGTTGGAAAAGGGGAGGGAGGGGTACAAGGCAGGGGGTAATATAACTAAGGGTATCAGGGTACATTATTTGACAAGGGTTATTTAACTTATTTATGTTTATATTGATAATTATATGAGTGCGGGTCTGTATGCATGCAGAGTGTATTTGTGTATATATATGTGTGTATGTGTATAATATATATATACAGTTGTGTTCAAAATTATTCAACCCCCAATGCTGTAAAGGGTTTTAGGGAATTTAGTGTACATTTGTAATTGTGTTCAGAATGAAATCTTACAAGGACTTTTTAAAGAACCAAATGCAACTAAAATGACATCATTTGTTTTTGTAATACAGTATTAAATGTTTTTTTTGTGATTTCTTCATTGACACAATTATTTAACCCCTTAAAGACTACCACTCTTAAGAACAGAGGTTCATTCAAGTGTTTTCGATCAGGTATTGAAAACACCTGTGGATGTCAAGGAGCAGCAATCAAGCATAATAAGCACCAATTAGGCAGATTTAAAATGACTGTGATACTCAGCTCCTTCTAGACATTTACTGGTGTGTTTACAAACATGGTGAAGTCAAGAGAATGGTCCAGGAAGACAAGAGAAGAGGTGATTTCTCTTCACAGGAAGGGCAATGGCTATAAGAAGATTGCAAAGATGTTAAACATACCAAGAGACACCATCGGAAGCATCATTTGCAAATTCAAGGCAAAGGGCACTGTTGAAACACTACCTGGTCGTGGCAGAAAAAAGATGTTGACTTCGACTGCTGTGCGCTACCTGAAGCGCAAAGTGTTGAAAAGTCCCCGTGTGACTGCTGAACTGAAAAAAGAGTTGTCAGATGCGGGTACTGAAGTTTCAGCTCAGACAATAAGGCACACACTGCGTAATGAAGGCCTCCATGCCAGAACTCCCAGGCGTACCCCCTTGCTGTCTCCAAAGAATAAGAAGAGTCGACTGCAGTATGCCAAAAGTCATGTGGACAAACCACAAAAGTTTTGGGATAGTGTTCTGTGGACTGATGAAACAAAATTAGAACTGTTTGGGCCCATGGATCAACGCTATGTTTGGAGGAGGAAGAACAAGGCCTATGAAGAAAAGAACACCTCACCTACTGTGAAGCATGGCGGGGGGTCAATCACGCTTTGGGGCTGTTTTGCTTCTAGCAGGTACAGGGAAGCTTCAGCGTGTGCAAGGTACCATGAATTCTCTTCACTACCAGGAGATATTGGATGAAAATGTGATGCAGTCCATCACAAACCTGAGGCTTGGGAGACGTTGGACCTTTCAACAGGACAATGATCCCAAGCATACCTCCAAGTCCACTAGAGCATGGTTGCAGATTAAAGGCTGGAACATTTTGAAGTGGCCATCGCAGTCACCAGACTTAAATCCAATTGAGAACCTCTGGTGGGACTTAAAGAAAGCAGTTGCAGCGCGCAAGCCTAAGAATGTGACTGAACTGGAGGCTTTTGCCCATGAAGAATGGGCGAAGATACCCGTAGATCACTGCAAGACACTTGTGTCAAGCTATGCTTCACGTTTAAAAGCTGTTATAACTGGAAAAGGATGTTGTACTAAGTACTAAGATTGAATGTCACTTGGGGGTTGAATAAAACTGATAATGATGTGAGCACAGAAAAGACATTTGTGGTTATTTCATTATAAATGTTATGTTATATTTGTCTGACTTACAAGTGCCTATTTGATTTAATTGTAAACAAGATGACTGAAATGATCAAAATCAATGTCAAACTGGCCAAAACACTCAATTTCAGTGGGGGTTGAATAAGTTTGAACACAACTGTATGTCCCCTTAGATGCCCCCCTGCAAAGTCATGCCCTCTCATATAGTTACAGTAGGCGCCCTTAGGTGGCACCTCCACACACAGTGATGCCCCCTCGTTTTGCCCCCTTGGATGCCGTCCCCCACACACACACAGTGATCCCCCCCTAATAGAGTTATGACTCTTTAGGTGGCCCCACAGAGTGATGCCCCTCTGACAGTTATGCCAACAAAAGTGCTTCCATTTTAAATGCTCACGTACCCCATGTTCCCCCGATTGACAGCTGTCCAGCAGGCACAATGACATCACTACATAGGGGAGTCATTATTATAATTTGGGCAGCACTATAGGGGCACAATAAGGGGATCATTATTATGACTGGGGGAGCAATATTGGGACATAAGTACTATAAGCAGCATTATAAGGGGCTTTTTTTTTCTTCTGGGACACATTATTGGGGTTTTATTAATACTGGGGGCACTGTAGGGGGCATAAATACTACTGGGGGCACTAAAGGTGGGCTATATAACTTCTGGGATATACTATGGGGAGTTTATTACTACTGGGGGGCACTATGGTAGGCATCATTACTACTGGGGCATTATAAGGGAGAATATTTACTACTGGGGCACACTGTTGAGGCTTTAATAATACTTGGGGAATTACGGAATTATGGGTTAAGTGCTACTGGGCACTATGGTGGGCTTTAGGATTACTGGGGGCTTTATGGTAGTCTCTAATACTTCTGCTGGTACTATAGGGGGAATAATTACTACTGGGCAGCATTATGGTGAGCTCTGGGGAATATGATTACTAGTATTGGCACCATGGGGGCATTATTACTTCTGGCACACAGTGGAGGACATTATTACTATTCAGGGAACTGTAGGGACACTATTATTACTAAGGGCACTTTTGGACAGCATTATTATTATTGGTGCGACTTTCAGGAGCACTATTGCTATGGGCACTATATCAGTTTGGCACAATCATTTTAGTGGGACACTGTGTTTACGGCACCATTACTCTCAAGGGTGCAATTATTTTTGATAGCACTGCATGGAAATAATTATTTATAGGCACAATCTGTGTGGTACTAGTATTTTCAGGGGAACTATTTCTTTCTGCAGTGTAGTATTGGGGAGCACAGTGGATACAGTATTGGGGGTGGCTAAGATGTTTGTACGAAAAATTTGTAGAGATTAGTGTTGATCACGAATTTTCGAATTGCGAATTTTAAACGCAAATAACGGCACTTCGAGAATTCGCGAATATTTAGAATATCGCAAAATATATTCGCAATTGCGAATATTCTTTTTTTATGCAAAATTTGTATATGCAAATTTTCGCAAGCAAGAAAATAGTCATTATTTTCTGATTGCGAAAATGCGCATAAAAAGTCGCATAAATTTACATAAAAATTTGCATAAATTCACAGAAACTGGTATTTTAAAGGTATCTTTTAAATGCCAGTTTATGCAAATGTTTATGCAAATTTATGCGAATTTTTATGCGCATTTTCTCAATCAGAAAATAATGACGAGATTGCGAATTTGCGAATATATGGCGAATATTCGCCCAAATATTCGTGAAATATTGCGAATTCGAATATTGCCCCTGCCGCTCATCACTAGTAGAGATGAGACATTGTTGAATGGAGTTATCATTACAGTCTGGTCCAACTGGAGAAGATGAGGAAAGAAAATAACAGAGGAGACTTCACTGGATGTAATAGGTATATGGTACTATATTCTCCTGTATATTTGGCAGCACAGTGTAGATTAAAAAGTAATAGTTTTTTTTTTTCAAAATTCTTTTTATTCAGAATTTTCATATGAATGAGTACAGAAAGGAAAAAAAAAAGGGAAGGCAATGGGGAAAAAGTAGTACATCTTATACCTTTTGACATAAATCTCCATCATTCGAAGCATGAATACAGCCAAGCACAATGCCCTACGGCACATATCTTTGGATATCTAAGACACCTAGAGTGCCTTTTATGACGACTTGAGATACCATGATGTGTATTGGAATAGAGTAACTATCTCAACGATTTTAGAGCGACTGAAGTGAGAGGTGATAAAAACCCTCCATTTTTCAAAAACTTCCCTGCGGAACTCTCTTTGTGTCTTCCCGTCTCCAATTGATCGTGTCGCAGCAAGAGTTTCAATTGAGATATTATCTCCGATATCGATGGCATGGCATCTGACAGCCAATGTTGTAGCAATACCCTCTTTGCCACAAGTAGCACCGAATGAAGATAGGGAGAAGCACGTTGAGGTGGAGAGAGATGTACATAGTGAAACAGTAACGTCTGGGGGTCTACTGATAATCTCAGGTGCCAGTGGATCCTGATACAGTCTACCACCTCCCTCCAAAAAGCTACCACTCGGGGACAGGACCACATTCCATGCCAAAAATATGTTAGTGGATCCTTGCATTTTGAGCAGTGTGTGATATGAGTCGGGTGATTTGGGGAGGCTGGGAAATTGAAGCCATATATTGCGGCATGTATCATTTTGAAGTAGGATTCGCGCCATCGCTCATTGATAACACAAGAGCGGACCCTTTCCCAGCCCTCCAAAATCTTATCCCCGATATCAGCGTCAAAAGTAATAGTTTTCAATCTTGGGTCCCAATGTGGTGTCTCTCATTTTGACAGAGGAAGTTATAGCAGCACTTACAGAAAAAAGTGTCCAACTGGTGATGATGCCAGCGGTGATGGGTACCAGCCTGTAGAACCCCCGTTATCCAAAATGAAAAGTGAAACTGCTGCACTCTGAAGTCTTCTATACATAACTGTGGTTTATTCACCAAATGAATGCGACGTTTCAACCAAACAAAGTCTTTCTCAAGCTTGCTTGACAGTGGTGTGAGAATAGCCTCATTTTGTTAACTTTATCACTGTTCGCTCCCTTGAGGTACTTGGTTCAAACTTCATGTCAATAGGGGGAAATTGGCATGCAAAGGTTGAGAACCATTGCTTTATAATATATGATACAGAAGAGCTAACAGGTCCTCTATTCTGATACACACAGGAGAGCTGATGCACCACAAAGGAATATCTCACTTAACAAAATAATAAAACACATTATAATTACTGTTTCAAACCACCTCCTTCTGGGTGGGCTTTGTTTACTTGACAACAATGGTGACTTGTCTGTAAACTGCATATAACCGATGCAGGCAATTACTAGCCTCAATGGTCTCTTAATGTCATTGCTCCAGTCAAGAACATTAAGTCATGACTTGTTTTTATCATCTTTCCTGTTATTTAGTAATTTATTTTAACTCTTACACCTTAAAGGGACATGTTCTTTCAGTTTTTCAAGAATACATGTAGATACACTATTTCCCTAGTCTTCACAATGTTGTTGCTACAGTTACACACAGTAGTAATCAGGAACACTTCACTAATTGAAAAACTCAAGGTGAGTACTAGTTTGAAGGCTTCAAAAACGTAAAACAATGATTTCTGTGAACATTTACAGATGGAATATTATATGTATATGCCTGATTAAAAGTGAGATTTAAAAAGTGTCTTACTTATGAAAGGAATCTTGATGATGTTTGCTATACAGTTTATCATGTTGATATTATTATAATATTGCCACCACTGCATATACACATACTGCATGTATCAGAAACGGTGTGTTATTTATGAAAGGAATCTTGATGATGTTTGCTATACAGTTTATCATGTTGATATTATTATAATATTGCCGACATTGTAAATACTGCATGTATAAAATATTTAAAAGACATATCCAAAAATTCAACTTTGGAAATAGTCTAGATTATAAATCTACCATTTGGTGTATAAATCTCCTATGCAGATTTACGGTATGTATCACTATGGATACAGACTACAAATAATACTGTACCTGTGTAGTCTAATCCAGCAGTTATGTATTACGCCACTCCATCTACACTCTCTTCTTATGGTTTTTTTGTAGCCAGAAGAAGCGCAAGACTGCGCGAAACGGCCGTCGCTACTTGGCGTGCCCCGTGTGGAAGGCGTCCGCCTATGCCCTGTATGGAATCTGCTTCTAAGCATATGCAATAAATGAAGATAACGCAGTGGTGAGTGCCGCCCTTTTTCTTTTCTCTACCTCTACCGATACCTGACTCTCTTCTTATTATCCTACAATCAATAGCACAAGAACACATGGTATCTTTATTTTGATTGCAATTTCAAACAGAGTTATGGAAGATGATACAATCATCATGCACAGTGTTATTAAGATTTTTAGCGTAATGTTGCTATAAAGGAACAAATCTATAAATAAAAAATAAAAGTGAACAGGGAATAGTCTTTCCCCCACTGATTGTTGCTCTTCTTGGTTTTCTGCATGTTCCAATCCTGCAGAGAATACAGCAGTTAATCGGCTGATCTATTCCATTTTTCTCTGGAGACCGGCTGAGGGGTGGAACATAGTCAAGATTAGGGGCTTATGAAGTAGGTGGATTTGGGGTGGTCCCAGTGCTACACTGGGTCCTTGTTGCTGCACTCCAAAGGGATAGTAAGGATGGGGCACCCCAATGGGAAATAAGTTCAGAGAGTCAGAGTCTGCAGTAAGCCAGTGTGCTTCTTGACGAGGAACTAAAGTGCAAAACAATACAGACAACGCACTGAGTTGGCATCTCCAGTCTCCTCCCTGGCAGAAGAAGGTTTCGTGCTGAGGAAAAGCTTGAGCTAGCTGTCCCTCCCTCTTAGAAGGCTGGTACCCTGGCCAAAGGGCTTGTGACCCAGGGTCTGTACCATACTCTTCTAGTCAATCATGCAGTCTGGTAGAGTCTATTCTACTAAAAACTGGTCCCTATCTGTAGACTGGCAGAGTCTATCCTACTAAGTAGTGATAAGCGAGCATGCTTGGCCGAATACCGGTTCGTCTCGAGCATCGCTATGCTCGGCACATGGCGGTACTCGGCCGAATACCACATGTGCTCGAGCGCAATGCTCGAGTCTCCTCCCCGAACATTTGGCGCCAGCTAAGCAGCCAACAAATGTGCTGGTAAGTAATGCCCTTCACTGTAATGCCGTAACCATGTTAGTTACTGGCATTATAGTGATTGGCTGGCCGGAATGCGTCATCGGGTGCTATATAGCACCCAATGACACATTCTCGGATCCGTCATAGTCAAGAAGAGCAGAGCGTAGGAAGGGAAAGACAGTGTTGGGAGCGAAATTCATAGTTCTTATTCTAAGAAAGCTTTTAAAGACCCAAAAGTCCTTTTAAGGACTACTGTGTGTGTGTGTATGTGTGTGTTTGAGGGCAGCAATATATTTTTACCGGCGCTAAATTGATCAGTCTCAGGGACATACGTGCTAAATGAAGGGACAGATGCAGGGAGAGAAATTAGCTGTTCTTACTACCAAAAGCTTAATACCTATTAGTGACATTTACTGTACATCTTCTGCAGACTGTGTCTTTTTGCGCAAATTCAAATAATCAGCGCCATATTTATTGTCTATAGTGTGTGCGTTTAATACACATCCGTGACATATACAGTACTCCATCCGAATACTGTTTCTTTAGCGTAAATTTAAATAATCAGGGGCCAGCCATCATCTCCTGTCTCTGTAGTGTGTGCGTGTAATACACATCCGTGACATACATCGTACTGCATCTGAAAACTATTTCCTCAGCGTAAATTTAAATAATCTGGGCCTAATCTAGTGTCCTTAGTGTGTTGTTTTCTGTGACATATACAGTACTCCATCTGAAAACTGTTTCTTTAGTGCAAATTTAAATAATCTGGGCCTAAACTAGTGTCCATAGTGTGTTGTTTTCTGTGACATATACAGTACTCCATCCGAAAACTGTTTCTTTAGCGTAAATTTAAATAATCAGGGGCCAGCCCTCATCTACGGTCTCTGTAGTGTGTGCATATAATACACATCCATGACATATACAGTACTCCATCCGAAAACTGTTTCTTTAGCACAAATTTAAATGATCTGGGCCTAATCTAGTCTCCATAGTGTGTGGCTTTCTGTGACATATACAGTACTCCATCTGAAAACTGTTTCTTTAGTGCAAATTTAAATTATCTGGGCCTAATCTAGTCTCCATGGTGTGTTGTTTTCTGTGACAAATACAGTACTCTATCCGAAAACTGCTTCTTTAGCGTAAATTTGAATAATCAGGGGCCAGCCCTCATCTACTATCTCTGTAGTATATGCGTGTAATACACACCCGTGACATATACAGTACTGCATCCGAAAACTATTTCCTTAGCGTATATTTAAATGATCTGGACCTAATCTACTGTCCATAGTGTGTTGTTTTCCGTGACATATACAGTACTCCATACGAAAACTGTTTCTTTAGCGCAAATTTAAATAATCTGGGCCTAATCTAGTCTCCATAGTGTGTGGCTTTCTGTGACATATACAATACTCCATCCGAAAACTGTTACTTTAGCGCAAATTTAAATAATCTGGGCCTAATCTAGTCTCCATAGTGTGTGGCTTTCTGTGACATAAACTGTACTACATCTGTAAACAGTATCTGTAGCGCAAATTGAAATAATCTGGGCCTAATCTAGTGACAAAACCATTAATATGAAGAAGGCGAGCACTAAGGGACGGGGAAGTGGGCATGATGGTCATGGTGCACGCAGAGGCCGTGGCCCTGGGCGCAATGAAACTGTGCCTGCTGCCCGTGCACCAGAAAAAAAAAACATCCACTGTACCAAGCTTCATGTCCAATTTAGCTGGGCGGCACAATTAAGGAGGGCGCTCTGAAGGTGACATTCGAGGAAATGGGGGAAGACATTACACAGTTCGTCTTCTCAGCACGAATCGGACCATGAAGAAGAGGAGGAGGAGCTGCCTCTGCTACAGAGAGTAGTAACCATGGAACTTTAATTCCATCTATTCAGTGTGGATAGGCAGAAGAGGAGATGGAGAGTCATCCTGATGTCGACATCGACGTCTTGCCTGTTGCTACTCTGGCACACATGGCTGACTTCATGTTAGTCTGCCTTTCCCACGACCTTGCGTTATACGCATTTTAGATCACATGGATTACTGAGTGTTCACCCTTCTCGACCCCCGCTACAAATAGAACTTCTCATCTCTCATTCCTGTGGTTGAGAGGATGAGTAAAACGGTGCATTTCCAGAAGGTACTTGTTGAGAGATTGCTCCAAGATTTTCTATCTGACAACATGGCCGCCAGAGTCTGCACTTCCTTAGGCAACCGAGGAAGGCAGACAAGGAGAACACACAGCACTTCCAACAAAGGCAGCGAAACACTCTCCAAGGCATGGGACACTTTCACGACTCCCCGCCAGCAACCTCATCCTGAAGCGCAGCCTAGTGCTACAAGGAGGGAAAAGTTTTTGAAGATGATGAAGGTATACATAGCAGACAGTGTCAGCGTCCTAAATGATCCATCAGTGCCTTACAACTACTGGGTGTCCAAGCTGGACAGGTGGCATGAACTTGCGCTCTACGCCTTGGAGGTGCTGGCCTGCCCTGCCGCCAGCGTTTTGTCTGAGCGTGTATTTAGTGCTGCTGGTGGCATTATAACAGATTAGCGTATCCGCTTGTCCACTGGCAATGCAATGACAGGTTGACTCAGATAAAAATAAACAAGGCCTGGATTGCCCCTGACTTCTCCACTCCACCAGAGGAAAGCTGAGCTGATGATAAACATAAAGGCAATTTCAATATATCATTTATAATGTACTCAATCTACTGTAGTGTATTCCCATGCACCTTTTCCATCACAAAAAAAGAGTATATGTTTGAATCTTCTTTTCTCCTCCTCCTCCTCCTCCTCCTCATCATCATCCAGATTGTATATATTCCCTCCACTCTAATTTTTTATAGGGTCAGCTCAATTGCAGGCCCTCAATTCAATTTTTTTTATAGGGTCAGCTGAACAGGATGAACTCGCATATAATATTTTAGAGCGTCAGCTGAAAAGCATGCACTCGCATATAATGTTTTAGAGCATCAGCTGAACAGCATGCACTCGCATATAATGTTTTAGAGCGTCAGCTAACCAGCAGGCCCTCGCCACTTATGTTTTGGAGGGTCAGCTCAGCAGCAGGCCCTCGCCCCTAATTATTTAGAGGATCACCAGCAGGCCCTTGCTCCAAATGTTTTTGAGGGTCACTAGCAGGCCACCAATCATAATTTTTCAAGGGTGGGTATGATGCCCTCCTTTATGTGTAATAAAGGGTGTATTGTAGTGCTGGTTCCTTGTAATTTTTGGCACCCTTTTTACAGTACAGTGCAGATATAGTGCAATAACAGTGCAAATAATCAAGATATAGTACAATAAAAATATAAAATGTAGTCCAACAATATAGAACAGTATAAGAGTAAATGACAGCATACATCATAGCGCAATGTAACCCTTCCAAGTGCACTAAAGTAGTGAGTTGATGGCTTTATGTGGTAGCAATAGGGGCAAACGTTCACAAACAAAGTACCTTTCTCCAGGGGACTACACTTACCAATATTTTTGTCCTGTAGAGAGGCAATGGAGGGATCAATCTATTGTCTTACAACCAGACACATAAGGAGGAAAAGGAGGTGATCATGGTCATGGCTAAAGTCAGAGAAAACCTTGTAAAAGTGCTATTGCTAGAATGAATCACTTTATTCTGAATTCTTTATTTGTCTCCTATTACAGATATCAATCTTAAAGGCATTATGTCAGCCCACACAACCCCTTTAATGTGCTGAAGATGTCTAGCTTCTGACACCCCCCTGGTAAACTGATGTGTTCACTATGGGAAAACCATGGCTAACAAAATATGTGATATGTGATATGTCATATTTTCTTGCTTGTGTTTGACCTTTGGAATTGACCAGTGACCGTCCCCTGACCTATCTACCGCCTGCTCCTTGTACCTTCCCTACCTCCTGGATTTGACCTCAGCTCGTTATTGGTTTTGTCTCTTGCCTCTGTCTCTCGGTTTTTGACGCGACCTCTCGGACTGACCTCTGCTCGTTTGACCTCCTGTTGTCTTCCCTTGTGTGAGATTTTGCCTGTATTTGCTCCTCTCTTCCCGTCTGCTTCCTGCGGGAGCATCTTCCCTTGTCCCCGCTCTCTGTCTCCTTCCTGTCCTCTCTGCTCTGCACTTACGCAAGTTAGGGACCGCCGCCCAGTTGCGCCCCGTCGCCTAGGGCGGGTAGTGCAAGTAGGCAGGGACAGGGTTGGGGTGGCAGTCAGGTGGGTGCACTTCCTCCCTACTTCCCGTGTCGTGACAGAATTACAGGCCCTTATTATGGACCCTCTACAGAGTCTCACTGAGCATGTGCAGGGTCTAGCCCAAATTGTCCAGGAATTAGGGGAGAGGTTACATGCACAGGAATCCGTCAGAGCACCCCCTGTTCCTGCCCCTGCCACCCTTCAGGCGGAACCGCATGTGAAATTACCCGAGCGATTCTCGGGGGACCGTAAGACTTTTTTAGCGTTCAGAGAGAGTTGCAAACTGTATTTTCAATTACGGCCTCACTCCTCTGGTCCTGACCAGCAGAGAGTTGGGATTATCATCTCTCTTCTTCTGGGGGACCCCCAGGAGTGGGCCTTTTCCTTGCCGCCTGATTCTCCTAGTCTGACTTCGGTTGATGCATTTTTTCAGGCACTAGCTGATTCCAACTTGAAGGCCCTTACCCAGGGGGATTTACCCGTGGAGGACTACTGCACCCAGTTCTGCAAGTGGTGCATCCCCTCGGGTTGGAACGAACCGGCACTTAAATGCCAGTTTATATCGGGGTTGTCGGAGAAATTAAAAGAAATGCTGGTCTATTACCCCAGTCCTGACTCTTTAGAGGAGACCATGACCTTAGCTAGTAGGCTGGACAGACGAGTTCGAGAGAGACAGCGGGAACATTTGCTTTCTTATCACAGTCTTCCCAGACCTGAAGCCACTCCTGTCCAACCCAGCTTGGAGGCCCATATGGAGGAACCTATGTAGCTAGGGATGACGCGAAGGGAACTTCGTCGTCGTCGGGGGTCTTGCTTTTACTGTGGCGAGTCCGACCACTGGTTCCGTCAGTGTCCCAAGATTCCTTCTGCCGGAAGACTGTCCAAATCTGAGGGACCCAAGGACAAGGTACTCCCAGAGGTGGTAAGGAAAAAACTGTTGTTGCCTGTCTCTATTGTCTTCGGGGTCTTTAAGGGTTCAGGTAATGCTTTTGTGGATTCCGGTTCAGCATTTAGTTTTTTAGATCTTAACTTTGTGAAACGAGTGGGGATCCCAGTACTAAGGTTGTCCACCCCCATCCATGTGGTCGCTATCGACTCTACCCCCCTGTTGGGGGGCACGGTTAAGTTCCATACTCCCGAGGTTACTTTGTCTGGGGGTTTGTCACTCAGAGAGATGTTCTTTCTTTGTCTTAGAAAATTTACCGGTTCAGGTGGTCCTGGGCTTGCCCTGGCTTCAGCAACATAACCCGGTCATTAACTGGAATACGGTGAGTTGGAGAAATGGGGTCCTAACTGTAGTTCCTGTATAACGATTGTTCAAGCAGGGGTATCTCTGAATGCTATTGCTCACTTTATTGCTGACTTCCATGATGTCTTTTCCACTTCCGAGGCGGAAAAGCTTCCTCCCCATAGGTCTTATGACTGTGCTATCGAGTTGGTTCCTTGGTCTAGATTTCCTAAGGGGCGAATCTACAATCTTTCTGGTCCTGAGCGCAGTGCCATAAGAGATTATATTCAGGAAAGTCTCAAGAAAGGGAATATTAGGCCTTCCACTTCTCCCCTGGGAGAAGGCTTCTTTTTCGTTAAGAAAAAAGATGGTGGTCTCAGACCTTGCATAGACTATAGGAAGTTGAATAAGATCACTATCAGGAATCAATATTCCATCCAGTTGATTTCTGACTTATTCAACCAGGTCTTGGGGGCCTCTTGGTTTTCTAAACTCGACTTGAGGGGGGGGGCTCATAACCTTATCCGTATCGAGGAGGAAGACGAGTGGAAAACAGCTTTTAACACTCCTGAGGAACACTTTGAGTATTTGGTCATGCCTTTCGGTCTCTGTAATGCCCCGGCAGTCTTCCAGAACTTTATGAATGACATTTTCAGGGAATTTATTGGCAGATTTGTGATTGTCTATCTCGATTATATTCTGTTTTTTTCTTCTGACTGGGAGACCCATATTTCTTATCTTAGAGTGGTCCTCAAGATCCTCAGGGAGAATCATCTGTCTGCTAAGTTTGAGAAATGTGTGTTTGGAGTACAAGAGATTCCCTATCTTGGGTATATTCTTACTCCGCATTCGTTCAAGATGGATTCTGTTAAGGTTCAGGCTATTCAAGACTGGGTAAGACTTTCTTCCTTAAAGGCGCTTCAACGCTTTTTAGGATTCTCTAATTATTACCGAAAATTCATAAAAAATTTATCTGTCATTGCTAAGCCCCTTAACGATATGACCAAGAAGGGGTCTGATCTTGTTAACTGGTCATCTGAAGCCTGCCAAGCTTTTTAAACTCTGAAGGCATGTTTTCAAAGGGCCCAAGTCTTGATTCAGCCGAATTCGGAGGAACCTTTTGTGGTGGAGGTGGATGCCTCGGAGGATGGCGTGGGGGCCGTCCTCTCCCAGGGATCTGCCAACTTCACGAATTCGAGACCTTGTGCGTTCTTTTCTTGCAAGTTTTATCATATACCTGACTATAATCCTAAACAATTCCCTGACCTTGGGAAAGTGTACCTACTGGAATTTATGCAGTTTTCATTTGATTTTGATTCCTCTATTGTTCATTAGAGATGTCCCGAACTATTCGCCGGCGAACAGTTCCTGGCGAACATAGCTTGTTCACGTCCGCCCCCTATACATCATCATTGAGCAAACTTTGACCCTGTACCTCACAGTCAGCAGACACATTCCAACCAATTACCACCTCCTATAAAAAGGGCAGCCATTTTAGATTCAGTCTGAAGCTGCATGTTAGTGAGAGCAGGGAGACTGCAGCTGCTGCTGTGCTGATTATTCTGAATTCATAGGAAAAGCGTTAGCTAGGCCAGTGTTCTGTGTCCACAGAATCATCTGCTGTAAGGACAGCGTCACAGCACCCCAAAAATCCCTTTTTAGAGCTGCTACATTAGTCTGCTCTGCTTTTATTTATTTTTTCTCCATATATATATTGCAGTTGCCTGGCCTGCCCGTGTGTGAGGAGCTGCAGGCCCACAGACTGTAGTGTGCCCACTGCCAGTGCCCACCACTCATACCGTGTGGCACAGGACTTTGCATCAAAAAAGGCATTTCATTTTTACACTTTAATCTAAGGTAAGTTGCCTGCCAGTGTGTGTCAGGCCGACTTCTACTGACTGCAGTTTGCCCACTGCCAGTGCCCACCACTCATACCGGGTGGCACAGGACTTTGCATCAAAAAAGGCATTTAATTTTTGCCCTTTAATCTAAGGTTAGTTGCCTGCCAGTGTGTGTCAGGCCGACTTCCACTGACTGTAGTGTGCCCACTGCCAGTGCCCACCACTCATACCGTGCGGCACAGGACTTTGCATCAAAAAAAGGCTTTTAATTTTTAACCTTTAATCTAAGGTTAGTTGTCTGCCAGTGTGTGTCAGGCCGACTTCCACAGACTGTAGTGTGCCCACTGCCAGTGCCCACCACTCATATCGGGTGGCACAGGACTTTGCATCAAAAAAGGCATTTAATTTTTACCCTTTAATCTAAGGTTAGTTGCCTAGGTTAGTTGCCTGCCAGTGTGTGTCAGGCCGACTTCCACTGGCTGTAGTGTGCCCACTGCCAGTGCCCACCACTCATACCGTGTGGCACAGGATTTTGCATAAAAAAAACGGCATTTCATTTTTACTCTTTAATCTAACGTTAGTTGCCTGCCAGTGTGTGTCAGGGCGACTTTCACTGACTGTAGTGTGCCCACTGCCAGTGCCCACCACTCATACCAGGTGGCACAGTAGCTTGCCGATAAATAAGGCATTTAATTTTTACCCTTTAATCTAAGGTTAGTTGCCTGCCAGTGTGTGTCAGGCCGACTTCCACTGATTGTAAGGTGCCTACTGCCAGTGCCCACCACTCATACCAGGTGGCACAGGACTTTGCATAAAAAAGGCATTTCATTTTTACCCTTTAATCTAAGGTTAGTTGCCTGCCAGTGTGTGTCAGGCCGACTTCCACTGACTGTAGTGTGCCCACTGCCAATGCCCACCACTCATATCGGGTGGCACAGGACTTTGCATCAAAAAAGGCATTACATTTTTACCCTTTAATCTAAGGTTAGTTGCCTGCCAGTGAGTGTCAGGCCGACTTCCACTGATTGTAAGGTGCCTACTGCCAGTGCCCACCACTCATACCAGGTGGCACAGGACTTTGCATAAAAAAGGCATTTCATTTTTACCCTTTAATCTAAGGTTAGTTGCCTGCCAGTGTGTATCAGGCCGACTTACACTGACTGTAGTGTGCCCACTGCCAGTGCCCACCACCAGGGCTGGGACAAGGTCCACCACCAACAGAGGCTGAGCTGCCCAAGTGCGCCCCCCCCCCCCCCCAACTTGTGGAGTCTTTACTAAATACTGTTGTAATCAAACATAAATATGCACAGTTTAATGTATCAATTAATGACGCACTGTTATGGAGGATCTGTGGCTGGCACTGTTATGGAGGATCTGTGGATGACATTGTTATGGGGGGGATCTATGGTTGACACTGTTATGGGGGGGATCTATGGATGACACTGTTATGGAGGATCTGTGGATAGCACAATGTTATGGGGGGTCTGTGGATTGCACTGTTATGGGGGGATCTGTGGATTGCACAATGTTATGGGGGATCTGTGGATGACAGTGTTATGGGGGATCTGTGGATGACAATGTTATGGGAGATCTGTGGATGACCCACTGTTATGGGGGTATCTGTGGATGACCCACTGTTATGGGGGACCTGTGGATGACAATGCTATGGGGATCTGTGGATGACAGTGCTATGGGGGATCTGTGGATGACACACTGTTATGGGGGATCTGTGGATGACAGTGCTATGGGGGATCTGTGGATGACACACTGTTATGGGAGATCTGTGGATGACGCATTGTTATGGGGGGATCTGTGGATGGCACACTGTTATGGGGGATCTGTGGATGACACACTGTTATGGGGGATCTCTGGATGACGCATTGTTATGGGGGGATCTGTGGATGGCACTGTTATGGGGGATCTGTGGAGGACACACTGTTATGGGGGATCTGTGGATGACGCATTGTTATGGGGGGATCTGTGGATGGCACTGTTATGGATTGTGACTCACAATGGATATTGGGGGCCAGCAAATTACAAGGAAGGCGGGGGTGGGGATGATTGATAACATACATATCTAAATGGCTGGGGGTGAGGCTTGACTTGAGCCATCTACTGATCAGAGCATTAGAATAGCAGGAATAAATAACATCTAAATGTCTGGTGGGGTAGATGGGGGTAGGACAAGGGCTGATGGGGGAAGGGGGACTGGGTTAGATATTCTATACTGACATACATTTGACACACATATATACTGGCATATATATGACAACACATATATATTGACATACATATGACACACACATATATACTGACATACATATGACACACACACACATACTGACATACATATGACACACACATACATACTGACATACATATGACACACACATATATACTGACATACATATGACACCCACATACATACTGACATACATATGACACACACATACATACTGACATACATATGACACACACATATATACAGACATATATATGACACAGACACATATACTGACATACATATGACACACACATATATACTGACATACATATGACACACACATACATACTGAGCTGACATACATATGACACACACATACATACTGACATACATATGACACACACATATATACAGACATACATAAGACACACACATATATACTGGCATACATATGACACACACATACATACTGACATACATATGACACACACATATATACTGACATACATATGACACACACATACATACTGACATACATATGACACACATATATACAGACATACATATGACACACACATATATACTGACATACATATGACACACACATATATACAGACATACATATGACACACACATGCATACTGACATACATATGACACACACATACATACTGACATACATATGACACACACATTCATACTGACATACATATGACACACACATATATACTGACATACATATGACACACACACACATACTGACATACATATGACACACACATATATACTGACATACATATGACACACACACACATATATACTGACATACATATGACACACATACAAAAAAAACACACAATATGCACATTACATTACTGCCATTCCATTCCCTTTAACCCCTTACATTTTCTGCACATACAGTCTCTGGTGACTTGGAGGGAGAGGCAGGATGCAGAGCATTCCTCCTCCTCCTCCTTCTCTGTCCCGACGCTGCTCTTCTCTCTGTGCTGGGGGAGGGGGTTGTGAATCTCTGGTGCACACACAGGCAGGAAGTCAGGGGCTGGGGAAGGTACGGAGCTGCAGGACACTGCACTAGACTGAGGGAGGGAGGAAGAACACCACTAGGGGGCGCAGGACCGGCTGTTACAGCAGCAGAGCGCAGAAATGGATGCTCTGCTGCTAATACAGCTACACGGCAGCAGCAGGGACTTGGTGAGAGTGGCCTGGGCCTGTGCCCTGAGGCTTAAGCGCCCTGAGGCTGGAGCCTCCTCAGCCTCTGTGTCGGCCCAGCCCTGCCCACCACTCATACCAGGTGGCACAGTAGCTTGCCGATAAATAAGGCATTTAATTTTTACCCTTTAATCTAAGGTTAATTGCCTGCCAGTGTGTGTCAGGCCGTCTTCCACTGACTGTAGTGTGCTCACTGCCAGTGCCCACCACTCATACCGGGTGGCACAGGACTTTGCATAAAAAAAGGCATTTAATTTTTACCCTTTAATCTAAGGTTAGTTGCCTGCCAGTGTGTGTCAGGCTGACTTCCACTGACTGTAGTGTGCCCACTGCCAGTGGCCACCACTCATACCGTGTGGCACAGGACTTTGCATCAAAAATAGGCATTTAATTTTTACCCTTTAATCTAAGGTTAGTTGCCTGCCAGTGTGTGTCAGGCCAACTTCCACTGACTGTAGTGTGCCCACTGCCAGTGCCCACCACACATACCGTGTGGCACAGGACTTTGCATCAAAAAAATGCATTTCATTTTTACACTTTAATCTAAGGTTAGTTGCCTGCCAGTGTGTGTCAGGCCGACTTCTACTGACTGCAGTTTGCCCACTGCCAGTGCCCACCACTCATACCGGGTGGCACAGGACTTTGCATCAAAAAAGGCATTACATTTTTACCCTTTAATCTAAGGTTAGTTGCCTGCCAGTGTGTGTCAGGCCGACTTCCACTGACTGTAGTGTGCCCACTGCCAGTGCCCACCACTCATATCGGGTGGCACAGGACTTTGCATCAAAAAAGGCATTTCATTTTTACCCTTTAATCTAAGGTTAGTTGCCTGCCAGTGAGTGTCAGGCCGACTTCCACTGATTGTAAGGTGCCTACTGCCAGTGCCCACCACTCATACCAGGTGGCACAGGACTTTGCATAAAAAAGGCATTTCATTTTTACCCTTTAATCTAAGGTTAATTGCCTGCCAGTGAGTGTTAGGCCCACTTCCACTGACTGTAGTGTGCCCAATGCCAGTGCCCACCACTCATACCCGGTGGCACAGTAGCTTGACGATAAATAAGGCATTTAATTTTTACCCTTTAATCTAAGGTTAATTGCCTGCCAGTGTGTGTTAGGCCCACTTCCACTGACTGTAGTGTGCCCAATGCCAGTGCCCACCACTCATACCGTGTGGCACAGTAGCTTGCCGATAAATAAGGCATTTAATTTTTACCCTTTAATCTAAGGTTAGTTGCCTGCCAGTGCGTGTCAGGCCGTCTTCCACTGACTGTTGTGTGCTCACTGTCAGTGCCCACCACTCATACCGGGTGGCACAGGACCTTGCATAAAAAAAGGCATTTCATTTTTACCCTTTAATCTAAGGTTAGTTGCCTGCCAGTGTGTATCAGGCCGACTTCCACTGACTGTAGTGTGCCCACTGCCAGTGCCCACCACTCATACCGGGTGGCACAGTAGCTTGCCGATAAATAAGTCATTCAATTTTTACCCTTCAATCTAAGGTTAGTTGCCTGCCAGTGTGTGTTAGGCCCACGTCCACTGACTGTTGTGTGCCCACTGCCAGTGCCCACCACTCATACCGGGTGGCACAGGACTTTTCATAAAAAAGGCATTTAATTTTTACCCTTTAATCTAAGGTTAGTTGCCTGCCAGTGTGTGTCAAACCCTCTTCCACTGACTGTAGTGTGCCCACTGCCAGTGCCCACCACTCATACCGTGCGGCACAGGACTTTGCATCAAAAAAAGGCATTTCATTTTTACCCTTTAATCTAACGTTAGTTGCCTACCAGTGTGTGTCAGGCCGACTTCCACTGACTGTAGTGTGCCCACTGCCAGTGCCCACCACTCATACCGGGTGGCACAGGACTTTGCATAAAAAAAAGGCATGTCATTTTTACCCTTTAATCTAAGGTTAGTTGCCTGCCAGTGTGTGTCAGGCCGACTTCTACTGACTGTAGTGTGTCCACTGCCAGTGCCCACCAGTCATGCCGGGTGGCACAGTAGCGTGCCGATAAAAAAAGTATTTAATTTTTACCCTTTAATCTAAGGTTAGTTGCCTGCCAGTGTGTGTCAGACCCACTTCCACTGACTGTAGTGTGCCCACTGCCAGTGCCCACCACTCATACCGGGTGGCACAGTTGCGTGCCGATAAATAAGGCATTTAATTTTTACCCTTTAATCTAAGGTTAGTTGCCTGCCAGTGTGTGTCTGACCTACTTCCACTGACTATAGTGTGCCCACTGCCAGTGCCCACCACTCATACCGGTTGGCACAGTAGCGTGCCGATAAATAAGGCAATTAATTTTTACACTTTAATCTAATTTCAGTTGCCTGCCTGCTGCCAGTGTGTGTCAGGCCCACTTCCACTGACTGTAGTGTGCCCACTGCCAGTGTTGATAGGGGACGTAACAGGGATTAAACTGATAAGAATAGTACTAAGTAACACACCACTTATATAGGGTTGCACAGTACATTGCACGGCGCACGCGCAGTGCTCCAAATTAGTAAGAGGACTGACCAAGCTTCTTTTTCCATCTCCCGGTTCCTAAAATCTATTCGATACATATCCCCTGATAGGAGACGTAACAGGGATTAAACTGATAAAATAAGTACTACTGATTAATGAACACACCACTCAGATCGGGTGGCACAGTACATTGCGCGAGGAAGAGACCTTCAATGACGTTAGTGAGGACAAGGAACTGGACATCACTAGCTTGGTATCCAACCTTGTGCAAACGGGGACTGTTTGCGGTGCGTTAAACGGGGAGTTTGGTCTGTCACAGATTTTTTCAAAATCTGACCAGTGTCACTTTATGTGGTGATAACTTTAAAATGCTTTTTCTTATCCAGACCATTCTGAGATTGTTTTTTCTTCACATATTGTACTTTATGACAGTTGTAAAATGAAGTCGAAAAATTTCATTTTTATATATAAAAAATACCAATTTTACCAAAAATTTTGAAACATTTGCAATTTTCCAAGTTTCAATTTCTCTACTTCTATAATACATAGTAATACCGCACAAAAAAGTTATTGATTTACATTCCCCATATGTCTACTTCATGTATCGATCATTTTGGAAATGCCATTTCATTTTTTGGGGACGTTACAAGGCTTAGAAGTTTAGAAGCAAATCTTGACATTTTTCAGAAATTTTCAAAAACCCACTTTTTAGGGACCAGTTCAGGTCTGAAGTCACTTTGTGAGGCTTACATAATAGAAACCACACAAAAATGGAAACTACACCCCTCAAGGTATTCAAAACTGATTTTAGAAATGTCATTAACCCTTTAGGTTTTCCACAAGAATTAATGGCAAATGGAGATAAAATTTCAGAATTTCGATTTTTGGGAAAATTTTCCATTTTAATCTATTTTTTCCAGTAACAAAGCAAGGGTTAACAGCCAAACAAAACTTAATATTTATTCCCCCGATTCTGTCATTTGCACGAACACCCCATATGTGGTCGTAAACTGCTGTATGGCCAAACGGCAGGGCGCAGAAGGAAAGGAACGCCATATGGTTTTTGGAAGGCAAATTTTGCTGGACTGGTTTTTTGACACCATGTCCCATTTGAAGCCCCCCGATGCACCCATAGAGTAGAAACTCCATAAAAGTGGCTACATCTAAGAAACTACACCCCTCAAGGTTTCCAAACCAGTTTTACAAACTTTGTTAACCCTTTAGGTGTTCCACAAGAGTTATTAAAAAATGGAGATGAAATTTCAGAATTTCTATTTTTTGTTACCTTGGCTCAAAAAAAGTGTAATATAGAGCAACCAAAAATCATATTTACCCTAAAATAGTACCAACAAAACTGACACCTTATCCCGTAGTTTCCAAAATGGGGTCACTTTTTTGGAGTTTCTACTGTAGGGGTGCATCAGGGGGGGCTTCAAATGGGACATAGTGTCAAAAAACCAGTCCAGCAAAATCTGCCTTCCAAAAACCATATGGCGTTACCTTCCTTCTGTGCCCTGCTGTTTGGCCATACAGCAGTTTACGACCACATATGGGATGTTTGTGCAAACAAGAGAATCAGGGCAATAAATATTGAGTTTTGTTTGGCTGTTAACCCTTGCTTTGCTACTGGAAAAATGGATTAAAATGGAAAATTTGCAAAAAAATAGCTGTTTTGGGACCGTTTTGTATTTTTTGTTATTTACATAGTTGAACTGACAGGTTAGATTGTGTGCTATTTCTATAGAGCAGGTTGTCACGGATGCGACAATACCAAATATGTCTACTTTTTGGGGTTTTTTGTTTCAGTTTTACATAATAAAGCATTTTTGAAAAAATTATTTTTTAGTGTCTCCACATTCTGAAAGCCATAGTTTTATTTTTATTTTTTGGGCGACTGTCTTATGTAGGCACTAATTTTTTGCGGGATGAGATGGCGGTTTGATTGGCACTATCTTGGGGTGCATATGACATTTTGGTCGCTTGCTATTACACTTTTTGTGATGTAAGGTGACAAAAATGGCTTTTGACACCGTATTTATATATATTTTTTTTTTGCTGTGTTCAGCTGAGGGGTTAGGTCATGTGTTATTTTTATAGAACAGGTTGTGACGGACGCGGCAATAAATAATATGTATACTTTTTACTTATTTATATAAGTTTTACACAATAATATCATTTTTTAAAACAAAAAAAATCATGTTTTAGTGTCTCCATAGTTTGAGAGCCATATTTTTTATTTTTTTTTGGGCGATTGTCCTATGTAGGGGCTCATTTTTTGCGGGATGAGATGGCGGTTTGAATGGTACTATCTTGTGGTGCATATGACTTTTTCATCGCTTGCTATTACACTTTTTATGATGTAAGGTGACAAAAAATGCCTTTTTTCACAACATTTTAATTTTTTATGTTTACGGCGTTCACCTGAGGGGTTAGGTCATGACATATTTTTATAGAGCAGGTCCTTACGGACGCGGAGATACCTAATATGTATACCTTTTTTTATTTATTTTGGTTTTACACATCAATATCCTTTTTGAAACAAAAAATAAACATGTTTTATTGTCTCCATAGTCTGAGAGCCATATATTTTTCAGTCTTTAGGCTATTGTCTCAGGTTGGGTATAATTTTTGCGGGATGAGGTGATGGTTAGATTGGCAATATTTGGGGGGTAATATGACTTTTTGATCGCTTGCTATTACACTTTTTGTGATGTAAGGTGACAAAAAAATTGCTTTTTGACAAAGTTTTTATTTAATTTTTTTACAGTGTTTACTTGAGGGGTTAGGTCATGTGATATTTTTATAGAGCAGATTCTTATGGACGTGGAGATACCCAATATGTCTACTTTTTAGTTTTTTTTACATTTAACAATCAAACAAATAAAATCATGTTTTAGTCTGAGAGGCATAGTTTTTTTATTTTCTGGCCAATTGTTTTAGGTAGGGGCTCATGTTTTGCGGGAGGAGATGGCGGTTTGATTGGTACTATCTTGGGAGGCATACGCCTTTTTGATCGCTTTGTATTACACTTTTAGTGATGTAAGGTTCCAAAAAATGGCTTATTTACACCATTTTTGGGGTTTTTATTTTATGGCGTTCACCTGAGGAGTTCAGTCATGTGATATTTTTATAGAGCAGGTTTTTACAGACGCGGCGATAGCTAATATGTGTAGTGTATTTTTTTTTTTCATTTTTATTCAGTGATATGTGTTTTTTTTTTCCATTTTTTCATTTTTTTGACCCAGACCCACTTGGTTCTTGTAGATCTAGTGGATCTGGTGTCTGTATAATACAGTACAGTACACTATATAGTGCACTGTGCTGTATTTTTTACTTTAAAAAGTCTGAATAAACCTTTAGCAGGTCTATTCAGACTTTCAGCACCAAGGAGAGCAGGACGCTTCTGAAAGCGTCCTGCTTCCATGGCAACCATCACCCGATGCCATAACAGAGCAGCAGGTGATGGATGGGGAGGGAGGGGGGCTCCCTCCCTCTGCGATCCCATTCTGTTGGGGGGCTGCAAAGGCACAGCAGCCCCCCGATGGGAGAGGGAGGGAGATTCCTCCCTGTTAACCCTTCCATACTGCGGTCCGTAAGGACCACGGTATGGAAGGGGTTAAACGGCTGGCATCTGATCAAGCACAGATGCCAGCCGTTTCTATCAGAGTGTCAGCAATGTCCTGACACTCTGATAGATCCACTAGACACCAGGGAATATTACAGAGGAGGCGGGCGCACTGCCTCCCGCCACCCGCAACAACCCCCCCTGAACCCCCGCAGCCACAATATGATTGGGGGCTGCAGGGGGGGGTGAAAATGTAACACTTTGGGAGCAGAGATGGCACAAAGCGCTGCAAACTGCAGGTCTGAATTGACCTGCGGTTTTCAGCGATCGTCGATATGGGGGGGTCACAGGACCCCCCTAGGTATTTAAACATGGTTCCTGCTGCACGATCGCAGCAGGAACTATGTTTCTAGCCCGATTTTTTTTTTTTATAAGCGATTTTATTCAGGAACTATGGGTACGTCCTATGTCCTTAAGGGGTTAAAGCAAGTTATTCCAAATAATTTAGGAATGTTAGGTGATTTATGCCCTTTATGGATTAAAACCTGACTCTGCGTCCACTACGTAATTTTACATAGGAGTTTTGCCATGGATCCCCTACCGGCATGCCACAGTCCTGGTGTTGGTCCCCTTGAAACAACTTTTCCATCACTATTGTGGCCAGAAAGAGTCCCTGTGGGTTTTAAAATTCGCCTGCCTATTGAAGTCTATGGCGGTTCGCACGGTTCGCCCGCTCGCGAAAATTTTCGGAAGTTTATGTTCGCGACATCACTATTTTTCATTCACTTTGCATATTTCTTAATTGATAAACATAAGTGTTACATTTTATTTCCACCATTGTCTGATGTGTACACTTGCTTCCTGTGTATGAATTAGGGCTTGAATTCATTGTACCTCTTTAGCAATGATTTTAATAGATTTTTCTCTAGCTAGCTAGATCCTATAATGGGGCTGTTTAACTGCCCTGCCATATAATGCCATGTTTAACTGCCTGACACTTGTCGACGATGACACTTTGCATACAATGAATGAACGTGCCAACTTCACACAAACACATGTAATCTCCCACAGCTCCAGTGTTGACCTTTTATATGCCTGTTCCCTCTGTGCCAACCACTGGTGTTTCTAGTAGCCAACCAGACGAAGTATTCCAAGAGGTAGCAGCATTGTGGCTCCCTTACAGCGAGGTCCAGATCCCTGTATAACGGATAAAGGATGAATACCAACGGTCCGCTAGGATAGCGCCCTTAGGTTTAGCCCAAACCATTGCCGTAACAATAAACTATTAAAACAATATTAACACTTCTATTTTTGAAAGCATTCTTACTTTCTACTTTGCAGAATTTTTTCCATACCTGCTGGAAACTTGACTTGTGCATAGTAATAAAATATATATATATATATATATATATATATATATATATATATATATATATATAAAGATAGATATATAAAAAAATTTAAACCCATGCAACAAAATCAAGCAGCATACCACACAAAAAGTGCACTAGGTCATGTTATCGCAGACCCTCTCCCTCATGATCAAGTCCTAGTCCCTCCAGGCCAGAAGGCTCATGCAAGGGTCTCAACACAGCAATCCAAAGTACAAAGCTCCCTGGGAAACAGTGATATGCAAAATTAATGTGGAGCCCCAGTATTGGGTCTACAACACAATGAAAGCCAGATATCCCTCAAAGAAAGGAAAAACAAGCAAAGGGGTGTCTCCATTACATGTTGTGTTGAGACTCTTAAGTGAGGCTCCGCAGTGTTTTTTGTAGCTGGTCTCCCTGAGATCAGCTATTGTTTTGTTTGAGTAGTCTCCAAGGCATTGCTCCCGGTTAGCCAGAATCCTACTCCACACTGATGAGGGGCAACACCCCGAAACAGCTGTCTGTGGATGGATAACTGGCTTAGGTTTTCCCAGTCACATCCTTTAAAGGATAACTGTCACATTTACACCCAAATTTCAGTTTTCATATATGTAGTTACTAATATGATAATATTCCTGAATCAATAACTATTAGACTTACTTACCCCTTATTTAATAAGATTCAGCCCTTAGCAACCAGTCTGCATAAAACTGCAATTTCACTATTCTGTTAAGATGGCCGCCCTCAGCCCTGAGGCTAATCCATAGGACACCTGCAGTGAAGTTAGTGAAGACCAGCTCTGTATAAGGGGGTCTTGCAGTGAAGTTCCCAGGTCTGGCTGAAGCCTGTAGTTCTCCTACAAGCTCTCCTCTTATCAGATAAGGCTGTCATTTATACACCGAGCAGCCCCATATCTTCTCTGAGCTGTATATTCTCCAGAACTGCTAAGGGAGTGTCTGCCAAGCACAGACATGTGGAGAAGTTCACACACACAGCCCAGCACTGTTATCTCCTGTCAGGAAGAACCTGGCTTTTTATACATTCCCTTACAATGTTGACTCACTATCAGTTCCCAATGCACGCAGCGTGCTCGTCCTCTATCTGGTAGACGGAAGGAGCTTAACAACCAGATTTTATCTCAGGTAAATATAGCCAATACTGGGGACTTTTAGGTGGCTTTTAGGGGTTATTTATTTAAGAATCAGAAATTAAAACAGGGCCAATAAGGTAATATTAATCACCAGAATCCAATAGTAAAAAAAAAAAAAATTTGACAGTTATACTTTAAGCTTGTAAAAAAGCGGGCTCTTGACATAGGGGCCACTTAAAATGGTGGATTTGGTGAGCTCTGTAATGGAGACACCCCTTTGCTTGTTTTTACTTCCTTTGAGGGATATCTGGCTTTCATTGTGATGAAGACCCAATACTGGGGCTCCACATTTATTTTGTGGCTCATGCAAGGCACCAGGACTAGTGACCATCCCTCAAACAAAGCTAGAGAAGCACCAGTCAATGCTCCGGTTTCAATCTGGCTGCCACCCCAGGTGTTGGTTGGCCAAGAGCCACAGTTGAGGTCTGGCCTCTCCCTGGAGGGAGAAGCCAAGGAGTTTTCAGAGGGGTGAGGAACCAGATGGGCACCTTCCCCCTCCCCTGCCATCCCCTCCCCTCCTCTCCCCTCCTCTCCCCTCCTCTCCCCTCCTAGACCGTAGTCGGGTAGCCCGTCAGTGCGCCGCAATCCTGGAAAGTCCCAGGGACAAACAAATGTGTAAAGTAAATACACAGTGAACACAAATAGTAAATAATTGAATGTGTGTCAGTTATGGCCCAAACATTCGGCCAAAATTACTAAAATTCCCTATCTTAAGCCAGGCTGGAACCCAGGCAAAGAGAAGTAAGTGTGCTCAAAAAGTGAGAAATTGAAGTGCATGTTTAAATATATATTTATATATATATATATATATATATATATATATATATATATATACATGTATATATAAATTGTTTGATCAGCTAGATGATAGTGAACGTGACCAGGTTCAAGATAGTGAACAGGCACCAGCGGGAACCACTCTATTTACTTGACTGAGGGTGAGCTGAAATACCAGGTACAGCCCACAACAAAGACCCTATTTACTAATCTTTTCGAAAAACCCTAAAGCTGAATGTGTTGGTGTACTTGCCTTATAGTAGCAAATATGAAGTGCACAAAATATTTCCCTTTGCCCTCATATTTATCTTGACAATCATTTTATGCTTCATGCATATTAGTAGTCAATTTGTATGGATAATAGGCATGCAGCATGCACACAGTGAAAAGAAGAAACGGTGTTTGATAAAGCACATTTTTGTATTTTTATTACAATACATGGTATAGAATATGGTATATCTTATTAGATGATGATAAGCCCTTCCTTTAAAAGCAATTGCATTGCGTGATATTGCTCCATTTTATTATTCATTGCTTCCTAATACCTCAAGTAAATAACAGCTTATCTCCTGGCAGGGCTTGCTTACATACAGTAATTCCAATGCTGTGAAGGAAGCTCAAAGAGAACTGATGAACAGAAATCTGCTACAAAAGCAATGCTGTGTAATCTCTATTAATTTTTGGCTGGAAGAACATCTCTACTAAGGATGAGCGAACCGATTCTAGATGAATTTCACACAAAAAAGAATACAAAGATTTTTTTATTCGTTTTGGACAAGTCCTATTTTACTGTCCCTTTTGGTGAGCAAAACCATGAGGAAGGAAAAAAAAGGATGGTCACATGACACTGGAAGAATGGCAGAAGAAGGGGTAGGGATTGCCTAGCCTGGATCAGTCAATTAGGGGGGCAGCAGGCATAGAAGTGCCTGTGCAGAATGAGCAGAATATCATTCTGCTTTGTTCTTGCAATTAGTGATAAGCAGTAGAGATGAGCGAATTTTTCAAAAATTCGATTTACCGATTCTTCGAATTTTATGGGAAAAATTTGATTCGATCCGAATATATTTGCAGTGAATTACGTTATAAAATGGCTATTTCCTGGCTGCTGAGAGCCTTTGTAGTGATGTAGAACACTGTGCCTTGCAGTAACACGCATAGGGAGTCTGCTTTTTTTCCCCATTCTCTGATCTGTCAGAACAATAGTCCAGAAAAAAACGGATCCTGTCTATGGAGCATATGCCTTCACTCGGTCAGCATTTGCTCAATAATCCATCAGTATTGCTGAAGGCAAAAAAAACGGAGTGGATCTAAAACAGAGATGACACGTGAATGAAATATTTGCATGTCTTCTGTGTTTTCTACCCACTCCTGCATTTGGCTACCAAATCATAATGACAGAGTCTGGAGCTGGCGGCAGCAGCAGCATCAGGAGGAGGCCACAGAGTGGCATAATGATAGAGTCTGGAGGTGGCAGCAGCATGAGGAGACCACAGAGCGGCACAATAACATAGTCTGGAGGTGGCAGCAGCATGAGTAGGCCACAGAGTTGCACAATGAAAGAGTCTGGAGGTGGCAGCAGCATGAGGAGACCACAGAGTGGCACAATGACACAGACTGGAGGTGACGGCAGCATGAGTAGGCCACAGAGTTGCACAATGACAGAATCTGGAGGTTGCAGCAGCATCAGGAGGCCACAGAGTGGCAAGGTGACATACTGTGGAGGTGGGTGGCAATAGCAGTATCTGCTTAAGATGGTGGGTGAAAGAAGGAAAGAAGGAGCACTTGGCATCAGATGTGTGGCATCAGGTGGGTAACAGCATCAGAATAGTAGCTGAGGCAGGTAGCCAGAAGAAACCAGTCAAATTGTTGGTGTGGCACCACGAATGATCTAGCCTGATGCATCAGGCATTGGTGTGTGTAAATCCTGGCTGATCCACGCCTGATTCATCTTGATACAGTGTCCCACTATGTTCTATATGTGGGCACTTTAAACTCTTGCTACACGTCGTATCAAATGTATAGTGTGTATATAACGCTGTAATTCCCTTTAACAGGCTGGTAGTGTCATTTACCTTTATTCGTTCTTAGGTTGTGCTGGCATCACTTATATATATAGCTGGGGGGGGTGTATAAAGTTAGTGTGTCCGATGATAATGAAGAGATGAGGAAGTTAATGGAAGAGGTGGAAATTTGTATTTCCACCGAAATAATTCACAAAATATTTTCCCACATATAGGTGCAGTGCTTAACGCAGAATACAAGATTTTTGTACTACAAAATAATTAAAAAAAGAGTTTACCGCATATAAGAGCAGCGCTTAATACTGAATACAAGTTTTTTTTCCCACCAAAATAAGTCACAAAAGATTTCACCACATATAACAGCATTGCTGAACACAAACTCCTAGGAAGGTCGTGAAGCTTCCCGGTCATCTGGCAGCTATTCGCTCCGCTGAAGGATTATTTTGAAAGTGTGTAGAAGCCACACAGCAGCCCCCACTCTGCAGATTTATCATAGAGACATCATGGAGATTTTACCGCATACAACTGCGGCACTGAACGCTGAATACAATTTTTTTCCCCTTCGAAATAAGTCACAAATGATGTTACCACATATAACTGCATCGCTGAATACACATTTTTTTTTCCACCGAAATAATTTTAAATAGTTTTTACCGCATATAACTGCAGTGCTGAATGCCAAATATCTTTTTCTTTTTCTACTGATATGCGCCACTAAAGGCTTTACCACATATAACTGGAACAGTGAACGACGAGTATATTTTTCTTTTTCCACGTATATACGCCACTAAAGGCTTTTCAACAGAGGGTTATAGGCTATCAGTTTCAAAAAAACAACGGCCCCTGAGGCGAAGTGATCAAAAGTGAACTGGACGTAGCGGAGGAAGTAGGTCCGCGCTGGAAGAGCCAGATGCGGTCCTCGGGCAGTTTCTGTGCTGCAGAAAAGTCCCCGTAGTGTCCAGTATGCAATACTGCAGATAGATGCTGGCTGGTGTAAATTAGTTCTCATTTTTGTGCAGGGTTATTGCATAGTGTATTCACCTGTATTGGAGCGCCGCTCTTATGGATGTCATCACGTAAGCGCACAGTGTGTGAAACGTAAATACAAAATTTCACCACAGCGTAATTCGGTCCATACCACAAAAAGGACTTTCCCACATATAACTGCAGTGCTGAACGCTGAATATATCTTGATTTTTCTATAGAAATACGCCACTAAAGGCTTATATATAGATATAAGTACAGCAGCGAGGGCGAATGTATATTTCTTTTTCTACTGCTATACATCAATAAAGGTTTTTCAAGATAAAAGTGTAGCAGTGAATAGTGAATGTATATTTCTTTTTCAACTGATATACGTAAATGAAGGTTTTTCTACATATAAGTGCACCAGCGAATGTATATTTCTTTTTCTACTGCAATACAGTAAAGGCTTTACTAGATATAACTGCAACAGTGAACTAAGAATATATTTTTCTTGTAGTACTGAAATACGCCCCTATACCCTTTCACCAGAAATAACTACAGAAGTGAACTGAGAATATATTTTTCTTTTTGGACTGAAATAGGCCACTATACGCTTTCAACAGAAGTAACTGCAGAAGTGACCAGAGAATATATTTTCTTGTTAGACTGAAATAGGCCACTATACGCTTCACCAGAATTAACTGAAGCAGTGTGTATATATTTTTTTGTTGCACTGAAATACGCCCCTATATGCTTTCACCAGAAATAACTGCAACAGTGCAGTGCGTATATATTTTTCTTGTTTTACTGAAATACACCCCTATATGCTTTCACCAGAAATAACTTTAGCAGTGCAGTGGGTATATACATTTTTCTTGTTGCACTGAAATGCGCCCCTATATGCTTTCACCAGAAATAACTGCAACAGTGCAATGCGTATATATTTTTCTTGTTGCACTAAAATACACCCCTATACGTTTCAACAGAAATAACTGCAGAAGTGAACTGAGAATATATTTTTCTTGTAGTACTGAATAAGATACTAAGATATAAGTCACTAAAGGCTTTTCAACATAACTCTTGTAGCCCAATAACAAAAAGCTGGAATGACAAAGCTATCTAATGACTATTTCGATCCCAAAATAATCTATCCCTGAACTTGTAAATCACTTTCCTATCAATGTCCCTAGCGCCTTCTGACATCTTTCCCTGCACTAATATGCTGTGAAATGATTCCTCCCTATCCTTTCCCTGTACTTATAAAAAAAAAATTCTGTCTTTTTTTTCCACAATAGTTTTTTCACTTGCTATCCCTAGCGCCTTCACACGTCTGTCCCTGCACTCTGAGCGCTGGAAAATGTCTGACTGTAAGATGGCCGCTGTATTTATAGGGCTGTGATATCACAGCGCTGAATGGCTGCTGATTGGCTGCATGCAGACAGGTCACTCTGGGTGATCCCGCCTTCCAAGAGTTGCCCTATGTCCTCAGTCCTCACACGAGACGCGGCTGAACAAAGATATCATGACGGTCCTATCTCCGAATGAAGAAGCTGAGGAAGTCTACATCACAGAAGATGTCACTTGATGTAACAGGTATGGTGCTGTATTCTCCTGTATATTTCATAGCAATGTATGTTATGTTCATCCGAATATCTGTTTTGGGTGGGAGTGGATACAGAATTTGGCCCACACTGCCGAAGCCTGGCCCCAGACTTCAGGTCACATTGGGCGTGTTCTAAATTCTGGGGCCTCACACCCATCTACTACATTATTTGTACTCATAGAGTTATCACTGTGTTATCTGTGGTGTTATGCATGACTGCAAGTGTCTACTACATTTTCTGTACTCAGAGAGTTATCACTGTGTTATCTGTGGCGTTACGTAGGACTGCTGATGACATCTACTGTATTATTTGCAAAAAGGGGCGTAGTCACAGGTTGGGGGGCTCAATACTTGGCTTGCCCTGGGTGCTGGCAATCCATGCTACGCCACTGTAGCAATGTCACTGCTCTCTCTCAGAACTTCAAAAAACAGCAGAAAATGGCTGCTGGGTAGTTTTCTATATAATAAGGGTAGGCAACTTTCCAATTGGTTGCTAGGAATGTTGCTAAGCTCAGACAAAGATAGTGCAGCCTTCTCATTGGCCCACAAGCAAAAAGTAATGAGGGTACTCCTGAGAAAAAATCTAGAATATTCACGATTATGAAGATATACGGTAGCACTATATTCTAGATCTTCGCAAATTTTTGACATGCCGATATTCGCAATAAAAATTTGCGATTAGAATATTCATGATCGACACTACTTGCAATTTGGCAGGAACCTGTGCTGTGGCTCTGCCTCTGCAAACATAACCCACCCATATACTAAGCTAGGGACAGTATAAGAAAATTATAGGCAGAGAATAGGAGATTTGGGAATTTGCGGTATAATTAAGGTATGCAATCAGGGAGAGGGAGTTTGAACTGATCACTATCAAGTGTATTTGCTGGCATATAGAATAAATTCTAACTTAAAGTGGCTCCACCTTCAATGACCAATATAGCTAGGTGCACACCTCCCGGATCACCCAATCCAGTAGAGTCTGTAGAAAAAATCTGTTAATGAGAGGCACTCAACCACCTGAAGTGCATGAACCACAAAATGCAAATATATATACCCAATAAAAAAATTTTTTATAAAATGCTCATAAGTATCTAAAAAAAAACTTAAAACATGCCATAGAACAATAGAAAAATAATTGGAAGTCCTAAAGTCTGGCTAATAGTGGCGTATGCAGCAAGCACCAAATCGGACCTCGTTCACACCAGTGTGCCGTTTAGAGTTGTCCCAAGCGCTCCCCTTGTGGGATACTATCACACAAGGAACACACTTAGCCCAAAATTTTGTTGCAGATTGAGTGTCTTAAAGAACACTCCTTCTGGGGATAATCACTCCTTGCACAATGTACCTTATATTAATCGATAGTCTGTGTCAGCAGTAATGATGGCACATGCAGTTATCATGCATATCACTGTGTTGTAAAATGCAGCTCTTAATCAGGTACGTTACCACTCTTCTCAACTGACGGGATTCAACAGGTATCCCCTATCTTCATGTAGAGTTGAGCTTTGCATGTCCTTCAATCTGCCAAGACCCTCCATGGCGTCCCACGTGGTACGACCGTCAGCAAGTGGCATCCCACGTGACGGAAGCAGGACGTCTAATTGGCTCTGTGTTTATAGACGCTGTAGTTCACTCCCCGATAGAGATGGAGGTTTTGTATAAAAGAATCCTTAGTCCTTGTAAAAAAAACGCTGCACAGAGTCTAATATTTGAGCTGCATTTTACAACACAGTGATGTGCATGATAACTGCATGTGCCATCATTACTGCTGACACAGATTATCGATTAATATACAGTACATTGTGCAAGGAGTGATTATTCCCAGAAGGAGCGTTCTTTAAGACACTCAATCTGCAACAACATTTTGGGCCAAGTGTGTTCCTTGTGTGATAGTATCCCACAAGGGGAGCCATTGGGACAACTCAAAACGGCACACTGGTGTGAACTAGGTCTGCTTTGGTTCTTGGTGCATATGCCATTATTAGCCAGACTTTAGGATTTCCAATTGTTTTTCTAATGTTTTATGGCATGTTTTAAGGGTTTTTAGGTACTTATGAGCATTTTATAAATAAATTTTATATTGGGTATATATATTTGCATTTTGTGGTTCATGCACTTCAGGTGGTTGAGTGCCTCTTATTAACAGATTTTTTCTACTGTATTTGCTGGCAGGCTACTGTCAGTTCAGCTTCTGGCAAATAGTTCTACATTAGAGATTCCTGCAAAAGTAGGCAGTCTTTTTCTTTGGAAAAAAATTATTTTCTACACTTCCATACAAATTACACGTTCTTACAATCACTGAGGAATTGTCCCTTATTTTTTTTCTATAAACCAGTTTCTATTTACTTGTTTGTAATTGGGCATCTCAGTGCATTATAGGCATGTCATTGAACGTGTTGTACATTGTAGAAAGATAAGAGGTGGATATAACAGCAAGCATGTTTCACGTAACACAAATTATAACTATGTTAGTAAAGGCACAACATCTAATTGGAAAGATGTTTGTCATCACTGGCAAAATATTGCATTGTCACACCAAAGTGTTAGTGAAGGGCCAATATTACTGCATCAGAATGTACAGGGTGTGTACAGGGGGAGAGATTCAGGACATTTACTTGCACCTATGTCTTTATAATAGAGAAAAAGGCTCACTTCTCCTCTCACACAGGAAGATAATGTGGAGGTCACTTCAGAGTTTGACACTGTGCCTTGGAGCCAAGGGTCACAGGTTTCCTCCTGCTTCTCCTCTTTGCAAACCCAGAGAAGCCTTTTAGTTGCATAGACTCTGTCATCACTGTCTCCTTTTAGTGGGGTGCCTTCTTTTTTCCTAGGAAGAGACAACAAAACCCCACCACACATTACGGAACATAGACAGAAGAGTCTCCCTGTTGATAACTTGCGTAAGAACAGTCAGAGTTTGGACTGCCACGAGGAGAAGGTTTAGGAGGAGAAGGAGACCTCATACATAGCTGTGTTGGTGGTGGTTAGTAATGGTACATGTAGCCACAGAAGTAGAGGTAGGATTAGTGGCAGCAACAGTGGCTCTTTGCGCAAATACAGTACAGAGCAGGGAATAGGGAGGGAGGCCAAGGAGCTCATGATGACATATCACAGTCTGATAAAAGTGGTGGGAAGGTGAGGACCATGACAATGATCGTGTGTTGCACAGAACCTGGAAGCCAGATTGGGGTGCTGATGAGGAGGTAATATCAAAGGAGCAGAGTGGTGGCAGCAGCAGCAATAAAGAGCAGAGGCAACGTACAGCCAGAACCTCACAAAGAACTGGTTTAGAAACTGGTGATGCACACTCTGCTTTTGGTCAAAACAAAGCAGCAGCAGTGATGGGGTCTTATAATTATTAGCTTTAGAGTTTATTTGAGAAATGTGGGCAATTGCATTTTGCCATAAATGTGAAAAGTACCTTGCTGACTGACTCCAATGCATGGCCTTGTAGATTCTGGACCTTCTAATTTCCTTCTTTCTGGAGCACTTTTTAAGATAAAGTAGCTTCCTTTGATGTAAAAATCTCAGTGATGAAGATTCTCTGAGCTTGGACCTAGCTCTGAGGTGCTTGCACATATAGGTCTTTGGTGTAACACAGCTACTCTCTAATCAGGGGCAGACATACTCTTTGACTAATCAGGGGCAGACACATGTCCATCTCCTGGCAACCTAAGAGGATGAATCAAGATGATTAACCCTAAACTGTCTATACAATGCTATAAAGTATACAAACACAATCAATTTAAACATTTAATTTAACAATGCATTACACCAATAACCCTTTTGAGGTAATCCTGTTCTAGAGTACTGCATACATACCCCCAAATCAGACCCTAAATCTACATAGACCCAAGATCTGACCCCAAATCAGCCCTCACATTTAAACAGACCTCAAATTCATATAGACCCCAGATCAAACCCCAAATTCATACAGACCTCAAATCAGAGTGTAAATCTATACAGACCCCAAATCAGCTGCCAAATTTATACAGACCCTAGATCATCCCCAAATGTATATACACCTCAGTCAGATACCAGATCTGACCCTAAATTAGACCCCAAATTTATTCAGAACCCAAATCATCCTCCAAATGTATAAAGACTCCTAAAATCATACAAACCCCAGATCAGACACCAAAATCATATATACCCTAGATCAGAAACCAAATTTATACAGATTAGTGTTGGGAATTTTAATTTTTGAGAATTTGAGAATTCGCAAAGATTTTTAATATAGTGCTATATATTCGTATTTGCGAATATTCTAGATTATTTTTCCTTTGAACCCACGATCCTCCTACTTCTTACTTGTGGGCCAATGAGAAGGCTGCAATGTCTATATCTGAGCTTAGCAACATCCCTAGCAACCAATCGGAAAGTTGACTACCCCTTTAGTATATAAGAACCTCCCCAGCAGCCATTTTCTGCAGTTTTTTTTTCAGTTCTGAGAGAGACAGCAGTGTCATTGCTGTGCTCTGTGCTTTGCTGAATCACATTACATTAGATAGTTAGTTAGTTAGTTAGTTAGTTAGCTTATATACATAATAAAGATAGTTAGTGGGAGATAGCATGGGCGTAGCTATAGGGGGTGCAGGGGTAGCAGTCGCTACCGGGCCCAGGAGCCTGAGGGGGGCCCAAAGACCCTTGTGCCGCATAAGAAGAAACACAAAGCACTGAGGGAAGGGGGCCCAAACTAAACTCTTGCACCAGGGCCCATGAGAAATTAGGTACGCCCCTGGGAGATAGTCAGTGTACTGTAGGTAAGGGCCCTTTCACACTAGCGTTTTTAGGATCCGGCATAGAGTTCCGTCGCCGGGGCTCTATGCCGGATGAATACTGATCAGGATTATCCCCATGCATTCTGAATGGAAAGAAATCCTTTCAGTATGCATCAGGATGTCTTCAGTTCAGTCACTGAATGTTTTTTGAACTGAGAAAATACCACAGCATGCTGTGGTATTCTTTCCGTCCTGGGATGCGGAGCAAAACGGATCCGTCCCTATTGACTTGCATTGGGGGTCATGACGGATTTCTCCGGCACAATCTGCCACAATAGAAAACAAATACATCCTCCATTGACTTTGTTCATGACGGATCTGTTTTGGCAATGTTAAAAAATAGTTAAAGTTAATACAACTGGATCCGTTCAAACGGATGCATGCGGTTGTATTAACTGTAACTGAAGCGTTTCTTTCATGCATAGAGCCCCGACAATGCAACTCTGTTCTGTTTCAGTATCTTGCATTGTGTATTGGTATGCTCCTCTCTTCCTCCCCCCTCTGTTTCAGTTTCTACTTGGTTCAGTCTAGCCACTTCCTGTTTTCCCTGTCATGCATTGCTGTTTGTGTGTGCTGTAATTCTGAGGAGAATCTGAGGAAAATCTGAGGAAAATCTGTGTAGTATCTCATCTTCTTATCAAGAAGATTATTAGAGGCATAATTCTTTTACCATCTGGATTCCCTGCATATCTTGTAATACAATCTCCTGATTAAAAGACTACTTGATTAACTTCTGGGTGTCTGATGCGTAAACTGTAAGTGGAGGATGTCTGATTCAACAAGTCACCTCACAGATGAGTGATTTGTATAAGGCTGACATTTCGAAACGCCACAGTAAAAGAATTGTCTTAGTACTCTCCTTCTCCCGCTAAGAAAAGAATATTCTCCTCCTCCAAGTAATAAACCATCATCATTTGTCTCCGTTATGCTACAGTAGTAAGGTAATATCTTATACTGCCCAGTACTGCATTCACTTGGATCGCAGAAGCTCCTAGCAATTCCAGTTTCATACAGGCTAGGAACTGTATTCAGCCTGTTTTCTGAGGTAAAATATTGTCTGCCTGCTGTGGGCTATTAAAAGACTGAACCACCACTAGAGGTCACTGTTGTGTTACAGATGGAAATGCAGGACACAGCTAGAAGGATTTCTAAACCCTCAATAAAAATCAAAGAGGCCCTCTTAACCGACAAAATCGAGATATGTGATAATTTGTCCAGTTTGTGGGAAAAGACTGAAAAATGTATGGATGCAGCACATGGATCAGGCTATAATGAAGATCAATTAAAGGCCATGTGTACAAAATTGAATAAGACCTATGATAGTTATAATAGACTGTCTGAAAAATATTCTTCTCTGTTATCAAGTCTCAACTCAGAGGAATTCATCCTAGAATTAAAGACCCACACTGCACTTAATGATGAAAGATATAGCAGATTTATGACAGTCAAGTTAATGCTAGAGGACAAGATATCACAACAATATGAAACTGCGTCCCGCCATTTTAACCTTTCAAGGCACTCCAAGGCTTCATCTCGTTCCTCGAAATCTATTGCTCAGTCCTCATCACTAAGGTCTCGCTCACAGCACTCTTCGCTAAGTACCTCATTGGTGTTAGCACGTGCAAAGGTAGAAGCAGCGAAGGCACAAGCTCACTGCATTAGAAAGGAAGCAGCCATTAAGGCACAAGTCGCAGAGACACAAGCGCTATCGCAAGCTAATCAAGCAGCTATACAGGCTCAGGCGCAAGCTATACAATCCCAATCTCAAGCTAATCATGCAGCTATACAGGCTCAGGCGCAAGCGACCAAAGCCAAGGCTGAAGCTGAGTTGGAGGTTCTACAGAAAGAAAGTGAAGAAGCAGCAGCCATGGCTGAACTCAGAGTTCTTGAAGAAGCAGCTGAAGAAGAAGAAGCTTAAGGTCTCGCTCAAGTCAATGCTAGAGGACAAGATATCACAACAGTATGAAACTGCGTCCCGCCATTCTAACCTTTCAAGGCACTCCAAGGCTTCATCTCGTTCCTCGAAATCTATTGCTCAGTCCTCATCACTAAGGTCTAGCTCACAGCACTCTTCGCTGAGTACCTCATTGGTGTTGGCACGTGCAAAAGCAGAAGCAGCAAAGGTACAAGCTCACTCTATTAGAAAGGAAGCAGCCATTAAGGCACAAGTCGCAGAGACACAAGCGCTATCCCGAGCTAATCAAGCAGCTATACAGGCTCAAGCAGCAGCTATACAGGCTCAGGCGCAAGCGACCAAAGCCAAGACCGAAGCTGAGTTGGAGGTCCTTCAGAAGGAAAGGGAAGAAGCAGCAGCCATGGCTGAACTCAGAGTTCTTGAAGAAGCTGCTGAAGAAGAAGAAGCTTATCATCCTATGTCTAAGATATCTAATGACTCAGAAGGCCGTACCTTGCAATTAGTCCTAGACCAAAGTAAAGTCAATGCATTTGCACCAGAAGATTTGGGCTCTGCACGCCAGCCTGCTGAACTCATGCGGATAGAAAAAGAGGCAGCTGATAACCATACAGTTGACCCCAGTCCAGTGGACATTTCTCTTTCTTTAAAACCTCTGGCACCTTACATAGCAACTAAGACGCTGGCGCCAACATTACCAGATGTGAAGCCTTCACTTACACTTAACCCAGCTGCCACTCCATTCCATCTTCCAACCGCCAAACATGGGGTATCAGATGGTGCCAACAACACCAGGGAGGGAGAAGTTCCCATCGCCATGATGCAGGAAAGAAATAACGCATCAGAAATCGCTAAGTACCTCACTCTCAGGGTCCTCATCAGTACTAGCCTTACGAACTTTGATGATCGCCCAGAGAACTATAGAAGTTGGAAGGCCACCTTCAAGACAACAGTTCAAACCCTTGGTGTACCGCCTATGCAAGAACTTGATTTACTAATTAGATGGCTAGGTCCATGGTCGTCAAACTGTGTTAAGAGACTCAAAACCGTTCATATCTACGAACCAGTCAAAGGCCTTCCTCTAGCATGGGAAAGATTAGAGAAGACATACGGCGGCTCGGAAGTAGTTGAACGTGTCTTATTTAAACGACTATACAACTTTCCTGGATTATCCAATACAGACCGCCAGGGGTTCCAGGAATTAAGCGATCTTCTTGAGTTTGAAATCATCAAGGGAGACCCGCAGCTACCAGGTCTCAGCTTTCTTGATACCTCCCATGGTGTGGGCCTGATCGTGGAGAAATTACCCCTTAATATTCAAGACCAATGGGCAACTACAGGTTCAAAATACAAGGAGCAACAACGTGTTTCCTTTCCACCATTTTCATTCTTCTGTAAGTTCATCAAGGACTTAGCTAGAGCTAAAAACGATCCGAGCTTCAACACCTTGGGAACCAACATCTTTGGCTCTACTAAACAGAGACAAAAGACTTTCAGTCCCAGAGAGGGGGTCCCTAAAGGTCTAATTTCAGTAAAAAAGACAGGGGTTGTGCCCACTACTAACAATGGAAATGAAAGCCCCAAGGAACCCGATCATCATTGCCCTATCCATGATAAACCACATCCTTTAAGGAAATGCCGTGTCTTCATAGCAAAGCCCTTTGAGGAACGTAAGGAGTTCCTAAGGAGTCATAATATCTGCTTTAGATGCTGTGCATCCACTGAGCACTTCGCCAGGGACTGTAAGGGTCCAGTCAAGTGTTCTGAATGTAATAGTGATCTACACATGTCCGCTGTTCACCTGGGACCAATCAGGCGGAACCTAGAACCAGTTAACTGGCACAAGCCCCATTCCGATCAAGGCGGGGAGAGTCATGGCGGGGACAGTGCCGACCGACCAACCACAATCGTCACGCCCAGATGCACAAAGGTATGTGGAGAAGAACTTGTGTGTGGTAAGTCTTGTTCTAATATTTGCCTCGTGGATGTGTTTCCTACTGCACAACCAGAGAAGACCATATGAATGTATGCTATTCTAGATGACCAAAGTAATCATTCCCTAGCTAGCCCTAAGTTCTTTGATCTGTTCAGGATAGAGGAAGAGACTACACCCTACACCCTAGGAACATGCTCTGGTCTTGTGAAAACCTCAGGAAGAAGAGCTAATGGTTTCACCTTAAAGCCCATCAAAGGACATAAGAAACTCTCTCTTCCAACCCTTATTGAGTGTGACAAATTGCCGGACACAAGGGATGAGATTCCCACACCTGAAGCCGCACAGCATCACCCTCATCTCAAGAACATAGCCAGAGAGATTCCTCCCCTTGATAACCATGCCGAGATCTTACTCTTGTTAGGTAGAGACATTCTTGAGGCTCATAAGGTCCTTGAACTTCGCAATGGCCCTTTCAACGCTCCATATGCCCAGAAACTTACAGTGGGTTGGATCATCGTGGGGGATGTATGTCTGGACAGAACCCGCAGACCCTGCCAAGTACACTCCTTCAGAACTGAAGTATTAATAGGGGGGCGAACTTCTTACTTCAGACAGTGTCCTAACCACTACTATGTGCAAGATATGCCTTGCCCAAATATTCTAAAAACATCAGAAAGCAGCTTAAATCCTGGACAGAAGGGCAGCTTGTAGAAAGTCCTTCAGGATTTCAATTGGAGCCCTCTTCAAGCCCTTCCCAGCTTTGCGTTCCTCACACAGTTTATCATAATGAATCCTATATCATCACTGACAACAAGCCTTCTGATGAGATACAGCAGAAACTTGAGCCTTCCAGTCTACTGTTTGACAATGAGTTTAATTCTGTAAAATAAGTATCTTCTGAATGTTCTATAAAGGAGGTTCCTTCAACAGAGGAAGAGTTCATTTCAGATACTTTGCAAGAACCTTCAGTTCCATCTGCAGTTGTTGATTGCACTCAAGAGGATCACAGTTCTTCCCAGTCTTCAATGGATGAGCACCTTCATATTGCTCAGCCTTTTCTAAAAACCACAGGGAAAAGTTCACCGCCAATGTCCATGACAAATACTGCATGTCACCAACCCAAGTCTGTACGTACAAAGACAAATCCCATTTCAGAAGTGAAAAGCAGACATGAGCATTTGCATTTGAGATTCATAGACAGAAAGCAATCTACATGTAAATCAGCCTCACAAAATAAGCGCTCTCGCTGTAAATCGGTGACACAGACAGAGAAGTCGCATTCTAAATCTTTGGTAAGATCAAGGAGAACCAAGTCTCGCTCAGCTTCAAATGAAAGCAACAGACAAAATCCTGTAGTAAAAAAGAAGAAATCCACATCTAGGGTGCATAAAAGATCACCCAAGAAAAAATAAAATAAAAATATAGGAAATATTCCTGTGCCATCTGGCGTTTTCAAAGAGCACAACCTTTATAAGTTTCGGTGGAAGCAGGTAAAACATCTCGCCAGTCAGTTCTGGAAAAGGAGGATAAGAAAGTACCTCTACCTCTAGCAAGAATGCAGAAGGTGGCAAGAACCAAGGCCCAATATAAAGGAAGGAGATTTTGTTCTGTTAAGAGACAAACAAGTTAATGGTCTCGACTGGCCTACTGGACTTATTACTAAAGTTGTTTCCAGTTTGGATGGAAAGAACTTCCATGTTGAGATTCCTTCTACCAGAGATGCTCATCATCCTCTAGGACTGTTTCCAGTACCAGCTCTATGGTTTGAACTGAAAGCATATCCTTTTTTGGTTTGAATAAATGTTCATTGCATGTTTCCTTTTCAGGTTTATGGACATTATTCATCTGTCTATTCATCAGGTTTATGGACATTATTCATTGTTATTTTTACAATTCCATTGTATGCATATACATAGTGGCATCTACCGATACCAGACGGGGAGTGTTCTGTTTCAGTATCTTGCATTGTGTATTGGTATGCTCCTCTCTTCTTCCCCCCTCTGTTTCAGCTTCTACTTGGTTCAGTCTAGCCACTTCCTGTTTTCCCTGTCATACATTGCTGTTTGTGTGTGCTGTAATTCTGAGGAGAATCTGAGGAAAATCTGTGTATTATCTCATCTTCTTATCAAGGAGATTATTAGAGGCATAATTCTTTTACCATCTGGATTCCCTGCATATCTTGTAATACAATCTCCAGGTTAAAAGACTACTTGATTAACTCCTGGGTGTCTGATGCGTAAACTGTAAGTGGAGGATGTCTGATTCAACAAGTCACCTCACAGATGCGTGATTTGTATAAGGCTGACATTTCGAAACGCCACAAACTCTGTGCCTGATCTTCCAAACGCAAGTGTGAAAGGGGCCTTAGATAGTGATATAGTTCAACTGTCCATACATACATGCTACAGACATACATATATAGTGCTGTGATGTCACAAGTTCACAAGAATACTTAGTGCACCAATCACTAATATGTAGTCATACCTGCTAAAATGTGAAGTTGCACATATTGCGCAGAAATATGCGCATCATTAATTGCTGATTTGCGCAATCAGCAAAATATCTCGGAGCACTCTCCGATAAAGCTATTAATGTTCTACCGTGCCAAACCTTTTCTCCAGTCTCAGGAAACTTCTAGCAGTTTAAAAAATGTAGCAATAGTGACCCACGCATGTAAATTTGAATTCTCGAATTCTCAATGCACTCATATTACATTGCCGATTTTCGCAATCAAGAAAATAATCGCGAATTCTAGAATTCTCAAATTTATCACGAATATTCGCCCAAATATTTGTAAAATATCGCAAATTCGAATATTGCTCCTGCTGCTCATCACTAATACAGATCACAAATCAGACTTCAAATTCATACACACCCCAGATCCCATATTTATTTAGAACCCAAATTAGACTTCCGCGTCGTTTAGCAATAAACATACGGCAACAGGCACAGTCACATCAGAGTTTATTGCACAAACAAAGACAAGTAAGGATGCACAGGGAAAAAATTAGCTCTATGTACTGTCAGCACAGTGGGAGAAAACCCCCACTGCGCCACTGTCTAGTAATACTCCAGAGGGGCGTGACTAAGCAACTCCTGGTATTCACTAGGGCCCCAGATGGTAGGGTTAGGATTTGCCACTCTGGGGCATGATAATAGACAGTAACAACCGGAACGAAGAGACAACAGGTACCAGAAGGTACCAACAGTAGATAAGCAGAGATGAAATATACAGGCGAACACAAACAAACAACTGATAACACGAGCAAGGGTTAATAGCAAGGAACCAGGAGTGGCAATGAGCCGAGAAGGACTTGCTCCACCAGTGGAATACTGCGTGGCCTAGCCCATTGCACTTTGCAGCAAGGCAAGCAGCAGTGAGGGCTTGCTAAACAGAGGCTTAATACATATACAGCTCATGGTTACCAGAAACATGAGAGTTGCTGCACGGGCAATGCCCGCTGCACCAGCAGAGCTGCTCCGAGGGCATAACCATGAGGCGATAACGTTCCCCCTCCAAGGAACGACAGACCCCCTTCCGAGGGAGACAGGAAAAGCAATGAAAGGCAAAGACATAAAAAACACAAGGTGACTAAAACATTAACAAATCAGGGCAAAGGCATAGAAAACGGACAAAAATGAACAAGTAGGCGAACCCACAGAGCACAGACAGACACGGATCCCATGGGTCAGCAGCATGGGAGACAGAGTACAAACCAGAAGCAGGACAGGACAAACACACACCAGGAAAGCTGACCCAGAACTGAGGGAAAGTCAGCCTCATATACAGGTTCCATGGGTGCAGAAGAGAATCCACACCCATGGAGCAGACAGAGAGGATTAACTCCTGAAAGGAACATAGGGGAGTTAACCCATACAGAAACACAAAGAACACACAGAAACAAAACTGCAGTGAGGAGCTGCCATACGAGCATGGACAGAAGGTCACAGCCAGAGATAGCAGTTGTGACAGCAGACATCAGACCAGACAATAAAAATACTCTACTCTCCTCCTCTGGGTGTTGTCGCTTGGTGTAGCAGTGTTTCCTTACGTCGCACAGAGTCAGGTCATATTGGGTGCCTACACACACTACATCCTGAAAGTGCGCACTGGCACACAGAGAAGAAAACCAGAGAGTGGTGAATACTGCTAGCACTAGGAGCACCATACTAACTGTATCCTGGGCCTCCTGTGCTAATGAGCACTTCCACAATGGTGAGGTGGCACATTAGGTGGGCGCCTACCTTTGTCTACCCATTGTCCTAGCTGACCATCCCAAGACTCCCCTGACAGGCACCACCCACTTGTTACACAGTCTGAGGCATTTATTAATACTGCCAGACAGTCTAAAAATATGCTAGATTTATCACAGTGGGTAATGCTGGATGATAAATTTGGCACATCTTTAGACTCTTTAGTTTTTGTTTATACCACCTATTCAGTGGCATACATAGAGAAGTAAGGGCCGAAATCCTTTTCAATGACCCTTGGGCCATTTTTCTACTGCTTCATTTGCTAAAAGTTGTTCCTTTAGAGCAGGCATCCTCAAACTGCGGCCCTCCAGCTGTTGCAAAACTACAACTCCCAGCATGCCCTGAACAGCCTACAGGTATCAGCCTACAGCAGGGCATTCTGGGAGTTGTAGTTTTACAACATCTGGAGGGCCGCAGTTTGAGGATGTCTGCTTTAGAGGGTAGAGTCCTGACCCAGTTTTCAGTAGAAGAGGAGATGATCCCAACTAAGACTGGCCCCCTCTTGCCCTGGACCCCATAGCAGTTGTATGGTTTGCCGCTATAGTAGTTACACCACTGCACCTATTCCATCAGTTGACAGATGCCCTTTAACAACTGTGGGGCACAACATGTGTGCAAGTATTGTGGCTCAACCTGGGCCAGAATTGTGGCACATTTGCAATAGAAAGTTTGCTTCAATGAGTGTCTGCTATAACCAAGACATCCCCCTCACGAAGGGAGGGGTGGGCACATGCCTACTAACTGCTGGTTGGGGGTGAAATACTGCACAGCTGTTGGCCAAACTATTGGGGTGGCAGGAAGTAAAAGGCCCTGCTGTTAAAATATATGGATTTTAATTGCCCCCTTCTTTCCATCCCACAATAGAGTCGGTTGTAGAACAGTTTGCAGGAACTGCAGGACATCTTGAGGGTGCCATAAAAAGCTAAATTGGTTATATTTTGAATACTATCTAATTTGAGTAAAATGTATTATTATTTTTTATCATTTGTGATATTATTATCATTATTATTATGGTTATGATTATTATTATTATTATTAGTAGTAGTAGTATTGGTAGTAGTAGTAGTAGTAGTAGTAGTAGTAGTAGTAGTAGTAGTAGTATCTTAAGATAGTTCCCCTTTAAAAATAATTCTAGGAACTTTTACTGAGAAATAAATCTATTTTTACACAATGCTTGTAAGTGAAGTGCTGCACTCTTTATTGTATACCATTGAGAGGAAGGTCACTCAAGTATACCAAAATGTCAACTGATGTTTCAGCCTTGAGTCAGTTATTCAATGGCTGCCACTCGAACTACAAAGAATAAATTACTGTTGTGCAGTGTCTATGAACACGTGATGTTATCCAAGAGACATGCATTCAAATGAGATGTAAAACGACTGAAATAATCACCATAATTTAGTCTTTTCTTTTGCTTTAGAAGTGCTGTAAAATAAAATACTGAAAACTTGGGAACACTGATTATGTTACTGTAGGTTTGATCCTAAGCTGCATGGACGGCTTTTGGAAATGTATGTACATGCATATGTTACTGAAATCTAAGTGATCCAGCTTTTGTTCTGAAACAATTAATTGGCTATGGGAATTACACTCATATAGGGAATGTGCAACCTATATATATTGTAAGAGGGTGCAAGGTACCGTGGTCGATGGCAGGTACGTGTCACCGAGGTTCCTGGCCTCGGTGAGGTAAGAGCCGGGTTTTCATGTGTCAGCAGAAGCTAGTGCTGTTTGACACCTTGTTTTTTAGTTTGGCTGCAAAGCCAATCCGGGCTTAGTGGGAGTAGGCAAAGAGTTGGGTGGGTGCCTATTCCCCACGGTCCAGGCCGGACTTTATCCAGGCCTTTAAAAGGCAGCCTCCTCAGCAGCTGAGGGTGATTGTCCTGGAGCTGCTGTTAGGCTGTGGAATCACTTGAGTTTGGGAGTGCTGATCCATGCTGTGCTGTGTGGAGTTCTCTGGGCTGGAAGCAAGACCCCAAGCAAGGAGGAGTGCAGACGGCCTGGAAGCCGGAGGTCGATCGCCTTGCGCCTGGACTGACAGCCAGGTGCGAACCTGCACCTAAAGCCTCCCAGGTGACTGGAACCTGTTTTGGACTATTTCGTTTTGCTGCACGTTTTCTGATGGGTGTGAATTAACACCAAGTGACTGTTTGCTGTGTATTTGCTACAAGTGTGAATTAAACACTGTTTGCTACACTTTCTGGACTCCGTTTTGCCTCTATACTGCACCCGCACTGCTATCTACCAGAGCGACTCCCCACATTTGGTGTCGGATGCGGGCATGCGCAGTGAGGCTGGCGTGAACGCCGAATTGTTTTTGTTTTGCTGAGCACAAGTGCATGGCATATATAAAACCGGCAAAGTTGCAAACAGGAATTTCTGGCAACATGGAGGCGGCTGTGAAAGCCTTCATGGAGGCTAACGTGCAGCAGCGGGAGACCAACCAACTACTTTTACAGCACGTGATGGCGTTACAAGCTGCAGGAGCGTCCCACCACGACCATGATGCCCGGAAGCGGTCCGTGCGGCGATCCCAAAGATGACCCCTCGGACGACGTGGAGACGTATCTGGCGGTCTTTGAAAAGGTGGCCGTGAGGGAGAAGTTACCCCGTGACCAGTGGGCTGAGGTGGTCGCTCCGTTCCTGGCATCCGGATCCCAACAAGTTTTTTTGACTTAGCAGATGACCAGGCTGCTGATTACCCCACGGTGAAGGGGAGATCCTGGCCAGGCTGGGGGTAAACGTGTTAGTCCGGGCTCAACGGGTCCACCAGTGGGACTTTAAAGCGGCTGAACCCGCCCGGCCGCAGTACTATGAGTTGCTGCACAGGTTGCAAAAATGGCTGCAGCCTGATATTCTAAGTCCGACTGCTATGCTGGACCGACTGCTGGCTGACATGTTCTGGAGGGCCTTGCCTTACCCCCTTCAGCACTGGATCAGCCAGGTATCACCCACCAATGCCCTAGAAATGGTCGACCTGGTGGAGCGCTATGAGGCCACCCAAAACTTGAAAGGGGGTGTTGTTGGGAGGGGGCCGGTCAAACCCCGGAGGACTCCCATCCAGTCCCGACGACTGGTACCCGAGAAACCTGCTCGGGTGTACCCCTGTAGACCCGGCCCCGATAGTCTGCTGGCGGTGTCACGAGCCTGGCCACGTAAGGGCCGACTGTCCACAGTGGGGAGAACCCATGGAGATTAATTATGGGTACCGGGCTTCCATGTATGCCCGGAGACTGTGTGCAACCGGCACCCCGAGACAGTAGACAATCGTCACCTGTGCCAGGTGCAAGTGGGTGATAACCTGGCAGTGGCGCTGTTGGACTCAGGGAGCCTAGTAACCCTGGTAAGTGCTGCCCTGGTACAGCCCACCCAGTATACGGGCCGGAAAGTTGGTGTGGTGTGCATACATGGAGACTTAAAGGACTATCCCACTGCTATAATGTCTCTATCCACGGCGGCCGGTACATGGACTTGTGAAGTGGCGATCTCCACAAAGCTACCGTATGAACTAATAATTGGGAGAGACTTCCCTGGTTTTCCGTCACTATGGCCTGAGATGAAAGTGACTAATAGCTCTGAGACAGGGGCAACCCTAACAGAGTGGCCTGGTTCCAGTGGGGGGCCAGAGTCCGAAGGGCCTGCGGTAGGGGTGACCACCACTGCTGTGATAGAGGGGGAGACACCCCCACTGAGTGTAATGGTGGGAGACATGGAGGACTTGCCACCAGGACCTGAGTTGGCAGACCTCCACGTCTCCGGAGACAATTTTGGGACCGCCCAACACCGGGACCAAACCTTAACTAGGGCCTGGGAGAATGTGGTGGAAATTGATGGTAAACCCCAGAAGCCAGGGGCTGAGTTAATATTTCCCCGCTTTGTCGTTCACCAAGAAATGTTATATCGGGTGAACCAAATCCGGGTGAATCTGTTGAACAGTTGGTGGTGCCCACAGCGTATCGCAAGCTGGTCATGGAGCTTGCCCACCAACATGTTCTTGGGGGACACCTGGGGTGGCAGAAAACGCAGGACCGCATACTGCAGCGGTTTTATTGGCCTGGTGTGTTTAAGGAGGTAGAAGAATATTGTAAATTTTGTCCAACCTGTCAGGTAAATAGCCCCCAGCCACATTTCCGTAGTCCCCTTGTGCCTCTTCCAATCATTGAGGTCCCGTTTGAGCGTATCGCTATGGATCTAGTCGGGCCTGTACCGAAGTCTGCCAGGGGCCACCAACACATTCTGGTAGTTCTCGACTACGCCACTCGGTATCCGGAGGCGGTGCCTCTGCGACATACCTCGGCTAAGCTCATTGCCAAAGAGTTAATGGAAATGTTTTCCCGTGTGGGCCTGCCAAAAGAGATTCTGACAGACCAAGGGACCCCTTTTATGTCTAAAGTTATGAGGGAACTGTGTAAATTATTGCGAATAAAGCAATTGTGGACGTCCGTTTACCATCCGCAAATGGACGGTCTTGTCGAAAGGTTTAACCAAACTCTAAAAAATATGTTAAAAAGGGTGGTGTCTAGAGATGGGAAGGACTGGGACCTGCTTCTGCCCTATCTCATGTTCGCAGTGCGAGAGGTGCCCCAGTCCTCTACTGGGTTCTCGCCCTTCGAACTGCTTTATGGCAGACACCCTCGGGGCCTCGGGGCCGACAAGGAAGCGTGGGAACAGCAGCCTGTCCCCCACAAAAGTGTCATTGAGTATGTCACCCAGATGCAAGACCGGATGGAAAGGGTGTTGCCGTTGGTCCGGGAGCATATGGAGGCAGCGCAACAAGCCCAGAGTAGGGTGTATAATCATCAGGCTCGGGTACAGGGCTTCAATCGGGGAGATCGGGTTTTGGTTCTGGTACCCACCCTTGACAGCAAGTTCCTAGCTAGGTGGCAGGGCCCCTATGAGGTGATTGAGAAGGTAGGGGAAGTAAATTACAAGGTACACCAGCCAGGGCGGCGCAAGCCGAAGCAGGTGTACCACGTGAATTTACTAAAGCCGTGGAAGGATAGGAATGCGACCGACGACAACAGCCCCCGGCCAGGGCTTCTGGGTGAGAAGGGTCCAGCCCCACAGTTCGAGGCCTGCGAAGCGGTAGCCACGGTAAAAATTGCAGACAGCCTGTCTTCCAAACAAGTTCAGGAAGTCAGGGAGTTCATCAGTCGGAACACGGATGTGTTCTCGGACCTCCCTGGCCACACGTCTCTCATCCAACATGACATCGTCACTGAGCCTCAGGCCAAGATCCGGTTAAAACCATACCGGGTACCCGAGGCTCGGCGACGGGCCATCGCGGAGGAAGTGCAATTAATGTTGAAGCTTGATGTCATTGAGGAGTCGAAAAGTGAGTGGGCCAGTCCCATAGTTCTAATACCCAAGCCGGATGGGACGTTGCGGTTCTGCAACGATTTTCGCAAGTTAAATGAAGTGTCCAAGTTTGATGCGTATCCCATGCCCCGGGTAGACGAGCTTGTTGAGAATTTAGGACAAGCCCGGTACTTTTCTGTGCTAGACCTCACTAAAGGGTACTGGCAGGTACCCTTAACGGAGTCGGCCAAGGAAAAACCGCTTTGTTACCCCGCAGGGCCTGTATCACTACAAGGTGTTACCCTTTGGCCTGCATGGCGCCCGCCACCTTCCAAAGGTTAATGGACATAGTGCTGCGACCTCATCGTCGGTACGCCTCGGCCTACTTAGATGATGTAATCATCCACAGCACCGACTGGGAAAGCCATTTGCCCAAAGTGCAGGCGGTAGTGGATGCCCTGAGGAAAGCTGGTCTAACCGCCAATCCAAATAAGTGTGCGATTGGGTTGGAAGAGACTAAATATCTGGGATATGTTATTGGGCGGGGAGTCATCAAGCCGCAGGTAACTAAGGTAGAAGCCATACGTAACTGGCCCCGACCGGTCACCACCAGGCAGGTAAAGTCCTTCCTGGGAATGGTAGGGTACTACATGCGGTTTGTGCCCCACTTTGCCACAATAGCAGCGCCATTGACAGACCTGTTGAAGGGGCGAAAGTCTGGGAAGGTTAGCTGGAGTGAGAAGGCGGAGGAGGCTTTCTCCGCGTTGAAGTCGGCCCTGTGTGGGTCCCCGGTTTTGGTGACACCCGACTTCAACAGGGAGTTCGTCGTACAGACCGACACCTCGGAGGTAGGCCTCGGTGTGGTACTGTCTCAGGAGGTCAACGGGGAAGAACATCCCGTTGTCTTCCTGAGCCGTAAGCTCAGTCCCGCCGAGTCCAGGTATAGTATAGTGGAGAGGGAGTGCCTGGCTATCAAGTGGGCACTCGAATCTCTCCGCTACTACCTGTTAGGGAGGAGGTTCTGTCTGGTGACTGACCATTCCCCTCTCAAGTGGATGAGCCAGGCAAAGGAGAGGAATGCTCGGGTCACCAGGTGGTTCCTATCCCTGCAGAACTTTAAGTTCTCTGTAGAACACAGGGCAGGCTGCTTGCAGGGTAACGCAGATCCCCTGTCCCGCGTCCACTGCCTCACATGTGTTCACCCCCTCAGGGTTGAACAAAGGGGGGGGGGTGTGTAAGAGGGTGCAAGGTACCGTGGTCAATGGCAGGTACGTGTCACCGAGGTTCCTGGCCTCGGTGAGGTAAGAGCCGGGTTTTCGTGTGTCAGCAGAAGCTAGTGCTGTTTGACACCTTGTTTTTTAGTTTGCCTGCAAAGCCAATCCGGGCCGGCTCTTACTGGGAGTAGGCAAAGAGTTGGGTGGGTGCCTATTCCCCACGGTCCAGGCCGGACTTTATCCGGGCCTTTAAAAGGCAGCCTCCTCAGCAGCTGAGGGTGATTGTCTTGGAGCTGCTGTTAGGCTGTGGAATCACTTGAGTTTGGGAGTGCTGATCCATGCTGTGCTGTGTAGAGTTCTCTGGGCTAGAAGCAAGACCCCAAGCAAGGAGGAGTGCAGACGGCCTGGAAGCCGGAGGTTGATCGCCTTGCGCCTGGACTGACAGCCAGGTGCGAACCTGCACCTAAAGCCTCCCAGGTGACTGGAACCTGTTTTGGACTATTTCGTTTTGCTGCACGTTTTCTGATGGGTGTGAATTAACACCAAGTGACTGTTTGCTGTGTATTTGCTACAAGTGTGAATTAAACACTGTTTGCTACACTTTCTGGACTCCGTTTTGCCTCTATACTGCACCCGCACTGCTATCTACCAGAGCGACTCCCCACAATATATATATATATTTTTTTTTTCCTGCAGAAACAGAACTCCCTTTTTTTTAATCATTTTTTATTTTCTCATTGTAGATTTTTCATTCTACTTCCTGAACATGATCATGGGAGCAGCCATCTTGCCTGAGCTGTTGTTAACAGCATTTTGAGATTTGCTTTACAGCAGGCACCATGGGCCATAGACACAGGAGAACACCTCATTGACTTCTATGGGAATGTTTCCTAGACATTCACTGTGACCTGTGCATTGGATCTGGAGTAGGGTTGCCACCTTTCCAAACAACAACAAAAAAACAGACTAGTTAAGCCACACCCCAAAGAGGGTGTGGTTGTGGGGCGAGGCTTAACACGGGGTGTTAAGTCGCTCTGTCATAATGTGGCTACCAGTATAAATAGTGCCCCTAAGGGTCCCCCCAGTAACCTTAATGCCCCATTAGTGCCCCCCAAAATGGATAATGCACCCATTAGCGCCCCCAGTAATAGTAATGTCTCTATTAGTGCCCCCCCAGAAGTAATAATGCCCCAATTCAAGCCCCCCAGAATTAGTAATGCCCCATTAGCACAGCACACCCAAAAATTGATACTGCCCCAATTAGAGCCCCCCAGTAATAGTAATGCCACATTTGTGCCCCCCAGTAATAGTAATGCCCCCTTTGCTAGCCCCCAGAATTACTATTGCCCACTTCTCTTCTCTGTGATCGCGCTGCGGTGAGCAGGACAGAACCTGCGCTCCAGTGCAATGGCATTTCTCAGGTTCTGTCCTGCGCTATACAATGGAAGCAACCATTAGTAACAGTCCTTACAAGAAGAATTTTAAAAAAATTACCAGTTGTCAGGGGCACTAAATTACCGGCTTGGCCGGTGAGATACCGGCTGGGTGGCAACTCTAGTCAGGAGGGAGTAGATAAGCTATGATATCACCTATTGTGAATGGCGAATACTGTGTTCTCTCTCTACATAGGGGATATCTGTCATTGTAATCCTGTCTAAGCAGTACCCCTGAACAGGGTAACTGCAAAAGGGTTTATTGTCATGTTAATTGTTTAATTTATTGCTCTGATATGTACACTCAATAGTTCTGTATGGATAGGTCAGGGTTAACTATACTAACAGCCCCTTTAATGGATGCTAGAAGATGGATTCATGGTTTGCCCCTTGTTCAGTGTGGGTTGTTGTTTGCTGGCTGAGGAAGAAGGGAAGCTGCATGTTCATACTCCTCAAAAGACTAGGTCTAAGTCCCAGAGAACCATCATCCCTGAGACATTTACAGCAAGAAAGACATTTCTACATTAGAGAGAGAGAAGGAAGAACTAGAAGGTCCAGAATCTGTAAGGCCATGCACTGGAGTCAGCCAGCAAGGTGTTGTACTTGTTTAAGCCTGATAGAGACTTTGCTGCTGTGAAGGAGAACATTGCGAATAAACCCTTTCATATTTTGACACGGTTTTGGTCAGCAAATTTGCAAGAACCTTACTGCCAGCCTTAGATTTTAAAGACCGGGAAACTTTGGAAAGACAGAGGAACACCACAATCTGTATCATTGCTGCTATCCATACCTTGCTTTCAGGGAACTGCCCTGTGATTTGTTTGGAACTTTAATCTTATCTCGCCCACAGTGGCAAGTCTTACAAGAATTGCATTATGATTCATTTTTTGACCTTATCAGGTAAGTGCTGCTCTGCTCCATCTAGTTATGTTGCGGGCAGTTCCAGCATCACATGATCCTAGCCCAGATTTAGCCCACAGTTTACAGATATTGTGTCGGCACAGTCAGGCAGCCTCGGGTACTGATAGCTGTCTGCACCTCAGGCTGCCTGAGTGCGCAGGCACAACCTGCGAACATTGTGGGTTAAAATTAACGGGCCAATGTACGGACCATGGTCCCAGAAGTAACTTGCACCTTTTCAAAAGTCTTAACCCCAAGTGAATCCCAACTACCATTAGGCAGGAGCCTCAACATCAGGGTGTGCCCCAAGGGAAGAAAGGGTGCACCCTCCTGTCACTGCCTGGCCCTATGGAGCATCTATGTGAGGATTACCACTGTGATTTGTATGAATAACTCAAAAAATGATCAAAAGTCGCAGCACTCCAATTTCTTCAATCCAAACTCTTTGTTCCACCAAAAAGAATGATTTTTTGACACAAAACATAGTTATATTCATAGGATAGTTTATCCACTCTATAGCTGTATGACTGGGCTAGTATACCATGTGACACATTGTGGTTCCGCCCCCGATGATGCGATTGCGCCAGTGCTCCTTGCGACACAGTGTGGCTCTGCCCCCTACGACGCAATCACGCTAGGCAGTGGCGGGTCACGTGACTGAAAACTCATGAGCGCTTGATGATGACTCCAGATGTGTTTTCTTCCGGATGTGCTTTCCCCCGGTCTATGAACTTGGCGGGTCATGTGACCGGAAACCTACGAACGCTTGACGGTGACTCCGGATGTGCTTCCCCCGGCCTGTGTCATATGCATGCGCGTTTCTACCATGTGTTTCGGGCTTGCTGTTTTTGCGCAAATTGGCGTGGAGTCTCTAGGCATCGCAGGTATGGTTTGTTAGTATGTAGGACCAGCAACAAGGGTGAAGGTCGGTTTTCTGGCCGGTTTTACACATTAGTTTGGTGTGTATTATATTCATGATGTCACTAATTAGGGGGATGGGTTTACCCCAATTGCTTCACCCCCAACCAATGATGTTTGTGCACTATATATATAACTGTTTCACTTGATGTCAGTGATATGCTTGATAAAGACTCTCTTTGAGTCAAAACGTCGCTTCTTTTTGGTGGAATAAAGAGTTTGGATTGAAGAAATTGGAGTGCTGCGACTTTTGACCTTGCATCGCTCTGCACCGCCACGGATTGTACTAATGGACATAGGTAGTGCTGTCTCTTTTCCTCTTTTTGTATATATAACTGTCATTGCCAGACCCACTACCACTCCGAACCCCCACTTCAGCCCTTCTGGGCTTGTGGCACCTGTAATAATAAGCAGATAACTGCAGTAAAGTGACCTGTACAGCCCAAGAAATAGCTTAGTGGTCTTTGGGAAAGCTGCAATATTTAAAGGGGTTCTGCAGTAATTTTAAACTGATGATTTATCCTCTTGATAGATCATCAGCATCTAATCGGCAGGTGTCCAACCCCCGAGACCCCGTCGATCAGCTGTTTGAGAAGGCAGCGGCACTGGCAGTAGCGCCGCGGCCTTCTCGCTGTTTACCTCAGGCCCAGTGATGTCACTACTAGTATCACTGGCCTGGGCGGGGCTAAGCCAGTGATACAAGTCGTGACGTCACTGGGCCTGCGGTAAACAGAAAGAAGGCCGCAGCGCTACTGCCAGTGCCGCTGCCTTCTCAAACAGCTGATCGGCAGGGGTCCTGGGGGTCAGACCCCTGCCGATCAGATGCTGATGATCTATCCAGAGGATAGATCATCAGTTTAAAATTACTGCAGAACCCCTTTAACCCCTTAAGGACCGGAGTTTTTTTTTTTCTTGCGTTTTCGTTTTGTGCTCCCTGCCTTCTCGAGCCATAACTTTTTTATTTTTCGGTTCACATAGCCATATGAGGGCTTGTTTTTTGCGGGACAAGTTGTTCTTTCCAACGACACCATTTAATATGATGTAGTGGGAAGCGGGGGAAAAATTCCAAATGGGGTGAAATTGCAAAAAAAAAAAGACATTCCACCACAGTTTTGCGGGTTTTTAGATTCCGACATTCGATGTTCGATAAAACTGACCATTTATTTTAACTCTACAGGTCAGTACAAATCCGGCGATACCCTATATGTATAGTTTTTCTTGTGTTTTGATAGTGAAAAAAAAAATTCTAAAGTGGGAAGAAATCAGTTTAACTTTTTTGTCACCATGTTTTGACCCCTATAACTTTTTGTAATTATATGTACAGAGCTGTATGGGGGCTAATTTTTTGCGTCATAATCTTATCTTTTTATTGATACTATTCTGGGATGTGTATGACTTTTTGATCACCTTTTATGTCATTTTTTGTGGAAAATGAAGCGACCAAAAATGGCGAATCCATATGGACGCTTTTTTCCGTTTTGCTTTTTTATGTATGGAGAATATTTTTTTATATTTTTATAGTATGGGCGTTTTCCCATATTGCGACACCCATGACGTGTATTTTTTTAAGTTTTTTTTTATTTTAGCAAAAGGGGGGTGATTTGAACATTTATGTTTTAAAAAAAAAATGTAACTTTTTTTTTTTTTTTTTACACCTTTATATAGTTCCCATAGGGAACTATAACTTACAATCATCTGATTGCGATTTGTATACATTCCAATGCAATAGCATTGGAATGTATAAAAAAATCGCATATTTCCTATGAAGCCTATTACAGGCAAGGCTCCATAGGAAATACCACAGAGCTGCCTGGGTTTCATTCATAGAAACCCAGGCTACTACAGGCGCGCTCCGGCTCCTCCGATTGCCACACGGGGGAGCCGGAGCGCAAACCGAAAGTAAAACTTTCGGTTTGCGCGCGCTCAAATGCCGTGGTCTGGTTTGACCATGGCATCTGAGTTGTTAAATGTCCGCAATCGGCATTGCTGCCGGTCTCGGACATTAGTCGCGGGTGTCTGCTACAAGAACCATGTGGACACCCGCGGCTAAGGCGCCCGCATGGAGCAGGAGCGGGCGCCATCTTTAAAGACCGGACACAGGACGTACGGGTACGTCCTGTGTCCTTAAGAGGTTAAGATGTTTTATTTACAGGTAGAAACATGGAAAATTAAATTTAATATCACCAAACATTCTTTAATATATGTTTAGCATAGAAACCTGATTAAATAGTAGGTACTTTTTCTAAGATACAATTCATTTAAATGTAGTCTGATCAGCAGGCAGCCTGTTATAGAGCAGGGGGAGCTGAGCAGATTGATATATAGTTTTGTGGGAAAAGGTTCAGTATAATTTTTCAAATGCTAACACTGTGTCATTACAAACTGTTACAATGACATTGATCCATTTAGTACCTAAAGCAGCAGGATTTTTAATCCCTTTGAAGGACTCTGTCAGCAGTTTTGGCCATGTCACCTCTAGACATACCTCAAAATAATCTCAGCTGTAATTGCAATAAAAGGTGGTCCTACAAAGTATTGACTCAGGCGGGATGAATACGAATATAACTTTTGAAAACCATGTATCATTTTCTTTTCCCTTCACACATACTTGCTACTTTGTTTTGGTCTATCACAGGGATGCCCAACCTACGGCCCTCCAGCTGTTGCAAAACTACAGTTCCCAGCATGCCTGGACAGCCTACAGCTATTAGGGCATGCTTGGAGCTGTAGTTTTGCAACTGCTGGAGGGCCGCAAGTTGTGCATCATGGGTCTATCACATAAAATGCCATTAAAATACATTTAAGTTTGTGGGTGTAACATGAAAAATGTGGAGAAGTTTAAGACATATGAATACTTTTTCAAGGCACTTGTGGGTAAAATAAATAAAAAATTTAAATCAGAACTGAAGCAAAATCTGGACACACTAATAACCAGTTTTTTTGTGGCTTTCTTAACTCGGCCATGATGCCTCACAAACTGAAAATGACAACGGTGACCTTTAAGGGTCCAAACGTCATGAACGTAATCAGTATGAATTCTTTATTACAATATCGAGCTGCTTAAATCCGAAGCATTTAATACATCTTGGCAGAAGAAGGTTTTTCGCTGATGTTAAAATATTAAAAAGATAAAAGACGACACTTTGTAACTTTCAGTCTATTACATGTATTGATTTCAAATGATGGAGTGGCTGAGGTTTATAATAAAGTGCCATTTAAAACGAGGCCTGATTAATCCTCACAATGTTGTGGCTGGATTCTGACCCTCTTCTTACCAACCAGTTCTGTCAGCAATGTTCATTAGAGACGACTATATGATTTGTATTATTTTCGGGATAAAAGAATTGTAGGTACAGTAGCAGCAGCGGTGTTTGTAGCAGTGATAATAGTAGGGATACAGTAGTAATAATGATAGTGGTGTTAGTAATAGTAGTAGTAATAATAATGGTAGTAACAGGCACAGACTGATAATCTGTATGACCTAGCAGATTCCTGTTGGGCCACTCTAATTTACTTTATCACATGCCTAGCAGTGGGTGTCGGGCAGCATGACCCAGCCCAGCACACAATTGTGTGCAAGCTGAACTCTCACCTGGCCAAGTTGCTGGCGGTGCAGTTGCTGTTGTACTTCTTAGTTGTGGTAATAGTGGCGCAGTTCTGCATGTTCACCTAAATTTAATTCTGCTGAATGATAGTCATACTTCCACCAAGCTCTCCACTTTTTTTTTTCAAAACAATTGTTTAAAATTGTAATTCTCACAGTGCTTGGTACATGGTACATGCCATCAAGGACACCTGCAGCAGCTGTTACAGGCAGGGACAGTACATGTCTTTCATGGCCCACTGGCTCAGTTTTTCTCATTGGAGCTGCAAAGTTTGTGTCAGTCTGGTTCCCATACCAGGTGCTTATCCGCCTCCTCCATGTCCTCCACGAACATCCTCCCATCCCAACAGATGCAGAGCAGGGCATCACTCCCCCCTCCCTCCTATCATCCGTGTAAAGCAGGGGTGCACAACCTGCGGCCCGGGGGCCACATGCGGCCCTCGGTACCATTCTGCGCGGCCCCCAAACATGTGGTAAAAGACATGTAGGTCTGTGTCTTATGGCTTCTTACATGTATCTTGTATGTATTCTCCTATTAGATGGGAGTCCTAGAACTGTAACTAAACATTTATGATATATACTGTATGTGCAATATGCCAACAATACAGTATTTCATTTGGTAATACTCCTTTAACTTTTATTTTCGGCCCTTGGAATTGTTTCAGGCTGACAATGTGGCCCCCAACCAGAAAAGGTTGTGAACCCCTGGTGTAAAGTGAAGGATTGCCATGCTGTATTAGAGCTGATCAGCCTTGTAGCTACACAGCCGATGACTTGCTAAAGTGCGTGAAGCAGCAAACATCCCATTGGCTGTCTCCCCTCCAACTACAACTGGGCAAGGTAGTCAGCAGCAATGGCAAAAACATCGGGGCGGCGGGAAATAACAGTTGCTGCTGATGCCACTGTCTGTCTGCCTACCATAATTTTCCATACCATATGGCTGCTGCAGCTGCTGCCATCATGCCACTGTCTTCCTGCCTACCATTGTGTTGCGTAGATAAGAAAAACATCAAGGACAGACTGACATTCTGCAGTAAATACCGGGATAGGACTGCAGAGGACTGGGGTATTTCCTCTGATGAAGCCCCCTTCAGATTATTTGGAACATCTGACAAATAATTGTCCAGACGAGAAAAAGAGAGCTTTACAATGAGTCCTGTGTCATGCCAACAGTAAAGCATCCTGACACCATTCATGTGTGGGGTTGCTTCCCATCCAAAGGAGTGGGTTCACTCACATGTTTGCCTAAGAACACTGCCATGAATAAAGAATGGTATCAAAATATCCTTCAGGAAAAACTTCTCCCAACAGCCAGGAGTAATCTGGCAATGATGAACAATGCTTTTTTTCAGCATGATGGAGCACCATGTCACAAGAAAAAAAAGTGATAACTAAGTGGCTTGGTGAACAAAACACTGATATTTCGGGTCCCTTTTGGGAAACTTCCCAGATCTCATTCCTATTGAGAACCTGTGGCAAATCTTCCACAAGTGAGCGGACAAGCCAAAACACAGATATTGTGATAAACTACAAGCACTAATTAGGCAACAATGGGTTTCTCTCACTCAAAATTTGGCCCAGAAGCTGATATTCAGCATGCCAGGGTGACTTTCAGAAGTCTTGAAAAACAAGGGTAAACAATAGAACTATTGAGTCTTTGTATAAACTTAGCAAATTTATCAATAAAAGTTTATCTTTTTTTAAAATGTATAAAATGCTTATAATTGTGCTTCAGTATACCATAGAAATGTCTGACACAAATATCCAAAAACACTGAAGCAGCAAAATGTTTGAAAACCAAAATGTGTATCAGTCTCAAAACTTATGGCCACAATTGTAATACAAACATGCTAAATAGACAGAATAACAAATTCTCAAAGTGTTTGTTTTGTTCAGTGGACCGATCATATTAATGACTACCAGGAATTGTAAGGGAACCTGTAGGTTATGGTCAGTGTGATATAGATCAAGAGAACTGAGCAGATTGATAAATAGGATAAAGATTCAGTATAAGGGCTCATGCACACGACCGTTGTTGTTTTGCGCTACATTTTTCAAGGATACGTTGTTCCACATCTGAGGTTTTTTTTCTCTGATTTAAGTCCTCTTCTGTTCCATTATTCCACAAAACATATCCGTATGGTTTCCATATGCGATACGTTTTTTACAGATCAGAAACGGAAACATTAACTTATTAATCACCAAACACATGAGCAATATGGGCTGGGCATAGCATTTTGTCAGTATGTATCCGCAAAATACGGATGAAATACGGATGACATACGGATGTGTTCCGTGTGCGTTCCGTGTTTTTTGTGGACCCATGGCATTTACTTTAATTTGGCCTCGCACACTATATCATGAGTGCCGAAATCTCGGGATGCGCGAGCTAGCGCATGCGTAGTTCGTTCCCTGTGCTGATGCCAGCACAGGGAAGGAAAATAATGCCGACACTGCGCATGCGCTAGTTTGCCCATCGCGAGATTTCGGCGCTCCAGCTCTGTGACGTCGGCCAGCAAGGAGGAGATTCCAAGGACGCGGGGCGGTGCTGCGCTCAGGAAATTGGACTCATCTCCGGACACAGGAGTCATATCAGGTTAATTTGCATATCACTAAAATCCTTTTTTTGACGCAATAAAAGCACATAGAGCTATGGGGACTGGGTACTGCGGATGTGCTAGCGCCCATCTAGCAGCCCATGTCCCCAGCTCTATACACAAAATCCTGGTGACAGGTTGGCTTTAAATAGTGATGACCTCTCCTCTGGATAGGTCATCAATAGCTGTTTGAGGAGGCACCAGTGCTCCTGTGAGCACCATGACCTTCTCTCAACTCACCAAGCACCAAGCCGTACATTTTACAGCGGTAGTGCTTGGTATTGCAGCTATGCCCCATTCATTTCTATGGGACTGAGCTTCACAAAGGCCATGTGACGGATGAATGTAACATCACTTGGCTGAAAAGCTGAGAGAAGGACACAGCGCTACTGTGAACGCCAATGCCCTCTCAAACAGCCGATCGGCAGGGGTCCTTCGTGTCAGACCCCCACTGATCAGATACTGATGACCTATTCAGAGGATAGATCATCAGTATTTAAGTCTTGGAAAACCCCTTTAAGGATACGTGCACTTTGCCATGTCTAGGGGTTAAACTGGGTGACAGGTCAGCAGATTTAAAGGGGCTTTCTTATTTGCATTAGCATCCTTTAAATAATGATTTATGAAGCTCGCTGTAAATTCGTAATTGTAATGTTTTTCTTTTAACTTTATTGCTCCTATCTTCCGTTCTGAGCTGTGTTCATATAACCATGTTCATGCAGCTCTTTCTTATTTCCTGTGAGGTTTTGTCCATACAGGGGCAGTGATTGGGGAGTGTCTATGTAACTAGGGAGGGTGGGAGGAGCTATAAACTGCCTGGATGTTGTTAGGGGCGGTGCTAGAGCTGTGGCAGAGAAAGGAGAACTGCATCATGGGTTTGGTTGGAAACAACAGGAAGTGCTACATACAGAATGGAAACCAACCAGAGTGATGTATTTATATGGTGAAAATGAGTCAGGAAAGTCCAAATTGAAAAAGAAAAAGCAGAGGGAAGATGTACGTGAGCTAAGTAACTACATCTGCGTGTCTGCTAAAAACCATAGTAATCAGAAAACCCCTTTAAGGATCTTATACATTGCCAGATGATGGGCCAAATGAGCATTCATAAGTAAATACGTGTTTGTTGACTCATTAATTGTTTTATGCAGGCGTAAACATGCTTGCTGGCCGGCAGCACATCTCCCTATGTGCAAACTGAATGGGGAGAAAAGATTTTGCTAACAATTGTACGTTTGACTTTCAGATTTCATTGGTCCATGTGACAGGTCCTTCAAATGAGTGCAATTGACAATAACAAGTGACTTGTTAAATTGTTGATTTTTGCTCATGCCAGGCTGAATTCAGTCTGTGTAAAAGGACCAGTGTTCACTTCTCTTGTGTTAGGAGATAATTTTATTTTGTCTGGAAGCTCTAAGGACACAATTTACAGTGACATGTGTATCATAAAATTAATTGAGATCATGCTATAATGTTACCTGCATGGGAAATCTTCAAATTTCAGGCTATAAGAATTAGTCCTCTCACACCATAAGGCTACATTCACACAAACGTATTTTGTTTCCGTGTCCGTTCCGTTTTTTTGCGGATAGGATGCAGACCCATTCATTCACACAGTGTGCTATCCGCATCCATATGTCCGTTCCGTAGCCCCACAAAAAAGGTAGAACATGTCCTATTCTTTTCCGTTTTGCTGACAAGAATAGGCATTGTTACAATGGATCCGCAAAAAAAACTGATGCCATAAGGAATGTCATCTGTTTTTATTTTGTGGACCCGCAATTTGTGGACCGCAAAACACATACGGTTGTGTGAATGTAGTCTAAGTATTTGCTACAGATCTTAAATATATAGTCTGTTTTTCATTATTAGAAAAACTTCTGAGCATTTAAAGATTTGTCCAGAACAAAAAAAAGCTCCAATTACTACAAAATATTTTTTGGAACTCTATCATTACAAATTTGGACCTAGTTCAACTACAAAAATAGTGATCTGAGATGAACATTCCCTTAAAGAAAAATCTGTGCAAAAATTGTAATGGTTTGTAAGGGGTTCAGACCTTATGGAGGATCTCTTTAGCCAGTTGCCCACTCAAGGTTAGTATGAGGAATCTGGCCAACACATATGGTTTCAAAAAAAAGTATGTGAACTCTTTGGAATGATTTTTATTTCTGCACAAATTGGTCATAAAATGTGATCTGATCTTCATCTAAGTCACAACAATAGACACTCACAGTCTGCTTAAACTAATAACACACAAAGAATTAAATGTTACAATTGTTTATTGAACACACCATGTAAACATTCACAGTGCAGGTGGAAAAAGTATGTGAACCGTTGGATTTAATAACTGGTTAAACCTCCTTTGGCAGCAATAACATCAATCAAACATTTCCTGTAGTTGCAGATCAGACGTGCACAACGGTCTGGAGTAATTCTTGACCATTCCTCTTTACAGAACTGTTTCAGTTCAGCAATATTCTTGGGATGTCTGGTGTGAATCGCTTTCTTGAGGTCATGCCACAGCATCTCAATCGGGTTGAGGTCAGGACTCCTGGTGACTGGTCCACTCCAGAAGGCATATTTTCTTCTGTTTAAGCCATTCTGTTGTTGATTTACTTCTATGCTTTGGGTTGTTGTCCTGTTGAAACATCCATCTTCTGTTGAGCTTCAGCTGGTGGACAGATGGCCTTAAGTTCTCCTGCAAAATGTCTTGATAAACTTGGAAATTCATTTTTCCTTCAATGATAGCAATCCATCCAGGCCCTGACGCAGCAAAGCAGCCCCAAACCATGATGCCCCCACCCCCATACTTCACAGTTGGGATGAGGTTTTGATGTTTTATTTGGACAGCAGTGGCTTCCTCTGTGGTATCCTCCCATGAAATCCATTCTTGTTTAGTGTTCTACGTATCGTAGATTCGTTAACAGGGATGTTAGAATATGCCAGAGACTTTTGTAAGTCTTTAGCTGACACTCTAGTTTCTTCTTCCCCTCATTGAGCAGTCTGCGCTGTGCTCTTGCAGTCATCTTTACAGGACGGCCACTCATAGGGAAAGTAGCAGCAGTGCTGAACTTTCTCCATTTACAGACAATTTGTCTTACCGTGGCCTGATGAACAGCAAGGCTTTTGGAGATACTTTTATAACCCTTTACTAGCTTTATGCAAGTCAACAATTTCTAATTGTAGGTCTTCTGAGAGCTCTTTTGTGCGAGGCATCATTCACATCAGGCAATGCTTCTTGGGAAAAGCAAACCCAGAACTGGTGTGTGTTTTTTTTATAGGGCAGGGCAGCTGTAACCAACACCTCCAATCTCATTTCATTGATTGCACTCCAGTTGGCTGACACCTCACTCCAATTCGTTCTTGGAGATGTCATTAGTCTAGGGGTTCACATACTTTTTCCACCTGCACTGTGAATGTTTACATGGTATGTTCAATAAAAACATGGTAACAGTTAATTCTTTGTGTGTTATTAGTTTAAGCAGACTGTGAGTGTCTATTGTTGTGACTTAGATGAAGATCAGATCACATTTTATGAACAATTTGTGCAGAAATCCATATCATTCCAAAGGGTTCACATACCTTTTCTTGCAACTGCATGGAACTGGAGCAATGACTTTACTGATCACAAGTGAGGCAACCAGCTTGGCAGTTACAATGGTCTTATAAGAGGTAACTAGCTTGATGGTTACAGGCTCACACGAGGCAACAAGCTAAGTGGTTACAACAGCCTCTCTTCTTGTCTACCTGCTGTATGCCATTTTCAATAGTGTTGGGCGCGAATATTCGCATTGCAAATTTTAATCGCGAATATCGGCACTTCGAGAATTTGCAAAGATTTAGAATATAGTGCTATATATTCGTATTCACGAATATTCAGATTTTTTTTTTTCTTCTCTGAACCCATGATCCCTCCCTCCCATGTTGATGCCAGAGTTGCAGCTTTGAACGGAATCCATTTATTTTATCTGTACTTGTAAGCAGGTTTTCATTTCGGCCTTGCATTCGTGTGTTCAGTTCATTCAGATGATGAAAAATATCTGCCAGGTATGCCAGCCTTGTGCACCACTCATCACTTGCAAGCAGCTTTGCGTAATCGGACCTTTCATTTGTCAGAAACACTTTAAGTTCCTCCCGCAGCTCATACACACGAACCAATACCTTGCCACGCGACAACCACCGGACCTCGGTATGATACAGCAAGGCTTTATGCTTCGCTCCCATCTCCTCACACAAAGCTGAAAATATGCGACTTTTCACGGGTCGTGACTTTACAAAGTTTACCATGCGCACAACATCATCCAACACAGGAACTAGGTCTGCTGGTAAAGTCTTGGCTACGAGGGCCTCACTGTGTAAAAAACAATGCGTAACAATCACATCTGGATTTCTTTCCCTCACTCTGCTTACAAAGCCTTTGGTGCGCCCGACCATGGCGGCAGCTCCATCGGTGCAGACACTTGTGCAGTTTTCCCACTTAAGTCCTCCTTGTTCAAGGTATTCTGATGTGACCCGAAAAATTTCTCCTCCTGTTGTTTTTTCTGGCAATGCCTTGCAAAAAAAGAAGTTTTCTCTAATTGCATCACCATCCACAAAACGCACATTGGCCAATAGCTGAGCATGTCCACTGATATCAGTAGACTCGTCAAGTTGCAATGCAAATTTTTCACTCATATGGATCTTTTTCAAAACCACACTTTCGATGTCTGCAGACATGTCATTAATACGTCTGGAAATTGTGTTGTCTGAGAGAGGGACTTTGGCTATTTTCTTAGCTGCTTCAGGTCCGAGCATCTCCTCTACAATGGCTTTGCAGCCGGGAAGTATTAATGTCTCTGCCATAGTGTGCGACTTTTTTGACTTAGCTATAAGTCAGTGGAGTCGGTTTCTTTGCATCTCCGGTGAAAGTAAACCCAAATGAAATATAGCTTTCGCTATATTGCCTTGTGCAAGAGAATTTGCTTGAGCTAACTATCTTTGCTTTCTTTTGATCCCCACTCATACTTGGGCTCTCATCTGGCTCCGAATTTTGTTCAGGGTCCAGTTCAGCATCTTTTCTTTTCAAAAACTTGTCCATCACTGCCGCCGTATCTGCTCCTGTGTCACTGTCACTCAGCGCTCTTCTACTCTACTTGGCGTCCTGTATGATTTTCAGATTAGTAACGGTTGGATCTAATCCCTCACACCTGGTCAAAAGTGGGGGAAGGGAAATTTTTAAATGAAAAAAGACAAATAGAACACAGATTATTTTAAAAATAAAAATACAAATTAAATTCTATCTATTGTAGAGACAAATGTGAGGAATAATATTGGTGTGATATCGTTGGGGTATGACACCAATGTCCAATCTGTGCGTGGGCTGACAAATGTAAAGGCAGAAATATCAGAAAGAAGTGGTGTTAGGGATTATCCAAATGAATCCGTCTGGACTTTTCCAGAAGAAGTTGAGCACAGCCATAGTGGCACCCAGCGCTCCTGCAATGACAGCCACTTGTTCTAGCACTGGGCTGTAGTGATGTCGCGAACATAAAATTTTCAGTTCGCGAACAGCGAACGTGAACTTCCGCAAATGTTCGCGAACAGGCGAACCGGGCGAACCGCCATAGACTTCAATAGACAGGCGAATTTTAAAAACCAAAGGGACTCTTTCTGGCCACAATAGTGATGGAAAAGTTTTTTCAAGGGGACTAACACCTGGACTGTGGCATGCCGGAGGGGGATCCATGGCAAAACGCCCATGGAAAATTACATAGTGGACGCAGAGTCGGGTTTTAATCCATCAAGGGCATAAATCACGTAACATTCCTAAATTGTTTGGAATAACATGCTTTAAAACATCCAGTGTGTGTATACGATCAGGTATGATGTTGTATCGATCAGGTAGTGTAAGGGTTACGCCCGATTCTCAGACATTGACATACCAAACTCCTCTTTTAATGCACCGCAAACAGTTCATTTGCACAACCGCAAACTCCCCATTTGCACAAGGTTGGATACCAAGCGAGCCACGTCCCGGTGATGTCATTGAAGGTTTCTTCCTCCACCCAGCCACGTACAACACCAAGGGTCCCCAAAAGATGAATTGAATTGATTTTTCGAACGGGGAGATGGTTAAAAAAACGCTGGCTCCCTCCCTTTGTTTTTATCCACGGTGACTGCGTCTGCGCCGTGCAATTTACTGTCACACCCGATATGAGTATAATTTTCTGTAGTACTATTCTCATCAGTTTAATCCCTCTAACGTCCCCAATCTGGGGGCCATTTATTGAATAGATTTTTCGAACGGGGAGATGGTTAAAAAACGCTGGCTCCCTCGACTCTGTTTTAATCCACGGTCACTGCGTCTGCGCCGTGCAATTTACTGTCACACTCGATATGGGTGGTATTTTCTGTAGTACTATTCTCATCAGTTTAATCCCTGTTACATCCCATATCAGGGATTGCCTTTTGTGGAAAAAAATGTAGGCCTGGTACCTTCGACTGCCTTCACAGTGACAGACCAAACTCTCATACACCAAACTGAATTGATTTCAGGAACCGGGAGATGGAAAAAGCAACTTGGTCGTTCCTCATACTCCCAAATTGGGGCACTGCGCGTGCACAGAGCAATGTGCTGTGACACCCTATATGAGTGGTGTCTTAACTAGTACTATTCCTATCAGCGGCGGGCGGGTGCGTGGTAACTTGAGAGCAGGTGACCAAAGCTGAGCTGGAGAAAGATGGTGCTTCAAGGTTCTTAGCGGAAGCTGTTGAAGATTGGGTGTCCTGTCTAAGCCAGTCAACTACGTCCTCAGAATTTTTCGGGTTCAGGGTACATGGCCTCTGAACACTAGGCATTATTCAGGGACAGTGGAAATCACAGCACCACGACCACGACGGCCCCTGCGAGGTGGCCTGCCTCTGCCTGTCATTTTTTCCGATAAGTGGTACTGTGCCACCCTGTATCAGTGGTGGGCACTGGCAGTGGGCACACTACAGTCTGTGGAAGTGGGCCTGACACACACTGGCAGCAGGCAAGCAACTGAAATTAGATCAATGTGTAAAAATGAAATGCCTTATTTATCGTCAAGCTACTGTGCCACCCGGTATCAGTGGTTGGCACTGGCAGTGGGCACACTACAGTCTGTGGAGGTGGGCCTGACACACACTGGCAGGAGGCAAACAACTGAAATTAGACTAATGTGTAAAAATGAAATGCCTTATTTATCGGCAAGCTACTGTGCCACCCGGTATCAGTGGTTGGCACTGGCAGTGGGCACACTACAGTCTGTGGAGGTGGGCCTGACACACACTGGCAGGAGGCAAGCAACTGAAATTAGACTAATGTGTAAAAATGAAGTGCCTTATTTATCGGCAAGCTACTGTGCCACCCGGTATCAGTGGTTGGCACTGGCAGTGGGCACACTACAGTCTGTGGAGGTGGGCCTGACACACACTGGCAGGGGGCAAGCAACTGAAATTAGACTAATGTGTAAAAATGAAATGCCTTATTTATCGGCAAGCTACTGTGCCACCCGGTATCAGTGGTTGGCACTGGCAGTGGGCACACTACAGTCTGTGGAGGTGGGCCTGACACACACTGGCAGGAGGCAAGCAACTGAAATTAGACTAATGTGTAAAAATGAAGTGCCTTATTTATCGGCAAGCTACTGTGCCACCCGGTATCAGTGGTTGGCACTGGCAGTGGGCACACTACATCAGTGGAAGTGGGCCTGACACGCACTGGCAGCAGGCAAGCAACTGAAATTAGAATAATGTGTAAAAATTAAATGCCTTTTTTATGCAAAGTCCTGTGCCAGCCGGTATGAGTGGTAGGCACTGGCAGTGGGCACACTACAGTCACTGGAAGTCAGCCTGACACACACTGGCAGGCAACTAACCTTAGATTAAAGTGTAAAAATTAAATGCCTATTTTGATGCAAAGTCCTCTGCCAGCCGGTATGAGTGGTAGGCACTGGCAGTGGGCACACTACAGTCACTGGAAGTCAGCCTGACACACACTGGCAGGCAACTAACCTTAGATTAAAGTGTAAAAATGAAATGCCTTTTTTGATGCAAAGTCCTGTGCCACACGGGATGACAGGGGTGGGCACTGGCAGTGGGCACACTACAGTCAGTGGAAGTCGGCCTGACACACACTAGCAGCAGGCAAGCAGCTGAAATTACACTAAAGTGTAAAAATGAAATGCCTTTTTTATGCAAAGTCCTGTGCCAGCCGGTATGAGTGGTGGGCACTGGCAGTGGGCACACTACAGTCAGTGGAAGTCAGCCTGACACACACTGGCAGGCAACTAAACTTAGATTAAAGTGTAAAAATTAAATGCCTTTTTTGATGCAAAGTCCTGTGCCACATGGGATGACAGGGGTGGGCACTGGCAGTGGGCACACTACAGTCTGTGGACCTGCAGCTCCTCACACACAGGCAGGCCATGCAACTGCAATATGCATATAAAGGAAAAAAAGCAGACTAATGTTGCAGCCCTAAAAGGGCTTTTTGGGGTGCTGTCAGGACGCTGTCCTTACAGCAGAGATCAGATGAGTCTTTCAGGACTGGAGTAGACACTGAATTCACTAGCCTAGCTATCGATTTCCCAATTAAATCAGCAGCAATTACACTCTCCCTACTCTCACTAAGACTGCAGCTTCAGAATGAATCTAAAATGGATGCTGTGCAGGAGGTGGGAGGGTCTGGGAGGGAGGGTATGCTGCTGATTGGCTGGAATGTGTCTGCTGACTGTGAGGTACAGGGTCAAAGTTTGCTCAATGATGATGTATAGGGGGCGGACCGAACATCGCATATGTTCGCCCGGCAGAGGCGAACGCGAACAAGCTATGTTCGCCGGGAACTGTTCGCCGGCGAATAGTTCGGGCCATCTCTACTGGGCTGGGGTCACAGTTGTTATGCAGCAATGGTGCAGATTTACTAATCTTGTCTGATATTTTGGCCTTGTATAAATATGAGCCGAATTACCGCATATTCTGGACTAACTGTGTCACTGGAAACTGATCCATCCCCCATCAGACCTCAGATCAGCCCAAAGACCCCCATCAGACCCCCCACATCAATAATCAGGCCAAAGACCCCCCCCAGTCATCCCCGATGCCCATCAGACCTCAGATCAGCCCAACAACCTCCCATCAGATCCCCCACATCAATCATCAGCCCAAATACCACCCCCCAGGCTGGTCAGTGCAGGGCCCTCACTCCAGTCAGTGCTGAAAAGGCTTTTCCCGCCACATAACACCCCCCCTCCCTCCCTTAGGCTGGTCAGCGCAGGGGCAGGGCCCTCACTCCAGTCAGTGCTGAGAGAGGGCTTTTCCCGCCAGCTCATCCCCCCAACCAACCGGGCTGGTCAACTCTAGACAGCTGCCCTGAGCTGAGGGCCCTGAGCTGAGGGCTTTTCCCGCCCAGCGCCCGCTCATCTCCCAACCAACGCCCCCCCCCCATCACATTTGCCTGTAAAAGTACCTGCTGCTGAGACAGTGCAGCAGGTGCATCCTGAGCTGAGGGCTTTTTTCCCGCCAGCTTATCTATCATTGTCAAGTTCCCAGCCCTCCCTCCCCTCTCCTCTCCTCTTCTCATATCTCAGGACCGGGTGGTGCTGTGCTTTGCTTGAAGTTAAATTGGCGTGCCTGTGAATGAACTTACTTACCTGCTCCTATGGCTCCTGTCCTGGCTCTGGATGATGAGTCCCGTCCTCCTTCCCTCTCAGTCTCTTCTCCGGCTCTGCTCCACCTCCGAGTGCTGCTGTGCAAGTCGCGCGGGGCACATGTTCCCAAATCCCGCGACACCTGCCGCGACCTCGTGTTGAGCTCGAATTAATCGCGAATATTCGTGGTAAAAAAATCGAATGCGATTTTTTTACTGCGAATATTCGCGAATAATTTGAGCTCACGGACACGGCACAACGGACAATATCTCAGGGCACACTAGTGTGCCGCGGCAAAGTGGTTGAAAAACACTGATCTACTGTATGTCATGTCACTGTATATAATGCCATTGTATAATACTGTTTATTCTGACAATAAAATCTTTTAGTCCTCCTTCCAGATGGGCCCTTTCTGAGTTCAGGTCCTGTAGCAACCACTTCCCCTGCTTCCACAATAGCTATGCCCCTGACCATGACCCAAAGATAGAGCAATCCATGGGGGAAGAGAAGGTGTGCCACAATTATCCTGACAACCAGCCATGAACATGGTCCTGAAAAAAGAGGCAGTAGGGCTACCAGATCAAAAATAAGCCAATTGTCTTGGGTCGTATGTCAGCCCCTGGGAACGCTGCAGCTGCAGGAGGAGTAATGCCCCAGGCTAGACTGACAGCTCCAAAGACCTACAGTAGATACAGTTCCCCTGGCTCAGGGAAGTCTTACTTGAGAATACTACAATGTATATTGTCTGCATGTATATATATAGTTACAGAACTGTGCCTTTAAGGGACAGGGAAACTATCTGTTCCTGTACTTGAGAATTGATATGCTTACTGTGCCTCTAGACCAGGGGTGCACAACCTTTTCTGGTTGGGGGCCACATTGTCAGTCTGAACCAATTCCAAGGGCCGAAAATAAAACTTAATAACCACTTCATTACCATCCGACCCATATTAGAGATGGAATCCTGCCAATTGACACCGGGTGCCCGCGCGACCAGCACTTAAGCGCACGGAGGTACTGCTCTCCGGAAGGAAACACCTGCACCGCCGGACACGCCCTGGTGAGGCAGCCCTTGAGACCGGCCGACATACACTTCGATAAAAAGATAAATCCGAGTCGAGGGCTTTTATCCATCCTTGGGGTAAGACTGTTCCGATGGTTATATAATTAAAGTGAGTCCTTGCAAGCGATCGCAACGTATTATTCTCGAGCGGGACGCCGCTCGGGCTATATGCTGGGAGCGTGACTCCGCTTTTCTCCAGCGATACTAATAAGGAGACTGGCTATAACCTCTTACCAGACTCACCACAATCAGAATTAAGTGGCACAGATTTTTCTGGACATTCAGGCATCTTGAGGATACAACCCCTTTTTAATATTTGATATTTTAGGTGGCAACCATTAATCACTATTTTAATCTATATAGTAGCCTTTTAGTTTTTTTTATTATATTTTTATTATATGTGTTAATAATAAATTTGTGACTACTTGTGGGTAACAGATATTCAGAGTGTGCCCCTACTTTCTGCTTTTGATAGTAGAATCCTTTTTGTATCCATCTTCAGTGGTGATAGTGGTAAAATATCCACGATTCTGAAAAAGGAATGGCATCCTTTTTCAGAATCGTGGATATTCTCCATAGGCCTCTTTCACACTTGCGTTGTGAGGACCCGGCGTGCACTTCGTTTTATTTGGACAGCAGTGGCTTCCTCTGTGGTATCCTCCCATGAAATCCATTCTTGTTTAGTGTTCTACGTATCGTAGATTCGTTAACAGGGATGTTAGAATATGCCAGAGACTTTTGTAAGTCTTTAGCTGACACTCTAGTTTCTTCTTCCCCTCATTGAGCAGTCTGCGCTGTGCTCTTGCAGTCATCTTTACAGGACGGCCACTCATAGGGAAAGTAGCAGCAGTGCTGAACTTTCTCCATTTACAGACAATTTGTCTTACCGTGGCCTGATGAACAGCAAGGCTTTTGGAGATACTTTTATAACCCTTTACTAGCTTTATGCAAGTCAACAATTTCTAATTGTAGGTCTTCTGAGAGCTCTTTGTGCGAGGCATCATTCACATCAGGCAATGTTTCTTGGGAAAAGCAAACCCAGAACTGGTGTGTGTTTTTTTTATAGGGCAGGGCAGCTGTAACCAACACCTCCAATCTCATTTCATTGATTGCACTCCAGTTGGCTGACACCTCACTCCAATTCGTTCTTGGAGATGTCATTAGTCTAGGGGTTCACATACTTTTTCCACCTGCACTGTGAATGTTTACATGGTATGTTCAATAAAAACATGGTAACAGTTAATTCTTTGTGTGTTATTAGTTTAAGCAGACTGTGAGTGTCTATTGTTGTGACTTAGATGAAGATCAGATCACATTTTATGAACAATTTGTGCAGAAATCCATATCATTCCAAAGGGTTCACATACCTTTTCTTGCAACTGCATGGAACTGGAGCAATGACTTTACTGATCACAAGTGAGGCAACCAGCTTGGCAGTTACAATGGTCTTATAAGAGGTAACTAGCTTGATGGTTACAGGCTCACACGAGGCAACAAGCTAAGTGGTTACAACAGCCTCTCTTCTTGTCTACCTGCTGTATGCCATTTTCAATAGTGTTGGGCGCGAATATTCGCATTGCAAATTTTAATCGCGAATATTGGCACTTCGAGAATTTGCAAAGATTTAGAATATAGTGCTATATATTCGTATTCACGAATATTCAGATTTTTTTTTTTTCTTCTCTGAACCCATGATCCCTCCCTGCTTCTTGCTTGTGGGCCAATAAGAAGGCTGCAATGTCTTTGTCTGAGCTTAGCAACATCCCTAGCAACCAATAGGAAAGTTGCCTACTCCTTACTATATAAGAACCTCCCCAGCGCCATTTTTGCAGTTTTTTTTACAGTTATGAGAGAGACAGCAGTGTAATTGCTGTGCTCTGTGCTTTGCTGTGTCACATTACATTAGATAGTTAGTTAGTTAGTTAGTTAGTTAGTTTATATATAATACAGATAGTTCGGTAGTAGGTTAGTAGGTTAGATCGTGATATAGTGTAGGTTCTGCTATACATACATACATGCTACAGACAGAGTGATGTGATGTCCCAAGTTCACAACAATACTTAGTGCACCAATCACTAATATGTAGTCAGACCTGCTAAAATGTGAAGTTGCACATATTGCGCAAAAATATGCGCATCATTAATTGTTGATTTGCGCAATCGTGAATATATCGGAGCACTATCTACATATAAAGGTATTGTAATGTTCTGCTGTGCCAACCATTTTCTCCAGTCTCCAGAAACTTCTAGCAGCTTGAAAAATGTAGCAATAGTGACCCACGCCTGTATTGCGCACACAATACGCGAATATTACACTGTCGATTTTCGAAATCAAGAAAATGATTTATGACGAATATTCGCCCAAGTATTTGCTAAATATCGCAAATTATAATATTGCCCCTGCAACTCATCACTAGTTTTAAAGAGCTTCAAATAAAGCTGTGTGCTCTGGAAACGAGAGGGTTAAACCAACATGCTCCAAGATGATTAACAAGCCCATTACCAGCATTTCCTGAGTTATCTAAAAAAATGATTTATTACTTATACCAGCAGTCAGACCCCAGGATCCTGAGAGCAAGAGTTTCCCGAGTCCCCTTTTTCAATGGATCTGTAAGTGTGCATGTCAGTTCACTGCTCCATTCACTTCCAAGGCTCTGAAGGAGCGCTATCTATGTAGGTCCAATAGAAGTGAGTAGAAAGGTGGACCAACATGCGCACTACCACTCCATCTAGAAAGGAGACTGAGGGACTCTGGTTCTTGGCAGGTGGACCCCAGAGGTCAGACCCCTTACATTTTTCACCTGTTCTGTGGATGGGTAATCAATTATTTTTATGAGATGACCCCTTTAATTTTATGGGAAGTACAGTCTTGGCTATATTCTGTTCCTTTTAAAAGATGTACTTAATACTAAAACATCTCTCTGTGATGAAATAGAAAATAAACTCTGAAATTACCAGTATCCTAAGTCCTGGCTTCTATCATGTTGATAGATGACCATCTCTGAGTTGAAAGTAATTTCTGCCTGCTAAAGTAAAGGTTTTAATTGGGGTCACCCTGCAATGGAAGCGCTTGCAGCCCCTCTGGAACTCACAGAAAGCAAGTAATTGATGGTCTGAAAAGCCTTTAAACACCAACTACAAATGTGCAGGAACATTGTGTAAACACAGCATTAGCCATATGGATGCGCTTAATGGTGTCTGTCAGCCTTAAAATCATCTTTAAATAAAGCATCAATGTAACCTTTCAATTTGATAATTGTTCTGAGCGGCATGTAAGAAGGAGCACTTAGAGAAGAAAGCAGTGTGGCTCCTTTAATGACATAAGTGGCACTACCACACTGGCAAGTTAAAGGGGTTTAACAAGATTCTGGCACAGCCACCGATTTGCTGTTTGAGGAGGCCACAGCTTACCAAGCCTTTTGCCAGGCCAGTGACGTCAAGTTCATTGGTCATGTGGCCTAGGCTCAGCTCAGTTTCATTCAAGTGAATGGGACTGAGCTGCAATAACAAGCACAGCCATAATACAATGGAAAGTGCTGGTTTGGTCAGCTGTCGCCCCCTCAGACAGCTGATTGGCTGAAGTTCTGGGTGTCCGACTCCCACCAATGTCATATTGATGACCTATCCTGAGGAACGGTCCTCAATATAAGAACCTCAGAAAAAAATAATTTTTTCAATTGTTCTTTATTAAAAATATGGAATCTTTTTTTGTGTACAGAGCTGACATGCTCTACTAGCTGCCTGTGGATTTTTGTCTATTCTGTCATCTGGGAAGAACACAGGCATTATAAAGACTCATCAAAGCTCAATCCTTATCTTACTGATAAGAATGTGGCCTAAATAAGTGTTTATGTATTCTCAATAGTTTAGAGAGAAGGGTTATTAGATGACTGCACAAAGTAAAAGTGAAAGTACTATTCACACAGCTAGACAAACAGTTAACCCTTTGTGACAGAGTAGCTTAATATTTTTAATTAAGGCCAATGGAAGATATGATTTTTAGCCAAAAATGAGTAAAATGCCATCATAAAAAAAAATTGCCTCCAAAGGTGTACATAGCCTTTAGGTCCCAATACCAGATATTGCACCACAAATGAATATGCTTTGCTGTCCTCTGTATAGTAAGAGTAGAGGAAGGAGGATGTCCCCTTATGCTAGGCTAAGCATTGACGCAGCTATTGCATTACCCACTTACATAAGGCGAGAAAGAGCCTAAATACAAGCACCCAACAGATGCAGTGATGGTTAGTTTGCTGTTTATAATATCATCCCCCACTCCCGCTGGGGGTAAGTGCTGAATGAGGACTCTTGGCAGAGGTAGCTAAGGCAAATGATGGACAATCATACTGGGAAGCGTAAGAAGGCCTTCACACTACCCGGATTTTGTTGAAGAAATTTCCTCAGCTGAAAATTAGTTCCATTCATCTAAATGGGTCTTACAGAAATCCATGTGCTTGCTGCCTCATTCAAACGAATGGAACTGACTTTCAGTTGCAGAAAATATGCATGTGAAGGCACTCTGTGCAAAACATTAGCATCTGAAGGCACTCTAAGAGAGAGTCTCCCTCCTGTAAAGGTGACTCCTTTGCAGGCATGTCCCCTCAAAAAGTGGTGCAGTAGTGCCAGAGGCCGCATGCTTCTTCCAGCCAACAAGTGCAGCAAAAAAATAAAAAAGTGCTGCAGATCAAGCCTAACAAAGAGAAGGTGCAGATCAGGCCTGAAGCAAGTTCCTGACTAGGGACATGGAGCAGGGGTCACCATGACCTTGGGCGTAACTAGAGCTGACTTGAGCCCCACAGCAATTGTTTAATAAATACCACCCTCCACCCGTGCAACCCCCACTCCTTAAGCTTGTCAAGATCGCTCTTTCAGACCAGGCCTAGCAGCTGATCAGTTCTTTTCCTACAGGTATCTACTGCAGTGTTTTTCAACCTTTTTTGTGCCAAGGCACACTTTTTTTATGAAAAAAATCATGAGGCACACCACCATTAGAAAATGTTAAAAAAATTTAACTCTGTAGCCTATAAGCCCTATATTGACTATATAAAGTAATTCTCGTCAAAGTGTCTTAAATAGGAATGAAATAAACACAAAGAAATTATTTTATAATTGTTCATATTTCTGTTTACTTAGTGCGAAACCTGGGCTTAACACAAAGCTGATATTCTAGCAGGAATCGAATTCTCGTCAAAGTGTCTTGAATAGGAATGAAATAAGAAATTATTTTATAATTACTTTATGAAATAATAAAGTATTTTATAATTGTTCATATTTCTGATTACTTACTTAGTGCGAAACCTGGGCCTGTTTGGCTGAACACAAAGCTGATATTCTGGCAGGAATCGAAGAAAGACACACACGTAGCTCTTCATCAACAGCTCTCAGTCTCTCTCTGTCTTTAGTTTTTATAGCAGTCAGGCTTGGAAAGCTCATCTCACACAGATATGTCGTGGAAAATGGGAGCAATGTCAAAATAGCTTTGTTTGCCAGAATGGGGAACTCCTCGGCAGTATCCAACCAAAAACTGTCCAAAGGTAGATCAGCAAATCTTAACTTGAAAGCACGATTTTGTCTCAGTTCAGTTAGTTCCTCCTGCTCCTGTAAAGTCATGTCCTTTCCACCAACTGATGCTGAGCTATAAGGGTCCCTAACCCAGTCAAGGCATTCAGTGGAGACTGAAGAGAAATAAAATGACATCTTCTCCTCGAGAGTTTTCAAATGTTAACTATTATCTCACACAGTGCAGCAGTGTGAACACCTTGCCATTGCTTGGTGAGTGTGAACATTTCAAGATTGCCACTTTCCACATGTTGATGCCAGAGTTGCAGCTTTGAACGGAATCCATTTATTTTATCTGTACTTGTAAGCAGGTTTTCATTTCGGCCTTGCATTCGTGTGTTCAGTTCATTCAGATGATGAAAAATATCTGCCAGGTATGCCAGCCTTGCGCACCACTCATCACTTGCAAGCAGCTTTGCGTAATCGGACCTCTCATTTGTCAGAAACACTTTAAGTTCCTCCTGCAGCTCATACACACGAACCAATACCTTGCCACGCGACAACCACCGGACCTCGGTATGATACAGCAAGGCTTTATGCTTCGCTCCCATCTCCTCACACAAAGCTGAAAATATGCGACTTTTCACGGGTCGTGACTTTACAAAGTTTACCATGCGCACAACATCATCCAACACAGGAACTAGGTCTGCTGGTAAAGTCTTGGCTACGAGGGCCTCACTGTGTAAAAAACAATGCGTAACAATCACATCTGGATTTCTTTCCTTCACTCTGCTTACAAAGCCTTTGGTGCGCCCGACCATGGCGGCAGCTCCATCGGTGCAGACACTTGTGCAGTTTTCCCACTTAAGTCCTCCTTGTTCAAGGTATTCTGATGTGACCCGAAAAATTTCTCCTCCTCTTGTTTTTTCTGGCAATGCCTTGCAAAAAAAGAAGTTTTCTCTAATTGCATCACCATCCACAAAACGCACATTGGCCAATAGCTGAGCATGTCCACTGATATCAGTAGACTCGTCAAGTTGCAATGCAAATTTTTCACTCATATGGATCTTTTTCAAAACCACACTTTCGATGTCTGCAGACATGTCATTAATACGTCTGGAAATTGTGTTGTCTGAGAGAGGGACTTTGGCTATTTTCTTAGCTGCTTCAGGTCCGAGCATCTCCTCTACAATGGCTTTGCAGTCGGGAAGTATTAATGTCTCTGCCACAATGTGCGACTTTTTTGACTTAGCTATAAGTCAGTGGAGTCGGTTTCTTTGCATCTCTGGTGAAAGTAAACCCAAATGAAATATAGCTTTCGCTATATTGCCTTGTGCAAGAGAATTTGCTTGAGCTAACCATCTTTGCTTTCTTTTGATCCCCACTCATACTTGGGCTCTCATCTGGCTCCGAATTTTGTTCAGGGTCCAGTTCAGCATCTTTTCTTTTCAAAAACTTGTCCATCACTGCCGCCGTATCTGCTCCTGTGTCACTGTCACTCAGCGCTCTTCTACTCTACTTGGTGTCCTGTATGATTTTCAGATTAGTAACGGTTGGATCTAATCCCTCACACCTGGTCAAAAGTGGGGGAAGGGAAATTTTTAAATGAAAAAAGACAAATAGAACACAGATTATTTTAAAAATAAAAATACAAATTAAATTCTATCTATTGTAGAGACAAATGTGAGGAATAATATTGGTGTGATATCGCTGGGGTATGACACCAATGTCCAATCTGTGCGTGGGCTGACAAATGTGAAGGCAGAAATATCAGAAAGAAGTGGTGTTAGGGATTATCCAAATGAATCCGTCTGGACTTTTCCAGAAGAAGTTGAGCACAGCCATAGTGGCACGCAGCGCTCCTGCAATGACAGCCACTTGTTCTAGCACTGGGCTGGGGTCACAGTTGTTATGCAGCAATGGTGCAGATTTTCTAATCTTGTCTGATATTTTGGCCTTGTATAAATATGAGCCGAATTACCGCATATTCTGGACTAACTGTGTCACTGGAAACTGATCCATCCCCCATGCCTATCAGACCTCAGATCAGCCCAAAGACCCCCATCAGACCCCCCACATCAATAATCAGGCCAAAGACCCCCCCCAGTCATCCCCGATGCCCATCAGACCTCAGATCAGCCCAACAACCTCCCATCAGATCCCCCACATCAATCATCAGCCCAAATACCACCCCCCAGGCTGGTCAGTGCAGGGCCCTCACTCCAGTCAGTGCTGAAAAGGCTTTTCCCGCTACATAACACCCCCCCTCCCTCCCTTAGGCTGGTCAGCGCAGGGGCAGGGCCCTCACTCCAGTCAGTGCTGAGAGAGGGCTTTTCCCGCCAGCTCATCCCCCCAACCAACCGGGCTGGTCAACTCTAGACAGCTGTCCTGAGCTGAGGGCCCTGAGCTGAGGGCTTTTCCCGCCCAGCGCCCGCTCATCTCCCAACCAACGCCCCCCCCCCCATCACATTTGCCTGTAAAAGTACCTGCTGCTGAGACAGTGCAGCAGGTGCATCCTGAGCTGAGGGCTTTTTCCCGCCAGCTTATCTATCATTGTCAAGTTCCCAGCCCTCCCTCCCCTCTCCTCTCCTCTTCTCATATCTCAGGACCGGGTGGTGCTGTGCTTTGCTTGAAGTTAAATTGGCGTGCCTGTGAATGAACTTACTTACCTGCTCCTATGGCTCCTGTCCTGGCTCTGGATGATGAGTCCCGTCCTCCTTCCCTCTCAGTCTCTTCTCCGGCTCTGCTCCACCTCCGAGTGCTGCTGTGCAAGTCGCGCGGGGCACATGTTCCCAAATCCCGCGAGACCTGCCGCGACCTCGTGTTGAGCTCGAATTAATCGTGAATATTCGTGGTAAAAAAATCGAATGCGATTTTTTTACTGCGAATATTCGCGAATAATTTGAGCTCACGGACACGGCACAACGGACAATATCTCAGGGCACACTAGTGTGCCGCGGCAAAGTGGTTGAAAAACACTGATCTACTGTATGTCATGTCACTGTTGTGGTAAGGTGCAGGGTGCCGTCCTAGATGGTAGGTACGTGTCACCGAGGTTCATAGCCTCGGTGAGGTAGGAGCCGTTTGTTGATGTCAGTAGCAGGTAGTGCTACTGACACATTTGCTAAGTAGCATGGCTGCAAAGCCGATCCGGGCCGGCTCTTACCGGGAGCAGCTAAAGTGTAGGGTGGGTGGCTGCTCCCCACGTCCCAGTCCTGGTTTTGGGCTGGGCTTTATAAACTCAGCCAGCACCACCAGCTGGGAGAGTGATTGTCTTGGAAGCTGCTGCTAGTGGTGTGGAGCTCTCTGGGGTGGAAGGACGTGCCCAGCAAGGAGGCGTGCAGCCGTCCTGGAACCCTGAAGGAGGATTGTCCTGCGGCTGGGCTGACAGCCAGGTGCGAACCCGCACATCAAACCTGCCAGGTGAATGGAACCTGTGTTTGGACATTTTGTTTTCCCCTTCATTTGCTGATGTGTGTGACTTAACACCAATTGACTTTCTGCTGTTATTTTGATACAAGTGTGAATAAAACACTGTTTTCCGCACCTTCTGGACTCCCTGTTGCCTCTATACTGCACCCGCACCACCGTCTACCAGAGCGACTCCCCACATTTGGTGTCGGATGCGGGCATGCGCAGTGAGGCTGGCGTGAACGCCGAACTTTGTTTTTGCGGGGCAAAAGTGAATGTCCTATATTAAGCCGGCAAAGTTGCAGCCTGTGATCCCCGACAAAATGGAGGCGGCTGTGAAAGCCCTCATAGAGGCTAACGTGCAGCAGCGGGAGACCAACCAGCTACTGTTACAGCACGTGATGGCGTTGCAAGCGGCAGGAGCGTCCCACCGCGTCCACGATGCCCGGAAAGTTGTCCGTACCGCGATCCCTAAGATGACCCCCTCGTATGATGTTGAGACCTATCTGGCGGTGTTCGAGAAGGTGGCCGTGAGGGAGAAATTACCCCGAGAACAGTGGGCAGAGGTCATCGCTCCGTTCCTGGCGTCTGGACCCCAGCAAGTATTTTTTGACCTCCCAGGTGACCAAGCAGCTGACTACCCGACTGTGAAAGGTGAGATCCTGGCAAGACTGGGGGTGAATGTTTTGGTCCGGGCCCAGCGGGTGCATCAGTGGGAGTTTAACCCGGCTGAACCCGCCCGGCCACAATACTATGACTTGCTACAACGGTTGCAAAAATGGCTGCAGCCAGACATACTGACTCCCACTGCTATGCTCGACCGTCTGTTAGCCGATGTCTTCTGGAGGGCTTTGCCTTACCCTCTCCAGCACTGGATCGGCCAGGTATCGCCCACCAATGCCCTGGAGATGGTCGACCTGGTGGAGCGATGCAGAGGCCACCAGAAACCTGCAGGGAGTCTTGCTGGGAAGGGGTCAGTTAAACCCCGGAGGCCTCTGCCCCAGTTCCAACGTCCGGCGACAGAGCGGCCTGCACGGAATATACCCCCTGCGAGCCCGCCTCCCGTGGTATGCTGGAGGTGTCAGGAGCCAGGCCACATCAGGGCCGACTGTCCGCATCGGGATGAGCTGATGGAGGTGAACTACGGGGGTCGCCACTCCTTGTATGCACGGAAGCTGTGCGCAACTGGCACCCGTGAGGTGCAAGACCATAACCACCTGTGTCAGGTAGAGGTGGGAGATTCGCTGGCGGTGGCTCTGCTGGACTCCGGGAGTTTAGTCTCCCTGGTAAGGGCTGCCCTTGTACGGCCTGCGGAGTATACTGGCCGTAAAGTCGGGGTCCTGTGCATCCACGGAGACCTGAAAGACTACCCCACTGCACTAGTGACTTTGTCCACAGCGGCTGGTAGGTGGACCCACGAGGTGGCTGTCGCTACTACACTCCCACACGAACTAATACTTGGGAGGGACTTCCCGGTTTTCCGGCGCTGTGGCCGGCAATAAAGGTATCTGAGGGACCCGAGACAGGGGTGACCCTAGCAGAGTGGCCTGATACCGCTGGAAGGCCAGAACCCTGGGAGCCCGAGTCTGAAGGGCCGGCGGTAGGGGTGACCACTGCTCCAGCGGTAGAGGGGAAACAACCCCACTGAGTGTAATGGTGGGAGACACGGAGGACTTGCCACCGGGACCTGAGTTGGCAGACCTCAATGTCTCCGGGGAAAATTTTGGGACCGCACAACACCGGGACCAAACCCTAACCAGGGCCTGGGAGAATGTGCTGGAAATTGATGGTAAACCCCAGAAACCAGGGGCTGAATTAATGTTCCCACGATTTATTGTTCTACAGGATATGTTGTATCGGGTGAACCAAATCCGAGGTGAACCTGTTGAACAGTTGGTGGTGCCCACAGCATATCGCAAGCTTGTCATGGAGCTTGCCCACCAACATGTTCTTGGGGGACACCTGGGGTGGCAGAAAACCCAGGACCGCATACTGCAGCGGTTTTATTGGCCCAGTGTGTTCAAGGAGGTAGAAAATTATTGTAAGTCCTGTCCAACCTGTCAGATAACTAGCCCCCAACCTCATTTCCGTAGTCCTCTGGTACCTCTGCCAATTATTGAAGTACCGTTTGAGCGAATCGCTATGGATTTAATTGGGCCTGTACCAAAGTCTGCCAGGGGCCACCAACACATTCTGGTAGTTCTCGACTATGCCACTCGGTATCCGGAGGCGGTGCCTCTGCGACATACCTCAGCTAAGCTCATTGCCAAGGAGTTAATGGAAATGTTTTCCCGTGTGGGCCTGCCAAAAGAGGTTCTGACAGACCAAGGGACCCCTTTTATGTCCAAAGTAATGAGGGAACTGTGTAAATTGTTGCGTATAAAGCAGTTACGGACGTCCGTTTACCATCCGCAAACGGACGGTCTTGTTGAGAGGTTTAACCAAACTCTAAAAAATATGTTAAAGAGGGTGGTGTCTAGAGATGGGAAGGACTGGGATCTGCTTCTGCCCTATCTCATGTTCGCAGTGCGAGAGGTGCCCCAGGCCTCTACTGGGTTCTCGCCCTTCGAACTGCTTTATGGCAGACACCCTCGGGGCCTGTTGGATATCGCCAAGGAAGCATGGGAACAGCAGCCTGTCCCCCACAAAAGTGTCATTGAGTATGTCGCCCAGATGCAGGAACGGATGGAAAGGGTGTTGCCCTTGGTCCGGGAGCATATGGAGGCAGCGCAACAAGCCCAGAGTAGGGTGTACAATCGTCAGGCTCGAGTGCGGGACTTCAATCCGGGAGACCGGGTTTTGGTTCTGGTACCCACCCTTGACAGCAAATTCCTAGCTAGGTGGCAGGGCCCCTATGAGGTGATCGAGAAGGTAGGGAAGTAAATTACAAAGTACACCAGCCAGGGCGGCGCAAGCCGGAGCAGGTGTACCACGTGAATTTACTAAAGCCGTGGAAAGATAGGGACACGGCCGACGACCACAGCCCCCGGCCAGGGCTTCTAGGTGAAAAGGGTCCAGCCCCACAGTTCGAGGCCTGTGAAGCCGTAACCACGGTAAAAATTGCAGACAGCCTGTCTTCCAAACAAGTTCAGGAAGTCAGGGAATTCCTCAGTCGGAACACGGATGTGTTCTCGGACCTCCCTGGCCGCACGTCCCTCATCCGACATGACATCGTCACTGAGCCTCAGGCCAAGGTCCGGTTAAAACCACACTGGGTACCCGAGGCTCGGCGGCGGGCCATCACGGAGGAAGTGCAATTAATGTTGAAGCTCGATGTCATTGAGGAGTCGAAAAGTGAGTGGGCCAGTCCCATAGTCCTAATACCCAAGCCGGATGGGACGTTGCGGTTCTGCAACGACTTTCGCAAGTTAAATGAAGTGTCCAAGTTTGACGCGTATCCCATGCCCCGGGTAGACGAGCTTGTTGAAAATTTAGGACAAGCCCGTTATTTTTCTGTGCTGGACCTCACTAAAGGGTACTGGCAGGTACCCTTAATGGAGTCGGCTAAGGAAAAAACCGCGTTTGTTACCCCGCAGGGCCTGTATCACTACAAGGTGTTACCCTTTGGCCTGCATGGCGCCCCGCCACCTTCCAAGGTTAATGGACATAGTGCTGCGACCACATCGTCGGTACGCCTCGGCCTACTTAGATGATGTAATCATCCACAGCACCGACTGGGAAAGCCATTTGCCCAAAGTGCAGGCGGTAGTAGATGCCCTGAGGAAAGCTGGTCTAACCGCCAATCCAAAGAAGTGTGCGATTGGGTTGGAAGAGACCAAATACCTGGGATATGTCATTGGGCGGGGAGTCATCAAGCCTCAGGTAAATAAGGTAGAGGCAATACGGAGTTGGCCCCGACCGGTCACCACCAGGCAGGTAAAGTCGTTCCTGGGGATTGTGGGGTATTACATGAGGTTTGTGCCCCACTTTGCTACTATCGCTTCGCCATTGACAGAGTTGTTAAAGGGGCGTAAGACAGGGATGGTCCGCTGGAATGAGCAGGCGGAAAAGGCTTTCTCCGCCTTGAAATCGGCCCTGTGTGGGTCCCCGGTTTTGGTGACACCCGATTTCAGGAAGGATTTCGTAGTCCAGACCGACGCCTCTGAGGTTGGCCTTGGTGCGGTACTGTCGCAGGAAGTCAACGGGGAGGAGCATCCCGTTGTCTTCCTCAGCCGCAAGCTCACCCCAGCAGAGACTAGGTACAGCATAGTCGAGAGAGTGCCTGGCCATCAAGTGGGCACTCGAGGCCCTCCGTTATTACCTGTTGGGCAGAAGCTTTCGCCTGGTGACCGACCACTCCCCACTCAAGTGGATGTCCCAAGCCAAAGAGAGGAATGCCCGGGTCACCAGGTGGTTTCTGTCCCTACAGAATTTTAAATTCACGGTGGAGCACAGAGCGGGCCGGTTATTAAAAAATGCAGACGCGCTCTCCCGGGTACACTGTTTGTCCTGTGTCCACCCCTCAGGGTTGAACAAAGGGGGGTATGTGGTAAGGTGCAGGGTGCCGTCCTAGATGGTAGGTACGTGTCACCGAGGTTCATAGCCTCGGTGAGGTAGGAGCCGTTTGTTGATGTCAGTAGCAGGTAGTGCTACTGACACATTTGCTAAGTAGCATGGCTGCAAAGCCGATCCGGGCCGGCTCTTACCGGGAGCAGCTAAAGTGTAGGGTGGGTGGCTGCTCCCCACGTCCCAGTCCTGGTTTTGGGCTGGGCTTTATAAACTCAGCCAGCACCACCAGCTGGGAGAGTGATTGTCTTGGAAGCTGCTGCTAGTGGTGTGGAGCTCTCTGGGGTGGAAGGACGTGCCCAGCAAGGAGGCGTGCAGCCGTCCTGGAACCCTGAAGGAGGATTGTCCTGCGGCTGGGCTGACAGCCAGGTGCGAACCCGCACATCAAACCTGCCAGGTGAATGGAACCTGTGTTTGGACATTTTGTTTTCCCCTTCATTTGCTGATGTGTGTGACTTAACACCAATTGACTTTCTGCTGTTATTTTGATACAAGTGTGAATAAAACACTGTTTTCCGCACCTTCTGGACTCCCTGTTGCCTCTATACTGCACCCGCACCACCGTCTACCAGAGCGACTCCCCACACTGTATATAATGCCATTGTATAATACTGTTTATTCTGACAATAAAATATTTTAGTCCTCCTTCCAGATGGGCCCTTTCTGAGTTCAGGTCCTGTAGCAACCACTTCCCCTGCTTCCACAATAGCTATGCCCCTGACCATGACCCAAAGATAGAGCAATCCATGGGGGAAGAGAAGGTGTGCCACAATTATCCTGACAACCAGCCATGAACATGGTCCTGAAAAAAGAGGCAGTAGGGCTACCAGATCAAAAATAAGCCAATTGTCTTGGGTCGTATGTCAGCCCCTGGGAACGCTGCAGCTGCAGGAGGAGTATTGCCCCAGGCTAGACTGACAGCTCCAAAGACCTACAGTAGATACAGTTCCCCTGGCTCAGGGAAGTCTTACTTGAGAATACTACAATGTATATTGTCTGCATGTATATATATAGTTACAGAACTGTGCCTTTAAGGGACAGGGAAACTATCTGTTCCTGTACTTGAGAATTGATATGCTTACTGTGCCTCTAGACCAGGGGTGCACAACCTTTTCTGGTTGGGGGCCACATTGTCAGTCTGAACCAATTCCAAGGGCCGAAAATAAAACTTAATAACCACTTCATTACCATCCGACCCATATTAGAGATGGAACCCTGCCAATTGACACCGGGTGCCCGCGCGACCAGCACTTAAGCGCACGGAGGTACTGATCTCCGGAAGGAAACACTTGCACCGCCGGACACGCCCTGGTGAGGCAGCCCTTGAGACCGGCCGACATACACTTCGATAAAAAGATAAATCCGTGTCGAGTGCTTTTATCCATCCTTGGGGTAAGACTGTTCCGATGGTTATATAATTAAAGTGAGTCCTTGCAAGCGATCGCAACGTATTATTCTCGAGCGGGACGCCGCTCGGGCTATATGCTGGGAGCGTGACTCCGCTTTTCTCCAGCGATACTAATAAGGAGACTGGCTATAACCTCTTACCAGACTCACCACAATCAGAATTAAGTGGCACAGATTTTTCTGGACATTCAGGCATCTTGAGGATACAACCCCTTTTTAATATTTGATATTTTAGGTGGCAACCATTAATCACTATTTTAATCTATATAGTAGCCTTTTAGTTTTTTTTATTATATTTTTATTATATGTGTTAATAATAAATTTGTGACTACTTGTGGGTAACAGATATTCAGAGTGTGCCCCTACTTTCTGCTTTTGATAGTAGAATCCTTTTTGTATCCATCTTCAGTGGTGATAGTGGTAAAATATCCACGATTCTGAAAAAGGAATGGCATCCTTTTTCAGAATCGTGGATATTCTCCATAGGCCTCTTTCACACTTGCGTTGTGAGGATCCGGCGTGCACTTCCGTCGCCGGAAATGCCCGCTGGATCCATCACAACGCAAGACAACTGAAAGCATTTGAAGACTGATCAGTCTTCAAAATGCTTTCAGTGTTACTTTGGCAGCCAGAACGCTACTAAAGTCCTCGTTGCCATAGTAAGTAGTGGGGAGCCAGGGGAGCAGATACTTACAATCCGTGCGGCTCCCGGGGCGCTCCACAATGACGTCAGAGCGCCCCACGCGCATGGATCACGTGATCCATGCGATTATGTGATCCATGCTCATGGGGTGCTCTGACGTCATTGTGGAGGTCCCTGGGACTCGGGAGCCGCACGGACGGTAAGTAGACTTCTCCCCTGCCTCCCCACTACACTTTACCATGGCAGCCTGGACTTTAGCGTCCTGGCTGCCATGGTAACCATTCACATAAGCTAAACGTCGGATCCGGCGATGCGCCGAAACGACGTTAAGCTTAAAGCCAGATCCGGGTTAATGCTTTTCAATGGGCATTAATTACGGATCCGGCGTTACGGCATGTCTTCCGGATTTTTGGACGGAGACAAATCCGCAGCATGCTGCGGTTTTGTCAACATTCAAAAAACTTTAACATACTGAATGGAAGACATCCTGAATTCCTGATGCATCCTGAACGGATTTCTCTCCATTCAGAATGCATTGGGATAATCCTGATCAGTATCTTTCCATCCTAGAGCCCCGAGGACGGAACTCTAGGACGGAAAGCAAAAACGCAGATGTGAAAGGGGCCATAGAGGGTTGCCAAGTATCAAGGAGTTTGAATCACCACCGATGATGGCATATAGAAGGAGTCCCTGTTTATGGGACAGAATTGTTAAATCTGATGTGGGTGGGGCCAGAGCAGAAAAACAGACTTTATTTGCACCCAGAAAAATTGGGAATTTTCTGTGTTTATCGTGCTGCAATTGCAGTGGTATCATGAAGGGAAATGTCTTTACTCATCCATATAGCGGCAAAACCTTTAAGATTAGGGGGTACTACACCTGTAGATCAAGGGACGTAGCGTACATGATTTCAGTGCCCCTGTAGCTACATATATGTGGGTGAAACCACTATGGAGCTCAGGGAGCGAATCAACAAACACAAGAGTACAATCAGGAAGGGTATGATTGAGAAACCTGCCGCGAAACACTTTATTGACTGCAGCCACTCTGTTAACCAACTTCGATTTCGTGCTATTGATTCTGTAGGTTCATTGAGGAGAGGGGGTGATAAAAACAAATTGCTGAGAAGGAAGGAGGTAAAATGGATCCATACTTTGAAATCATTGCAGCCCTATGGGCTCAGTTTGGAGTTTAATGTAGCTACAGCAGCATTGATTAGGTATGGGTGATATTCCTCGTTGGGATTTACATATATGATAATTTAAGAGGAGTCAGGCTTTATTCCATATTTTATATTATGGTTTTCCCACTAATGGTTCTCCCATTAATGTTATGTGGTTTTCTCTATATATAAAGTATAATGGTTATTTAACCCAAATATTTGTGCAATACTATTTAACCTATATTATGGAGTAGGATATAATAACAATATCTTAAACCTGGAATTGGAGTACCTTATAATGTGCATATGTAGAATAATAACATTTCAACCTGCATTAAGATTACCATATAATATGCTTATGTCACAGCAGTACACTAAACATGTGGTTAAGAAAAGTTAACAATTATATTTCCAGTAAACTTTGAACGCATCTTTTTAGCGCATCGATAAGCGTCTCGTATGTGATGGGACGCTTGGCTCCACATTGGACGGATGAACAGGGCGGGATCGGTGCGTAGCTGAGGTCAGTTAACGTTACTGACGTCGGTTCTCTCGAGATCTCGGGCCTGGCTACTGCTGGTGAGTTGGAGTCAGCTGATCCTGAGCGGGAGACAAGCAATGCAGTGGTGAGGATGCGGACCAAAATGGAAAATGAAAGGGCAGTGACATGAGTGGTGATACAAGGTGATGAATTGTCTAATCATGCTAAACAAGTATCGGAATGTATACACTGGGATAGGTGGATAGATAGGAAGGGATACTCACTGGGAGCTCTGATTGGTCAATACAGTAGTGGGTGGACCGGGTTTTTATTATTTATATGTATACTGGCCATATTGTATTTGTGCTTGATAAAGGCTGGTTTACAGCCGAAACGTTGCTGTTTTTATGTCTGCTGTGAAGTCCGAATAAAGAAAGAAATTGGGTAATGCTGCCGCCGCTTATTGATTTTCTACGTATCATTTGGCCGTTTGGATCCACGGCTGCTGCGGGGCTGTTGCATCCCAGTGGAGATGAATGGACCTATGAGTGCTGTTCCTGCCCATTGATTTGAGTATACTGAGGATAGGTCATCAATATTAAAAGCCCAGAGAACCCCTTTAAACCCTACGCCCCTCCAGTTCAATTCTCCCATAGTTCCTTACTTGTCTCAGCCTACAGTACATCACATTAGCCAAACATGCTGACATCACTGCTGCAATGTAAAGAGTAGGAGCATTAGAGCCTTGGCTCTGTAGTAATGAAGAATATAAAAAATGTGTCTGCTTTAATACTTTAACACACATGCTGGTGTCATTTTTATCCTGCATGATGACGTTTTAATTTTTTTTACACCACAGGGGTTTTCCATTGTAAAGCCTCATTCACACGTTAGTGTTTCGGTCAGTGATTTTCATCAGTGATTGTGAACCAAAACCAGGATTGGAGCCTCCACAGACATAAGGTATAAGGGAAAGAACTGCACCTGTTCTGTGTTTAGAGCCGCACCTGGTTTTGGCTCACAATCACTGATGGAAATCACTGACCAAACACTGATGTGTGAATGAGGCATAATGGGGACACTAATGGGAGCACTACTGTGTTGGGACACTAAGAGGGAGCATTACTGAATGGGGGCACAAAGAGGAGAAAACTACTATGAAGGGGGCATAACTACCGTGTGAGGTCTCTAAGGGGGCAACACTACAGTAAAGCTGCATGCTTCTGAGAAGGTATTCTGAAGGGGGTAAAACTAGTGTGAAGGGGCACTAAGGGGGCATGCTACTATGAAGGTGGCATAACTATTGTGAAGGGGGATTAAAGGGTCAATTTACTTTCAATAAACTTTTGATATGTCTCAGGAACATATCAAAAGTTTTGATTGGTGGCTCTGAGACCCCAACTGGCATAAGACAGCAGCAAGATGGGCTCCAAGACTTTCTATTGAGTCCCCTATTTAGACCTGTGGGCGGTCTTCTGTCTCTGGGAGAGCTGGATTCAGGAGACATGCTGTCCTCTCCAGAGTGTTTGTGACACTGACTTGTGTGGTCAATTTGATTGCTCATCAATGTTTTAATGTCTGATATGTCATTGTCATGCCTTTCATTATGTCCTGGTCTGACCGTGAATGCCATGCTTCCTGAATGTATCCTGATTCGCACTTAGCCAGCATAGGGACTGTCGACCAGTTGCAGGCTGTCGTTTAGGACAGATTGTCCAAGCAGGTAGGGACATTGGTTGGGGGAGTTTAGGTCTGCACTGTTCCCTACCCTTAGGACTGCACATGACAAGGTGGCCCCTGTCTGTATTGCGGCCCACAAACTGCGGGTCCGCAATATAGGGCCACCAGCTATGTGTGCACTGCATCACAGATGCAGACCGAATGACTTGAATGGGTCTGCAATCCGGTGTGAAACGAGGCACAGATCAGAAGCCCATGGAAGCAGTACAGAGTGCTTACGTGGGTTCTCTGCCCCTGCACCGCAAAAAAGTAACACATGCACTACTTTTTTGCGGTGCGAGCTGTTGGATGCAGATCGCATACACTATTCAAGTGTATCGGTCTGCGTCCGCAGACGGCGGGCACACGGTCGGTGCCAATGCATTGCAGACCACAGTTTGCAGTCCACAGCATGGGCATGGCTGCTGGCCTTATGTTCAGATTGATTTTGATTATGTTTTGATTTTGATTATGTTTTTCTTGATTTTGATTATGTTTTTCTATTTGTTTAATAAAGAGTTCATTTTTGCATTTTATGGGTCCTTATGTCTTTATTGCAAATGCCTGGCATATATTCAGTGGTTCTCCTAACCCCTGAACATAACACCATAAAGTGGTATGCAGTAAGCTCCCTCTAGTGATGATGATGACTATAGAAAGCAAGATGCTGGTCATTTAATTCTGTAGATGTGTAAAAGGAAGCTGTGAATCTGGAGATCTGTTACAAAAAGTGAAAATAAAAATATTAAAATAATTGTTTACCTATAAAAAGCATGATGTTAAATGATGGACAATCACTTTAAATCATTCTTAGAGAGGTTATCAAACTTATCATGAAAGTGGGTTACCAGGACATTTACATATTAAGGCATCAGTGCCCCATGCCCACTGGTGCCGCTCTGTCCCACTGTATCCAGGTAGGAGCACCCTGACACATATAGATTGGCTGCACCACACCACTTGGCATTCCACTAAACCTGGGACATGATAGGGCCCTGGGCGGCAGCATGTTGCAAATGTATCTCATGAACTGTTATTGAAACCTTGATGTTAAAGGGCTATACACACTGACGAGCGAAAGGGTAACAATGTTTTGAACTTTTGACTTTCAGGCTCCATATCTCACCATCCACTACAGCTTCGAACGTGAGACTACCATCATTTTATAGACAAACAACTTTGTTATCTCATACATAAATTGGACTAACTATTTAGCATATGATTATGCATATGCATGGCCACCCCTCTATTCACCCCTAGGAGGCTGTCGGAAATAGCCAAGTGGAAAGCACTCTGCACATGTACGGTGCGCTCGCTTTCACTTTGGGGGCCCTATTCTGGAGATAGGAGTGGATACCAAAAGTGCCATGGGCATAGCCCCCTACCTTGCATGATCCATGCATAAAACAGGCATCTTCTTAAATAACAATTGACTGCTACTTCAGCACCCACAATAGCTATCCCCTGCTAATGTGCATACAGTTAGGGGTTTTGTTATATTGGGAAAGAGGATTTTGTAAAATTGTGCTTCAAATTAAAAGACAGTCAAAAATCCTATACCAATAATGACCAAATAAATAATTTATACTTTTATTATATGTTAATTGTTAAAGGCGTTTTCTTTGAGGTACTTGGGAGCAGGTGATTGGTGGGTGTGCGGGTGTGCCTGGCAGATCTGATACTGATGGCCTATTCGGAGGGTATGCTATCAATATAAAAGTCCTGGAAACCTCTTCATAACCCCTCTAAGGGTGCATTAACATCATCGTTTAGCTTTGCGTTCTTTTGACCTGTCAAAAAAAAAACAGCATCCTGTAAAAAAAAACAGATCCTGTTGCATCAGTTAAAAATAGGATTGCAAAGGATCCATTTCTTTTTTTTTACTGGATCCAGTAAAAAAACATATCCTGTTGCAGCAGTTGTCATCCGTTTCAGCCATTTCCGTCTGAGATCCGTTTTTTAGACGGAAACAAAAGTACTGCATGCAGGACTTTTTTTCGTGTCTAAAAAACAGCTCTCAGACGGAAATGGCTCAAACGGATGACAACTGATGCAACAGGATCCATTTTTTTTCTCTGGATCCAGTTTTTTTTTCTCTCTGACGGATCAGAAGAACTGAAAGCTAAGCGTGATGTGAATGCACCCTAAGAATGATTTAAAGTGATTGTCAACCATTTAACAACATGCTGTTTTAGGCAAAAAAAAAACTATGTGCTGTTTATTTTATTTGAATTCCTTTTTTTCCAATTCCAATTTTTACAGATCTCCAGATCCCCATCTTCTTTTTACGCATCGAAAAAATTAAATTATAATCCTCTTGCTGCCCATAGTAGTCACCACTAGAGGGAGCTCACTATATAACACTTAAGGGCTCCACTCTATCATATGGAAAAGACAGCACTCCTCACTTCGTATATCACTGAAGTTAGTATCCAATCCTGGCGGTGCAAGCAGTGCAGGGTCCCAACCTTCTGACCCCTTCTTAAGTCCAAGTAGTAAGTAAGATCCACCGCAGCACTCCAGTTTAAAGCAAAAATCTTCTTTTATTAGCACCAAAGTGTAGCAGCTTCTACACTTTGGTGCTAATAAAAGAAGATTTTTGCTTTAAACTGGAGTGCTGCGGTGGATCTTACTTACTACTTGGACTTAAGAGCTCCAATTTGGCAAATTCTTATGCAGTCAGTAGTGATAAGCGGCAGGGGCAATATTTGAATTCGTGATATTTTGCGAATATTTGGGCGAATATTCGCCATATATATGAAAATTCGCAAATTCGTAATCTCCAGACATTATTTTGTTGTTTGCGAAAATTAGCATAAAAATTCGCATAAATTAGCATAAAAATTCGCATAAATTAGCATACAAGTTCGTATAAACTGGCATTTAAAAGATACCTTTTAAATACCTTTTAAATACCAGCTTATGCAAATTTTTATGCTAATTTCTGCAAATTGTAATGCTAATTTATGCGATTTTTTAATGCGCATTTTCGCAAACAAGAAAATAATGACATTATTTTCTTGCATGTGAAAATTTGCTTATAAAAAATTCGCATAAAGCGAATATTCGCAATTGCGAATATATTTTGCGATATTCTAAATATTCGCGAATTCTCGAAGTGCTGATATTCGAGATTAAAATTTGCAATTCGAAAATTCGTGATCAACACTAGCAGTCAGCTCTATCTAATGGTGGCAAAAGAATTTTGTTAACCTTTAAAAGGGTTGACCAGTTTCTAATGTCGTTCTAATGTCATTCACCTATCACTCTCCTTCACTTTGGGAAGGCGCGTCCTGGAGATAAGAGCTGCACCTATCTGACATTGGAGGCACATCCTAGCGATATTTATTAGTTCAAGTTTTGTTGAAATCTTATGTCAGATACTGTAGATGTTGAATCTTTATTTGAAGCAAACATGTGGTTTTATAAAGTCCAGGAATTTGTGAGCATCAGTTGCTAGGGCTTTCCAAACTGATGAAAAAATTGTGCACCATTCAAAAGGTAGCATCACACATGGGGAAGAAAGTTACAACAGAAAATATGCACTTTTCTCCATAGAGAGTGCAATCATACAAGCTAGAAGAATCACATTAACTGAAGAATAGGTCAATATGCCCCTAGTATTAAAATAGCCAGACAGAACATTTCGGATCTTTATGTTCTGATTGGGGAACTATCATTTTTACTGAATAAAATTTATATCTGTGCATTCTGTACCCATCAACTATTATCTCCTAATGGACATAGATAGTTACATGAGCAGGAGCCTAACTATAATTCATAGGGGCTCCATTTCATACTTAGTGTAAGTAAATTCAAATAGCAACATGAATAGCATTAATTAAAAGTATGTATAATAGCAACATATATCAGAAAACCCACATTATAACAAAAAACCTTCATATTGTTATTCCCCACAATAAAGTAAAATGTTCTTGCACCTGACTGCACTCTTCCCCCCCTTCCCCTTCTCTGGGCCCTACAGCAAGTACTATGGCCGCCATGGCTATTGTTAGCCCATAGAGATGAAACATAAAAAATATATAAATACTTCACTTAAAGGGCTTCTGTCACCCCCCCCAAAAAGTCATTTTTCATTTTTGGGCTTACTAAAATCCTTATAGTGCGATTATTCAATATATAGTGTTCTTACCTTTTTCAGTGGCTTATTTTCCTTAAAAATCGCACTTTTATAATATGTTAATTACTTCGCTACCAGCAAGTAGGGCTGTTACTTGCTAGTAGCCGCCGCATCCTTCTTTCAAAAAAAGCCCCCTCCTCCTGTTGATTGACAGCATTTCAAATCCCGCGCCTGCACCTTACGTGCCTTCATTCGGCGCAGGCGCTCTGAGAGAAGGACGCTCGCTTCATCTGCACTTCCACAGTGCGCCTGCGCTGACGACGTCTTCTCTTCTGGGTGCAGAGGTGACGTCATCGGCACAGGCGCACTGTGGAAGGAGCGGCCGAGCGAGCGTCCTCCTCTCAGTGCGCCTGCGCCGACTGAAGACCGGTACGGCGCAGGTGCGAGATTTGGAACGGAGACAGGGCCAGCTGGAGGAGGAGAGCGCTCACTGTCAATCAACAGGAGGAGGGGGCGTTTTTTTTAAAGGAGGATGCGGCGGCTACCAGCCAGCAACCGCCCTACTTGCTGGTAGCGAGCTAATTAACATATTGTAAAAGTGCGATTTTTAAGGAAAATAAGCCACAGAAAAAGGTAAGAACACTATATATTGAATAATCACACTATAAGGATTTTAGTAAGCCCAAAAATGAAAAATGTTTTTAGGGGGGTGACAGAAGCCCTTTAAACAAGAGCTGATAACATACTAGTATCATCCTCTTAACATTTGATCTAAATGTACTGTATGCCATGCATAGGAGGTGTATGGTGAGGGATCAGGAGCTTCATTCACTACCATTGTCAGCTGTGTTATTCCGCAATTTAGATCATGGTCAATAAAAATAAGCAGGGTATTAAAGGATGACGGTGAATGCACAATACACCACAATACAGAAATATTGAAGTGCCATGGCAGCCATGGACAATTCTCTGAAACTGTCATGTACTTACCCGTCTGCACTGCTGCAGAGAATCTGGCCCCAATATGGCGGCACCGCCAGAGTCGTTCTGTTTCTACAGAAAACAGCCCTGCACACAGTGGGGCAGGTCGACCTATCAGGGAGCAATGAGGCCAAATCAATCAGGTTTGGTGCTGGTATCATATGCTTCCTGAGGGTGAGCTATGTAAGCAGGCAGCTGCTGGCCACAGTTGCCTGTGATTGGTATTCCTGTGTCACTAGCTAGTTTTGTGTTTGTTACTCTGTATTGCTGACCTTTTGCCTGTTTCTCTGACTTTGCTTCTGTATAATGATTTCGCCTCTGACATCACCTCTTGATATTTGACCTTTCTTGATATTGGACACTGCTAGTTTGTGACCTTACCTTTGCGTGCTGACTTTGCCTCTGACGTTATCTCCTGGTTTTAGTCTGCTGTATATTTGACTTAGCTTTTGGGTTCTGATCCAGCCCTGGTTTTGCCTAGCTGGTTTAGGTCCATGCACTTAATCAAGGCAGGGACTGCCGCAAGTATTGTGGGCCAGTATTTAGGACAGATTGTGCAAGTACAGTAGTGCAGGTGGAGTTCAGGGCTGCACTGTTCCCGACACTTTCATGACAGCATTATAGAAAAATTGCAATGTATGATACAACCAATTTAGCAACTGTAATGCCCCTCCAGAGTGGCATTACCACCTTTGGACCCTGCTACTGTCTTTATTGGTTAACCTCATGTCATCATGAGTCTTTATTTCAGGTCCAAACACTGTGCATTTCCTATTTTGCAACTGTTTATGTTAATGTGTAATGTACCTGGTTCACCAGCAGGGGGCAGCAAACAGAGCAGAGCTACAGGTACAAATAAAGAAGCTTTCCATTCCATTCTAACCCCCCTCTGTGGAGGAGTGGGCGAGTCCCATTTCCTGCAGGAAGGGTGGGAGCTAGGAGCAGTCTAGCTTAATCCCTGGCAAGTGCTGGGCACTTCGCTGCTGGACGTGCCCAGGCTAAGCGAAGCCAGCCAGAGTAACTTCAGCTCTGCTGGATGTGGAGGCCACAGCTTAGAGCCTCAGGAGCCAGGAGGAGAATACCCTGGCATAATTAAGAGACAGATAACAAAGAGAGATGTTGCAGCATAAAGAAGAAGCTGAGTCATACAGTAAGCCTGTCAATACAGCAGGGCCAGAGAGCAACACATGTAGCAGAGTTGAGTTTGCCTGCCAGAGTTTTGAGGCTAAAGCCTGCTGGGATCAAATGTCACAATCAGTGTGGGGGAGAAACTCCACACTGAACACAGGAGGGAAGGGGGAACAGTAACTGGGCCTGGAAACTAGGGAAGGAACAGGTCACCTCCTAAACAACCCTAATCCAGGCCCTTAACTACCTATCAATATGAATAGACCTTGAAGGTAGGAATATTCATATGCTGGATACCTAGGCCCTTATTTCTCTATATGGCCCTGAAATAAGGTAAGGACCAGAGACAACCCTTTACTCCCCAGATGGACGAATGGAAGACTCTGTCTCAGGCCCAGATACAAACAACAGGGAATATAACAAGCACAATACAATAAGGAAAGACAAGACTTAGCTTAAAGTGGAAAACTGGCAACTCAAGAAGCACCACAGAGTACAATCGACCAGCTAGTTTAAAGACAGGAAGAAAATCTATAAACCGCACCTCCTAGAGTGAGAAGTGGCTACTTAAAGGGAAGGTAAATTACCAACAAGCAACACCTGAAGCAAGGAGTGTGGTATTCACCAAAACAAAGACACAAGGAACTTGTCAATTTAACTTACGTGATGCCAGTCTCTCTGATTTCCTGGTACCTGCCACGGGAATGTCTGTGACACCAAGATCAAGTTTGAAGATGGTCTTGGATGAAATTTTATTAAAGTAAAGCTGCTATTCAACTTCATCACAAGATCTGGACTCAATTATTTCTTCAAAATCCTCAACTATACCCCCCTAGTTGCTGCTTCAGAGCCAACGCCTGGGATCCAGTCGTGTCCAGGTAGGAGCACCGTGACACAAAACATTAAGGGACACTTTGGGCCACCCTATACCACTTGGCCATTCCTACACCTGGGGACTAGGGTGATCTTTAGGGCCCCAGGGGGCGGCCCGTTGCACAACTGCATGTTTTGTTTTCAAACACAAATATTAAAAATTCAACCATCTCCTTCCCTCATGTATCCTCTAAAGGAACATAATCAATTAAAAAACACAATTGACTCTGTATCTGAAAATGTCAAAAATATTAAAATGTCATGCTATCTCCTGCACAATGTCAGAACTTTTGTGTTCGATAAAAAGTTAAATTACACTCTGCAAAAAAACTAAAAAACAAGCATTCACACCGCTTCATTGATGGAAAACTAAAGTTATAGGTCTTGGTGACACAAAAGATTTTCAAGTGTTTCTTTAAAATAGGAAAACATAAAATGAAAGCATATATTTGGTATTGTTATAGTCATAATTAGTTTAGTGTTGAATGAAGCAAAGTATTGGGTCCAAAGTTTCGGAAAAATTCAATTCGCAACAAATTCTAATTTGTGGAAACAAATCAGTTTTTCCTAACATTGAGGCTATACATCTTACAAAGTGAAAGTTCGAAGTCCCGGAATGCAAGATCACCTATAGTGCCGTGCAGCCAGCCAATGCACAAATGGCCCTTCTCGTGTGATGTCACAGGCCTATGAAACCCTCATCCTGCACGGTCTCCACCATTGTCTTGTGAGATGAGCATAGGGAGAGATGTGACAAGCGCTCATGCACTAGGGACAATGTTGCTACAGTGTTTTAAAAAAGAATATTAGAGCGGGCGAGTGCAGGGAGAGTGCAGAGAGACTGCAAGGAAAGTTCTGGAAGAGTGTAGGGAGAATGCAGGGAGACACTGCAGAGAGAGTGCAGGGATACTGCAGAGAGAGTGTATCACTGTGTGCATAATGTTCTAGTGCCCCGACATTTATAGTTAATCCGTTATTTTAGTGATACAGTTAATGTGCCTCAGTATTAAAGACAGGTGTAATTTATTGTTGTGTGCATCACGTTCTAGTGCACTGACATTCAGAGTTAATCCATTATTTTAATGATACAGTTACTGTATCACTAAAAGAATCACCATTCTGATTGCAAAAAGATAACAGTATCCATGCACTCATCCAACAGCACAGAAGCTGAACTTGCACCTGGCCAAGTTGCTGGTACTACCATCCCTTCCTTTCCATGTTTTGGCCCTGCGGATTTCAGAGAACTGAAGGCTTGTGCCCTCCCAAGGTAGAAAGTCCCAAACTGGCCTTTTTTCAAAAAAGCTGTACCAGCCATGCGCACATAGGTTGAGCAGAAGGTGGGCAAGTCTTTGGGCCTCTTGGTGTCTGGTGAAGTTCACACCAGCCCTGATGTATGGAGTTGTAACTATGGTCAAGGACAATATATGTTGCTGGGATTTCCACGCCAATGTCCTCCTCTGCCTCCTTATCCTCCACCTTGTTCTCACCATCCCCACTGGGCAGAGATCACAGTTGTCCTCCAGCATATCACTTATGCAAAGCAAAGGCATTGTCACGTGGTTCTGCACCTCGTCAGCCTGGCCAAACAAAGCCACACAAGAGAGGAACTTCTCAGCATCGTCAATAAAGAAATCGAACACTGGCTGTCTCCTTGCCAACTCGATATAGGAACCATGGTTACTAATAACGGGAAAAACACTGCCCTGCATGGCGCACACCCTTAATTCGATTGAGCCCTAAGGAGGTTGAACTGGCAGAGGAGGAGGAGGAGGAGAATGGAGACAGTTTACCAAACTGTGACTTCCATAAAACCAAAAAACAATGGTACCTTTGTGTTTTATTTTTTTATTCCACCTTTTAAATATGAAATGCAGGGCTGCCTGCAATGAAAAAGGGTTAAAAAGTGAGCAGAATATGACTTGGTTCTAAAATGTTACATCCTCAATTGCACCCCAATTTACCAAAAAGTTAGACGAGAGCACAATTATATATCGCTTTTTTCCATTAAGCATACTGAGGCTTTAATAATGGGAGCGCTACATGATTGATACCTAATATTGTTTCAGTCCATTGACATTAAATGAATACACAGTAGCTGGAATAATATGGCTTTGATATCTATTTAATTGTGAGTTCCACGCTTTGGGAACAGTAGGAAATGAATGACATTCAACGATCATTTGTTTTATTTTACAAAGCAATTTAACAAAGAAATCTCTTTTTATTGTTCTTGCCGACATGTTGGAAGGGTTTTTTTTATGTTTCATTTTCAAAGAAAGAATTCTGTTTTATTGACCTAACTATATTGTGACAAGTACTGTAACTTATTGTTAATAGAAAACTATTAGCAAATATCATTTATATTTGAAGTTTATAATTAAATATTGCCATTTATTTCATGAAAATAGCTTAAAAAGTTCTGCAATTTTTTAAACATTTTTTTTATTTTATTTTAGTGTTTCATGATATTATTTTTCTTTGGAAAGTTACCAGAGAACGGAAAATTAATCATTTTTAGGCATAGTTTAAACCTATTTATGGATTGTGTTATTAGCACAGAAACCCTGGTAATTAAAAGGTTGAAAAATGAAAGGGAAGCTGACACCTGATTTCAATGGTCAGTCACTCATGAACTAATCTTACATGGTTGCCGAGAGCTCACATTATAATCATTGCAGCCATGTCCGAGAAGAGTTAAGGACTGTCTGAGAAGAGTCATGGTTATTTATAAACTCACCGCCCACCCACCCACCCACCCACCACTGATTAAGAGTTTTCTCCTAGGGGAAAAATAAGGACTATATGGCCAGTCATCATTGGGTGGTTATGGAGAGTGGGAGCTCAAGAATAACCGTGACTCTTCTCTGGCTGTTCTCCAGCATGTGCAGCATTGGTTATAATTACTATTGAGCGAACTTGTATTTTAAGTTTGGCATCCAAAGTTTGGGTTCGGGTTATCAAAGCATCCCGTTATGGATTCCGCTACCACAGACCATAAAGGCATTTGGAATCCATAAGGGGATGCTTCGATGAACCCGAACCTTGGACAACACTAAGGACCTGGGGTGACGTCACCGTCATGTGATCAGTGCAGGGGGCGTGGCTCAGCACTGGATTGGATAAGAGGTGATCCTGCCAGTGACTGTACTGTGTGCACACCACTCATATAGGGTGGCACGGTACCTTGCAGATAAAAAAGTCATTTAATTTTTAGTTATTTAATATAATTGCAGTTGCCTGCCAGTGAGTGTCAGGCCCACAGACTGTACTGTGCCCACTGCCCACCACTCCTATAGGGTTGCACAGTACCTTGCAGATAAAAAAGTAATTTAATTTTTACCCTTTAATATAATTGCAGTTGCCTGCCAGTAGGTGTCAGGCCCATAGACTGTACTGTGCCCACTGCCAGTGCCCACCACTCATAACGGGTGGCACAGTACCTTGAAGATAAAAAAGTCATTACATTTTTATCCTTTAACCCCTTAAGGACCCATGACGTATGGGTACGTCATGGGTCCGATCCCTAAGTATGGCACCCGCTCCTGCCCTCTGTGGGCGCGATCGCTGCGGGGGTCCGGCTGTTTCCTGTAGCTGACCCCCGCGGCTAATGATCGCGGTCGGCAACGATGCCGATCGCAATCATTTAACCCCGCAGATGCCGTGGTCAATCCTGACCACGGTATCTGCGCGCGCTAAAACCGAAAGTAAAACTTTCGGCAGCTCTTCGGCTCCCCCTAGTGGTGATCAGGAGAATCGGAGCGCTGTAAGGGATAGCCTCAAGCCTTTCATTCAGCTTGAGGCTATCACTTACTATTTCCTATGGAGCCCTTGTTAGCAATAGGGCTTCATAGGAAAGTAGTAAAATCCTCATAAACTCCAATACAAGTGTATTGGAGTTTATGTTAGAAGCAATCAGATGACTGATTTATATAGGTCCCTATGGGACCTATATAAAAGTGTAAAAGGAAAATAAAAGAAATAAAAAATTTTTTAAAAAAAATAAAAAAAACCTAAAAATTCAAATCACCCCCCTTTCCCCAAAATTAAAATAAAATAATAATTTTTTTTAAAAAAATACACATCATGGGTGTCGCAATGTGCGAAAACGCCCGTGGTATAAAAATATAAAAATATATTCCCCATACGGTAAACAGAAAAACGGAAAAAAGAGCCCAAATGGCGGATTCGCCATTTTTGAACGCTTCATTTCCTCAAAAAAAATTAAATAAAAAGTGATCAAAAAGTCCTACACACCCCATAATGGTATCAACCAAAAGTTCAGATCGCCCCGCAAAAAATAAGCCCCCATACAATGCCATACACTTAATTACAAAAAGTTATAGGGGTCAAAATATGGCGACAAAAAAAATAAATAAAAAATTTCCCACTTTTGAATTTTTTTTCACTATCAAAACGCAAGAAAAACTATACATATTGGGTATCGCCGGATTCGTACTGACCTGTAGAATAAAACTAAATGGTCAGTTTTATCACACATCAAACGTCGTAATTTAAAAACCCGTAAAATTGTGGTAGGATAGTTTTTTTTTTTCAATTTCACCCCATTTGGAATTTTTTTCCCGCTTCCCACTACATCGTATGCAATATTAAATGGTGGCGTTGGAAAGTACAACTTGTCCCGCAAAAATAAAGCCCTCATATGGCCATGTGAACGTAAAAATAAAAAAGTTATGGCTCTCGGAAGGCATGGAGCGCAAAACGAAAATGCAAAAATGAAAAAACCCCGAGTCCTTAAGGGGTTAATATAATTGCAGTTGCCTGCCAGTGTGTGTCAGGCCAACAGACAGTACTGTGCCCACTGCCCACCACTCTTATCGGGTGGCACAGTACATTGCAGATAAAAAAGTAATTTAATTTTTACCCTTTAATATAATTTCAGTTGCCTGCCAGTGAGTGTCAGGCCCACAGCATGTAGCGTGCCCACTGCCCACCACTCATATAGGGTGGCACAATACCTTGCAGATAAAAAAGTCATTTAATTTTTACCCTTTAATATAATTGCAGTTGCCTGCCAGTGTGTCAGGCCCACTGACTGTACTGTGCCCACTGCCGTTGCCCACCACTCATATCGGGTGGCACAGTACCTTGCAGATAAAAAAGTAATTTAATTTTTACCCTTTAACCCCATAAGGACTCGGGGTTTTTTCATTTTTGCATTTTCATTTTGCGCTCCCTGCCTTCCGAGAGCCATAACTTTTTTATTTTTACGTTCACATGGCCATATGAGGGATTTTTTTTGCGGGACAAGTTGTACTTTCCAACGCCACCATTTAATATTGCATACGATGTAGTGGGAAGCGGGAAAAAAATTCCAAATGTTGTGAAATTGCAAAAAAAATACAATTCCACCACAATTTTACGGGTTTTTAAATTACGACGTTTGATGTGCGATAAAACTGACATTTAGTTTTATTCTACAGGTCAGTACGAATCCGGGGATACCCAATATGTATAGTTTTTCTTGCGTTTTGGGAAATTTTTTATTTATTTGTTTTCTCGCCATATTTTGACCCCTATAACTTTTTTGTAATTAAGTGTATGGCATTGTATGGGAGCTTATTTTTTGCGGGGCAGTCTGAACTTTTAGTTGATACCATTATGGGGTGTGTATGACTTTTTGATCACTTTTTATTTAATTTTTTTTGAGGAAATGAAGCGTCCAAAAACGGGGAATCGGTCATTTGGGCGCTTTTTTCCGTTTTTCTGTTTACTGTATGGGGAATATATTTTTATATTTTTATACTACGGGCTGCCGACCGTGATCATTAGCCGCGGGGGTCAGCTACAGGAAACAGCTGGACCCCTGCAGCGATCGCGCCCGCAGCAGCCAGGAGCGGGCGCCATGGTTAGGGACCGGACCCATGGCATACCCATACGTCATGGGTCCTTAAGGGGTTAATATAATTGCATTTGCCTGCCAGTGTGTTTCAGGCCCACAGACTGTACTGTGCCCACTGCCAGCGCCCACCACTCATACAGGGTGGCACAGTACCTTGACGATAAAAAAGTCATTTCATTTTTACCCTTTAATATAATTGCAGTTGCCTGCCAGTGTGTGTCAGGCCCAATGACTGTACTGTGCCCACTGCCCACCACTCATATAGGGTGGCAAAGTACCTTGCACGCATAGTACCACTAATCCCCAAAAAAATGACAGGCAGAGGCAGGCCACCCCGCAGGGCCCATCGTGGTCATGGTGCTGTGATTTCTTTTGGCCCTAGAATAATGCACAGTGTTCAGAGGCCACATACCCTGAACTCTAAAAATTCTGAGGACATAGTTGACTGGCTTACAAAGGACACCCAATCTTCTACAGCTTCCGCGCTGAACCTTGACGCACTGTCCTCCTCCAGCTCAGTTTCGGGCACCTCTTAAGTTACCACTCGCCCACCCGCGGCCACCACCAACTCTAGCACCACAGACGCTTCACTTGATTAGTCAGAGGAGTTATTTAAACATCGGTTGGAAGAAATGAGTGATGTGCAACCATTATTGCCAGAGGATGTAGATAACAGGGATATGTCTCAGTCAGGCAGCATTACACACATGGACATACAGTGTGATGATGATAATGTTGTACCCGCTGCTGCTTCCTTTGCTGAGTTGTCAGATACAAGTGAAGCAGTTGATGATGACGATGTGTCCATGGATGTCACGTGGGTGCCCGCTCAAAGAGAAGAAGAACAGGGGGAAAGTTCAGATGGGGAGACAGAGAGGAGGAGGAGACAAGTCGGAAGCAGGGGGCAGTCGTCGCAAGGAGCTAGTGGCACAGTCAGAGAGCATGTATAGGCACCCGGGGTCAGCCTGACAGCACTCCAATCAATGCATGCTGTTGTCACCACCAGAATGCCGTCATTGCAAAGCTCAGCAGTGTGGCATTTTTTGTGTGTGTCTGCCTCTGATAACAGCGATGCCATTTGCAACCTGTGCCAAAAGAGTCATGGGAAGTCCAACACCCACCTAGGTACAACTGCTTTGCGAAGGCACATAATCTCACATCACAAACTCCTATGGGAACAACACATGAGTACAAGCAGCACACAAACTCAAAGCCACCATCCTCCTCCTGGTCCAGCATCTTCAGCTACGTTAACCACTGCTGTCCTCCTTGCTCCTCAACCACCCGCCACTCTACCTCTCACCTTCAGCAGTTCCTGCTTATCTGCCCACAGTCACCCCCTTGCCCAGCGTCTGACAGCTGGATTGTCGGAACTCTTAGCCCACCAGTTTTTACCTTACAAGTTGGTGGAGTCTGAGGCCTTCAAATAATTTGTAGCTATTGGGACACCGCAGTGGAAGGTACCCGGACCAAATTTTTTTTTTCACAAAAGGCAATCCCCAACCTGCACTCTATTGTGGAAAAGGAAGTCATGGCATGTCTGGCACACAGTGTTGGGGCAAGGGTCCATCTGACCACTGATACCTGGTCTGCAAAGCACGGTCAGGGCAGGCATATTACGTACACTGCGCATTGGGTAAACCTGCTGACGGCTGCCAAGCATGGAATGCGTGGCTCTGCAGCCGAGTTGGTGACACCGCCACAACTTGCAGGCAGGCCTGCTGCCACCTCCTCTACTCCTCCTACTTCATCCTCTTCGCTAACCTCCTCGGCTGAGTCCTCTTCTGCTGCTGCGTCTTACTCCACATCAACTGCACCCCCCCAGCTCCCCTGGGGTTATTCCACATCCCGGATACGACAGTGTCACGCCATCTTGGAGTTGACTTGCCTGAAAGCAGAGAGTCACACCGGACCAGCACTCCTGTCCGCCCTGAACGCACAGGTGGATCAGTGGGTGACCCCGCACCAACTGGAGATCGGCAAAGTGGTGTGTGACAACGGAAGCAATCTGGTGGAGGCATTGAATTTTGGAAAGTTGACACATGTGCCGTGCATGGCACATGTGTTGAATCTGATTGTACAACGCTTTGTGTATAAGTACCCAGGCTTACAGGACGTCCTCAAGCAGGCCAGGAAGTTGAGTGGCCATTTCAGGCGTTCCTACACGGCCATGGCGCACTTTTCCGATATTCACCGGTGAAACAACATGCCAGTGAGGCGCTTGATTTGCGACAGCCCGACACGTTGGAATTCAACACTTCTAATGTTCGACCACCTGCTCCAACAAGAAAAAGCCGTCAATGAGTATTTGTATGACCGGGGTGCTAGGGCAGCCTCTGCGGAGCTGGGTATTTTTTTTGCCACGTTACTGGACGCTCATGCGCAATGCCTGTAGGCTCATGCGTCCTTTTGAGGAGGTGATAAACCTAGTCAGATGCAACGAAGGCACCATCAGTGACCTCATCCTATTTGTTTTCTTCCTGGAGCGTGCCCTGTGAAGAGTGCTGGATCAGGCTGTAGATGAGCGTGAAGAGGAAGAGGAAGAGTTGTGGTCACCATCACCACCAGAAACAGCCCTATCATCATCACTTGCTGGACCTGTGGCAATGCTGGAAGAGGAGTCTGAGGAAGAGGAGTCAGAGGAGGAATGTGGCTTTGAGGAGGAGGAAGACCAACCACAGCAGTCATCCCAGGGTGCTCGTTGTTGTCACCTATCTGGGACCCGTGGTGTTGTACGTGGCTGGGGGAAGAACAGACCTTCAATGAGATCAGTGAGGATGAGGAAAGGGACATGAGTAGCTCGGCATTCAACCTTGTGCAAATGGGGTCTTTCATGCTGTCATGTCTGTTGAGGGACCCTCGTATAAAAAGGCTGAAGGAGAATGACCTGTACTGGGTGGCCACTAGTGTTGAGCGCGAATATTCGAATAGCGAATATTAATCGCGAATATCGCAACTTCGATAATTCGCGAATATTGCGAATATACTGCTATATATTCGTTATATCGAATATTCGTCATTTTTTCCATCTGAACAAATGATTCCTCCCTGCTTAAAATGCTTGTGGGTCAATGAGTCATCGGCCCACAAGCAAGAAGCAGGGAGGAATCATGACTTTAGATGTTGAAAAAAGACGAATATTCTAAAAAACGAATATATAGCACTATAGCGAATATATTCGTTTTGACATTTTTTAGAATATTCGTCTTTTTTCCCTCCAAACAGTACAGTTAAATCTCTTTGGCATACTCCTTCACAGCGCCTCGTCACCATGGGAACGCCTGGTGGTTAGAATATACCATCGGATCTGAGCTAGATCGTGAAAACTCAAACCGATGGTATATTCTAACACAGAGGCGTTCCCATGGTGATGGGGACGCTGAAGTTAGAGTATACAACACGCGCATGATACAGCTTCTGCTGCCTGGAGGTACTGTCTCGACAGAGCACTGCATCTGCACCTCAGGTGCCGCACCTGAGGGGCTAATAGTGCAGATCACAGCACCCTGTCAGAGGTCGGGTGCCGCCGGTAGCAGTGCCTCTCACTATTAAAACATAATGGCAGTGCGCATCTCTCACCAGTATTACAAACAATTGAGGCCAGTGCCGATCTCCCTATCAAACACACAGTGCCAGTGCGTGACATCCTCGCACTATCGCTGGTCAGCGCACTCTCTCTTCCTCAGTAAAACATTGCTGGCAGTGCGCTTCCTCCCAATGGAGCGGCAGCTCGATCAGAGTCTCAGCAGTGAATGCTGGGGCTCGATCAGCCATGGCAGCCAGACGCTACTGCAGTCCTGGCTGCCATGGTTGTTAGTCAGCATAGCATTACCAGTGCCGCCGGGCGCTCCTTCTTCTCAAACTCACAGTTTGAGGGGAAGGAGCGCCCGCGGCCCAGCGCAGGTAAGTACAATGCTGACTAATTCAACCATGGCAGCCAGGACTGCAGTAGCGCACTGGCTGCCATGGTAATCGATCGGAGCCCCAGCATTACACTGCTTGGACTCTGATCGAGCTGCCGCTGCCACCAATGATGGGAGGGGGAGAGGGAGGCGCACTGCCAGCAATGATTTTTTACTGGGGAGGGAGGGGGATTGAGTGCGCACTGACCAGCGATAATTAATACGTGGGGAGGGATTGTCGGCGCACACTGGCCACCAATGATGTTTAATAGGGGGATCGCACTGGCCACCAATTATTGTTTGTAATACTGGTGAGGGGGAATTAGGCGCACTGCCCATTAATGATTTTAATAGTGGGAGGAGACTGCTGTTCGGCGGCACCCGACCTCTGATCAGGGTGCTAGATCCGCACTATTAACCCCTCAGGTGCGGCACCTGAGGGGTTAATAGTGCAGATCACAGTGCCCTGTCAGAGGACAGGTGCCTCCAGGCAGCAGGGAGCCGGTATGTATGCGCGTGTTGGCATACTTACTTAAGCTGCCTTCATCACCATGGGAACGCCTCTGTGTTAGAATATACCATCGGATTTGAGTTTTCACGATCTAACTCAGATCCGATGGTATATTCTAACCACCAGGCGTTCCCATGGTGACGGGGACGCTTGTGGGGAGGAGTATGCCAAAGGGTTAACGAATATGGAATATAGCTATGCACTAGCAGTGCTAAGTTGAAATCGCAATGCGAATACTTTAAGTTAAATTAATCGCATTGTGATTTCAACTTAGCAGTGCTGCTATATTCCATATTCGTTAACTTCATTAATTCTAGCAAGCTGACCCATTATAAACCCAGCTCTAAGTTGAAATCGCAATGCGATTAATATAACTTGAATTAATCGCATTGCGATTTCAACGTAATTCCTCAAATCCGACAGTACATTTTAGTATATGGAGATGTTCCCATGGTGATGGGGACGCCCATGAGCACGGAAGTTATGGTTGGCTTGGTAGAATTAGCGAATAGCGAATATGACGAATGTATTCGTCATATTCCTCAAAACGAAGATAACGAGTATTCTACATCTTCGTTTTAGCAACCTATTCGTCAACTTCGCTATTCGCTAATTCTAGCAATCAAATAGGAAGGTTGACTTACCAGACAGCTGTGTTAAATACGCTATGCGATTTTTTTTTAATACAATAATTATATTACTTAATAAAATTATTATATTATATTATATTATTATTATTCTATTTATTAAAAAAAAAAAATAATCGCATAGCGAATTTAACACAGCTGTCTCTATAGTCAACCCTCCTATTTGATTGCTAGAATTAGCGAAGTTGACGAATAGGTTGCTAAAACGAAGATGTAGAATACTTCGTTATCTTCGTTTTGAGGAATATGACGAATACATTCGTCATATTCGTCATCCTCGCTAATTCTAGATATGAAACCAATAGGAAAGTAGCCTTAAGTTAAAATCGCAATATGCGATTATTTAAATCGCATGTTAATCGCGATAACTAGAAAAATGACGAATATTCGATTTCGACGAATATGAAACGAATATTCATACGAATATTCGCGAATTTCGTCGAAATCAAATATGGCACCTGCCGCTCATCACTAGTGGCCACGCTACTAGACCCCCAGTATAAGCAGAAAGTGGTTGAAATGTTACCGAATTACCGGAAGTCGGAAAGGATGCAGCAGTTCCAAAACAAGTTAAAAAGTATGCTTTACTCAGCGTATAAGGGTGATGTCACAGCACAACGGAAATCTAACAGGGGAAGAGGTGAAAGTAATCCTACTCCTTCTACTACCACGACGGAAAGGACAGGATGCTTTACTGACGTGTTGTTGATGGAGGACATGCGGAGATTTTTAAGTCCTACGCATTACCACAGCCCTTCGGGGTCCACCCTCAGAGAATGATTCGACCGACAGGTAGCAGACTACCTCTCCTCAACTGCAGATATCGACACTCTGAGGAGCCCTTGACTACTGGGTGTGCAGGCTTGACCTGTGGCCTTAGCTACAGTATCCCAATTTGCGATAGAACTTCTGGCCTGCCCCGCTTCAAGTGTCCTGTCAGAAAGGACCTTCAGCGCAGCAGGAGGTATTGTCACTGACAAGAGAAGTCGTCTAGGTTAAAAAAGTCTAGATTACCTCACCTTTATTAAGATGAAGGAGGCGTGGATACCAAAGGGACTGACAGTGGGGGATACATTTGACTAAAAAAGGCCTGATGAGATGCCTTGGGCTAAAAATGTTCCGCACGCTGCTGTATTTAATCTCTGCATGCCGGATGACTTGCGTGACTTCTCCGCCACCAACTAGGGTTCAAGCCGCAATATTTTAGTACACTTTCTGCCCGGAAAATATAAATTTTTCCGGCCGCTGCTACAGCAGCGGCTGCAACAATACCTAATTTTTCAGGTATGTGTACATGCCTGCCTATTGTAGTCTATGGTGGTTCGCCCGTTCGCGAACGTCTGCGGAAGTTCGCGTTCGCCGTTCGCGAATGGAAAATTTTATGTTCGCAACATTTTTAATCATGACCAACTGTAGCTGAAGTCTGTGCCAAAATTGCTCGATTTACCTTTCATTTATCTCCAGAGCATCTAAATAAACATATAATGAATTAATTATTGTAGAGATTGCTTCAGTCAGATAAAGGACTGCGTAGCTCATCATTACTTTGTATGAAAACTGCCTCCCCAGATGTGCCTCATCTACACCTAGGAGGCTCCTCATCAGTTTCAAATGCAAAATATTTGATATTTTGATGCTATATAAGCAACAGAAGATAAACAGCAACATTTACTACAGCTATTTGTAAAAGCAAAAAACACACGTGATCGAAGCAAAATCGTGGCAAATGATTATGAGTATTAACATAAATCATTTTGCCATTTTTTTTGTGCCCCTCTATTTCCACCAACTTGAACTTCAACCTCGTAAGTAGCTCCAGTGCCTGATAATTGCATTAACTGCTGACAATAAACATAGGGTGGCTGCAGCTCCCGAGATTTAGTCAAAAATGCAAAAGTGGTGTTCCTGTTAATGTTTATTAGCTTGAAGATTTATCGTGATTGATGATTGATATTAACTGTAATAAGATGTTATAAACAGTTTGACGAACTGGCTATGATTTATTAGTGCGCTGGTGAGGAACACACCAATTATCTGTGGACGAATACCATCTCAGAAGGCGTTTGGATGTTGTTATTTTGCATGATATTCTATATATAAGGCAGATGATGAATTTGTAACATATAGATATGCAGAAGCTATAAAGTCATACCATGGCCCAGATTTAGTAAAGTGTCTATGCTAGGGATAAGCAAATAGATTCTAACAAATTCATTCATCGCATTAGCAAGACCTCTTCACCTGTGAGGTGCTGTCCCCACAGATGAAGAAGTGCCCACCTGCCTGTTGATTGAAAGGGCCAGACATCTAGCCTGGCCCCTACAATCTGTGCCCTGGACCTCTGCTCTGAGTAGCGACACAGGCGGCAAAGCTCAAATTCGGCTTCAGGCGCCGATACTGTGCATGTGTCGCTACAGTTCCAGGTAGTGACTCAAGCGCAGTGGTTGTTCCTGAAGCCGAGTTTGAGCGTCGGCATGTCGCTACTGCAGAATGTGAACTGCAATGGTAGCTACTGAAACAGTGGATAGCTGGCCAACTCTGCTGTTTTCTAGCCACCTGGTGGTCAGGGCTTAGTCCAATCTCACCTTAATAACAGTGAGATGAGACAACCTATTTCATGTTCTATAGAAACTGTATTCCAGAAATATTTCAAGAATAATTATGTCTTGGAGGCTGACATGTCCCCTTTAAGCAGGCTGTAGACAATTATCCCTTTAAATCACAAGCACTCAAGTAGCTAATCCTTTAATTGTCAAAATCTGACTGATATCATCTTTCTAGCAATTTAATATGTGCAAGATCAGTGCATACATTATTCTGTCATATACTTTTTTCTTACAGGGTAATTAGTAATAATCTCATATTTTTAGACTCAATTAAACATTTAAGAATTAATTACAACTGGTTAAATTATTATGGGTAACAATAGGCTGGAGCCTTAATTAGGAATTGCTTATTATAGATAATATTGTAACGAGAATATGTGAAAAAGCCACATTGCTTGTAATAATAATAAGCACAAAGGGCCGACAAAAGTTATTAGAAATGGTTTTCATCCAACCTTTAAGATGGCCGTATACTAGAGATGATAAAAATTGGACAAAAATAGATGATTTAGGCCATTTTCCACTGACCATCTGCAATTTTTTGTGATGTGAGAAAAAGTGACAGATGTCAACTGCTGGCAGATATCTGTCAAAAAATGTATCTGCCAATTGGATTTTTTTTATCGTTTTCAGGTGCTATAGTTGGAAAGCGGCTCATGGCAAATTACAGATCTGCCTCTAATTAATAGAAGCCCAGACTAGGCCATAGATCACGGCAGAGACATAGCTGATATGACTTTTTGACTTGTGACATTATCAAAGACAACAATCTTCCCATGCCAACCAAGAGTGTTGGTTGTACAGAAAGCAACCACATGAAATCCCTAATGTATGATCATCTTAAGATTAATTGGGGCTTATTACAAGTCATGTTGGAAAACACACATCCTTCCTCTATTGTCTATATAGTAAGATGTTTGTGCTATATGACAACTGCAACAAATATGGAGTGGTTAACAAACTTAGTTAGAAAAACTTAGCTAGAAAACTGGGTGGCGCCATCCTGGACGGAGATACACTATGGGTAACCTAACAGTTTTTTCAATGTTATTATAGCCAGTATTTGCACTTTATCCTGGTTATTTGACAATGTATTGATATATCATATTACCCATGTGGTCCCCTCCTCTTTCAGTTATTATCATGAATTGCTCAATAAAGTATTTTTTATGATAATTATGCGGACTGGAATTTTTTGTAGGTTTAGTTAAAAAACGAGTAGACGCCAAAAAACTCTCCAGAGACAAATAATTATATGGTGCTACCTTACTTCTAAAGGGGAAGTAAGAAGAAATATGTTGTCACCTGCCAGAAGAGGGAGAGCCTGATTTTGTCCATACTTTCCCCATTACATGAGATTAGCAGTTGCGACAAGGAAACATGGAGGAAAAAAATGATAAAATAGATATTTTTGTATACTAGAGAAACTGTAGAATTTATAAAGCTATAAAGCAGGTCCACTCACCACTCTGTGTTTTCTCCAATGGCTTAGACCAGCTGAACTCCCGCACCTTCCCTACTGTGGGTCTGGTCACTGCGATCATCTGCTCTGTCTCCCTAGGAGGTGATGGCCTGTGCTTACCAGCTAGGCCTCTGCAGTCTGCCCAAAGAGCCTGCTCGCACTCCCCGGTCCTTAAATGGACAGCATAGACATTTATTTACACGTGAACTAATATATTTACACAGTATAACAAGGTATGCTCTAAAGTACTATAGGTCTAATGCTATAGATGGTCAGTAACATAACATTTGCTCCTCAGATAACTATGTCCTTTTACTCTGCTTTGTGTCTATAATGAATCCTCCCCTCTACTGTAGAAACACAGTGTCCATGCTCTAAAGCAGAATAAGGCTAGGTTCACGTCAGTGTTTAAATTCTATCCTTCTGTTCTGGCACAGAAACAATGCTGGAATTAAGGGATCCAGTAAATGCTGGACTCTGCCAGTGCCCAACAGATCCTATTCACTAAAATGGGGTCCTAATGGGTTTGCTTCATAAATATCGTTTTTTTTGTGCTACAACCTGCGAAGGAGGCTCCTAGCCCTAATGGACTATACAACTAAAGATGGTCACTACATAAGTTCCAACCCTCCCCAGATATCCCTGTCTTCTCAATAAGATGTGTGTCTGCTGTCTACACTCTTTTCTTTATTATCCTTATGTAAACTGATTATCCTGGCTCTGGTGGTATTGTAGACCTGTTTCTCTGTCACTAATCCTCAAGTTTACTAGTCATAATGAAGTGGCAACTTTCTGCATTTTCTATTTGCCTTAAAGGGGTTTTCTGGGAGTAAAAAATTGATGACCTATCCTCAGGATAGGTCATCAATATCTGATCTGTGGGAGTCTGACTTCCAATACCCTATAGATCAGCTGTTTGAAAAGGCTGTGGAACTCCATTGAAAACTTTAGCCTTTTCCTAGGCCAGTGACATCATGTTCATCGGTCTATGTGCAACTTGGACCTATTCAATTTTATGGGCCTGGGCTGCAGTACCAAGCACAGCCACAATACTATGGACAGTTCTGTACTTGCTGTGCTCTGATTGGGCCGCAGCCAAGTGTTGTGGTCCTTTCAAACTGCTGATCAGTGGAGGTGCTGGGAATTAGACCCACACCGATCTGATATTGATGACGTACTGTACCCTGATTATAGGTCATCAATGTCAGAGGATAGGTCAGTAATATTGTAGTTCTGAATAACCCTTTTAATAACATTTGTGATATATGGAAACTTTAACTAGAGGGTAGTCAGAAATATAAAGACTTACTTCATCATTTCTGCCCATTAACATTTCCACTCAAATAAAATGCATAGCTTAAAAATTGTACTTATAGAGTGCATTGGTAAACATGAATCAATAAAAAAAAAATTCAGCTATTTTATTTTCTGAAATTCCTAATTTTAAGAGAGTTTAACCTTTACTCTGGCCATAGAAAAAGAAACATTTTACAAAGCATATATATTCATTTTATTACACACCTTTTTAAATGCCTGGGGGAGAATAGTTTTGTCTTACAAATATTTAATTTTTATGGTTAAAAATATGTAAAATGTTATTACCAGAATAAAAATAAAAATAGTATTTTTTAGGATAAAATTAACCTTATGTTGCCTTGGATTATTCATTTTAATTTATTTCAATAATTTCTTAATAAAATATAAAACTATTTTTAACAGTTCTGATAGATATAGACATCAGATGTCAGGTAGTCACTAGTGTAACTTAATTATAATGTAATCGCAGAGTACCTCCACCAGTGTAAAACGTAACCTTTACTGATGACCATTAAAAATAACATAATTTGTGCCCTTAAAAAGCAATTAACAATGAGGCTGGGTAGGACAGGAAAGGAAAACTGACTCTCTTTCACATTTGCCCTATCAATCTATAGGCCCTGCCTAGCAAAATGGAATGGCTGCCCTAATACGATTACGGTCCAATGTCATAAGTCAATGCATGTATCAGAAAATAACAAAGTTACAACAAAAATAGTCATACATAATACATATACGGTATGATCCCAAATAAACCAGTGGCATCCAGGTTTTGATCACCAGTGGAAAAAAAAAGGAGCACATACCATATGTCCCAGGAATGCAAACTTTATCTCGATGCGTTTCTCTGAACCGTTCTCTGGGGTCAGTTCATCAGGAGACCACATATAACAAAAAAAATACAAATGATACAGGAATGGAGGCAATACTATGTGTACGAGTCAGTTTATTACCTTAGTGATAATGGTTAATCTTATGGCCATAAAGAAAGACAACTTCCATATATTTGGTACCATATTTAATGCATCTGCATCACATACCAAATGTCCACAGTGATGCTACTACTGAGACCCTTTTAAAAATCTACCACACACCATTTTAATACTGATAATCAAAGTATGGCTTACAATAAAATCAAAAATAACAACAGAATAGGCCAATAAACATAACAGTCGCTATGACAGAACAGGGAGGATATGATTATACTTAATAAGATATAAAACAAGCAATAAACTATGTATATGAATGATTAATTAATTGTTATCACCAAAAATATTGGCAAGTGTTAAGAAATTTAGTGAAATAATTTAAAATAACTAATCCTGGGGGACACGATCCATTTTTGTTTATAAGACAGCTACGTACAATAGACTACAAAGCCAATTACTGACTTTACTTTCCAAAGTTATCATTGAATATAGGGATCCTGAGCCTGACTCCTACCAAGTTCAACATGTGCTTGGAGGGCTTTCATGCTTTACATAATTCTATAATTTATACAACATTTTCTATGTGTGCTTAGGTTTTTTCCAACACTATAAAAATATATCACTGAGTTTATTTTCTGAGTACTGTATATATGTGTGATTAGTTTAGTTAGATTGTGTTTGTCTATAATTGTGACATAGATAACAATCAGACTACATTTTAACCAGTGCAGAAATCCATTTCTCTTACTTTCATTTAACTGTAGATACAATATAATAGAGCACAAAGGCGGTCCTAAACTTGAATCCTACCAAGTGGAATAATTCTATGGAGTGTTTCATACTCTGTAAATAATCTTAATTTTTTTTTTCCTAGATTACTTTTAGACATGAGAAAATTTACCAAAATTCGTTTCCGATCAGATTTTGTTGAACCGGCTGTCAGATTTGATTCGCTCCAAATAAAAAGTGCCCCAGTTGCCCTTAAAAGTAATTTATGAGACTCTGAGGTCTCCTCGGGCTGTATTCAACTGTTTTCAAGCTTAGTAATGTCACAGTGACATATATAGCTATTAGAGTTGAGTGAACCTGCCTTTAGGCTGGTTCAAATTCGGGTTTGCGTTCAGGGTTTAAGTGAATTACGTAATAGATTCCATTCTCACAGAATCCATAACGTAATTCAATGTCAGCATGCCAAACGGAATGTCTTTAGAGGCTTTCCATTTTGTATGCCAGCATAATGCAAGTATACGGCCAGCAGAACAGAACCCTCGGAGCTGGCCATACACTTGTATTATGCGGCATGCCGGCATTGAATTATGTGATGGATTCCGTAAGAAAGGAATCCATTACGTAATTCACTTAAATCCCGAACCAAAACCTGCCAAAAGGCAGGATCGCTCAACTCTAATGGTTATAGGTAGTTTGATGGCTGACCGTAAAAAACAGCCTGTTTAAAAAGGCACTGTTGGATCCCTTTTTGGTAGAAGATGACTTCTTTTCTGTCTTATGAACTGTAAAATAGTGACCTCCATTTTGTATGATTCATGTGAGACGTATCCTGAAAGAATGAGATTTGTTGTAAACAGAAGGTTGTGGGAAGTTCATGACGAATTCAATTTGTTTAGAATAATTTTTCTTATCTCTAATTATTTTCTACAAAATTGACAAAAGCGTGTTTGTTTCAAACATTGGGCACAGGGAATGATGCGAGTAATGAAAATCTGTACAATATGTTTACACTTTCCATGAACAATACAATGTAAAGAGTAAAAAATAATAAGACATAATATGTTAATATTCAGCTCTGAAAGCAAATGAAGCCATGGCCTATGTATATTACACTCTACAAAAATGCTTTATGGTCCTGTATGAATGATCATTTCTTTTTTAAATGATACTATTATGGGCCCTGCTGAGTGACTGCGACATACCAAATTATTCTGTATTTCCTGAGGGTTAGAACGACATTTCCTTCCAAACCATGTAAAATATACTCTCATAAGAATTACTATTTTTCACATTGCTATGCATTTGATATTCCAGGACCACTGACTGCAGATAACATTTCTGTCCAGTTCAGACAATGCCCTATAGCCGGAACGAACAAAATGTCTGGAATTATCACTTCTAAAATATTTTTCCTGATTCAATTAGTTCAATTTTAGTATTCATCCTCCAAAAAAAAGCATTTGTTCTAATCTCCAATGCTGCATATTTTTGCCCCCAGCCTCACATTTTATTGCGTGGAGAAGTTTTATGAATATGTACAAATTTGTTTTATATTATTTTTACTCTGCAGCCTCAAGTGCAACATAATTGCTTATCTTAACAATTGATATAAAATATTTTTGTGTTGGAGGAGAATAGCTCATAAATAACAAACCATCAGGACTATCTCATGTTCTATGACTAAAAGAAAGAGTGGGGAAATGGTAGACAGAAGAATTAAAAGTTTTTTTGTTTTGTTTTTAGAATGTTTGCTTGTCGGAAAATTTGTTAATTTCGCATCCATCTTCTTACTGCTGTCCCTGGAATTGGCACATGCACAGAGAACACATCCCGCAAATGCCAATGTGCCATCAGATAAGGGAGAATTCCATCCACATATTTACAGCTCTGTACCACTGCACTGCCCCCATGTTGGTCTCAGAAATGCCATGCGTATCCATTCCACTTCAAGAGTAGAAATTGTCTAATTGATTCTAAATTAATCACATTTGACACAAACTTTCCAGAAATTTAGGTCAAATCCCAATTTTCGGTGATTCGATTTGGGTGAATTAAATATTTCTCAAAATGGTGTCAGCAATTTTTGAAGACATTGTCACTGTCACTTTATGATTAGTAAAGCTTTCTTGGAGTTAAAGAGCTTGAACTGAGTTGCATACAGTCCTAGAGACCCCAGATTGACATTCACTAGTTTTCAGAGCAATTGGAGAACTTTTGGATCAAATTTATTTGGGCCCGAATCAAATCAGCTGACCAGTTTGGTCAAATTGAATCTGAACTGAATTTCAAGAAAATCACTTTCTTCAGGAAGACGTGATGTCGGTGAAAGTATTCATTTTCCAAGGTAGCAAAAATGGGGTAGAAAGTCCCAGGAAACCTCTTTATTAGAGTATATAATCAGAAAATTATAGATTATTCAAATAAATTTTGTAATCAATAGCTTTAAAATTTATATTTTTCCGTGATTATTCATATAAAAATTTAGATTGACAATTCCTGTTTTCTGTAGCTTACACAGCTTTAATGTGTAGACTGAGACAAGTTCAACTGAGTCATCATTAGAGGGTGAAGGATTTCATAACCAGATGACAGCTCTATTTTACTGGACAGCAAAACTATACATACAGATAAGGGTTTGTCTGCAGCTTCCCTGTCACTCTTTGGTCCCTGGTGGAGGAGCTGTATTCTAACTCTTCCTGAAGAGCATGTGAGCTATTTCTCTGTCAATTGACCACCATTCATTGCAACGTTCATAAAGCACTCAAACCCTGTTATACAACTGATAAATAACATCTTATTTATACAAAATCTAGAAGAAACTGCTTTAAGAGCCTTGTACACTGCACGATTGTCGGGCAGACTATTGTGGCTGAATGTTTCTAAAACGCGACAACCTGCCAGTGTAAAGGTTCCCACACAATTGTTCATGTGGGCCAATCTTAAACTACGCAAGTAAATCCATTGACATCACAGGTCATGTGATAATGGGTGCATAATGTGACCAGGAAGACCAGCCTATTTAAACAGGCAACCTGGTGTCCATAGGTTGCCTGTAATTAGTGTTATTTTTTGTGGATCGCCTCACTAGCTTTATTCTGTGTATTGACTACTGGATTCACAACCTCTGATTTGGACTCTGACCTTGACCACGTCTGACAATTTGAACCCTGAAAATTCTTCCTTGTTTTGCCCCTGGCTTGGTATTGGTATTGTATCTGACAACGGGGGTGGTCTACTTGGCCCAATGTACCTGCCCACTGAAGTAAGTGGGCAAGACAAAAAGAGAATTTGGACTGCGGATTCAAGATCACGTGAATGATATTCTGAATGAAAAAGACACATCCGTGGCACATCATATCACACAGTGCCATGGAGGAGATATGACGTGTCTTAAATTCATAGGGATACAACATGTCCCCAAACCAAGGAGTGGTGGGGATTGGGACAAAATGATCCTCAGAGCAGAGACCAGATGGATTTACAGATTAGGTTCAGTAACACCGAATGGCCTAAATGAGTATATTTCTTATAAACTGTTTTTATAGGCCTGGTACATCTGACCTCCTCTCATACCCCCATAACTGGACGTTACGAGTATATATATCCCTGTTTCCCCTATGTGATCATGTGATCATCGATTTTTCAATATATAAAAAAAGAGGTGGTATCCATTCCTTCCGCCTATACATCCCTAGGGCCCTCCTGTTGGCAACAACCTAATTGAGGCCCCTTATACAATGAGTATCTTATTATGCCCCCTACATATCTATCCACCTTTGGATTCCTTTATCCTTAGCTTCATTAAGTGATTTACAATAACATGTATGATGTATTTCAGCAGCGCTACATACACTTCATACTGTATGCGGCTAGTACGGCAAGGACCTGCGGGGACGCGGCTTTAGATCCCCATAGCAACGAACACTCCCACACGTGACGTCACCTCCAACTAGATCGGGAGCACTGGAGAATGGGCGGCATCCTAGTGAGTAGCCTCAGGAACAGTAGCCCCGCCTCTGGCGATATCATAGAGGATGGAGAGAACTTAAGGATTGACGCCCCCACCTGCCGATTGGCTCTCCTTTCTGGTGGGTGGGGCTTAACGTCATAAAAATGGGAGACGGATCTTTCAGTTGCCACTGCCTTTCTACCTATGCTGAAGTGCTGCCACTGCACCAGGCACTCCAGCGTTTTATAATCCATGTCCCTGAAGATCCATTTATTGGGGAAACGCGTAGGATAGGATTTATGACTCCGTCTGATAGGAAGCTATCTGCCGGGTTATACAGACAGGCCCGAGGTTCCAGCGGCTGGGGGTCGCCCTCTTCGAAGCGGGTGCTGCGACTACAGCCTTGTAGGGTTCTCCCTGGCAACTAGTACTAGCATTAATAGGGAGAGATCTGAGCTCAAGTATCCCGCCTTGATTTGTTTTTTTGGGGCACCCCCGTACCATGTGACCCATACCAGCCACAGTCTGTTTCATTGACCTAGCATTAATTCAGATAAGCAGTGTAAAACAATTATCACCTGCTCTTTTTGTATTTCTCCATGTATTTTAATAAAGTACCAAATAAAAGTTACATTTTAATGATTTCCAAAGGGAATACTCAGTTTCAGATATAAAAATATTCAGGAAGAGACTGCCAACCAGTTGTGAGCTGCTGTCTAGGGCGGATCATGCAAATAGGTAGAGACAGTGGGAACAGGTGAGTTCAGAGTACACTGTTCCCTACCATGACAGATTGCAAATTCAGGAAATGGTGAGTGTATGGTAACACCTCCTGGCAATAATAGCTGATCACTGTGGGTACTGCAAGTTCCCTTCACTCTGATCAGCCCCACATCAAGAATCTGCCATACAGGAAGGAATTGTCCATACTAGATAATTCTTTTAATGTATATTAAGCTTTTTTTTCCTCTATGATATGTCATTTTAATTATATTATTTTTTAAGTTTTTTTTCCAAAATTGCTGAAATTTTAATTCAATGACTTTATCTGTCTTTTTCTTTTCAATAGTTTTGTCCTTGAGGAAGGACAGTCAGCAGATACAAAAAGCAATGCAATTTTTTTCGTATCAATTATAAATTCTCGGAAGTGCAAGTTTGCCATAAAAGTAATAGTGTGCTTGTTTATTTAGCTTAAGTCTGTCTGGGCTTTTATCCAACTGGATTCGAATGCATAGGGAAGATGTCCATTTTCTCACATTGACTTTTTAGGCATCAAGCACATGAGCCGTTTTCAATCTCTGTCACTATTAAAGTCTCAGGATTATCTTGTCCTGAAAAGAGCATCTAAAAACAACAATGGCACCTTAGAACAGCAGAATCATCTCTGCCTGCTGCATTCATCCTATTAATATCAGACATAACAAAGGAAATGTGAAAAATAAACCTGCCACCGGGCTAATGCCCTTGGTTATAGAGGACAAATTGACAATTACTATTCCAAATTCCCTTTCCCTGAAGGACTAACCAAATAATTAAACATGGAGGCTTTCTGAAGATTGAATACGTTGATTTTTAATTTTCTGCATGTCAATGAATAACATCCATACTTGACTCCTGCACCACCTCCACATGTATGTTTCATTTCTTGTAACAAGTATCATCATCAATTTCATAACCCAAATTTGAAACATTAACAAGCTATTTCATGATTTGCTACAGTCACAGCACCTTGTTAAATATCTAATCACCGGCAGGCAATGAGAAAATGTAATGTACTTTAATATATGTATAATATACAAACCGCTGCGTGTTTGACATTTACAGTATAAATTTCCACATAAAATGGGGCAGATTTGCTAATGCTACCTAAGTTTTACACAGTGTAAACGTAGGGGTTCATATACAAAAGGTTTTAGGGGTAATGTATTAAAATACAACTTTTTTGCTCTCATTTTTTTAAGTGTCTGTCATGCTTTTTTGGCAACATGTTTACAAAATGGCGGACGCCGTTTATTAAACTTTTTGCACAAAATACCTATGGATATTTCAGGCTGCAACCTTATCAAAGTTAATTACAAAGGTTCCATCTCTTTGTACGCCACCAGGGGACTGGAGTACACTTGTGTTTTCTTACAAAAAGTGACAAAGATGAATCTGGCTTAAAATGTTGCTCGATGGAGGAGTCCACCGTCTGGCACACTCGGTGATGCTGCGTGGAGTCGGGATCCTACATCATGAAATAATTAATAAACTCCAGCAAGTTGCGTTGATACTTCGTTTATTGTGATGCGGCAAACATACACTCTGTGTGACTTTTCGGCTGGAACAGCCTTTTTCAAACTGTGTATAGTACAGAGAACAATATATCAAAATATAGTCAAACAACACAAAAGCATGACAAAAAAGGTATGAAGTATATTATAATGAGCCTGATATGTCTCTCAGGGAGTCGGCGAATAGTCCGGAAGGTAAGTATGGATTGACATCTGTAGGATGCTGTTAAGGAAGTACATGTATACAAGAGCCAACAATTGCAATAAATAATAGTAGAAGCCAACATCATATATTAAGTATCACCTAATCCACCAGAGTTAGTGAATCAGAGTTATGCTAAACTGATTTTTCTGACATAGAGATGTATGGATGAAACAGTATATCCTAGTTGTGGATGGTAAGCATCTAGGCCAGGCATCCTCAAACTGCGGCCCTCCAGCTGTTGTAAAACTACAACTCCCACAATGCCCTGCTGCAGGCTGATACCTGTAGGATGTTCGGGCATGCTGGGAGTTGTAGTTTTGCAACAGCTGGAGGGCCGCAGTTTGAGGATGCCTGATCTAGGCAATATAGTGGATCTGGACTCAAATTCCTACCTCCCCTCTAGTGTGCCAGACGGTGGACTCCTCCATCAAGTTTTCCCTGACCGGTTTGAGCACCTACACCAGCACAAGGTGAGATTACCTCAACGATATCCCAAGTAGATATCTCAGGAGATTTCCTGCAAACCTCTCCTTCTGAATTTAAATCAAGGGATCTGGAAAGAGAGTCCCGAAGGTAATGAACTATGAACTGCACTGTGTTACGTTGGCAGAATACCTTTATGTCCAACTGATACCTCGCGGCCTTAGGATTCGTACGAGGTCCACGTTCTTTAAGGACGACCCTTCAAAAAATTCTAAATGATTCTCAACAAATGTTCGTTTGATCTTGTGGCACTAACCCTGTTGTATTTACAAGAAGCCATCACCAAAACGAAGACTGAAATAAAGACCATTGAAGACCAGCTCACAGCGATCCTACCATCTGAAAAATTCCGCCAGCTACAGACGAAAATCGAATCTACACTACAAAATCACAGAAAAGAGGTGGAAAACACAAAACGGAGTAAATTCCTTTGTGACGCTGAAGACTATAGACTCAATCGAGTCTACAAATGGCCTGACAGCAATCCATCAGTCTTCAACAGACAGAGACGTCGTTCTTAATCAAGGGATTCTTCACAATCAAATTCTAACAGCGACTCACAGATTCAACCGGACCCCCAAACTCACTGCATCCCCAGAGGATGGTGCGGAAATAGAGGAGGACCAGCCAACACAGCACACAAACCCATCACGACAAGATCCCAGGTCCCATCTTTAGTAGTAAATATCCCTACTCGAAAAAGGTCTATCGTACTGCCCATCAGTCTAAGTGGACACTTTCCAATTGGACTTAGACCTCTGCAGATTATATAGGAACATTCGCCTCAAGCACATTTTGCCGAACAAAACAAACCAACAAGGACAACCTCTTGTAGTCCTAGCCCACAGGTTTCTATCCGCAACCTGGGACTAAGAAACAAGAGTCACTTCACACCGCCCAGGAACAAACCAGCAATCGAAACATTAATTTCTCTTGTACAAAAAGATACTGCTCATTTTAGGAAGGATCTTACTATAGGTAAATACAAATTCCAAGGTAACTTAGACACGGTACTAAGACAGGCATTGTCCTCCCTTCGTAAGAAAAAAGATTTAATTATAAAACCAGCCGACAAAGGGAGAGCTGTGGTCCTTATGGACAAAAACCAATACAAGGTGGAAATTTACCTCCAACTACAGGACAAAACAGTTTATCGTAAACTGAACTCCGACCCGACACCAGACATTAGGGATAAGATCCACAAAGTCCTAACCCATTACCACACACTGAATGTTATAGATGACGCCACTAAGATAGGGCCTGGGGCTATTCATAGTATTCAGTATATTGGGCAGTCTAGATGGGCCAAATGGTTCTTATCTGCCGACACATTCTATGTTTCTATGTTTCTCTCTCACATTTCTCTCCAACAGTTGCCCGGTGACTCCGGTAGTGTACACTTTACCAAAAATTCATAAAAACCTACATAATCCTCCCAGGATCAGGGATCGAACCGGGAGACTTTGGCATCCTAGGCTGTAGCCTTGCTCACTAGACCACAGAGCTTCCTGGACAGTTTCTGTTACTTTTTTGAACTACCTCCTTGACCTGATTATTCACATTTGGTTTGACCAATCAGATATGTGAACGCCCTATTTAAGGAAGACCATGTCACTTCCTCCCTTGCCAGATTATTGAGCTATCTCAGCCGTAGTCTTGCTTCAGCTTCTCTGAAATTGTCTGCTAACCTGCTCGTGTACCGAACTCTGCCTCCAGTGACTACTCTCCTGCCTCATCCTGAATCCTTATACGTACCATCTTGTGTACCGAACTCTGCCTCCATTGACTACTCTCCTGCCTCATTCTGAATCCTTGTACCTGCACTCCCGTGTACAGATCCAGGACTGCCTGACTACTCTCTTGCCTTCCTCGTTCTTCGGCACTCATCTACCACGTGGACCTTACCAGGTCCATTGAGCCACCACTGTTCCTGCATATCAGGATCATTCATCCATACCGTTTCAATGCTCCACTGATCCTGTGTCGCTGCCATTGGACTCCTTCCCCTCTTCGAGTAACCTCTACAAGCAATTGTGCAGGTAACCATAACACCCGGCCGACCCATCATGACATCTACCAACTCCCTTCTATCACCACTGTCCTCTTAGAAAAATCACTCACACCATTCATCAAAAAAACAAGATCCTTCATACTTGATACCTCTGAGTTCCTTTACATCATCCACAATATTCCAACACTACCGTCAGACAACTTTTTAGTCACTTGGGATGTCACCAGTCTTTATACATCTATACAGCATCAGAAGGGCCTTCAGGCAGTTTCCAAATGCCTCCAATCTAACTTCTCTAATCCAGACACCATAGCCTTCTACATGGATATTCTTGAACTGGTCCTTACTAATAATTTTTTCCTATTTGAGGACACATTTCACTTACAATGCCAAGGTACCACGATGGGCTCTAATGTGGCCCCTCCATATGCAAACTGCTACATGGCAGAATTTGAAGACACACATATCAACCCCGATCCTCTATTCATTACTCATGCGCTCTTATGGAAGCAATATATTGATGATATTTTTTGCATATGGAGTGGCCACGTTGAGTCCCTCATGAAGTTCCATAATACCCTCAACGGTATCTATCCAGAACTCCAATTCACTATTCACTTTTCGTGTTGATCACGAATATTCGAATTGCGAATTTTATTCCCGAATATCGGCACTTCGAGAATTCGCAAATATTTAGAATATCTCAAAATATATTCGTAATCGCGAAAATTCATTTTTTTTAAATACCAGTCTATGCGAATTTTTATGCGAATTTTATGCGAATTTTCGCAATCAAGAAAATAATGCCTGAAGATCGGGAATTTGCGCATATATGGCGAATATTCGGCCAAATATTCACGAAATATCGCGAATTCGAATATTGCCCCTGCTGCTCATTACTATTCACTTTGACACTACATCCATCAACGTTCTGGATACGACAGTTACTAAAACTCCCTCTGGCACACTGGTCACTGATCTTTACAGAAAACCCACGGACCGCAATAATCTCTTACATTGTACAAGTTTCCATTCTCTCAACACCAAAAAATCACTTCCAAACTCACAATACACATGCCTGAGACGCATAGTCTCAAACAGTGCACAACGGGAGATTCGCCTCACCGAAATGAGAGAAAGGTTCAAGGAAAGGGGGTATCCTGAACATATTCTTATTGACACAACTACAACAGGCCGTCGGTCAGCTAAGACGGACCTATCCTGCAACCCCTTCGTCCACACATACCATCCAAGTGTCAAAAAAGTTTTGAATAGTATCCGCAATCACTGACCCATACTACAAAAGTCATTTCCCAATATACAGGAATTCAGAAATCGCATTCTTGCATGCACCCCTCGAGCCAATAATCTCAGAGACCTCCTAGTGAAAGCTGATATTGGCCTATTACAGAATATCCCTAAACAAAGATTTATGACTACTCCATCCTACGTGTAGGAGGCACTGTTGCATATTTTGTATTAGTGGTCAGGACTCAGGAGCTTTACATTTAAAGGGTTTTCCAGTCTTTCAAAGTAATGTACAAATAGTTTATATACAGTAACATTTATCACTTACTTAACATACTTGTATGTAGTTCTAGTCTAATCTAGTCTCACGTGTATCCTGCCACAAGACCATGCTCCTTGCATATATCTTCTGTTTGTATGTCTGGTTCTTTGAACATCTGGTTAATTATTTCCTCTCTTTATTTCCCTGTATAACAGAACATAATATATCACATGCCTCTTATCTCCATTGCCCCTGTTCTCCCACTTCCCTCTCTGTTTCAGGAGGGATTATGTTTTATACAGATGAGCCTTGTCCAGCAAGCTCTGGCAACATAAAAACAAAGGTGCAATGCCATAGAGAACTGGGGAAGGTAATGAAAAAATAAGCTATAATTAAATCAAGTGGTGAGCATTCAGAAGCTTCTCTGTATATTTTATCTCAGAAAACCCAGTTAAACCTCTTAATGGCTGTTATTCTAGACAATTAAAAGTTGCTTTTCCAGGCCAGTAGATGGTATTGTATTATTTTAATGTGAGCCATCAAGAGACAGTGTTCTTAGTTTACAATAATGTTCTTTCAGTGCTATCCTGCCATAGTAGTGTTATAAATATTGGCATTGTATTTATGTGATATCATATAAGATTATCCCACCCAAAAATGTTTTCAGACGGCACTACCATCATTTTACTTATTCATTGTAGTGGAATATATATTCATATGAATAGTGTAATAAAGTAAAGAGGCTATTCAAAAGATTCATGATTCAAAAGTCATATGAGACTTCTAGGAGCACTGTGGACCTTGCAGGAGTAAAAATTTATATATGGCAAGATATTTAAATGTTACCCTTAATTTTATGCAAAAAAATAAAACGGACTGAATTTCTGCTGTTAATTTAGTTTTTTTTCCATGTTTTACAGCTAGAATTTGCTGTGAATTTCACCCTATGCATTGCCAAGGGTTAAATCTTCTTCCACATAAACTTTTCACATTTTACAGGTTTAACCCCTTGACAACCAGCACCCTACATATATTGCTAGGGTCATCCATTTCAATATGATGTTGGCTTGCCAACACAGCAGACACCATAAACTCCGGGTTTCTGCTGTTTTTAACCACTTGCCGCCACGCTAACGCCGATGGGCGTCAGCGCGGCGGCTCTCTCAGGTCTCACTGCCGCCTATCGGCGTCATCTCGTGAGACCCGAGATTTCACATGAACGCGCGCGCGCACGCGCGCGCGTTCACTGTGACGCACAGAGGAGAAGTGAAACTACAGCCTGCCAGCCGCGATCATTGGCTGGCAGGCTGTAATTTTTTAAATCGACCTATTAAAATCAGATATCAGGCGCTATTTACAAAATAGCGTCTGATATAAGTCCTGCTTGGTCCTCTGGTGATCCCTTTTGCTGGATCCACCACCAGAGGACACAAGCAGCTCAGTAAATACACCAAATCACCACACATACATTACATACCCCCCTTTGTCAGTTATTAACCCCTTAGTAGCCCCTTAGTAGCCACTGATTACCCATATAAACCCCTGATCACCCTCTGTCACCCCCTGTCATAGATCACCCCCTATAAGGGTCCTAATCACCGTCAGGTAGTTAGCTACTTGTTAGGTAGTTAGCGCCCAGCCCACCGCACCGCACAGTCACTTATTAGTCGCTGATTAGCGTCATCACTGTCGCTTATCAGCACTAATACTAATATAGTATCTGTTAGTGATCAAGACTGATCGCAATCAGATCTATATCAGTAGGGTCACTTTAGGCTCTATAAAAACGCATTGTTCGCCTGATCAGGCCTGATCTTGTGCGCACACTTGCGTTCAGTCCGCCCACCGCAGTGACAGAATTTTTTTTTCTGATCACTGCAAAAACACAGTAAAATCGCTGCACCGCTATAAAAGATCACTTTTGAGTTATTGGATCTTTATTAGCGATCGCAGCGTTACTTCATAAGCACTCCCTTTTACTAGGTAGGTGTGCTCTTTTTCCTGGGTAGTCTCAGAGGAATACCCCCTAAATTTAGTTACTCCAAAATGGCAAAAAAGGGGTATTCCGCTGAAGAGGCCTACAGGATTCTGGCCGTGATGGATGAAAGCGATGGGGACGCTTCACCCGCTGAATCCAGTGGTTCAGAATATGAACCTGTAGACAGCAGTGGCACTCTAACCGCTAGCGAAGATGACGAGGTTGAGGTCCCTGCTACGGTCAGGCGTACCCGACCCCATGTCAGTGTTTCGCATATCCCGCGTGATGAGCCTCATATGCAGCAGAGTGGTGCTAGCGCTGACCTTTTTGATGGTGCGGCATACACCGGCAGCGCAGCACATCCTGGACCTTCTACCAGCACTGCCGTATTCCCTGGTGAAGTGGCGAGCACCAGAAGGGCAGTTGCTGGTACGGTGGCACGTGCACTAACTCCCCGTCGCAGCCACCGCGTTCTCAGGCCCGTAGACCCCTTAGTCTCCCAGAGGTGCTGGCAAACCCTAATTGGCAATCCCCTCCTTCCGCCGCACCCGTGTTGCCCCCTTTCACCGCCCAGTCAGGAGTTCGCATGGAGACAGCCAATTTCAGATCGGCCCTTGAATTTTTGAGCTGTTCTTCACCGCGGATCTCTACGACTTAGTTGTGGCAGAAACCAACCGATACGCCACACAATATATAACCGCCAATCCGGAAAGCTTCTATGCCCAGCCTTTCCGGTGGAAACCAGTCACCGTTTCCGAATTTAAAACATTTTTGGGCCTTACCCTCAGCATGGGCATAACTAAAAAAATGTATTGCGGTCATATTGGTCTAAAGACCCAATACATTACATGCCCATGTACTCTGCTGCAATGTCCAGGGCACGGTTTGAGGTCATCATGCGCTTTATGCATTTCACCGACAATGAAACCTGTCATCCAAGAGGCCACCCTGCTTATGACCGGCTCCATAAAATTCGGCCCCTCATAGACCATTTGTCATCTAAATTTGCAGATGCGTATACCCCCAGTCAGAACATCTGCATAGACGAGTCCCTCGTACAATTCACCGGGCGCCTTGGCATCAAACAGTACATCCCCAGCAAGCGCGCCCGGTGCGGGGTCAAAATGTATAAGCTCTGTGAAAGGGCCACAGGCTATACATATCGTTTTAGGGTCTATGAGGGAAAAGACTCAAAACTGGAGCCGGTCGGATGCCCTGACTACCTGGGGTGCAGTGGCAAGATTGTCTGGGACTTGGTGTCACCCTTAGTCTGCAAGGGGTACCACTTATACGTGGACAATTTTTACACAAGTGTGGCCCTCTTTCGGCACTTACATCTAGTCGGAATCCAATGCTGTGGCACCGCGCGGCCTAGTCGCCGGGGCTTCCCCAACGGCTCATTAATACCCGACTTGCACGGGGAGAGGGCTGCCTTGTGTGACCAAGAACTGCTCGCGGTGAAGTGGCGGGACAAGAGGGACGTTTACCTTCTGTCCACCATTCACGCAGACACGACTGTCCAAATAGAACGGGCGACAGGAGTCATTGAAAAGCCCCTCTCAGTCCACGATTATAATCTCCACATGGGAGGGGTGGACTTCAATGACCAAATGTTGGCTCCATATTTAGTTTCCCGACGCACCAGACGCTGGTATAAAAAGGTGTCTGTATATTTGATTCAATTGGCCATATATAACAGTTACGTTCTCTACAGTAAGGCTGGGAGAACGGGATCCTTCCTTAAATTCCAGGAAGAGATCATTTCGGAACTCCTGTATCCAGGAGGTTCTGTGCCCCAAGTCCCCGATGTAGTGAGCCGGCTACATGAGAGACACTTCCCAGTGTCTTCCCTGGTACCCCAAGCCACCGTTCCCCAAGAAAAAGATGTCGTGTCTGTAGCAGGAGTGGACTAAGGCGTGACACCACCGTTTTTGTCCTGACTGTCCTGACCAGCCTGCCCTATGCATAGGGAGTGCTTCCATAAGTATCACACCCAGGTACATTATTAGCATAGGGATTGCAAGACACAGGCCAGGCACACAAGAGTCTTAGGGTCCTTGCACACGGCGTTGCTCACGCATGGTGATCGCAAGGAGCGCCCGTCCTGACTTCTCAAAAACAGACGGGGTCGCATAGCATCATATTGATTTATGATGCTATGTAACCCTACAGTTCTGGAATGCATTGGATAGCACTGGCATACTGCTGCTGCCAGTGCTATCCAATGCATTCCAGAACTGTAGGTTACATAGCATCATAAATCAATATGATGCTATGCGACTCCGTCTGTGCGAGAGAAGTCAGGCCAGGCGCTCCTCTGCGATCACCATGCGTGAGCTAGCGCTCGTGTGCAAGGCCCTTTCACACAGAGCTGCTGCAAACCTCTCCTTTCACCTGGGACAAAGTGCATAATGTACTTCGCCACAGCTCTGGGTGATTTGTGCTTTGCACATTGTCCCACGGGGAAGGAGAGGTTTATCCTCTAAGGCCTCATGCACACGGCCGTGGAACACGCCGTGCATGGACCGTGGTATCCTGGCCTGGCATCCATCTGACAGCAGGAGCGCACGGCGTCATAGCAACCAGTGACGCCGTGCACTCCTGCTGTCAGATGGCTGCCAGGCCGAGATACAACGGTCCATGCACGGAGTTTCACGGCCGTGTGCATGGAGCACTTAAGGTAAAAAAACAAAAAAAAATCCACAGGTAAGCAAAAAGTTCAAGTTATGTTTCAAATGTTTAAGTTAACGTTCGGTTTCTAATGTTCTATAAAGTTAATGTTAATAAAATTATTGCGTTGCTGCCTGGTTTTTTCTTTCTTTTTTTTTTACCTTCTAGGTGGATCAAGCAAAGAGCCAGCTGCAGCACTGATGTGCATTCTGAGAGAAGCATTGCGCTGCTATCAGAAGACACGTGAAGTCGGTGTTTGCGGCGCTGCAAGACGAGATTTCTCCTCTGCAGTACAGGTACGTTTGCCCAGGCATATGAGCTGAGGAGAGGTGTTGGAGTTCATATGCTTTGGCAAACACTTTGTATCAAAAATCTGGCAAAGATGTCTTCCTCCACACCGATCGATTGATCGATGTGAATGGAGAAATCACGTTTGCCAGGACATAGGAGCTGAAGTGGGTATGGATGTTTGGGCGGAGCCCCTATGTCCTGGCAATCGCCAGGCCCCTTTTTCTTCTTGCATATTTTTGGCAGAGATTTTTCATCCACATCAATCGATGCGAATGAGGAAATCTGTGCCATTCATTTTTCTTTCAGCCCAGAGGCTGAACGGAAAAAATCTCATTACCTGTATGCTCCATATAAGGAGAATAGCAGAAACTCCTAATGCTGGCCATACATGTAATGATTGCGGAGACCCTCAAATGCCAGGGCAGTACAAAAACCCCACATGTGACCCCATTTTGGAAAGAAGACACCCCAAGGTATTCGCTGAGGGGCATATTGAGTCCATGAAAGATTGAACTTTTTGTCACAAGTTAGCGGAAAGGGAGACTTTGTGAGAAAAACTAAAAAAATCAAATTCCGCTGACTTGTGCGAAAAAAATAAATATGAACTCGCCATGCCCCTCACAGAATACCTTGGGGTGTCCTCTTTCTAAAATGGGGTCACATGTGGGGTATTTATACTGACCTGGCATTTTAGGGGCCCTAAAGCGAGAGAAGAAAAATGCGTAAAAATGCCCTCCTAAAAGGTACTCATTGGATTTAGGGCCCCTTTGCGCACCTTGGCTGCAAAAAGTGGCACACATGTGGTATCGCCGTACTCAGGAGAAGTAGGGCAATGTGTTTTGGGGTGTATTTTTACATATACCCATGCTGGGTGAGACAAATATCTCTGTAAATGGACAACTTTGTATAAAAAAATGGAAAAGTTGTCATTTAAAGAGATATTTTCACACCCAGTATGAGTATATGTAAATACACCCTAAACACATGCTACTTCTCCTGATGCGGCGATCCATGTGTGTCACTTTTGCAGCAAATCGCAAAGGGCCAAATTCAATGAGTACCTTTAGAATTCACAGGACATTTTTACGCATTTGGATTCCAAACTGCTTCTGACGTTTAGGGGCCCCTAATATGCCAGGACAGTATAAATACCCCACAAGTGACCCCATTTTAGAAAGAAGACACCCCAAGGTATTCTGTGAGGGGTATGGTGAGTTCATGTAAAAGTTTATTTTTTGTCACAAGTTAGTGGAATATAAGACTTTGTAAAAAAAAAAAAAAAAAAAAAAAATTTCCGCTAACTTGTGCCAAAAAATAAAAAATTCCATAAACTCACTATGCCACTCAGCGAATACCTTAGGGTGTCTACTTTCCGAAATGGGGTTACTTGTGTGGCATTTATACTGTCCTGGCATATTAGGGGCCCCTAAACGTCAGAAGCAGTTTGGAATCCAAATGCGTAAAAAATGTCCTGTGAAATCCTAAAGGAACTCGTTGGAATTTGGGCCCCTTTGCGCACCTTGGCTGCAAAAAAGTGGCACACATGTGGTATTGCCGTACTCAGGAGAAGTAGGGCAATGTGTTTTGGGGTGTATTTTTACATATACCCATGCTGGGTGAGAGAAAAATCTCTGTAAATGGACAACTTTGTATAAAAAAATGGAAAAAGTTGTCATTTGCAGAGATATTTTACACCCAGCATGGGTATATGTAAAATACACCACAAAACACATTGCCCTACTTCTCCTGAGTACGGCGATACCACATGTGTGACACTTTGCAGCCAAATCGCAAAGGGGCCTAAATCCAATGAGTACCTTTAGGATTTCTAGGACATTTTTACGCATTTGGATTCAAACTGCTTCTGACGTTTAGAGGCCCCTAATATGCCAGGACAGTATAAATACCCCACAAGTGACCCCATTTTAGAAAGAAGACACCCCAAGGTATTCCGTGAGGGGTATGGTGAGTTCATGTAAAAGTTTATTTTTGTCACAAGTTAGTGAAATATGAGACTTTGTAAAAAAAAAAAAAAAATCAATTTCCGCTAACTTGTGCCAAAAAATAAAAACTTCCATGAACTCACTATGCCCCTCAGCGAATACCTTAGGGTGTCTACTTTCCGAAATGGGGTCACTTGTGTGGTATTTATACTGCCCTGGCATTTTAGGGGCCCTTAAAGCGAGAGAGTAGTTTGGAATCCAAATGCGTAAAAATGTCCTGTGAAATCTAATGGTATTCATTGGATTTAGGGCCCCTTTGTGCACCTTGGCTGCAAAAAGTGTCACACATGTGGTATCGCCGTACTCAGGAGAAGTAGGAAATGTGTTTTGGGGTGTATTTTTACATATACCCATGCTGGGTGAGAGAAATATCTCTGTAAATGGACAACTTTGTATAAAAAATGGAAAAAGTTGTCATTTACAGAGATATTTTCACACCAGCATGGGCATATGTAAAATACACCCCAAACACATTGCTCTACTTTTCCTGAGTACGGCGATACCACATGTGTGCCACTTTGCATCCAAGATGCGCAAAGGGGCCCTAAATCAATGAGTACCTTTAGGATTTCACAGGACATTTTACGCATTTGGATTCCAAACTGCTTCTGACGTTTAGGGGCCCCTAAAATGCCAGGGCAGTAAAAATACCCACAAGTGACCCCATTCCGGAAAGTAGACACCCTAAGGTATTCGCTGATAGGCATAGTGAGTTCATGGAAGTTTTTATTTTTGTCACAAGTTAGCGAAAAATGAAATTTTTGAAAAAAACAAAAAAACAATTTCCGCTAACTTGTGACAAAAAATAAAAACTTCCATGAACTCACTATGCCCCTCAGTAAATACCTTAGGGTGTCTACTTTCCGAAATGAGGTCATTTATGGGGTGTTTCTACTGTCTGGGCATTGTAGCACGTCAGGAAACAGGACAGGCGCTCAGAAAGTCAAATTGCGGAAATTCACTTTTTGCACCATAGTTTGTAAACGCTATAACTTTTACCCAGACCAATAAATATACACTTATAGAATTTTTTTTTATCAAAGACATGTAGAACAATACATTTAGTGAAAAATGTATAGAGAAATGTAGTTTTATTTGGCAAATTTTCCAACAGAAAGTGAAAAATGTCATTTTTTTGAAAAAATTTCGCCAAAAAAAGTAAAATATCAAAAAAAGTAAAAATGTCAGCAAGAATGAAATAGCACCAAATCAAAGCTCTATTAGTGAGAAGAAAAGGAGGTAAAATTCATTTGGGTGGTAAGTTGTATGACCGAGCAATAAACGGTGAAAGTAGTGTAGTGCGGATTTGTAAAAAAGGGCCTGGTCACTAGGTGGGTATAAACCTGTGGTCTTCAAGTGGTTAAAAAGACTAATCTCTGCGATTGGCAGTAACCCCTCAGGGTCCCTGGTCAAATTTGACCATAACATCTGAGAGATAAAAATCCTCAAGATAGGTCATCAGGTCATCAATACACAGAGCAGAAGCAGAAGGCCCCATACACTGTGAAGTTTCTAGAGCCAGCTTACCGCAGCTCAGTTCCTATTCAGTTGAATAGGAGCTCAGCTGCAGTATCTGGACATTGCCACTACTCTGAGCTCTATACACTGTATAGTCTCTGGCAGTGGGGCTGTCTAAAACAACTGATTGGTGGAAGTGTCGGGTGTCAGATCCCACCTATCTGATATTGATGACCTATTCTGAGGACAGGTGATTAATATATGGAGCCTAGACCACCCCTTTAATTATATTTAGTGAATATCAATTTTAAAAAATTTCTATATTCTGTTAGTGGATTTGTAACCTTTCGAATTGAGGCCGAAATAGAAAGAGACACAGAACAAGAAGAACACATAAAATACCTGAAGCCATGGTTATCTTGTACGAAGCTGCTTTGGAGAAGCTGATCTACACCAGGCAGAGTGCTGCTGCTGCCGTGTGAATTGAATTCAGAAGGTGTAGTCAGCCCGCAGCTCTTCCATGCAGAAAAGGTCAAGACTATGTTAATCGACATAAAAACCATATTCCAAGTGGAATTGCAAAGGGCAATTGCTGTTGGAGATGAGCGGTAAGCTGAAGGGCTCAGGTTAAAATCTGAAGAGGCAGTGATGAAAGGGATTGGCCCTGAGTTAGTCAACATATCCAGGCAAGTGTGCACAAGTCAACTACATAGCTATGACCTGGAGAGTGGTAAATTAACTGTTTCCATGTCTTATTCATAGAAATAAACCTCTGCTTTGAAGTTAAAGTCATTTTTATTTGTGAAAATCCTGTTCACACTTTTAGGTGAGGTTTTGAAGGCCAGTAGTAGTTTCTTCACATCCCACCTGGAGTTTTTGGTGGATTTTGTCTGCCATGACTTAACGGAAGTTGTCCAGTTTAGAAAACTGTTACACAGTCCATGAGTACTCCAGGTAACGCTGTATGATACCTTCATAAAGCCCCAGTCTACGGGGTAATTCTACCCTTAAAACCAATTCTTCCAGGGGATTACACCTTATATAGTGAATGGAATGAAGTACAATGGAACATGGTCATTTTTCTTCTTTGACTTCTTTAAAACTTAGAGGTTATACAGTCATAATACGGCTGTGTGCATAAGCCCTATGTTTGTAGCATAAAAAAGTGAAAATACATTGAAATGCTATTATGGCTTTTCGAGCAGTGAAATCTACAAAGCTTAGCATACTTATTAACCCCTTAGCGACCAGACTGTTTTGGGCCTTACTGACCAAGCGTTTTTCTTCCTTTTTTCATCATCGTGTTCCAAGAGCTATAACTTTTTTATTTTTATGAGGGCTTGTTTTTTGTGGGACAAGTTATAGTTTTTAATGGCGCCATTTTTGGGTACACATAACTTTCTGATTAACTTTTATTAACTCTTTCTGGGAGGGAGATCTGAAAAACAGCAATGCTGCCACTGTGTTTTTCCGTAATAAATTTTATGGCGTTCATTTTTCGGTATAAATAACATAATATCTTTATTCCCTGGGTCAGTACAATTACAGTGATACCAAATACATAGTTTTTTTTACATTTTACAACTTTTTTTCAATAAAAGCCCTTGTTTTTGCATTGCAGCTTCCCAAGACCCATAACTTCTTTCTTTTTCTTTTTGGAGTTGTGTGAGGGCTTGATTTTTGCAGGACGACTTGTATTTTTCATTGGTATCATTTTGGAGTAAATGGCGCTTTTTGATCGCATGCAATTCCTTTTTTTTTCAGAGGCAACTAAGAATTTTTATTTAGTTTTTATTTACGGCGTTCACTGTAGGGGATAATTTACATGATGATTATATAGTATGGGTCGTTACAGCAATACCCAACATATGGGGAAGCCTATTTTCAATGAAAAAAAGCTTATTTTTTTATAGGATTTTTTTTATTGAACAAATGAGTTTATTTTTTTTACCCACAAGGGGACTATAACAGACAGCTTTTTGATTGCTTTTTAAATGCAATGCACTATACCCTATAGTGGATTGCATTTTAATTGCAATGCTATTCCAACATTGACCAGCAAATTACTGGAAATTACTGAAGGCTGGTCTGGGGCCTACATCAGACCCCAGCAAGCTTCACACACATAGGCACCCCACGATCGCATTTGCGGGGTGCCAATGGGAGACAGAGGGAGTCCGCTCCTCTGTCAGCACTTTACATGCGACGGGCGCCAGTGCCCGCATCATGTTAAGTGTTAAAAGGCCTGGATCGTCACTTCTACTGGTCCTGGCTGTTAGAGCAGGGCCACGGCTCTCATATGAGAGCCGGGCGCGCGTAAAACAGCGGCGGCCCAGCCTAAGGCCCATAGGGCCCACCGTAAAAACACATATGGGTGGTCACTAAGGGGTTAAAGAGAATCGGTCACCTGTTTTATGCTGCCCTAACTACCAAGTCCTAACAGCTACCTGCATGCCAATGAGTCTTGATATTCATGAGCTTCAGGATCTTATCACTACCTGCCACTGACAGTTTTTTTTCCAAATAAAATCAACAGGTGGGTGGGGAGAGCCAGGAGTTTATGAATATCAAGAATCATTGGCATGAGCTAGAGCTTGTCAATACAGGATTTAGCAAAACAGTAGGGGCAATTAAAGAAAGTGACCCAAATGATATTTGACACTAGTTTTTGCAGTCCTTAGTAAGGATACCATAAAACTGGTGATAGATTCCCTTTAAATACCTAGTGGCCAAACACTCGTTCAGGCTACTATTATTTCATCTGGCTCCCCCTATGCATGCACACTTATCTAAGCCAAGAAAACTGTACTTGTTTATTTTAAAAGGAAGAGAGGAATAAACCCTATTACAACGTAAGGTACATACAGTATGTACACATTCACTAGAACTTACAAGAACATTTTCTCTCTTAGCAAGGAGATAGGCTCTCCTTAAAGGGGTTGTACAGGATTACAATAGTGTTTAACCGATAGTTGCTTTTTTCTTTTAATTTGGATTTGTCCCTTTATGCACTGTGTATCCTAAATGGTTGTGTAAGAACAACAAAGGGTTAAAACTGACAGTGCTTAGTCTATTTTCTAGTGTTGATTGAGCACCCAAGTGCTCAGGTGCTCTACAGAGCACCCGAATATAATGAAAGTCAATGGAAGAACCTGAGTATTAAACCAGGCACCCCCTGCTCTGAAGATGGGAGGGTGCCTGGTTCATAGGAAAAGGTCAGAAATTGATGGAAACACCACCAAAATGGTTCAGGAACAGCATGGGGAGGATGTCTGGATGCGCCTTGGACTCCCAGGTCGGTGCTGGGAACGATGTTGTCCAAGTAGTACGCCACTTTTACAGACTGACAAAAATACGCACAAAACCAAAGATAAAATCGATTTTAGAGGAAAATTTGTTAGGAAACATTCTTTCCTGTATATTTACTTGTATATAAAGTGCAAGTGCTGCCAAAAATTACAAGCAAGAGGCAATTCGATACAACCTGTATATCACATAACGGAGGGCCTCATTCACATTGTGGTACAATTGTTCATATAGTGGGACTCCTAACTTATAAAGCCTATGCACTAAGGGAAGGGGCAGCCAAAAATTACAAGGAACTGGCACTCCAATACACTCTTTGTTACACATAAAGGAGGGCATAATACACATCCTTGAAAAATTATGATTGATGGCCTGCTGGGGACCCTCAAAAACATTTTGAGCAAGGGCCTGCTGATCTGACCATCTAAAGCAGGCATGTCCAAACTCTGGCCCTCCAGATGTTGCAAAACTACAACTCCCATCATTCCTGGACAACCTACAGCTATCAACCTACAGAAGGGCATGATGGGAGTTGTAGTTCTGCAACACCTGGAGGGCCAGAGTTTGGACATGCCTGATCTAAAGCATTAAGGGTGAGGGCTTGCTGCTGAGCTGACCCTCTAAAACATTGACTGGACTTGGTGGAAGACAGGGTGGTGCTTAACAGACTGGAAGCATTATCTGCTGCAATCCAACCGACGACCTGGTCACACTGGTCTGACTTCAAAAGTGGTGTCTTGCGCCGCCCTGCAAACTGGAACATGAAGCTAGGTATCGTGGATGATTGTTTTTCTTGTGCTCTTGCAGCAGGCACAGTTTCAACACGCCCAGGGCCACGGCCTCTGTGTGCACCATCAGCATCACGGCCACTTCCCCGTCCCTTATGCTCACCTTCTTCACTTTAAAAGTTATATATGCTTGAAAGTATGTCACACATACAGTAGATTAGGATTTGGAAGTGTATGCGCAAAAATTTTTTAAAAGGTATTTGGGATGTGGAAATGTCACACAGTAAATAATGTCAATGATTTCACCAGCGGCTAATAAATAATTACAGGGAATGTCACAGGTATTTGGGATGAGGAAACATTATACAGGAGAGGTCCCACAGGCAATGTCACTGTCCCCAGCATCTACGGAAAAAGTACACTGTATGTCACAATTTTTTAAGCGCACACGTTACACTCTAGATGTGGCACTGGTAATGTAACTCTCAGAAGTGGACACCGTCTATTGGAAAAGTACACTGTATTTCACTGATGTTTTTTGGATGCGCACACTTTACACAGTTACAGTTGTGTTCAAAATTATTCAACCCCCACTGAAATTGAGTGTTTTGGCCAGTTTGACATTGATTTTGATCATTTCAGTCATCTTGTTTACAATTAAATCAAAGAGGCACTTGTAAGTCAGACAAATATAACATAACATTTATAATGAAATAACCACAAATGTCTTTTCTGTGCTCACATCATTATCAGTTTTATTCAACCCCCAAGTGACATTCAATCTTAGTACTTAGTACAACATCCTTTTCCAGTTATAACAGCTTTTAAACGTGAAGGTTAGCTTGACACAAGTGTCTTGCAGCGATCTACGGGTATCTTCGCCCATTCTTCATGGACAAAAGCCTCCAGTTCCGTCACATTCTTAGGCTTGCGCGCTGCAACTGCTTTCTTTAAGTCCCACCAGAGGTTCTGAATCGGATTTATGTCTGGTGACTGCAATGGCCACTTCAAAATGTTACAGCCTTTAATCTGCAACCATGCTCTAGTGGACTTGGAGGTATGCTTGGGATCATTGTCCTGTTGAAAGGTCCAATGTCTACCAAGCCTCAGGTTTGTGACGGACTGCATCACATTTTCATCCAATATCTCCTGGGACTGAAGAGAATTCATGGTACCTTGCACACGCTGAAGCTTCCCTTTACCTGTAGAAGTAAAACAGCCCCAAAGCATGATTGACCCCCCGCCATGCTTCACAGTAGGCAAGGTGTTCTTTTCTTCATAGGCCTTGTTCTTCCTCCTCCAAACATAGCGTTGATCCATGGGCATCTTCTTTCTGCCACGACCAGGTAGCGTTTCAACAGTGCCCTTTGCCTTGAATTTGCGAATGATGCTTCCTATGGTGTCTCTCGGTATGTTTAACATCTTTGCAATCTTCTTATAGCCATTGCCCTTCCTGTGAAGAGAAATCACCTCTTCTCTTGTCTTCCTGGACCATTCTCTTGACTTCACCATGTTTGTAAACACACCAGTAAATGTCTAGAAGGAGCTGAGTATCACAGTCATTCTAAATCTGCCTAATTGGTGCTTATTATGCCCGATCGCTGCTCCTTGACATCCACAGGTGTTTTCAATACCTGATCGAAAACACTTGAATGAAGCTCTGTTCTTAAGAGTGGTAGTCGTTAAGGGGTTGAATAATTGTGTCAATGAAGAAATCACTTGTAAGATTTCATTCTAAACACAATTACAAATGTACACTAAATTCCCTAAAACCCTTTACAGCACTGGGGGTTGAATAATTTTGAACACAACAGTATATAGCACCCGATGATGCATTCCGGCCAGCCAATCACTGTAATGCCAGAAGCCAACTTGGGTACGGCATTACAGTGCGTGCCAGTACCTCCCTGCACGAGCAGTCAGAGCATGCTCGATCAACACTACTACTTTCCAGAGTAATGGCGTGGTGCCACCCCTTGGCTAGTAGAGAATCTTAGTCGAGAAGAGCTAGAAGCAAGATTTACATGTCTGAGATTCTGCGAAGTACTGTAGGCCCAAAGAGAAATCTCATCCAGGAAACACCATTACTGAGACCAAAAAACTGCCAGAGACTATCCCTGAGGGAAAGAGAACAGACATTCATAGAAGGTTTAGAACTATCAAGGCCATGCTGGATTTAGACATTTTAGACTGCAAGTTTATGGCAATACAACTTTACTGCTCACCCCAGTTTGAGACAACTTGTCATTCGAACCTAAGTTCTGCAGTCTGCAACGGGGAACTGCAAAAAGAGGTACAACTTCTATCAGTCCCACCACTGCCATTCTCCTACTCCCGACTCTCCCCCTGCAGGTCGCTGTATATTCGACCAAACCCATGATGCACTTCTCCTTTCTCTGCCACAGCTCCAGCCCCACCCAGAACAATGCCCAACTAGTTTATAGTAACTCCCACCCAGCTTGTTACATTGACAGTCCGATAAGAATGCTCCTTTTGCTGCTTTGACACACCCATGGACATAACATAACATAAGGAAGACATGAACATGGACATGGTCATGTCACTGTAGTAGTGTTGAGCGCGAATATTCGAAAAGCGAATTTTTTTAGCGAATATCGGCACTTCGCTAATTCGCGAATATTTCGAATATAGCGCTATAAATTCGCTATTTCGAATATTCGTTTTTTTTTTTTTTTTTTTTAGTTATATTTTTTTCTTTCCTACTTCCCAAAAGTAGTTCTTACCTGTCCTGAGGATTCCTGGCTGCTCTAGTCAGTGCCCATTGCCGCTTCTGCCGACTTCCGTGCTCATGTGGAGCGTCCCCATCCATGGGAGAATCTCCATATACTAAAATGTACTGTCGGATTTGAGGAATTACGTTGAAATCGCAATGCGATTAATTCAAGTTATATTAATCGCATTGCGATTACAACTTAGCACTGCTATCTTACATAGGCTAGAATAACGAATATGGAATATAGCTATGCACTAGCAGTGCTAAGTTGAAATCGCAATGCTGAATACTTTAAGTTAAATTAATCGCATTGCGAATTCAACTTAGCACTGCTGCTATATTCCATATTCGTTAACTTCGTTAATTCTAGCAAGCTGACCCATTATAAACCCAGCTCTAAGTTGAAATCGCAATGCGATTAATATAACTTGAATTAATCGCATTCGCGATTTCAACGTAATTCCTCAAATCCGACAGTACATTTTAGTATATGGAGACGTTCCCATGGTGATGGGGACGCTCCATGAGCACGGAAGTTATGGTTGGCTTGGTAGAATTAGCGAATAGCGAATATGACGAATGTATTCGTCATATTCCTCAAAACGAAGATAACGAGTATTCTACATCTTCGTTTTAGCTACCTATTCGTCTCGTCATCGTCAACTTCAGCTATTCGCTAATTCTAGCAATCAAATAGGAAGGTTGACTTACCAGACAGCTGTGTTAAATTCGCTATGCGATTTTTTTTTAATACAATAATTATATTACTTGATAAAATTATTATAAGTATTCTATTTATTAAAAAAAAAAAAAAATCGCATAGCGAATTTAACACAGCTGTCTCTATAGTCAACCTTCCTATTTGATTGCTAGAATTAGCGAAGTTGACGAATAGGTAGCTAAAACGAAGATGTAGAATACTTCGTTATCTTCGTTTTGAGGAATAGACGAATACATTCGTCATATTCGTCATCCTCGCTAATTCTAGATATGAAACCAATAGGAAAGTAGCCTTAAGTACAAATCGCAATATGCGATTATTTAAATCGCATGTTAATCGCGATAACTAGAAAAAATGACGAATATTCGATTTCGACGAATATGAAACGAATATTCATTCGAATATTCGCGAATTTCGTCGAAATCGAATATGGCACCTGCCGCTCATCACTACACTGTAGCCTAGAACAGAAAATAAGTGCAATAGGAGCAACAAAGATAAAAAAAAAATACATTACAAAATTACAGCGACCTTTATAAATGATTACAGTATGTGAGCTGTGTATGGAAATGCACATGAAAAAAACTCAGTGTGCTTAGTGGCATAAAGATGTAGAGTATAGGCACAGTATCCACACAGCATGGATTCATAATATGGTCATGTGCATAGGCCTTCCATCATATTTCAGGTGGCCACAATGCGTTTGATTCCTAGGGCTCTGAAAGGATTCTGCTGGGTTGCCAGCAAAGTTTTATGGGCCCTATGCAGCAAATGGTCAGGGCTCTTGGGCTTTCTTCTCTATTTCCTATTTTCCATGGTGGACTCTGTACTTTTATTAAATACCTGAACTGATAACAGAAGCAGATCCCTCACACATAGAGGGCGATGGACCTTGCAATCTGTGGGATCCATGCAAGAAATTTTATGGTTCACTTGTGTATAGAGAAACGACTAACTGGGGTTTTTGCACTTTTACTTGCACATTATTGCCTATTAAATAGGTTGTGTCCATGTAGTGTTAAGAAAACTTTGTAGGACAGTGTTAAGAAAACTTTGTGGGTAGTAGGTAAGAGCTGAGGCCAGTACCGTTTTAGACTGGGCTCCTGGCAGCAGTATCAGCTACCTTTATCAGCACTGTGATTCTGCTGAACCAAACCTAGATACCTATATACCTATGATGACGTAAGTTTGGTTTAGTAGAACTGCACAGGTTCTGGGTGTTTCAGCCATAATCCAGACCCTAAAATGCACTTGTATTACAGTTGTCTGAAATAGCCCTTAATGAGTTTGGTAAAAATGAACATGATTTAGACCAACAAGAAAAAGTATCCAGTAAGAACAGTAATGGAAATCAGACATGGTATATATGACGGTAAATGGAACTGAAATGCAAGCTAATTAAAAACAAAGCATGCTTAACTGATACCTAATTGCATAAATGAGGGAAATTAAAGATGAGCAACCGTTCATACAAAATGCACTTCAATTAGACTGTGAATTCTGAGAGCTTGTTAATCCATGAAAAATTATCTGTCTGTCCTTTAGCTCAAGGAAAAGGTGACGTTGAGATCCACGCTCTAAATTTCATGGAATTTCTTGAATATTTTAACATAGAAAATAAGAGAATAGTAGAACGTGCATCTTATAACACTGCAACAAATCTTAAGCCCTAAATAGCCATTGGCTGTGTTTCCTATAAAATAAAGTAATTAATGGTCAGGTTGTAAATCCCGCTGATGGCAATCTTGTCTCTGCCTTGTCAATATTTAATTAACATAATATTTATTACTGTTTGCTACAATGGGCAATTTTATTCTCCCTTAATTACGGCAGGAACAGATGTGTCATTTGCAGAGGTAATGGAAATCCTGATGTCGAATAATGTGCAAATATTGGAAATATTGCCAATTAACTTAGACACCTAAAGCACAAAGCATTTCGTTATTCCAATGCAATAAGATCAAATATTGTTCATTAAGGAAGCACTTCAATGAAAATTTTTATTCTCTGGCCCGTCAGAAAGGTACAAGATAAGAATTATAGGTAATCTTTTTACCAGTGACTGTATTTGTGAGTTATAACCTTCCTACTGATCCTCCGCTGTGTCATGTGACCAACACTCTGATTCTCCAACTGAGAACAGCTTCTTATGTCTGGACAGGAAGTTAGTTTCCCTATTCATTGTTATGGGACTGACATACACATTCCCATATGAATGAACAGAGGTACTGATTTCATGTCCACACATAAAACGCTGTGTCAGCTGGAGTGTTAGAGTATTGGTCACGGATGAGGACTAGAAGGGAGTGGATAACTCACAAATACATCCACTGGTACAAATACTACCTGCACTATGATTTACATTATGTACTTTCTAACGCACCAGAAAAAAAAATTGTGGGAAGAAAAGGATTTTGGATTATATGTTATTACTAAGTTAGGGTGAGTCCACACTTTAGTTATTTGATCAGTTATTATTGAGGGCCAAAACCAGGTGCAGGTCAAAAACACAGAACAGGTGCAGATCTTTCCCGTATACCTGATCTCTGAGTTGGCTTCATTACTGGTTTTGGCTCACAATAGCTGATGGAAATCACTGAACAAATAACTGAAGTGTGAACTCACCCTTAGGGTGGGTTCACACTAGCGTTATGCATTCCGTTATGGCCTTCCGCTATAACGTGGCTATAACGGAACATAACGGAATCCATAAGACGGAAGGACGGATCCGTTCTTTTGCCCATAGACTTTAATTATAACGGAATGCAAAACGGAAGCCTTTAAAAGGCATTCCGTTTGCTTTCCGTCATAATACAAGTCTATGGGAAAGCATACCAGATCCGTCTGGGTCCCGTTATGCAAGACAGAAAACAAAGTCCTGTGGTCCGTTTTGCATTCTGTCTGGGCATTCCGTTATTTTCCGTTATAATCATGTTATAACGGAAAGCAATAACGGAATGCATAATGCTAGTTTGAACCCACCCTTAGTCATATTTTTTTTATGTATTTAGGCCTCTTTCACACTAGCGTTTTAGCTTTCCGTCCTAGAGATCCGTCCTCGGGTCTCTAGGACGGAAAGCTACTGATCAGGATTATCCCCATGCATCCTGAATGGAGAGAAATCCGTTCAGGATGCATCAGGATGTCCTCAGTTTAGTACTGACGCGTTTTTTTGGCCGCAGCAAAATCCGCAGCATCCTGCGGATTTTGCTCCGGCCAAAAATCCTGAAAGCATGCCGGAAGGACGGATCCGGAATTATTGCCTATTGAAAGGCATTAGTCCGGATCCGGCCTTTAGCTAACCGTCATTTCCGCGCATCGCCGGATCCGACGTTTAGCTTTTTGTCAATGGTTACTATGGCAGCCAGGACGCTAAAGTCCTGGTTGCCATAGTAAAGAGTAGGGGGAGCAGGGGAGCAGCATATTTACATTCCGTGCGGCTCCCGGGACGCTCCAGGATGACGTCAGGGCGCCCCAGTGCATAGATCACGTGATCGCATGGATCACGTGATCCATGCACGCGGGGCGCTCTGACGTCATTCGGGAGCGCCCCGGGAGCCGCACGGAGTGTAAGTATGCCGCTCCCCCGCCCCCCACTGCTACTATGGCAACCAGGACGCTAGTAGCGTCCTGGCTGCCATAGTAACACTGAAAGCATTTTGAAGACTGATCAGTCTTCAAATGCTTTCAGTTCACTTGCGTTGTGCCGGATCCGGCGTGCACTTCCGCGACGGAAGTGCACGCCAGATCTTCACAACGCAAGTGTGAAAGAGGCCTTATTTATGCTAGTAGTAGTATTAGTATTATTATTAGTAGTAGTAGTAGTAGTAGTAGTGATAGTGGTAGTGGTAGTAGTATATAAATCTTTTTTTTAAATTTGTACTATTATTATTTTGTAATTTAATTTTTTGTTATGATTTTTGTATTATGTAATTAATTATTTTAATATTTTGAAAAGAAGGTTTTATTCCCACTTTGATTTTTGAAATAATTGTTCTGTAATCCCCATTACAGGTGTTCTGTGAAAGGGCTATCCAATCTAAACAAAGACATGGAGGGACATTTACTAAAGCCCCACTATTGTGGCAGGAAAAAATGTTGCAAATTATGGCACACGCCGTGTTTGCACAATAATGTTCAACTTTTTGAGCTTCTCGACCCTTTTCCAAAGTAGCGATAAAAGAGGTGGGGCGTATAGTGCAGACCACCAAATTTACTATAACTTTTTCCAGAAACTGGACTAAGTTATAGCTGAAGTCTTAGCCAGCCCTAGCTGGTAATATTCTTTAAGGGAATCTGTCACCACTACTTTGCACTATTAACCACAGTAATACATGAATAGGACTGCAGATATGAAGTCCAGATCACTACTTGTTAATAGAGATGTCCCGAACTATTCACCGCGAACAGTTCCCGGCGAACATCGCATGTTCACGCTCGCTGCGGCGGGCGAACATATGCAATGTTCGGTCAGTCCCCCCTATACGTCATCATTGAGCAATCTTTTACCCTGTACCTCACAGTTAGCAGACACATTCCAGCCAATCAGCATACCCTCCCTCCCAGACCCTCCCATCTCCTATCAAAAAGCAAGGACAGCATCCATCTTAGATTCATTCTGAAGCTGCAGTGTTAGGCCCCATTCTCACGTCCGCAATTTTGTCCACATCCCTTCTGCGGAATGGATGCGGGCCCATTCATTGTGAATGGGGCCGGACGTGATGCGAAGAGCACACTATGTGCTCTCCGCTTCTGCATTCGCGGAGCCACGGCCCCGAAACATCCGGCCGCGGCTCCGCAAAAGATAGAGCATGTTCTATTCTTGTCCGCAACCTGCTGACAAGAATAGGCATCTCTATGGGGAGTGCTGGCATGGTGTATTGTGGATCCGCAACACACTACAGACGTCTAAATGGGGCCTTAGTTAGAGCAGGGAGAGTGCTGCTGCTGCTGAATTAATAGGAAAAGCGTTAGCTAGGCCTGTGTTCTGTGACCACTCCAGTCCTCAAAGACTCATCTGCTGTGAGGACAGCGTCCTGACAGCACCCCAAAAAGCCCTTTTTAGGGCTGGTACATCAGTCTGCTTTTATTTTATTTTTCTTTATATATATTGCAGTTGCCTGCCCGTGTGTGAGAGGCCGCAGGCCCACAGACTGTTCTGTGTGCACACCACTCATATTGGGTGGCACAGTACCTTGCAGATAAAAAAGTCCTTTAATTTTTACCCTTTAATATAATTGCAGTTGCCTTCGACTGTGTGTCAGACCCACAGACTGTACTGTGCCCACTGCCAGTGCCAACCACTCATATCAGGTGGCACAGTACCTTGCAGATAGAAAAGTAATTTAATTTTTATCCTTTAATATAATTGCAGTTGCCTGCCAGTGTGTGTCAGGCCCACAGACTGTACTGTGCCCACTGCCAATGCACACCACTCATATCGGTTGGCACAGTACCTTGCAGATAAAAAAGTCATTTAATGTTTACTCTTTAACCTCTTAAGGACGCAGGGCGTACATGTACGCCCTAGCATCCTGGTACTTAAGGACTCAGGGCGTACATGTACGCCCTGAGAAGTTCCGATCACCGCAGCGCTGCGGGTGGTGATCGGAACAGGATGCCTGCTGAAATCATTCAGCAGGCATCCTGTGACAATGCCGAGGGGGGTCCTGTGACCCCCCCGTGTCGGCGATCGCAACAAACCGCAGGTCAATACAGACCTGCGGTTTGCTGCGCTATCTGTAGTCTGTAGTCTTTTGGATCAGAGACTAAAATCTGCCCCAAAGTGTAATTTTTAGCCCCCCCCCCCCCCGGCACCCCGCCATCTTAGTGTCCCCCCAGGCGGTGCGGGGGGGATTGCGGGTGGTGCTTCGGGTGGGCGGTGCGGGAGGCGGGCGGTGCGACAGGCGGGATCGCAATTGCGATCCCCCGCCCGCCTCCTTTCAATCGATTTCCCTGGTGTCTAGTGGGTATAGCAGGGGGTCATTGCTGACCCCCTGCTATAAACTGCTGAATTCTGTGCTGCAGATGTCAGCAGTTTAACCCCTTCTATACCGCGGTCCGTACGGACCGCGGTATAGAAGGTGTTAACATGGAGGGAGCTCCCTCCCTCTCCCATCGGGGGGCTGCCGTACCTTTGCAGCCCCCGACGGGATAGGATAGTAGAGGAGGGAGCTCACCTCTCTCCCCATAACCCGCTGCTCTGTAATGGCAGCGGGTGATGGTTACCATGGCAGCAGGACGCTTTCAGAAGCGTCCTGCTTGCCATGGTATAGTAACTCTGGTCAGACTTCTGCTAAAGGCAGAAGTCTGACCAGACTGTGAAAAGTAAAAAAATACAGTGCAGTACACTATATAGTGTACTGTTCTGTATTATATAGACACCAGATCCACTGGATCTACAAGAACCAAGTGGGTCTGGGTCAAAAATTTTTCCAAAAAGTGAAAAAAAAAGTAAAAATAAGAAAAATACATATCACTGAATAAAAATAAAAAAAAAAACAAATAAACTACACATATTAGGTATCGCCGCGTCCATAAAAATCTCCTCTATAAAAATATCACGTGACCTAACCCCTCACGCAAATACCGTAAAAAAAAACACAAAAAAATGGTGTAAAAAAGCCATTTTTTGTCACCTTGCATCACAAAAAGTGTAATACCAAGTGATCAAAAAGGCGTATGCCTCACAAAATAGTACCAATAAAACCGCCATCTCATCCCGCAAAAAATGAGTCCTTATATAGGACAATCGCCCAAAAAAATAAAAAAATATGGCTCAGACTATGGAGACACTAAAACATAATTTTTTTTTTCTAAAATGCTATTATTGTGTTAAAGTAAAATAAAGAAATAAAAAGTATACATATTATGTATCGCCGCATCCGTAAAAACCTGCTCTATAAAAATATCACATTATCTAACCCCTCAGGTAAATACTGTTAAAAAAAATAAAATAAAAACAATGTAAAAAAAAAAACATTTTTGTCACCTCACATCTCAAAAACTGTAATAGCAAGCGATTAAAAAGTTATATGCACCCAAAAATAGTGCCAATCAAACCGTCATCTCATCCCGCAAAAAATGATACCCCACATAGGACAATCACCCCCAAAAAAAAAAAAAATAGGGCTCTCAGACTATGGAGACACTAAAACATGATTTGTTTTGTTTTAAAAAATGATAATATTGTGTAAAACTTAAATAAATAAATAAAAAGTATACATATTTTGTATCGGCGCGTCCGTCGCAACCTGCTCTATAAAAATAACACATGACCAAAACCCTCAGGTGAACACAACAATAAATAAAAAAAAAAAATCGGTGTCAAGAGCCATTTTTGTCACCTTACATCACAAAAAGTGTAATAGCAGGCGACCAAAATGTCATATGCACCCCAAGATAGTTCCAATCAAACCGCCATCTCATCCCGCAAAAAATGAGCCCCTACATAAGACAGTCGCCCAAAAAATAAAAAAAATATATGGGCGGTATTAATATGTATTATAGAAGTAGAGAAATTGAAACTTGGAAAATTGCTAATTTGGTGGCAAATTCCATTGCAAGTGCCCAAAATTAGAAGGAAGCGGACAGAGCAAGCTTTTTTCTGTATCTCCCTCATGCAAGGATTCATGCAAGGATTAAATTCAATACACGTCCCCTAATAGGGGACTTAACAAAGATTAAAATGGTAAGAATAGTAGTTCACACTATTTGTATTGGTGGCACAGTACATTGCGCAGTGCCCCAAATTTGAAGTAAGAGGACCGACAAATCATCTATTTCCATCTCCCGGTTCCTAAAATCTATTCGATACACGTCCCCTGATAGGGGACGTAACAGGAAATAAACTGATAGGAATAGTACTACTTAACACACCACTCATATAGGGTGGCACAGTACACTGCACGGCGCACGCGCAGTGCCCCAAATTGGAAGGAAGAGGACCGACCAACTATCTTGCACCCCAAGATAGTTCCAATCAAACCGCCATCTCATCCCGCAAAAAATGAGCCCCTACATAAGACAGTCGCCCAAAAAATAAAAAAATATATGGCTTTCAGAATGTGAAGACACTAAAAAAATCATTTTTTTCAAAAATGCTGTATTATGTAAAACTGAAACAAAACCCCCCAAAAAGTAGCCATATTTGCTATTGCCGCGTCCGTTGCAACCTGCTCTATAGAAATAGCACACAATCTAACCTGTCAGTTCAACGATGTAAATAACAAAAAATAAAAACGGTCCGAAAATAGCTATTTTTTTGCAAATTTTCCAATTTAATCAATTTTTCCTGTAAAGAAACAAGGGTTAACAGCCAAACAAAACTCAATATATATTGCCCCGATTCTCTAGTTTTCAGAAACACCCCATATGTGGTCGTAAACTGCTGTATGGCCAAACGGCAGGGCGTAGAAGGAAGGGAACGCCATATGGTTTTTGGAAGGCAGATTTTGCTGGACTGGTTATTTGACACCATGTCCCATTTGAAGCCCCCCTGATGCACCCCTACAGTAGAAACTCCAAAAAAGTGACCCCATTTTGGAAAGTACGGGATAAGGTGGCAGATTTGTTTGTATTATTTTAGGGTAAATATGATTTTTGGTTGCTCTATATTACACTTTTTTTGAGGCAAGGTAACAAAAAATAGAAATTCCGAAATTTCATCTCCATTTGCCAATAACTCTTGTGGAACACCTAAAGGGTTAACAAAGTTTGTAAAATCAGTTTTGAATACCTTGAGGGGTGCAGTTTCTTAGATGGAGTCACTTTTTTGGAGATTCTACTCTAGGGGTGCATCTGGGGGCTTCAAATGGGTCATGGTGTCAAAAATCCAGTCCAGCAAAATCCGCCTTCCAACAACCATATGGCGTTCCCTTACTTCTGTGCCCTGCCGTTTGGCCATACAGCAGTTTACGACCACATATGGGGTGTTTCTGAAAACTAAAGAATCGGGGCAATAAAAATTGAGTTTTGTTTGGCTGTTAACCCTTGCTTTGTTACTGGAAAAAATGGATTCAAACGGAAAATTTTCCAAAAAATCGAAATTCTGAAATTTTATCTCCATTTGCCATTAACTCTTGTGGAAAACCTAAAGGGTTAATGACGTTTGTAAAATCAGTTTTGAATACCTTGAAGGGTGTAGTTTCTAGAATGGGGTCATTTTTGGATGGTTTCTATTATGTAAGCCTCACAAAGTGACTTCAGACCTGAACTGGTCCCTAAAAAGTGGGTTTTTGAAAATTTCTGAAAAATTTCAAGATTTGCTTCTAAACTTCTAAGCCTTGTAACGTCCCCAAAAAATAAAATGGCATTCCCAAAATGATCGATACATGAAGTAGACATATGGGGAATGTAAATCAATAACTTTTTTGGGCGGTATTACTATGTATTATAGAAGTAGAGAAATTGAAACTTGGAAAATTGCTAATTTGGTGGCAAATTCCATTGCAAGTGCCCAAAATTAGAAGGAAGCGGACAGAGCAAGCTTTTTTCTGTATCTCCCTCATGCAAGGATTCATGCAAGGATTAAATTCAATACACGTCCCCTGATAGGGGACTTAACAAAGATTAAAATGGTAAGAATAGTAGTTCACACTATTTGTATTGGTGGCACAGTACATTGCGCAGTGCCCCAAATTTGAAGTAAGAGGACCGACAAATCATCTATTTCCATCTCCCGGTTCCTAAAATCTATTCGATACACGTCCCCTGATAGGGGACGTAACAGGAAATAAACTGATAGGAATAGTACTACTTAACACACCACTCATATAGGGTGGCACAGTACACTGCACGGCGCACGCGCAGTGCCCCAAATTGGAAGGAAGAGGACCGACCAACCATCTTTTTCCATCTCCCGGTTCCTAAAATCTAATCCCCCTGATAGGGGACAAAACAGAGATTAAACTGGTAAGAACAGTTTTTTTTTTTATTTAAAAAAAAAGAGGCCAGCCTCTGCGGAGCTGGGTATGTTTTTGGCCACGTTACTGAGCGCTCATGCACAATGGCTGTAGGCTCATGCGTCCTTTTGTGGAGGTAACAAACCTGGTCAGTCAAACCCAAGGCAACATCATCGAACTCATCCCATATGTGTTTTTTCTGGAGCCTGCCCTGCGAAGAGTGCTGGGTCAGGCCGTAGATGAGCATGAAGAGGAAGAGTTGTGGTCACCATCACCACCAGAAGCAGCCTTGTCGTCGTTGATTGCTGGACCTGCGGCAACACAGAGAGAGGAGTCTGAAGAAGAGGAGTCAGAGTAGGAGGGTGGCTTTGAGGAGGTGGAAGACCAACCACAGCAGGCGTCCCAGTGGGCTTGTTGTCACCTTTCGGGGACCCTTGGTGTTGTACGTGGCTTGGTGGAGGAAGAGAACTTCAATGACGTCAGTGAAGACAAGGAACGGGACATGGCTAGCTTGGTATCCAACCTTGTGCAAATGGGGAGTTTGCGGTTGTTCAAATGGACTGTTTGCGATTGTTTGCGGTGCGTTAAACGGGGAGTCTGGTCTGTCAGAGTTTGGTTTGTCACTGTGAAGCGGGCGTAACCCTTACACTACCTGATCGATACAACATCATACCTGATTGTATACACACACTGGATGTTTTAAAACACATTATTCCAAACAATTTAGGAATGTTAGGTGATTTATGCCCTTTATGGATTAAAACCCGACTCTGCGTCAACTAAGTAATTTTCCATGGGAGTTTTGCCATGGACCCCCCTACGGCATGCCACAGTCCAGGTGTTAGTCCCCTTGAAACAACTTTTCCATCACTATTGTGGCCAGAAAGAGTCCCTGTGGGTTTTAAAATTCGCCTGCCTATTGAAGTCTATGGCAGTTTGTCCGGTTTGCCCATTCGCAAACATTTGCGGAAATTTGCGTTCGCCGTTCGCGAACGGAAAATTTTATGTTCGTGACATCTGTACTTGTTAATGTCCTACTGTTCCCCCACTGTCAGTGCTTAGAGGTACCTTGAAATACATTCTCAGGACTGCTGTGTATGCGCACAAGGGTCCTATCTATTATATCAGCTCAGCAGTCCAGACAGTGTATTTCAGCGCAGCTTTAAGTGCCGATAGCGGGGTAAGCAGAGGCAGTAAAAAAAAAAAATTGAAAATAGTGACCTTAACTCTTTATGTGCAGTACTTTTCATGTATTACTGCAGATAATAGTCCAGAATCGTGGTGACAGATTCCTTATAAAGCCAGAAAATGAGACCTGAGCAGCATAGTTTTGCACTGCCTTTGGGGCCATTTTCTGTTCACTTGACAATTTGGATCTTTTCTGTTATTATATGTTATTTTGATTGCAATGAGGGAAATGTAGTACATAAGAAGCGAAGGGCCGGAAAAATATAAAGGGGCCCTCTTGTAGTGATGACTTAAACCATTATTTCAAGCCTTTTGCAGAGGAAATTAAATTGTTTGACCTTTGGGTCACACCTCATTAGTAGAGATGAGCGAACTTTAAAAAAAAGTTTGGCGTTCGGCGTTCGGGTTGTGGTAATCGCCGCATCCCGTTATGGATTCCACTACTGCGGACTATCCCGGCATATGGAATACATAAGGGGCGGCTTCCACGAACCCGAACTGTTGAACAGCCGAAGGACCTGGGGTGACGTCACCGTCATGTGATCAGTGCAGGGGGCGTGGCTCAGCACTGGATTTGATCCCGTGCTGAGCCACGCCCCCTGCACTGATCACATGACGGTGACGTCACCCCAGGTCCTTCGGCTGTTCAACAGTTCGGGTTCGTGGAAGCCGCCCCTTATGGATTCCATATGCCGGGATAGTCTGCGGTAGTGGAATCCATAACGGGATGTGGCGATTACCACAACCCGAACGCCGAACTTTTTTTTAAAGTTCGCTCATCTCTACTCATTAGCTAATATGCTGCACCTACAGGTCATTAGCAGATTTATACCTTACATGGGGAAAGAAAGAAGGCCCAAACTAAGCTCTCTCTCTCCAAGGGCCCAGGCTGCTTCCATTGCACCAACACTTTGTGTTTTATCACATTTATTATTTGGAATGATTTAATCTTCTCTCTTTATTAAATGAATATGTTTTCTTTTATGTATTTTATTATTTATGTTTTTTAATTATGTGCTGTTTTTACATTTTATTTTACTTTATTTTGTAAGGCTTTTGCTTGAATTTTTCCCTTTAATTAGTATTGTACTTCATAATGCTGTAATTATTGTCTACGTGATATTTCTTAACATTTTTGACAACCAGCTGTTTAACCTTTTGTTTGTATAGACCACATCTAAATTGAACCACAAACCAATTCCCATGTCATCTTATGAAACCGAGCAGAAAAAGGCGGCTTTCTGTGTTCCCGAGAGTTTGGCATCTCCAGATACTCCAGTGTTCATGTAAATTGGAGTGAATTGGGGAAAAAATTATATCTTTAGAATAAAGCTGAAAATCAGCATTCATTTTATTCTGAAGCATTTAATCTATGGCCAGTACAACAGATTGGATTGGCACTGATTCCTGCATCTCTAGTACCTACTTTGCATAAGCTTCTTCGCTCTTTTATCTATAGAGCAAATTAGTGTGCATTGGCGCTCTAAAAATATATACAATACTGGGAGAAATGGAGCTGAAAGTCCCTTCACTGTACCACGGGCTTCCTAGTTTTACATTATGTCTACAATTAGCGTTCCATCTCATTTTACAAAAATAATATTTATTCAAAAAAAAAGTATATGTTAGTTGTGTCAATGAAAGCACTTTCACTACATTGTTTCAGTATTGTCATAAGCAGCCTTGTTGATCCAGGTCCCCATCCACATATATGTTCACATTCTTACTGTTTTTATATGACATTTATTACATATTCAATTGTCTGGCCATCATTCCATTCATCCCCAACCTAGATGCGTTGGCAGTCTTACCACGTAGGTGGTGGATCCCTGTTGTCCACATAGGAAGCTGCAGGTCCCAGGGGTGGGACCCACATCTATCAAACATTGGATATGCAATACATTTCTGAGCTTGGAAAACTACTTTAAAGTGGCACGGAGCTTTCAACAAACTGCATTAATCAGTAGTGCAGTGTGACATGAGGAAGAACCCTATTTCCGGCTATTATATCACTTGAATCTGGCATTTTTATCATTTTTTTCTCTGTACTTACGGAACATCTAGTTTGCAGTCCTCTCAAATATGGTGGGTAGAGACTAGCTGCCATCCAATGCACACAGAAAGTAGAGGATAATCTCCTTCCCAATGGTCTCACAGTCACTCAGAAGCAGCCATAAAGGAAATTACAGAAATACTGACCTCTTTTTGTGAATGAAGCACGTATGATGAGCAATACTTTTTTTGTTTAGCTGTGCAATCTCTTTGGCTGTATCTGTCTCACTCCCTTCCCTCCATAGACTTGCATTGACATGTATAATATAATCCTCCTGCAGAGATGATCCTGTCTTGGGTGGGGAAAAGGGAATTTTTCAAAGTAAAAAGCAATTAGTAGAGAAGGGGAGAGCTGGTAAACAGCTGATATCAGGAGATCTAGACATTTCTCACTGATGAAACATATTACAAAGCTTCTTGTGATTTTTTTCTACAATTAATCCATGCAAAGTTGTGTGAAATGTTAGTAACCATTTAAGATGGAGACATTGCTGTAGTTGATATAATAAACACATATCCACCAATGTACAATGTACCTATGGAATCATTCTACATAAAAAGTAGAGACTTTTTGAACACATTACACTTTTTTCCTGTACTGATACTGAGCAACTGTACAATACTCCAGAGCTGCATTCATTGTTCTGCAGGCTACAGAGCTAAAGTTGTCTAGTCATTTTATACTGATGTTCTAGCCTTAGGATAGGCCATTAATATCTGATTGATATGGATTCAACATCCCACACCCCTGTTGTCTTGCAGTAGCTCCAGAACTACAGCGTCATCCATTCTGTGTAGTGGATGTTGCTGACTATTGCAGTGCTGCTGTAACTGAAGTGAATAGGAGCAAAGGATTTGCAGATGCAAGGCAGCTTTTATCTTCCTGCTTTGTCGTGAGCACGGAACCAACAGCCTCTGGAAAAAGCTGAATTAATAGCAGAAAATCAAGAAAAAGAGAGGGCTCCAGCTTGAGAGGGCTCCAGGTGCAGTGAAGGAATAATTTATTGAAGCGTACAGCTTTTCCAGTGCAGGTAAGAACAAATAGTCTACGCGTTTCGGACTTTTACATGTTAGTCCTTAATCATGACATGACATGTTGTCATGATTAAGGACTAACATGTAAAAGTCTGAAACGCTTCAATAAATTATTCCTTCACTGCACCGGAGAAGCTGGAGCCCTCTCTTTTTTCTTGATTTTCTGAAGTGAATAGGAGTAGCTTTGCAATAGTTCTCTTGCTGATGTTATTGCAGTTGATTGGCGGGGGATACGGGCTGTGCATTATATTCATGCGGTATAGCAAAAGGTAACCATTGTGCACAGTTACGCTGTTAGGGACATGTCTAACAAGAAGCTCTGTAGTTTGAGTGGCAACCAGCACCACTACGAATGCAGCTCTGCAGTAAGCTACAGCTCAGTACTACAACAAAGTAGTTACATAGTTACATAGGGGTCAATTATTATACTGAAAGATGCCTATATTAGTTAGTTGCACTACTATGTGCAACTTCTCCCTGCTCATGCCGGGTCTAAAGTTGAGGGCGTGGTATGTGCAGGGAAGTGAGTGGGCTGGGAAGCCCATCTCATTTACCATTTTCTAGGCCTGTTTCAGGCATAGGATAAGGTCTAAATATAAGACAGGTAGGAAGCTATCTAACATCTAGAACTGACTCTGGATGTGTCAAAGTTATAGAGAGGCCTGTGCCTCTTCATAACTTTAGCAGATCCTCCACCAGCTATGTGACTTTATGATCACTGGCGTCTAAAATGTATATCCAGATATAAAACATATCCAGATATTTATATGTTGTCAAATTCTGGTTGGAGGTATGTTCACATCTATGGCATGCCTGATCCAGCACAGCTGCCTGCTGTCAGACGGACATAAACTATTGCATGCAGTAGTTTTTGTCAGGCAGAAACCTGGCATTTATGCCGCAAAGCAGCTGGATCATCGCCGGACCCCATTATATTTAATAGAGATCCAGGGGTGAACTGTAGAATCCAGCAATGCTGCTCTCTGCTGGAATAGCCTACTTGATCTGCTGCCGCATATGTGAACGCTCCCTTAGAATCCCTTTGTTGAGTGATTGGGCAGACATGATGACGTGAACCAATTCAGGTTTGAAGACCCCATTTTTTTCGCTATCTCTTTTATGTACAGCTCTGTAAGGCAGCTATCCTTGTCTTGGACATTATTGTCCCTTTATGCTTCTGAAGACCAGCTGACATGGGAAAAAGGTAATTAGATTCTGAATAAAAACTGAACCTTTCTCCGTTAATGGCATTGTGATTAAATCTGAAGGCGTTCGCTTTCCCTTATCAGTTTAGAATCACATGCAAGGTAATGAACAAGCCGTTATTGACACGGCAATGCTCTCAGTGTTCACAGTTAATTATACAACAGTGTCTAGAGGAATCCATAGACTGAGGCATCATGTAAGCCTACAAACAACAGTCGTGTTCAATTTCCATCCAAGCAACATCTTAATGTTATTTTGCTCTCCAATTAATGCTTATGGGATGTATTAAACATAAGTTTGCTCCGTATTTTATCTTGCTGTCTCTTCTTCCTCCTCCATGTAACACTATTACCTCCACTTACTGTATTACCATAATTAACTAATAACTGTTTTCTCTGGTGATGATAGATCCCAGTGGTATTTCTGTAAAACTAATTCCAGGAAGAGGTAAACTCACAACACTCGTACTGTTTACCCAATTTTTTATACCTTCATTTGATAAAAATGGAATAGATTTAGGGACATAATGTTGTAGTTCTATGGGACTCACGCGATCGTTGATTTTCACCCCCACAGTCTTCTTCCCATTCACGATAGAATGATCTGGTGCTCCTCAGCCTTTTCCAGGTAGACATAGATGATGCATACTGTAGTTTGGTGCAGAATTTCTTGGTTGGGCATGAGAATTTGGCAGAGCTATTTATGGGATGGAGGGCACCCTGTGAAATCTAACTGCTTACTATAGCAATACCACTATTTTTCTACTTTTTATATGACACTCCCAATTAGTATTAAACTATACAACAATACAACCAAATACAAACCTTTCGTATCAAAATATTATAATGTACTGTACTGACCCTTTAAAAGGAATCTACCACCCTGATTTTGGACCATTATTAGAATTGGCATCTCATAATCTTCCACTAGCTCTTCAGAGCTGAAGTCATTGTGAAACCATTGGTGTAGTTTCTGGAGTAGCAGGCAGAGCAGCTGCTATGGGACTGGAGAGTATAAAATGCCATAATTACTGTATTATATCCAGGCTCGGACTGGCCCAAAAGGGGAAAGGTGAATCCCCCAGTGGGCCCCTGAGCAAGGTGAGCCTCTAGTCTCCCACCCCCTGCACAAGTGGCACATAACACAGTAGACTTACTGCACTACATACATATATTCAATGTACAGCACCTCAACCAGCCGATGTTCATACGGTAAAAAAAACTGGATATATTTTTTTAAGAAACTCCCCAGTTTATTATTATAGATGCGAGTAGAGCTGAGATGACTTCTAGGTAAGAGGGAAGCTACCAGTGTCCTCTTCTCCCCAGGATCTACCTTTTTAGATTTGCTGCAGGGACCCCCATATTCAATCATCTGGTAGCATCTTGCTGCTGTGTGAGCAGGAAATATTTGAATGTATCCGTACGGTGGGCCCCCAAAATTAACTTTACTGGTGGGCCCCAAGAACCCCAGTCTGACGCTGATTATATCATCTTGTGCATTATGCATGGTATTACTTTTCATATTATTGTATATGCTATGATGTCACTATGCATATTAGTCCTGTACTGTGTCATCATAATGTGCATTATTATGCTGTGACCTCTCTGTACTGTGTCATTACAATGTGCATTCCTGTAGTATCACATCCCTGTTTGCAAGTTTCAGGAGCTATAATGGTAGAAAGTGGATTATCCTGTACTGTGATATGACTATGAGCAGTATAATCTAAGCTGTGACATCACTGTGTGTATTCTTACCTATGCTGTAACATTCTGGAGCCATTATGCCCATGCATTAACAAAGGACAAATGCCACCGATTGAATCAAAAAAATCAAAAGCTTTTAATTTTCCAAATTCACTTACTACTGTTGTAAATTTTGCATGGGCACACATAGTTAGTTGTTATGTTAGTGACTTTGGGCATTTGGAAATAAGTCAAGGTGCTGTCCTCATTGTCTGGGCAGCAGATCCTTTGATGGTTACAATGTTGTACGGGTCTTCTAAATACAGTACTTGCGAACTCTCCCAGAACATCTTGGAGACTCACAGAAAAAATAGAGACTGCTTGGATTCCCATAAAAACTGAAGATAGTCCTTGACTAGTTTCTATGAGCCTTTGAAAAAGGACATTTTCCAGAAGGGTGTCCCATTTAGATTGTTCCTATGGGGCCCTACTCCTTAAAGCTTCTACCTATCAAGGCCTGCTAAGTTTTGTAGTTTTCCAACAGCTGGAGAGGTACAAGTGTGTGAACACTGCCTAAATCTATGCCCCTGCGGCTGCAATGGTTTATTTCAAAGTGACTGCTTGATGGTATTTGACTCTGATCTCCTTTAACTTGACCAATCTAACAATGCCTCGGAAGTAACACAAGTGTAAGGGTATGTCCACACAGTCAAGCGTGGGGCTTATTAAGACCAGCGTCTAAAACGCCGGTCTTAATAAATGACCCCCAAAGTGTACATGAGATTTTGCACTACATTTCAGTTTTTCAGGACGAGAACCTGTGTGGAAAAACAGTGAGTAATTCGCAATATTGGCAGGTAGCTTAACACATCCACAGATACAGTGATATTTAGACGCTTGCTTACACTGTTCCTCTCCTGAAGGCTTGGACCTAAAAACTTAATTAAGCTGGTAATATTGCCCTGAGATTGTATTTTCTGCTTGATAACACAAATCCCTTCTAAAACACTGTGCACATTGCTTCCCACTTTCATTTAACTTTATCTGCTTAATTTTCTGAAACCGTTTTACTTCTTTTAATCCCAGTCCATATGTTAGCCTTTATGGTATTTGCAAATACGAGGATGTTCCCAGATTTGTTCAAATTAGCCTTTGTTAGTATGTTAAAGGGGAACGGAATCCACTGCAGTTTGTTATTTGGCTACATTTATTTTTAACTGTATAAGTATCTTTTTGCAAAAATGCAAAGAATATAGTATCGGAGTTACAATGCTGTATTTGTCATTTTACTGATTGGGGCTGCATTGAACTGTATGAGAATAGTAGGTTTACCTGCAGTCTAATCCATCTACCTCCTAGCATCTGAACCTCAATTAGCAAGATAATTTAATCCTCATCCTGTTCCTCCTGGGAATGTCTCCAAAACTGCATGGAAATGTCCCTTTACATGACAATTTGCACAAGCCCTACTACTTTGGGGTCTTTTCACAGGACAACTCTTCAAAAAAAGAGAAAGAAGTACATATAACTTTGACTAAGGACTAGAGATGAGCGAACACCTGGATGTTCGGGTTCGAGAGGTTCGGCCGAACTTCCGGAAAATGTCCGGGTTCGTGATCCGAACTCAACCCGAACTTCATCCCGAACCCGAACCCCATAGAAGTCAATGGGGACCCGAACTTTTGGGCACTAAAAAGGCTGTAAAAGACACCCAGAGGGATAATATACCGCAATAAACGCATTGCGATTACAACTTTGAGCTAACGATCACCATGGGAACGCCTCCTCCAGTAGAATGTACTGTTGGATCTGAGAATTAAGTTGAAATCGCAATGCGATTCTTATATATTTGCTTAATCGCATTGCGATTTCAACATAGTAAGTTAACGATATGGATGGAATTATTTAGCAATGCTAAGTTGAAACGGCAATGCGATTAAGCAGATATATAATAATCGCATTGCGATTTCAACTTAATTCTCACATCCGACAGTACATTCTACTGGAGGAAGCGTTCCCATGGTGATCGGTAGCTCAAAGTTGTAATCGCAATGCGATTACTAAATACATAAGAATCGCATTGCGATTCCAACTTTTTAGTACTCAACTTTTAAAATCGTACACCACTTTAATTTCCAAAGTTGCAATCGCGTTCGAATAGAACTTAAAGCTGTCTCTTAGTCAGTTTTAGTATTGGTGTGCTGTAATAGAAGTTACATTCGATGCGTGAATATAACTTAGAGCAATACAGTCAACTTTACACTGTTAGTTTTATTATCGCGATAATACAACTATTCAAGAATCGTGTACGTGCGTCTGTACGTGTGTGCGTTACCTCGGACACTATTCTATTTTGCCAGCCACAGCTGAAACCACTGATTTATGGTATTGCTATTTTGGCAATTGAATTTCACCACAGAAAATAATCTATCCTTTGCCAGACAGCAGACAGTATTATACTTGTCTAACCAAAGCTGGAACACCAGATTTAGGGGATTGGTATTTGGGCAATTGTATTTAACCCCTTAATAAAATATAGAAATTTCTTTCCTGAGTTTCTAGGGGTGACAATTAGCACAGCCAAGCCCCTGATGTAGGATATAGCAAAAAAAAAAAACTAGTATTGATGGATTGATGGACTTGGTGGCAGCTTCTTCTGGCGCACCACAAGTCACAAAATGGCCGCCGATCAACCCAGAAAATAAGTGACAGAAAAACGCTCTGTGCAGCCTAAAAACCAGCGAGCAAGTAACTAGCAGAAGTTCAATGATTCTCAGCTGTAAATTGATCCGTTCATTAGGTGCTGTTGCTGACTTTAACCTGCCTAATCTCGCCCTGACAGAAGCTGCGTCCTCTCCCTACACTAATCTGAGCAGTGTGACGTGCGGCGCTACGTGACTCCAGCTTAAATAGAGGCTGTAAAAACTTATCACCGGCGCTAAAGGCTATCTCTCAGCTGCAATATCACTATATGTCCGTGTACATATAGAATGTAGTTAAACCAGTTAATATAAATGCAGATATTGCGCTAGTATGGACCTAGTTATTTGTGTGCTGACACTGACTCACTGTGCAGTAATTGAAGTGCAGTGCCTACCTTATGTCCTCGTTGCTTTGGGATACTGCAGATGCCGCCTCTAGCGATGTAGTATTGCGGGGTTGTGGTCAGGTTATGAACTTGGTGCAGCGTTCTTAGTATGTGGAGCGTGCCCCGGCCAGTAGCACTAGCTCCAAGAAAGGGCTCCCCTAAGTTCGCGCTCATGTTGGAGCGAGTGACGTCACTCTGGGAGCTTACGGGGTGTAGCTGGAGACAAAACAGTACACTCTCTATCCTACGCGTTTCAAGCGGTAAGCACCGCTCTTCATCAGGGAATACGCGTAGGATAGAGAGTGTACTGTTTTGTCTCCAGCTACACCCCGTAAGCTCCCAGAGTGACGTCACTCGCTCCAACGTGAGCGCGAACTTAGGGGAGCCCTTTCTTGGAGCTAGTGCTACCGGCCGGGGCACGCTCCACATACTAAGAACGCTGCACCAAGTTCATAACCTGACCACAACCCCGCAATACTACATTGCTAGAGGCGGCATCTGCAGTATCCCAAAGCAACGAGGACATAAGGTAGGCACTGCACTTCAATTACTGCACAGTGAGTCAGTGTCAGCACGCAAATAACTAGGTCCATACTAGCGCAATATCTGCATTTATATTAAATAGAGGCTGGGTCACATGCTGCACTTGGCCAATCACAGCCATGCCATTAGTAGGCATGGCTGTGATGGGCTCTTAGGGCAAGAAGTAAAACGCTAGCTGATTGGCTGCTGTGCAGCCCTTCAGAAAGCGGGAAGTAATCGACGAACACCGAACCCGAACCCGAACTTTTTTGAAAATGTTCGGGTCCGGGTCCCGGACACCCCAAAATTCGGTACGAACCCGAACTATTCTCGAACTGTTCGCTCAACACTACTAAGGACCCTTTCACACAGTCAGTATTTTGCATCAGTATTTGATCAGAATTTCTAAGCCAAAAGCAGGAGTGGGTTCAAAACACGGATGAGATGCCAGTATTTCCATTACAATTTATCTCTGTTTTGGACCCACTTCTGGTTTTGGTTTACAAATACTGATCAAATACTGATGCAAAATACTGACCAAATACTGACCGTGGGAGGCGTAACTCAGCACTGCTATATCGGAGATCTAATAGGGCTGAAACTGTCTTTTTGACACTCACTTAGATTTGCTAAATAAGTGATCTAGCACATCTTAAGTAGGAGTGAAACCACAGTAGTACCATTTGTTTTTGAAAGGATCTCTGGAAACAACTCTACTCCACCAGGCCCAAAGCTGAGCTGCTATACCAGACACAAACCATGAAACCAGAAAAAAGGCCATTCTAACCTCAGACTCAGACAGACCCTATATTAGGCAGTGTGAGTACAATTTCTGTTTGGTCTCTTTATGCTTCTCGTGAACCCAGTACCCAGCAGGATAACCTCTATAGAAAGATAATAATACAGCAGTAACTAATAGAAATAAGAGACTTTAGTGATAAATGTCAAGGGCACTGTTCTAAAGAGGAGCAATTAAGCAAAAGTTAGAAAGCAGACAGTAGTAGTATTGTATGTGTATCTAGTGACAATGCATTCATTGTGTACCTTTGGTAGAGAAAGCACAGGTTCCAAACGTTAGAAAAAGAAGTTTGATTGATTTGCAAATTAGGCTGCAAAGTGCCCAGCAGGCGGGCAAAATTGTGGCCAGATCGTGCCATTACAGAGGTGGACATAATGGTGCAAGGGGCGGCATTGGGAACTAATCTATTGGCGAGCTTGTACCATCTTCTACAACCGATAAGTTATAATCCCACCCCACTGGGCACTTTGCAGACTAATTTGCATATCAATCAAACTTCTTTTTCTGACCTTTGGAAACCACTCTGTACAAAGGTACAGTTTGTGATGATTGTACAATGAACTAGAATGCATTGCCGCTTGACAGAGATGACAGATTCCCTTTAATACATCAGATTGAAGGCCATGCCCACTATTCTGATCATTTATTTATTACTCTAATGTATCTATAATGAAAAATAAAGCAACTATGCATACAACGTTCATTAAAACATCTTGTTTCTTTTAGCACATATGCAGATCTATGCATCTCCATGGAAATAGACTACAAACACAACTGTTGTAGTCTGACCCTACAGCCATATTAACCTTCCGAACTGTACATTTTCAAGATTGTTGTGTCGGCTGTTATTTTGTGTCAGTATTTGTTAGTCAAAACCAGGACAGGAACTTATACAGAAAAAAAGTACAGTATAAAGAAAAAAATTGCAATTCTTCCATGTTTTTGGACCTGCTGCCACAGAATGTTGTTTAATTTTCTTACATTTTTTCTTTAATTGGACAATAATATATTTGTCCACATTCCTGGCTGCAATCAGTGCATTACTAGGATATCAGCCATTTACTACTTGTATAAGAAACTATAGGGGGATTTCAGGTTATTTTATTATTATTACTGTTATCCCTTAAGGACATTAATGTCAGAGACTGTGCTATAGCACCACATCAACGGTTATAAAACACCTTCCAAAACAACACTAGCGCCATGCTGTTATTCAGGCTGTGAACAATGAATGTCTAACCAAACAAAATAATTATACATATAGTTAAAATTCAATAATTGCAGTATATGGAAACAACGGGGATGTGACTGCAAAAAGTTGATAGAATATAATATGTTTATCTAGCACATTCTAATAGAATATGTGTTGATGATGTTTGGTCATTAACAGACTCCAAAACTCCACTGAGGAGGCATCATTGGAAGATTCTGGGCCCTATGTTGCAGATTTTATCTAAGGGGGCCTCATACTGTGTAGGGACAATAAGGAGGCATTAAACTGTGCGGTGGGAGGCATTAAGGGAGCATCATTACTAGCTGAGGGCACCTTTACTGTGTTGGAGGTATTATGGTGCATCGCTATTCTAATTGGAGCACTAAGTATGCTTACTGTGTGGGAGGCACCAAGTTTGTGCCTTTATTCTGTGGGCGACACTACTAGGTAACACTATTCTGATGGGAGCACTAAGTATACTGGTGTGAGGAGCATTAAGGTGGCACTTTTACCTTGTTGGGGGCCCTGTGGGGCATCTCTATTCTGATTGGTGAACTAAGTATGCTTACTAAACACAAGTCCAAGAAAGAAAAGTGCGGCACTCACCAACTTCCGGATATTGGGTGGAAACTTTATTAAGGTATGGTAAAATTCACATACAGCTGTGGTAGATGCGGGTGCGGGGCGGACACCTCCAGCCTGTGGTCCCGGCGACGGCCGTTTCGCGCGTCTCCACGCGCTTCCTCTGGCCGGAGTGTCAGTGCGCGCATATTACACACATCCAGGGGCGTGTCAGGTCGCGACCCGGTCATCGCCATGGCAACGCCCGACGCCACCCCGAACCGCACCTGTCAATTAAAACATAATATAGACAAGAAAAACAGATTAAGAAGTGACAATACATAATTAGAATGGAAAATCCTTATACCATCATCACAAACTCTTAAGGATTTAAAAGCAAACATGTGATGATAGCAGAGACAAATAATCCTGACTAAATAGGCTAGATAGGTTAGATAAAGTGACTACCGAAATGGACGCCCAAACAAGTAGCAGGTAAAGACATGGCCTCAAGAAGAAAAATCTGCACAATGACAGCCCAGAGCAATCACTGGACAAGGGAAGAGAGGGGGCAGACACCTTTTTCGCTGTGTGTGACGAGAAGGACGAAGTGACCACCATGAGTACTAAAACGCTGGAATATAAGGTCTTCCAGCTTGCGGATAAAGAGGTCAGACTTTTTTGGACTATTAAGTCCCTGAAGTCGTATAAGGACTGCAATAGAGTCCCAAGGGGCCTACGAGTTTACAAGGAAATTGCCCAATATGAGGATGACCCATTTTTTGTAGACGGCTGGAAAGACCTCCACCAGCGTTTTCCACTCCAGATCTTGGATATGGTTCTAGCACGTGATGAGAAGGAGCATGAGGCAATAACCACTGAGTTGAGTAAAGCACAAACAGAACTTAAGGCACGACTGTTAGAGTCTCAATATAAGAACATGGAGAAGAGACTTAATAAGAAGTTACTGACCATTTAGCTGGAAATTAAGGAACGTAAGCGAGATAAGTTCCTAAGGAAAAAGAACGATTATGACAATGACAGAGTATTCGACTGGCAGCGCAGGAAAACTCGCCCCAGACGTCAGTTAGACGGGGGCGTAGTGATTTTTGGACAACGGATTCTGACTCCTCTCCCTCAGAGACAGGCCCTTTAGAAGGGGGGATTGCCTCCCTCCCTTTAGAAAAAAGATCCGAAGGGGAAGAGGGCGAAACAAAAGAAAAAGGACGTCCGGTGCGCAAGTCGACCCGGAGACGCCACCAGGTCTGCTGGGGGCAATAGAGGAATTTGAGAATGTAACATCTCCCTCTGTTTGTGCCAGCCCTAACAATGTCATCAATCTTACAGAGTATACCCTGCCTCCCGGCTGTGTGTCCCTCCTGAATAAAGGTTTAGGCTATAGCCTGGTTGAACAATTTAGTCCGGTGGACTTTGAAATCGACCTTTATGTAGCTATTCGTAAATTATTTTTTAAAAAGATGTTTAATGAGTCCTGCAACACCAAACTATCTTTGTTACCTGGTGAGGTTCCTCTCAGAGTTACTTGTACCGATTTCCCTCTGGCGCAGAGGTTTGATCAGGAGGAGATGGATTATGTGAATTTTCTGGCTGGTATGGACACCGATGAGGGTGTGGACACAAAAGAGCTTGACATTTTCCTAGGAGGCATCAGGTCCTCATTTCTCCCCCCCCCCATGCCCTCCGGCTCCGCGATTGACTTGTTCCACAGGAAGGTATTGAGTGACATGTGTGCACTGATATATCCAGTAGCACCGTCTAACCTTACTCTGGAGGAGAAAAATGCATTGTCTTGGCTGAAGAGCCAGCATGATGTCATCGTGAAGCCGGCGGATAAGGGGGGAAACATGGGCCTGATGTCCAAGCAGTACTATCAGGAAGAAGCTATGAGGCAATTAACTGATGTAGAGGTTTATATACCTCTCAGTAGCAATCCCCTTCCCTTGATTCTGTCAAAATTGGGGTGCTTATTGCAGCGCTATATTGACTTCGGTTTTCTTCCTACTGGTATGTCTAAAAAATTGATTCCCACCCATCCGGTGGCTCCGGTTTGGTATTTTGTACCTAAGGTCCATAAATCGCTGACCCGTCCCCCGGGCCACCCTATTGTGGCCGGGGTCGGGTCAGCGACGGAGCCTTTATCCCGTTATGTGGATTGGCTACTAAGACCTCTCCTCCGAGGCACTCCCACGTATCTCAAGGACACCGGCGATTTCCTGCGGGCACTCAACTATTTTGAGTGGCAGCAGGAATTCAGCCTGGTGTCCTTGGACGTGGAGAGCCTGTATACCAGGATTCCCCACCATCTGGGTCTCCAGGCTATTAAAATCGTCCTTGCTAGATCTAACAAGGACGCAGTGTTCTGCGACTTTGTACAGGAGGCTCTCGACCTAGTTCTCTCCAACAAGGTATTTCTCTATGGTAAACAGTGGTACCGCCAGGTATTTGGTACGGCCATGGGCACGCCTGTGTCGTGCACCTTCACCAACTTATACCTGGCGGTATTTGAGGAGACATACATTTTCTCCGTGTGTAACCCCTATCTTTAACATATCCATTTATTTTTACGGTATGTGGATGATGTGTTTCTGGTCTGGTCTGGCAACGAGGAGTCCTGTAGGGCATTTGTACAATACCTTAATGATTCTAACCAGATGAATATGAAATTTACTTTGAATTTTGGGGGTTCCACCCTTGATTTTCTGGATGTTAAAGTAACCGTAGTGGATGGGGAGTTGCATACCACCGGTTACCGCAAACCTACAGCGACAAACTCGCTGCTACACCGGACCAGTTTCCATCCTCCCGCCGTTAAAGGTGCTATGCCGTACAGACAATTTATCCGCCTACGACGTATTAATGATACAGATTCAGCCTTTTTTCAGCAAGCGATTGATTTGCGGGAGCGGTTGTTGGATCGGGGTTACCCACGGAGGGAAGTGATGTCTGCCCTATATAGGGCGGCGGCTATACCCCGCAGTGAGTTGTTGGAGGAGAGAACGCGAGGATAAGATAATAATCGGTTCACTTTTGCGTTCAAATTCAGTCCTGCAGCTTTGTTGGTGAAACAGGTAGTGCTGAACAATTGGGACCTTTTGAAAGGAGATGCTGCCTTGCAGGAAGTGGCTGCCGAGAGACCAATTGTTACGTTTAAAAGATGTCGTACGCTTAGGGATGAATTGGTACACAGTAGTATATCCAACCCATCGACTATGAATTGGTTGACAGGGGCTAGACCGATAGGCAACCACAGGTGTGGCAACTGCTCATTCTGTAGATTTAATCCCCGGTCGAAATTGCTTAACCTAGGGGGAGTAGCGCACATTGTCCGGGATTTCATTACCTGCCGTACCCCTTTTGTTGTGTATGCTCTGTTATGTCCATGTAACAGGTTTTACATAGGAAAAACAAAACGTCCTATGTTGGAGCGAGTGCGGGAGCACTTCAATTCAGTTTATACTGGAAAGGGCGCCCCTAGGTTAATTGAACATGTCATGCCTACACACAGTGGGAATCCCCGATGCCTCTCTTTTTCGGGGGTGGAGGTTGTCCGTCCCCACCTTCGCGGTGGGGATCGGCACCGACGCCTTCTACAGAAAGAGGCTAGGTGGATAATAAAAACAGGGGCCCTGGGTCCAGGAGGCCTCAATGATAAAAATGACATGGCTGTGTTCTTGTGAAGATTTTTCTTCTTGAGGCCATGTCTTTACCTGCTACTTGTTTGGGCGTCCGTTTCAGTAGTCACTTTATCTTACAGCCTATTTAGTCAGGGTTATTTGTCTGTGCTATCATCACATGTTTGCTTTTAAATCCTTAAGAGTTTGTGATGATGGTATAAGGATTATTTCATTCTAAGTATGTATTGTCACTTCTTAATCTGTTTTTCTTGTCTATATTATGTTTTAATTGACAGGTGCTGTTCAGGGTGGCGTCGGGCGTTGCCATGGCGATGACCGTGTCGCGACCTGACACGCCCCTGGATGTGTGTAATATGCCTGCACTGACAATCCGGCCAGAGGAAGCGCGTAGAGACGCGCGAAACGGCCGTCGCCGGGACCACACGCTTGAGGTGTCCGTCCCGCACCCGCATCTACTGTTGCTGTATGTGAATTTTACCATACATTAATAAAGTTTCCACCCAATATCCGGAAGTTGGTGAGTGCCGCACTTTTCTTTCTTGGACTTGTGTTTATGGAACCCCTTCATTGCTGAGCACCACCGTATTTGCCCGGATAGTCCGTGAATTTTTGCAGGGTTGGGTCCCTTGCTATCTTCATGTTCTAGTGTCAGTACCGGTTTTCTGGTGTGGAGAGGTAGCGCCACCGTTCTCTAATTCTACGATTTTATTTAAGTATGCTTACTGTGTGTGGGGCACTTAGGGGCCCCTTTACTGTTTCAGGGGTACTATGGGGCATCACTATTCTGATGGGTGCACTAAGTAAGCTTATTCGGGGGGGGGCACTATGGGTGCACCTTTTCTGTGGTGGGGGCACTGAAGGGCATCAGTATTCTGAAGGGAGAATTAAGTATGCTTACTGTGTGTGGGGCACCTTTACTGTGTCAGGGGTACTACGGGGCATCACTATTCTGTGGGCAGCACTATGGGACATCACCATTCTGATGGGAGCACTAAGTATGCTTACTGTGTGGGGGCACTAAAGGGGCACCTTACATGTGTTGGGAGCACTGGGGGGCATCACTATTCTGATGGGAGCAGTAAGTATACTGGTGTAATGAGCACTAAGGGTGCACCTTTACTCTGTGGGTGACACCATGAGACATCATTATTCTGAAGGAAGCACTAAGTATGCTTGTGTGACCGGCACTAAGGGAGCACCTTTACTGTGTTGGGGGCACTGTGGGGCATAACTATTCTGACAGGAGAACTAAGTATGCTTACTGTGTGGGGGGCACTAAGGGGCACCTTTACTATGTCGGTGGGTACTATGGGGCATCACTATTCTGATGGGAGTACTAGGTATGCTTATTGTGTAGGGGGCACTAAGAAGGCACCTTTACTGTGTGTGGGGGGGGGCACAAAGAATGCATCTTTACTCTGTGGGTGGAACTATGGGGCATCACCATTCTGATGGGAGCGCTAAGTATGCTTGTTGTGTGGGGGCACTAAAGAGGCATCTTAAATGTTTTTGGGGCACTGTGGGGCATGATTATTCTGAAGAGGTCACTAAGTATGCTTACTGTGTGGGGTGCACTAAGGGTGTGCCTTTACTCTATGGGCGGCATTATGGGGCATCACTATTCTGATCGGAGCACTAGGTATGCTTACTATGGAGAGGGGGGGCACTAGGGGAAAAGTTTACTGTTTTGGGGGCAATGTGGGGCATGCCTATTCTGACAGGAGAACTAAGTAAGCTTACTGTCTGGAGGGCGCTAAGGGTGCACCTTTACCCTAGGTACACACCTAAGCGTTTTACAGTGCATTCAAACGCGCTGTAAAACGCACAACATGTGAAAAGCCATGCTTCCCTATGGGCATGGTTCACATTTGGGCGTTTTACAGCGCGTTTGAACGCGCTGGAAAACGCCTAACGCTGTCGCTTCTACTTGAGCTTCTTTAGGGCGTTTTTGCGCGCGTTTCCGTCCATAGGATTGTATTAGAACGCGCAAAGATGAAGAAATGCGCGTTTTCTGTTCCAAAAACGTCGCCGGGTCGTTCTCCGACGACGCATCCGCAAGAGCAACATTCCACACACCATTGCTGCCACTTGCGTTTGTCTCCTAAACTCCATAGAAATCCATCAAATTAACCACACCAAACTCCAACAGTACAACACTCTCAAACACACCTAATCAATAAAAATCTCAATTTGGCAAACATTCAACACCTTTCATATATGTAGGCCTGCATTTTTAGTGGATCTTGCACCTGTCAATCACAAAAACGCACGAAAAACGCGCGTTCATTAATGACAAAAACGCGCATACAATCGTGCGTTTGTCGCTCGTAAAAACGCTTGAAAAAACGCACGCCTGCAAAACGCTTAGGTGTGTTCCCAGCCTTACTCTGTGGGTGGCACTATGAGGCATCACTATTCTGATGGGAGCACTCAGTATCCTTGTGGGGGGGCACTAAGGGGTGCCTTTAAAGTGTTGGAGGCGCTGTGGGGCATCACTTTTCTAACGGGAAAAAAATCATCATCTGGCCATGTCGCAAATACTTCCACTATGTCATAGTCCTCCTCAGACATTACTACTTCCAGTTCACCAATTTTATTGGTCTGGTATTAGTATACATTTCTTTGCCTGTTTTTTTACCATACACCTTTCCTTATGAACTGTTCATCCCTGCATTTTACCCTCAGCAGACGGAGTGTAACTGGTCCTTCCTATTGATATGAATGGGACGGAGGAAGTGTAATTACACCTTCTCGCCACTGTGATATTGGCGGTGAGCAGGTAAATGGTGAAGATGAGGGAGGCCGTGCTCAATCAAGTGCTGCCTTATGTTCAAAAAGCTGATCAGTAGAGGTGTGTGTCGGGAGTCAGACCTCCACCGATCTGATATTAATGACTAATTCTTTGGATAGGTCATCAATATAGGAAACTGGTCAACCCCTTTAACTCACCCCAGGACACTATCTGCACTATCTTTCCCTGCTACAATGTAATTATCCACCCACCTATCCCTAGTTTAAACACTCCTCCAACCTTCTAGTGATCTTCAACCTTAAGACTGCTGCACCTTCCCAGTTGAGGTGCACCTAAAGACCACCTCTGCTTTTAATACATCATGAATCTCCTTCATATAGCAATTGCAATATTTGCCTAAATTAATAAAAGTTAGTTGCCTGGTAACTGGGCTCACTATTGGTTTCTCTGCCTCCAGCCCTATCCCCTGTTGTCTAAACACATGGGAAAATCTAGATATTCAGTAGGGGACATTTACAAAAACTGCTGCTAAGGAAAACTGGTTTCCTTTGGAAAATGAAACAATCAATCTGATTGGTTGCTATAGACAACTGATCCAGTTTTCCTTACCACCAGTTTTGAAAAATGTCCCCCTGATGGCTAAATGGAAAACTGTCTTTGTTGTCTATAGCAACATAGCAATTTGTCTGTCAAATCATTGCTGGATAGAGAGAGAGAGAGGAGAGGAAGCACACTGCTGAGCTCCTGCTCCTGTAACAGATTCTCCAGAAAGAACAACTAAAGTCATCCTCATTAAATACTTGAGATAAATCAGACAGCAGAGTGAACAGCTGAACATTTGCATTAAAGACACTGCTGTAAGGCGAGGGACTACAGCTCAGACACCCATCACCCAGACTACCACTAGGCCAGTTACAAGTTTAGACCTGATAGTAGACATCTACACTCACAAGAGCTAAATTGCAGCCATCCAACCTGTCTCCATACTTCCTTACTGGTGCCATAAATTACACTTTGAATCTGGTGTTGTTGAATGTACAAAAAATAATATGCTGCAATTAGTAAAGAGAGACTGTTATAAGTTTATTTTCAAATTACATTTCACCAACACAGCGATCCCCAATTAGAAATGGTAAGGGAGTACACCATGAGTGCTTTATCAGGGCCACTCCCTTCCTCTACACCAGATCGCCATGGGCTTCCTGCAATTAGAGCACTGTTTTACTTTTGTTGATAAAAGGTTGCATTCCTAAGTTATATTACTTTTTGTTAAGATGCAGATTAGACATTTGGTGCAATGAGAGCGTCACCATTGCATAAATACATAGATACACGGCTATGTATCTTGCACCACACTGTGGCTAGCTCCTCCCTGGCTGCTTTCATTGGCAGGGCACGGCAGTGGCAAAGCAATGATAGAGGGCTGGCTACAGAAGTGAGTGGAGCTCGGGTGCAACAAGAGCAACGGTTATTCCCTCATTGTGCCAAAGGCCTAATTTGAATATTAAGAAAAAGTATCATAACTCGGGAACGTAGCCTTGGATCAACAAAAGAAAAATAACGTTTTAATCAGGTGAACCACAGCTATGTATCTATGCAAACAGTTTGATAGGGAGGTCGCTGGCAACAGATTCCCTTTAAATTACTAAAACAGAAAGGCAGCAAAGAAGCAATAAAAAATATAAGTAAAAAATAAAATATATAAAAAACAGACAAAGGCAGCCTAGCTTGAGACAGAAAGGCTCATTGCTAAAGAGAGTAAAACTAAACACAAAATGCTCTTCAATTATATTTATAGTTAAAAACTTAAACCAGAAAGGGTTCAGCCCTTTAAAAAGAGATAAGAGAAAGGTTGTAGTTGTATTCACTGAGAAAAATGAAATATCAGATGAAATGCAGAGTGTTAAAGTAGAATCTCCATTAAAAGTGGCCTGTCTGATCTAGGAAGAAGGTCAGAGCATCTAAAAAACAAACAAAAACAAATCACTGGGTCCAGATGGCATAGACCCCCAGGATTCTAAAAGAATTAAGTAATGTCATAGACAGACCGTATATTATGAATTTACAGAATGTATAATGACAGGGAGTGTACCACAGGATTATAGCTTAGAATATGTGGTGACAATATTCAAAAAGGAGTCAAAAACAGAGCCCAGAAACTATAGATCATTGAGGCCTGTTTCACACTGGCATTAAAGCAATCTGGCAGGAAATTCCGGCATAGAATACAGGGAATCGGCTGGACAAGCGGCAGTGACAGATAAGCCAGGCTGTTCCTGAATGTAACAGCCTGCAGAATCTGTAAATGCTAGGCTAAGGCTAACATCTGTCATGGGTAAGCTGTTTTCTAAGAGATACCATCCTGGAGTATCTCAGCGTAAATAAGTGTATAACTTCAGATCAGCATAATGAGGGGATTGGTCCTGTCAATCTAATCTAAAGAATGATCAGTGTTGTCGCTACAGGGGGGCAAGGGGGGGGGCCAGCGTGCCCCCCGATGATTCCCCTTTAAAACGCTGTCTGTCACTACTAGCAGGGTAAGGAAGAAGAGCCGGGACGAGAGGGTTACACGAACTGCCGCCGGACCTGAAAAGACCACCCACAGCCGCGGCGCGGAGGAGACAAAGCATTTCTTCTGCTCACAGTGTCGGGAGCCTGTGTGTGTGTGAGAGCCTACAGCAGGGTGTGTGAGTTTGCGCAATTATGTAAAACTTCTGTCTAAAGAACATAGAGCTATGGAAACATTTTGAGACCCTCTTGGAATGATGATGAAGTATTTTTCTATACAAAATCTCCTAGTTATAGCTTGTCTAAGGTTACGGTAGGAGGTATGGATAGAGTGTGGAGTTTGCCGAACAGCACACTCTATCCACACCTCCTACCGTGACCTCCATATAGACAAGCTATAACTAGAAGATTTTGTATAGAAAAATACAAACAGTGTTTGGGCAGTTGGACACGGCTTTTGGGCCTATATATATCATGATGTCCATATAATGCCAGTGAGACCTCAAGTGTTACTGTAGGTAAAACTCACAAACCTGGTGACCAATGGACAAAGAAACATCACTAGTTTCTAATATTTAGGGCTATTTTCTGTTGAAAAAAAAAAATAAAGCCTTACTGCTTGGCACTAAAAAAAGCAGGTCTGTTTCAAGTGACCTGTAAGGAGTATAATCCTGTGTCCTGTTAGAGGGTCCCCTCTAACAGGCCATTTAATGCCAGGGACCATTACAATAGATCTGTATGCATCTGTACTCTGTGGTAAGGTGTGGGGGTCCTGGGTTGTCCCTACGGTGCGGGGGGAGTGCTACCATCTGTCTCCTCAGTGCAGAGTGTGATCAGACTGGCCCTGAGCCACCCGACCCCCAGGAAGACCTGCACCTATGGCTTACACAGGGCACAGGGCTTAGTGCCGGGCTGGGGCTCACCTACACAGCTAAGTTCTGACATAAGTAAGTGTGCAGTGTGTGTGATAGTGACAGGCAAGAACACTGCAGATAGGAGGCAGCAGAGGACTAGGGGGCAGGCTGTCTCCTGTTTCTCGCAGGGTATAGCTATCAGGAGTCCTGGTGGCACACTGCAGGATGGCATAGCCTGCTACAGATGCCAGTCAGCCCCAGGACCAGTGTGTGTAACTGATCAGATCTAAGGGCCCCAATGACAACAAATCATTTACTGCCCCGTGTGGTCAAATACTATTACCAGGGACTCTGTATCCACAAGGACGCACCGCCTTCTTTATATAAGACCGTACCAGTACTTTAGACTGTCTATTAGATTATATGTAATGTGATTAACTAGCCATGCGGACTGGGACAATTCATTCCGTCACTCAGTTTGGCGGGACAGGCATCTGGTTGTCATGGGGCTACATACATTCACCATGCTGTTTGCCCCAGCATCTGAAATCTGTGTAGAAACCTATACTGTATTGTTTCCATAGGTTTCCATGGAGAGAATATAGATGTAAGTGAGCAGACGGCTCTAGACGTGTAATATCCTTTCGTATGTGTTACTTCTTGTACAGAAACCGAAGAGGAAGAACCAAAAAACCATACTGCCCAGGGGACGGCATGTTCTTCAATTTAGCTCCCCAGCCAAAGTGTTGAAGTGGCATCCGTGATCCCCAAGGGCCAAGCCAAGTAATTGTAAGTTTTCATGTGGAGTGAGGTACCTTGCAAAAGTATTCACCCCCCTGACTTTTTCGTAATTTGGTGCCTCACAACCTGAAATTAACATGGATTGTTTGAGGATTTGCATCATTTAATTTACAGAACATGCCCACAACTTTGAAGATGTTTTTTTTTTTAAATTGTGAAGCAAACAACAAATAGGACAAAATAACAGAAAACGTCAATGTGCATAACTATTCACCCCCCTAAAGTCAATACTTTGTAGAGCCACCTTTTGCCACAATCACAGCTCCAAGTTGCTTTGGATAAGTCTCAATGAGCTTGCCACATCTTACCACTAGGATTTTTGCCCATTCCTTCTTGCAAAACTGCTCCAGATCCTTCAAGTTGGATGCTTTGCACTTGTGAAGAGCAATCTTCAAGTCTGACCACAGATTTTCTATTGGATTGAGATCTGGGCTTTGTCTAGGCCATTCCAACACATTTACATGTTTCTTCTTAAACCACTCAAGTGTTGCTTTAGCAGTGTGTTTGGGGTCATTGTCCTGCAGGAAGGTGAACCTCTGTCCTAGCCTCAAATCACGCAGTGGTACAGGTTTTGCTCAAGAATATCCCTGTATTTAGCACCATCCATCTTTCTCTCAACTCTGACCAGTTTGGAGAGTTCGGGTTTGTACCGAATTTTGAGGTGTTCGGGACACGGAGCCGGACCCGAACATTTTTAAAAAAGTTCGGGTTCGGGTCCATTGTTCGGCGATTTCTTCCTGCTTTCTGAAGGGCTGCACAGCAGCCAATCAGCTAGCGTTTTACTTCTTGCACTAAGAAGCCATCACAGCCATGCCTACTAATGGCATTGCTGTGATTGTCCAAGTGCAGCATGTGACCCAGCCTCTATTTAAGCTGGAGTCACGTAGTGCCGCACGTCACACTGCTCTGATTAGTGTAGGGAGAGAACACAGCTTCTGTGAGGGCGAGATAAGGCAGGGAAAAGTCAGACAAAACACCTAATGAAGTGATCAATCTACAGCTGTGAATCATTCAACTTCTGCTAGTTAATTTTTCACTGGTTGTTAGGCTGCACAGAGCATTTTTCTGTCACTTTTTTCTGGGGTAATCGGCAGCCATTTTGTGTCTTGTGGTGCACCAGCACAAGCTGCCACCAAGTCCATCAATCCATCAATACTAGTTTTTTTTTTTGCTATATCCTACATCAGGGGCTTGGCTGTGCTTATTGTCACCCCTAGAAACTCAGAATCGTTAATTTCTAACGATAATTTGTTTTCCCTTAGTCCTAACAGCAGCACAGATGGGGTTAACCACCCCCCGTGGACTGGCAGGACCGGCGGAATGTTTAATGAGCCCAAGACTAATAACTCAATTTAACAATTAAGTATCTCCTTAAAAGGGGGAAGTCAACCCCCAGCCCACTGTGTTTATAGCAAGAAAAATTTGTGTGCTGCTGTTAGGACTAAGGGAAAACAAATTATCGTTAGAAATTAACGATTCCCTTACGTCCTACCAGCAGCACAGATGGGGAGATAGCAAGAAAAAACCCCTAGGGAGGGCCTTCCTGCCTGGCAGAACTAAGAAAAGTCTGCCCAAAGGCCGAAAACTCAGCAAGACTGGCATCTAGTCTATAATGGGAGATGAATGTCGATTCAGAGCTCCAGGAGGCAGCTTTGCAAATCATGTTGAGAGGCAGAAGACTCCTCTCAGCAAAAGAAGTAGCCACAACTCTAGTAGAGTGGGCCTTCACGAATCCCGGAGGGATTCCTTAATAGCCTCCTCAATCCACCGACTGATGGAAGGTTTGGATGCCTTATAGCCTTTAAACTTACCGGCAACAGGATTAGCAGATTCTCATCTTTCCTGAACTCCTTGATCTATCCACATAGATCCGGAGACATCTCGAGACGTCCAGAGGATGTCTAGCAGGTTCCTAGGAGGAGGTGGTAGATGTCGACAGAACCGGGAGGAATATCACCTGGTTGATGTTCTGGAAGGAAGGAACTTTAGGCCTACAATACGGGAGGAATCTAAGAAGGTCCCGGTCATGTAAGAATAGGGCTCATGTGCTGAGAGAGCTTGAAGCTCAGAGACCCTCTTGGCCAAAGTCACTGCAAGAAAAACACAAACTTCCAAGTGACGAACTTGATGTCCACCTCCTCTAACGGTTCAAAGGGGGAGATGCTAACCCCTGAGAACTACTGAAAACCCATTGAAAAAAGGGGTCTCAGTACTGTAGGCTTTAATCTTTCAGCTCCTTTAAGGAACCGTTTGATCAGCGGGTCCTGAGAAAAAGCCTGTTAAGGCAAGCTGAGATGGCTGAAACTTGAATCTTCAGAGTAAAGGGCAGGGCCTCTATCAAGGCCGTTTTGCAGGAACTGAAGGATAGCGGAGAGGGGCGGATCTGCAGACGCCTCCTCAGTTGAGGTACAACAGGATGAGAATATCCTCATAATACAAGAGTAGGCTCTCTTGGTAGGGTCCGCTCTAGAATGAGACAGCGTTCTCAGGACCGACTCTGAAAGCCCTTCTATTCCGGGAAGGGACTGATCAACCTCCAGGCTGTCAGGTTGAATCTGTGCAGATCTGAGCAGAGGTGAGTGTCCCACGACACCAGGGTCTGCTGTGGGGAGCCTCCAATATTGTCCTCGACTCAACTGGGTGAGCTAGGTAAACCAGGATCTCTTCGGCCAAAACAGTATGATGGCTATCACCGAGGCCTGATCCTGACGGATTTTCATCAATACCCTCGGTATCATGGAAAAGGGAGGGAAGATGTAAGCCAGCCTGAACCTCCAGGATATTGACAGAGTGTCTAACGCCAGGGGGTTGTCCTCCCTGTAGAGGGAGCAGAACCTCTCCACCTTGGCATTGAACCTTGTTGCCATGAGATCCACCTCTGGCATACCCACTTGAGGACTATCTGCTTGATTCTCCGGATGTAAAGACCACTCTACCGACGGAAGACCGCGGCTCAGCCGCTATCATATTGAGGGAGCCATGGATGCGGATAGCAGATAAGTGGGAAGGTACAACTCTGTCTAATCCAGAATCACCCCGATCTCTGACAAGAGGGGAAGTGATCTTGTGCCTCCCTGCTGGTTGATGTAAAGTACCGCAGTCACATTGTCTGACTGGACTTTCACCGCTTTGCCCCGGATCTGAGGGGCTAAGTGAAGGAGGGCTAGCCGGATAGCCTGAATCTCGCGGAGATTGGATGAAAGAAGCCACTCCTGAGGAAACCAGGTCCCGTGAACTGGAGTGTCATCTAGGTGAGCGTCCCAGCCTACTTAGGACGCATCCGTAGTCAATATGACGCAGACTGGCTGGGTCATAGACTTCCCGTCTAAAAGATGCCACCACCATCTGAGGGAATACCGAGTTTGCCAAGTCAGGGAGCACAGGGAGTTTAGCCCAGCAGGGCTGCCATTCCATTAGGAGAGGACCTCCGACTGTAGAGGGCGGAGGTGCCATAGAGCCCAAGGGACTGCTTCCGCAGACGCTGACATGAGCCCCAACATCTTCATGAGAGTCCGGATTGGAACTCGCCGGGGAAAGGAACTTGCCGTGTTCTGAACCCGGAATCTTCTTTCTGGAGTCAACTGGAGCTACATCCCAGCGGAGTCGGTTATGAAGCCTAGATATCTTACTGAAGTCGACGGGCTCACGTTCGACTTCTACCAGCTGATGATCCAACCTAGGTGGAACAGAAAGGAGATTGTTACCTGAAGAAGTTGGGTTAGGACCGCTAGAGCAGAGGCTTTCAAAGCCAGTCGTCCAGATAAGGAATGATGGTCAGTCCTTGAAGCCTCAAAGCCGCCACCACAGAACCACCACCTTGGTAAAAGTGTGAGGGGCAGAAGAAATGCCAAAGAGAAGGGCAACAGAAGATGCTTGACGACACCGGACACCTGGACCGTGATCCTGATATACTTCCTGGAACCAGGATGGATCGGGATGTGCAGATATGCATTCTTGAGGTCCAGGGTTGCCATCACGTCTCCAGGATTGACGACGTGAACTACTGACCTGATAGTTTCTACACGAAACTTCACCTTCCTTATAAATCGATTGAAATATCTCAGATCGATAATCATCCGGAGATCTCCTGAAGCCTTGGGAACCAGAAAAACTGGTGAATAGATCCCTAGGCCCCGTTCTCCTGCCGGAACCTCCTCCAGAGCCCTTTTGCAAATGTAGTCCTGAATGTAGGCCTCTAGGATCGCCTCCTTGGCAGCTTGTAGAAGGTTGATCTTGACAAACCTGTCCAGTGGAATAGAGGTGTTGTTGACTAAATAACCGTTGAAAATGATATTCAGGACCCAGGGATCCGAGATCTCTTGGATCCATTCTTCTCAGAAGTGGGAGAGACAACTCCCGACGGGTACATGAAGCTTATTGGCAGGATGGCAGGAGTAACGGGAATTAAGCAAGAGCCTCAAAGAGGCCTGTAGTCAGGAGGTGGATTTTCCATCCTTGGCTCCTCCAAATGGAATATGGGCCGCCGATCTCAGGGCCATGCTATATATAGGCCCCTGACATTATTTGATAGTATTGTTACAGGGTGCCAAAGGCACACTTTGTCTCCCATGAGCCAAAGACCTGCTGCTTAGCTTCAAGAGCAAGGATCTGTGTTTGGCCTCATACCCAGGACTTGCTTTGCTAGCGGGAAGCTCCCTCGCTAGCTTCAACTGGGGCTGTGCGGTATCGCACAAGAAGTCCGTAGCCAGGTTGATGGTCTTGAAAGCATCTGGTTCACATCAACTTGAATTTGATCCAGACGAGATCGGAGGAACATAGAGACTTCAAAAAGCCACTATGGCTGTGGAAGCGGAAGCCGCAGCTGCCGTAACACCCCGTCTTAGTGTGCACTCTGCAAGGGGGTCCTGCAGCTAGACCCATCGTCTGCAGGAACCAGAGTGCGCTTGGACAACTTGGCAATAGCCATGTCCACCTTGGGAATGGATCCCCACAAATCCACCAAGAGTTAAGCCATCGGAAACATGGATTTAAACTTCTTTGTTAAAACCGGACCTTTTCCAGGTTTTTTCCACTCTACAGTGGAGGAAATAATTATTTGACCCCTCACTGATTTTGTAAGTTTGTCCAATGACAAAGAAATGAAAAGTCTCAGAACAGTATCATTTCAATGGTAGGTTTATTGTAACAGTGGCAGATAGCACATCAAAAGGAAAATCGAAAAAATAACTTTAAATAAAAGATAGCAACTGATTTGCATTTCATTGAGTGAAATAAGTATTTGAACCCCTACCAACCATTAAGAGTTCTGGCTCCCACAGAGTGGTTAGACACTTCTACTCAATTAGTCACCCTCATTAAGGACACCTGTCTTAACTAGTCACCTGTATAAAAGACACCTGTCCACAGAATCAATCAATCAAGCAGACTCCAAACTCTCCAACATGGGAAAGACCAAAGAGCTGTCCAAGGATGTCAGAGACAAAATTGTAGACCTGCACAAGGCTGGAATGGGCTACAAAACCATTAGCAAGAAGCTGGGAGAGAAGGTGACAACTGTTGGTGCGATTGTTCGAAAATGGAAGGAGCACAAAATGACCATCAATCGACCTCGCTCTGGGGCTCCACGCAAGATCTCACCTCGTGGGGTGTCAATGGTTCTGAGAAAGGTGAAAAAGCATCCTAGAACTACACGGGAGGAGTTAGTTAATGACCTTAAATTAGCAGGGACCACAGTCACCAAGAAAACCATTGGAAACACATTACACCGCAATGGATTAAAATCCTGCAGGGCTCGCAAGGTCCCCCTGCTCAGGAAGGCACATGTGCAGGCCCGTCTGAAGTTTGCCAATCAGAGAGTGACTGGGAGAAGGTGCTGTGGTCTGATGAGACCAAAATAGAGCTCTTTGGCATTAACTCAACTCGCTGTGTTTGGAGGAAGAAAAATGCTGCCTATGACCCCCAAAACACCGTCCCCACCGTCAAGCATGGGGGTGGAAACATTTTGCTTTGGGGGTGTTTTTCTGCTAAGGGCACAGGACAACTTATTCGCATTAACGGGAAAATGGACGGAGCCATGTATCGTGAAATCCTGAGCGACAACCTCCTTCCCTCTGCCAGGAAACTGAAAATGGGTCGTGGATGGGTGTTCCAGCACGAAAATGACCCAAAACATACAGCAAAGGCAACAAAGGAGTGGCTCAAGAAGAAGCACATTAAGGTCATGGAGTGGCCTAGTCAGTCTCCGGACCTTAATCCAATCGAAAACCTATGGAGGGAGCTCAAGCTCAGAGTTGCACAGAGACAGCCTCGAAACCTTAGGGATTTAGAGATGATCTGCAAAGAGGAGTGGACCAACATTCCTCCTAAAATGTGCGCAAACTTGGTCATCAATTACAAGAAACGTTTGACCTCTGTGCTTGCAAACAAGGGTTTTTCCACCAAGTATTAAGTCTTTTTTTGTTAGAGGGTTCAAATACTTATTTCACTCAATGAAATGCAAATCAGTTGCTATCTTTTATTCAAAGTAATTTTTTCGATTTTGCTTTTGATGTGCTATCTGCCACTGTTACAATAAACCTACCATTGAAATGATACTGTTCTGAGACTTTTCATTTCTTTGTCATTGGACAAACTTACAAAATCAGTGAGGGGTCAAATAATTATTTCCTCCACTGTATATCATGACAGAGAGGAGGGTCTCATCCGCTTTGAAGACACGATGTGCCCGAGTAGCGGGAACGGGAGGCTCCCCCCCGAGTCAACATCATGGTCCCCTGACCTGATGGACTTGAGCAACTTCTGTGTCTTTCCAGGGGAGAAAACACAATATCATGACAGAGAGGAGGGTCTCATCCGCTATGAAGACACGATGTGCCCGAGTAGCGGGAACGGGAGACTCCCCCCCGAGTCAACATCATGGTCCCCCGACCTGATGGACTTGAGCAACTTCTGTGTCTTTCCAGGGGAGAAAACACAACGTCAGCTCCTCCTCATCCGAGGAGGAAGAAACTAAGGAGACCAAGAAGGTCTCTCTACCGGGACAGAGGTCTCCATAGGGGCCTGGGCACGAATAGGAAGCCTTTCTATCCAGCAGGCCTATGACTCCTTTAACAGAGCCATTGATACATATCCTGCAACATAGGTTCACTAGAGGTCAGAAACCTCTAACCGCAGCTGTAACCCCAGGTGTAGGTTAAGTCAACACACCCAGGGATTCCCAACCGGTCTCCCAAGCTGGTCTTAGCCCAGCCTAAAGCTGCTTAGCTTCTGCGATCTTACGAGGGCAGGTATGATCAGCTTACAATAGCCGTTGACTGCTGCAATGGTAGCAGGATAGATGCTTCCTCTTGGAATCCACTTTCCTTCCTTCCGAATCCCGCGGAGGAGACATCACTGCGGGAAAAAAGGGACAAATAAAACATTTGTAAACCACCTATCTACGCAGGAAAGGAAGAAAAACAGACCGGAGGCAGCTGAGGAAAAAAACACCACAAGTGGAACAACACCAATTTTAGGACTCTGGGAGCTAGCTGAAAAAGCATATGTAGCCAGAGACTGAACTGGAGCACACAGCCTCCCAAAATAGGGGAAGGGGAGGGATAGCCAATCCACCCTTCCCCCAGTGAATCCTCCACAGGAAGATGCATAAAAAAATCGCATCTATGAAAAAAATCGTGCCCGTGAAAAAATCACGGCCGGATTACCCGGAGGTGATGCAAAAGGAGAGTCCCCGCGTCATCTCCGGAAGATGGCGGCGCACAGGGACCGGGAATCCTGGACCAAGGACGCCGCCAAAATACCCCAGCCAGGCGCAACTGCGCGGGGCCGGCAGCAAATAAGCTGCCGGCTAAACTGACAAGGTACCTAGGAAAAAAGGCAACGCCGTTACCCAAACGAAAAGAAGGCTCCCCGCACTTTCCATAAGAAAGGGGGGAACAAACCGCCTAGTCCACCTGTCCAGGAGGACAGAAAAAAACACAGTGGGCTGGGGGTTGACTTCCCCCTTTTAAGGAGATACTTAATTGTTAAATTGAGTTATTAGTCTTGGGCTCATTAAACATTCCGCCGGTCCTGCCAGTCCACGGGGGGTGGTTAACCCCATCTATGCTGCTGGTAGGACGTAAGGGAATAGCAATTTCTATATTTTATTAAGGGGTTAAATTCAATTGCCAAAATAGTCAATCCCCTAAATCTGGTGTTTCAGCTGTAGCTAGCCAAGTGTAATACTGTTTGCTGTCTGGCAAAGGATAGATTTTTTCCTGTGGTGAAATTCAATTACCAAAATAACAATCCCCTAAATCTGGTGTCCCAGCAGTGGCTGGCAAAGTTTAATAGTGTCTGGCAAAGGATATATTTTTTTCTGGGGTGAAATTCAATAGCCAAAATAGCAATACCGTAAATCTGGTGTCCCAGCAGTGGCTGGCCAAGTTTAATAGTGTCCGGCGAAGGATAGAAATTTTCTGGGGTGAAATTCAATTGCCAAAATAGCAATACCATAAATCAGTGGTTTCAGCTGTGGCTGGCCAAGTTTAATAGTGTCCGGCAAAGGATATATTTTTTTATGGGGTGACATTCAATTGCCAAAATAGCAATACCATAAATCTGGTGTCCCAGCAGTGGCTGGACAAGTTTATAAGTGTTGGTCAAAGGATTTATTATTTTCTGCGGTTAAATTCAGTTGCCAAAATAGAAATACAGTAAATCTGGTGTTCCAGCTGTGACTGGACAAGTTTAATAGTATCCGTCAAAGGATAGATTTTTTTCTGGGGTGAAATTTAATTGCCAAAATAGCAATACCTTGAATCTGGTGTTCCAGCTGTGACTGGACAATTTCCCTAGTGTCCGTCAAAGGATAGATTTTGTTCTGGGGTGAAATACAGTTGCAAAAATAGAAATACAGTAAATCTGGTGTTCCAGCTATGGCTGGACAAGTTGAATAGTGTCCGGCAAAGGATATATTTTTTTCTGGGGTGAAAATCAATTGCCGAAATAGCAATACCGTAAATCTGGTGTCCCAGCAGTGGCTGGCCAAGTTTAATAGTGTCCGTCAAAAGATTTATTATTTTCTGCGGTGAAATTCAGTTGCCAAAATAGAAATACAGTAAATCTGGTGTTCCAACTGTGACTGGACAAGTTTAATAGTATCCGTCAAAGGATAGATTTTTTTCTGGGGTAAAAAACAGTTGCAAAAATAGAAATACAGTTAATCTGGTGTACCAGCTGTTGCAGGCCTAGTTTAAATCTGTCCGTAAAAGGGTATATTTTTTTCTGGGGTGAAATTTAATTGCCAAAATATCAATACCCTGAATCTGGTGTTCCAGCTGTTGCAGGCCTAGTTTAAATCTGTCCGTAAAAAGGTATATTTTTTTCTGGGGTGAAATTCAATTGCCAAAATAGCAATACCCTGAATCTGGTGTTCCAGCTGTGACTGGACAATTTCCCTAGTGTTCATCAAAGGATATATTATTTTCTGGGTTGAAATACAGTTGCAAAAATAGCAATACCCTGAATCTGGTGTTCCAGCTGTTACTGGCCAAGTTTAAGAGTGTCCGTCAAAGGATTTATTATTTACTGCGGTGAAATTCAGTTGCCAAAATAGAAATACAGTAAATCTGGTGTTCCAGCTGTGACTGGACAAGTTTAATAGCATCCGTCAAAGGATAGATTTTGTTCTGGGGTGAAATTGAATTGCCAAAATAGCAATACCCTGAATCTGGTGTTCCAGCTGTGACTGGACAAGTTTAATAGCATCTGTCAAAGGATAGATTTTGTTCTGGGGTGAAATTGAATTGCCAAAATAGCAATACCCTGAATCTGGTGTTCCAGCTGTTGCAGGTCTAGTTTAAATCTGTCTGTAAAAGGGTATATTTTTTCTGGGGTGACATTTAATTGCCAAAATAGCAATACCCTGAATCTGGTGTTCCAGCTGTGACTGGACAATTTCGCTAGTGTCCATCAAAGGATATATTATTTTCTGGTGTGAAAGTCAGTAGCAAAAATAGAAATACAATTAATCTGGTGTTCCAGCTGTTGCAGGCCTAGTTTAAATCTGTCCGTAAAAGGGTATATTTTTTTTCTGGAGTGAAATTTAATTGCTAAAATAGCAATACCCTGAATCTGGTGTTCCAGCTGTTGCAGGCCTAGTTTAAATCTGTCCGTAAAAGGGTATATTTTTTTCTGAGGTGAAATTTAATTTCCAAAATAGCAATACTCTGAATCTGGTGTTCCAGCTGTGACTGGACAATTTCCCTAGTGTCCGTCAAAGGATAGATTTTGTTCTGGGGTGAAATACAGTTGCAAAAATAGAAATACGGTTAATCTCGTGTTCCAGCTGTTGCAGGCCTAGTTTTAATCTGTCCGTAAAAGGGTATATTTTTTTTTCTGAAGTGAAATTTAATTGGAAAAATAGCAATACCCTGAATCTGGTGTTCCAGCTGTTGCAGGTCTAGTTTAAATCTGTCCGTAAAAGAGTATATTTTTTCTGGGGTGACATTTAATTGCCAAAATAGCAATACCCTGAATCTGGTGTTCCAGCTGTGACTGGACAATTTCGCTAGTGTCCGTCAAAGGATATATTATTTTCTGTGGTTAAAGTCAGTAGCAAAAATAGAAATACAGTAAATCTGGCGTTCCAGCTGTTGCAGGCCTAGTTTATATCTGTCCGTAAAAGGGTATAATTTTTATAGTGTAATTATCCAGTCACAGCTACCATAATACCATAAAGCAGTGGTTTCAGCTGTGGCTGGACAAGTTTATTAGTGTCCGGCAAAGAATATATTTTTTTCTGGGGTGAAATTCAATTGCCAAAATAGCAATACCATAAATCAGTGGTTTCAGCTGTGGCTGGGCAAGTTTAATAGTGTCCGTCAAAGGATATATTATTTTCTGGTGTGAAATTTAATTTCCAAGATAGCGATACCCTGAATCTGGTGTTACAGCTGTGACTGAACAAGTTTAATAGTATCTGTCAAAGGATAGATTTTGTTCTGGGGTTAAATTCAATTGTCAAAATAGCAATACCCTGAATCTGGTGTTCCAGCTGTGACTGGACAATTTCCCTAGTGTCCATCAAAGGATATATTATTTTCTGGGGTGAAATACAGTTTCAAAAATAGAAATACAGTAAATCTGGTGTTCCAGCTGTGACTGGACAATTTTAATATTATCCTTCAAAGGATAGATTTTGCTCTGGGGTGAAATTCACTTGCCAATATAGCAATACACTGAATCTGGTGTTCCAGCTGGGCTGAAATACAGTTGCAAAAATAGAAATACAGTAAATCTGGTGTTCCAACTGTGACTGGACAAGTTTAATAGTATCTGTCAAAGGATAGATTTTGTTCTGGAGTGAAATTCACTTGCCAATATAGCAATACCCTGAATCTGGTGTTCCAGCTGTTGCAGGCCAATTGTTAATCTGTCCGTAAAAGGGTAAATTACACTGAGCGTGCATCTCCAAGTATATTTCATTCCGTAAAAGGGTATATTACAAAAAGTGTTACATTACAATTGCTGAAAGCATAATCCTCTAAATCTGCACGCACTATTGTGCATCTTATAGTGTATTTCTGTCCATTAAAGGGTATATTACGCAAAGTGTTAAAATACAACTGCTGAAGGCATAATCCTAAATATTTTTTGACATGCTACTGTGCATCTCCAAGTGTAAATCTGTCCATAAATGGATACCTTTCATCCAGGGCCTAAATACTAGGTCTACAATTGATATTCCCCTAAATCAGTGGTTAATGCTGTGCCTGGATTAGTGTAATACGGTACATAAATAAACAGGCAGATAGTGTTAGGTGCCTGTAAAAAAAAAAAGGCCTGAATTTGAAATCAATACATTGGGCCAAATATTTTCTTATTGTGGTGCTTGGTGAACAGTAACAATGAGGAAAACATCTAGTAAGGGACGCGGTCGTGGTGGTCTTGGTGGACCCTCTGGTGCTGGGAAAGGACGTGGCCATTCTGCCACAGCCACACGTCCTTGTGAACCAACTACCTCAGGTTCCAGTACACGCCAGAATTTACAGCGATATTTGGTGGGGCCCATTGCCGTTCTAAGGATGGTAAGGCCTGAGCAGGTACAGGCGCTAGTCAATTGGGTGGCCGACAGTGGATCCAGCACGTTCACAACATTATCTCCCACCCAGTCTTCTGCAGAAAGCGCACAGGTGGCGCCTGAAAACCAAGCCCATCAGTCTGTCACATCACCCCCATGCATATCAGGGAAACTGTCAGAGCCTCAAGTTATGCAGCAGTCTCTTATGCTGTTTGAAGACAGGGGGCAAAAGCAGAACAGCCGCCGCCAAGAGAGTTCGCCTGCTACTGGCCACCACCACCAGGGACCAAGCACCCCAAAGGCAGCTTCAAGGAGTTCCCTGGCATGGCACTTCTTTAAACAATGTGCTGACGACAAGACCCGAGTGGTTTGCACGCTGTGCCATCAGAGCCTGAAGCGAGGCATTAACGTTCTGAACCTTAGCACAACCTGCATGACCAGGCATCTACATGCAAAGCATGAAGTGCAGTGGAGTAAACACCTTAAAAACTAGGAACTCCGCCTCGGGAGGAATGTTGGCACCTGCCGCCCACCAAACAGAGGATGTGCCACCGACACCACCACCTGCATCACCAAGCATCTCCACCATGTCACACGGCAGCGTTCAGCTCTCCATCTCACAAACCTTGGAGAGAAAGCGTAAATTCCCACCTAGCCACCCTCGAGCCCTGGGCCTGAATGCCAGCATTTCTAAACTACTGGCCTTTGGAATGCTGTCGTTCAGGCTGGTGGACACAGACAGCTTCAAACAGCTGATGTCCATGGCTGTCCCACAGTATGTTGCTCCCAGCCGCCACTACTTCTCTAAGACAGCCGTGCCTTCCCTGCACAACCAAGTATCCGATAAAATCAAGTGTGCACTGCGCAACCCCATCTGTGGCAAGGTCCACCTAACCACAGATACGTGGACCAGTAAGCACGGCCAGGGACGCTATATCTCCCTAACTGCACACTGGGTAAATGTAGTGGCGGCTGGGCCCCAGGCGGAGAGTTCTTTGGCGCACGTCCTTCCGCCGCCAAGGATTGCAGGGCATCATTCTTTGCCTCCTGTAGCCTCCTCCTCCTACTCGGCTTCCTCCTCCTCTGCTTCCACCTGCTCATCCCGTCAGCCCCACACCTTCACCACCAACTTTAGCACAGCCCGGGGTAAATGTCAGCAGGCCGTTCTGAAGTTCATATGTTTGGGGGACAGGCCCCAAACCGAGCAGGAGTTGTGGCGTGGTATTAAACAACAGACCGACCAGTGGTTGCTGCCGGTGGGCCTCAACCCCGGCCTGGTGGTGTGCGATAATGGGCAAAATCTCGTCGCAGCTCTGGGACTAGCCGGTTTGCGCAGGCACTGCAACAACAGCAGAGTTGCCCACATTTTATCGTGCGCGGACTACTGGGTTGCCACTCTGCTGGATCCCCGGTACAAAGACAATGTGCCCACCTTACTTCCTGCACTGGAGCGTGATAGGAAGATGCGCAAGTACAAGCGCACGCTGGTAGAGGCACTCCTGAGAGCATTCCCAAATGTCACAGAGGAACAAGTGGAAGGCCAAGGCGAAGGCAGAGGAGGAGCAAGAGGTCGCCAACGCAGCTGTGTCACGGCCAGCTCCTCTGAGCGCAGGGTTAGCATGGCAGAAATGTGGAAGAGTTTAGTCACCACGCCACAGCTAACTGCACCACCACCTGATACGGAACGTGTTAGCAGGAGGCAGCATTTCACTAACATGGTTGAACAGTACGTGTGCACACCCCTCCACGTACTGACTATTGGTTTAGCCCCATTCCACTTCTGGGTCTCCAAATTGTCCACGTGGCCAGAGTTAGCCTTTTATGCATTGGAGGTGCTGGCCTGCCCGGCGGCCAGCGTTTTGTCTGAACGTGTATTCAGCATGGCACGGGGCGTCATTACTGACAAACGCAGCCGCCTGTCCACAGCCAACGTGGACAAGCTGACATTCATAAAAATTAACCAGGCATGGATCCCACAGGACCTGTCCATCCCTTGTGCAGAATAGACATTTATAACTGCCTCCCCCTCAACCATATATTCTTGTACTCCGGGGCACTTCTTTATTGAATCCTCTTTTTTTTAATTTTACCATTATATTGCGGTGCAACCAAAAGTTGAATGAATCTCTCCTCCGTCTAGGTGCCAGGGGCCTAATTATCTGAAAGTGGCCTGTTCCAGTGGTGGGTAACATGACGGCTGATTCTCTGCTATGCGACCTCTGTCCTCTGTCTGGGTGCCGTGGGCTAAATATCTGAAAGTGGCCTTCTCTATTGCTAGGTGAGATGAAGCCTCATTCTCTGCTATGCGACCTCTATCCTCCGTCTGGGTGCCAGGGGCCTAATTATCGAAAAGTGGCCTTCTCCATTGGTGGGTGACATGACGCTTGATTCTCTGCTATGCGACCTCTCTCCTCCGTCTCGGTGCTGGGGCCTAAATAAATGAAAGTAACCTTCTCCATTGGTGGGTGACATGAAGCCTGATTCTCTGCTATGCGACCTCTCTCCTCCGTCTGGGTGCCAGGGGCCTAATTATCGAAAAGTGGCCTTCTCCATTAGTGGGTGACTTGACGCCTGATTCTCTGCTATGCAACCTCTGTCCTCTGTCTGGGTGCTGGAGCCTAAATAAATGAAAGTGGCCTTCTCCATTGGTGGGTGACATGACGCCTGATTCTCTGCTATGCGACCTCTGTCCTCTGTCTGGGTGCTGGGGCCTAAATAAATGAAAGTGGCCTTCTCCAGTGGTGGGTGACTTGAAGCCTGATTCTCCAACTGATATTGCTTAATTTTTATTTATTTTATGTTATTTTAATTCATTTCCCTTTCCACATTTGTTTGCAGGGAATTTACCTACATTTTGCTGCCTTTTGCAGCACTCTGGCCCTTTCCTGGACTATTTTACAGCCTTTTTAGTGCCCAAAAGTTCGGGTCCCCATTGACCTTTATGGCAGTGTTTAGTTAGTGATAACTCTTGCTTAGGTGTTGCAGACAAAAAAGGTGTGTATATGTAATGACAGATCATGTGACACTTAGATTGCACACAGGTGGACATTATTTCACTAATTATGTGACTTCTGAATGTAATTGGTTGCACCAGAGCTTTTACTGGCTTCCTAACAAAGGGGGTGAAGGGGTGAATACATACGCACATGCCAATTTTCTGTTTTCTATTTCTAAACAATAGTTTTATTTTTATATTTTTCTCATTTCACTTCACCAACTTAGACTATTTTGTTCTGATCCATCACATAAAATTCAGATTAACAAAACATTAAACTTAAGGCTGTAATGTAGCAAAATACAAAAAAAATCAAGGAGGGTGAATACTTTTGCAAGGCACTGTATGTTTATGTTATACACATATAGCATACACTGTGACACACAATGTACAGTATACCTCTACACTGTGTAGGGGTTATACTGTTTATTGTACAGCATGGTGTAGGGATTATACTGTATTGTACGGGATGGTGCTGGAGTTACACTGTATGCTCTTTGATGTGATGTTATCTTAGGTTTTCCTATCACCTACCTTTGATGGTGCTGTGACCAGCTCTGAGCCGACCCCACTCAGCAGCTGCCAAGGCTTAGAGGGAAGACGTCCCCCCCCCATTTTTGACTGTGGTATCTTATGTGCCCCCCAATAAATTGTTCCTAGAGTCGCCAGTGACTGTGACGAGGGGTCATCCTCTGCGTCTGGATGAAAGAAAGTTTGTACACAAAGATAGAAGAAGATTATTTATGGTAAGAGCAGTGAGACTATAGAACTCTCTGCCTGAGGAGGTGGTGATGGAGTCACTAAAAGAGTTCAAGAGGGGCCTGGATGTGTTTCTGGAGTGTAATCATATTACAGGTTATAGTCATTAGTAGAGATAAGTTATAATGGAAAGATCTGTACCTGTTCTGTGTTTTTTCACCCACAACTTGTTTTGGCTCTCATAGACTGATGCAAATCACTGACCAAATCACTGAGGTGTGAACTAGGTGTGATGCAGACCAAACAAGGCCATTATTTATTTGTTTACTCACTTATATAGTGCTGATATATTTCACAGCTCTTTACGCACATCTCTCACTGTGCCCAATGAAGCTCACAATCTAAGTTCTCTATCAGTCTTTGGAGTGTGGGAGAAAACCCACGCAATCACAAGGAGAGCACCCAAACTCCATGCAGATGTTTTCCTTGGTCAGTTTTGAACCTAAGACCCTAGGTCTGCAAGGCACCAATGCTAACCACTGAGTCACCATTTATGGGTCCATTAAAAGGACTGACACAACAAACATGGCATCTGTGTTCTGTCAGTGGTGTTTCCCTTTTCAGCCTAGGTGTGTTCATGAAATATGGATGACACATGGAGGGTAAAAAATGACCAAACACGGATTCTTCACGGACACCTTCACAGATGAACCATAGTGTTGATCAAGCACCCAAGTGCTCGGGTGCTCGGGCCGAACACATCGGGATGTTCAGATGCTGTACAGAGCACCCAAGTATATTGGAAGTCAATGAGAGAACCCAAGCATTAAACCAGGCACCCCCTGCTCTGAAGAGGGGAGGGTGCATGGTTCATAGGAAAAGGTCAGAAATTGATGGAAACGCCACTGAAATGGTTCGGAAACAGCATGGGGACGATGTCTGGATTCATCTTGGACTCCCAAGTCGCTGCTGGGAACGATGTTGTCCGAGTAGTACGCCACTTTTACAGACTGACAATAATACGCACAAAACCACAGACAAAATCGATTTTAGAGGAAAAATTGGTAGGAAACATTCTTTCCTGTATATTTTCTTGCATATAAAGTGCAAGTGCTGCCAAAAATTACAAGCACTCCGACACAACCTGTATATGACATAAAGGAGGGCCTCATTCACATTGTGGTACAATTGTTCATGGAGTGGGATTTCTACACTCATAAAGCCTATGCACTAAGTGAAAGGGCTACCAAAAATTACAAGGAACCGGCACTACAATACACCCTTTGTTACACATAAAGCAGGGCAATATACAAACTCTTGAAAAATGATGATTGATGGCCTGCTGGTGACCTCCTGCTGATCTGACCATCTAAAACATTAGGGGCGAGGGTCTGCTGCTGAGCTGACCCTCTAAAACATTAGGGGTCAGGGTCTGCTGGTGAGCTGACCCTCTAAAAGATTGTAGGTGAGGGCCTGCTGGTGAGCTGACCCTCTGAAAGGTTGTAGGTAAGGGCCTGCAGGTGAGCTGACCCTGTAAACCATTATATGCGAGGGTCTGCAGGTGAGCTGACCCAGTAAAAGATTGTAGGTGAGGGCCTTCTGGTAAGCTGACATTCTAAAAGGTTGTAGGTGAGGGCCTGTAGGTGAGCTGACTCTGTAAATCATTATATGCGAGGGCCTGCAAGTGAGCTGACCCTGTAAAACATTATATGTGAGGGCCTACAGGTGAGCTGACCCTGTAAAAAATTATATGCGAGGGCCTGCAGGTGACCTGACCCTGTAAAACATTATATGCAATGGCCTTGGCTACTGAGACGGGACTTGGAAGACTGGGTGGTGCTTAACTGACTGGAAGCATTGTCTGCTGAAATCCAACTGACCACCTGGTCGCATTGGTCTGACTTTAAAAGTGATGTCCTGCGCCGCCCTGCAAACTGGGAAATGAAGCTAGGTATCAAGGATGATTGTTTTTATTGTGCTCTGGCAGCAGTCACAGTTTCAACGCACCCAGGACCACGGCCTCTGCGTGTACCATTAGCATCACAGCCACTTCCCTGTCCCTTACTGCTCGCCTTCTTCATATTAAATGCTATATATGCTTGAAAGTATGTCACACGTACCGTAGTGTACAGTAGTGTAGGATTTGGAAGTCTATGCACAAAAAAATGTGAAAAGGTATTTGGGATGTGGAAACATCACACAGGAGATATCCCGCAGATAATGTCAATGCTGTCACCAGCGGCTAATAAAAAATTACAGGAAATGTTACAGGTATTTGGGATGAGGAAATTTTATACAGGAGAGGTACCACTGGTAATGTCACTGTCCGCAGCATCTACGGAAAAAGTACACTGTATGTCACAGATAAAAATTTTAAGCGCACACGTTACACTGGAGATGTTGAACTGGCAATGTCACTGTCAGAAGCGGACACCGTCTGTTGACAAAGTACACTGTATGTCACAGATACATTTTTTAACCGCAGACTTTACACTGGAGACGTGGCACTAGTAATGTCACTGTCAGAAGCAGACACTGTCTATGACAAAGTACACTGTATGTCACAGATACAATTTTTAACTGCACGCGGTACACTGGAAATGTGGCCCTGGTAATGTCTTTTGGTAGGGACTTTTTGGTGTGTAAAGTTTTAGCAATTTAGCGCAGGTTGCGCTACAAATATATATTGCTGCTGTCACAAACAATAGTCCTTAAAAGGACTTTTGGGTCTCAAAATAGTCCAATACCACTCCCTACATTGTCTGTCCCTTGCTATGCACGGCTCTCCCTGACTAAGACTGAGCTGAACACACGCCATCGGGTGCTATACAGCACCCGATGACGCGTTCTGGCCAGCCAATCACTGTAATGCCAGTAACCAACATGGCTACGGCATGACAGGGAGGTCAGTACTTACCTGCACGTTTATTGGCTGTGTAGCATCCAAGAAGCCTGCGGGGAGCACCATGTGCTGAGCATAAAGATGCTCGAGCCGAACTGCTGTTCGGCCAAGCATGCTCGCTTAATACTAATGTCTGACCATCTTGCCATGGATGTCATGAAGGACACGGGAATTAGACCTAACTGATAAAGATAAGTTGATCATGGGTTGTCCCACTGCTAGGACTTCCAGTGATCAGCTATGATATGTGGGACAACTTAGCGGCAAGTATTCAATTCCCTCACTTTACGGGACAAATTAAGAGCCCTCTCCACACCAGGTAAGTAAAGCAGGTAACAAGTAAGGGACTCCCATCAGACAGGGTGTTTGAGAATGGATTTTGTAAAATTTCAATTACAAGACTGTGCAATAATGTGATAATAAAAAGCTGTTATTCAGCTTTAAGGCAGCTCGCCTACGCCATCTGATCTTACCGTTCAGTCTCATAATTGATATTTCAGAAAAGGAAATCCACAGAAAGAGCCTTGAGACTGTTATGCTCAATATCTAAGTGATTATTTTCTCACGTAGATTCATTTTCTATTTAATAAAGACGGTTGCCAATGGCAACTTGCCGCCAATTCTACTCCGTATGAGCTTGGAATTCCAACCTCACATTTTTCAGCGAGCGCGCCCACACTAACATGTACAGTATAGCTTGCTGAAACGTGCCAGAGCTGAATGCTGCAGCTCGTTATGTTGAAATCCCACACAAAACACAATGGGATATGGTTCTGTCAAACAAATGTAGGATTTTTACAACTGATTTAAACTTTTGCTAAAGAGTTCACACCTTTATTCTTTCGAGAAATCTATGTAATATTTATCCACAAGACGCTATATACATACAGTGCATTGGAAATCTATTCATAGCCCTTGAACATTTCCACATTTTTTCATGGTACACCCACAAACTTAAATGTATTTTATTGTGATTTTATGTGATAGATCAAAACAAAGTAGCAAGTATGTGTGAAGCAAAAAGAAAATGATACATGGTTTTCAAATTATAGATAAATAAAAATCTGTAAAGTGTCGGGTGCATTTGTATTTAGCCCCCTGTACTCTGATATCCCTAAATAAAATAATAAAATACAGTGTGACCAACTACCTTCAGAAGTCACCTAATTAGTAAAAAGTCCGTCTGTGTAACCTATTCTCAGTATAACTACAGCTGTTCTATGAAGGCCTCAGAGGATTCTTAGAGAACATTAGTGATCAAACAGCATCATGAAAACCAAAGAACATAACAGACAGGTCAGGAATAAAGTTGTTGAGAAGTGGAAAGCAGGGTTAGGTTCTAAAAAAAATATCCCAGGTTCTGAACATCTCATGGAACACTGTTTAATCCATCATCCAAAAATGGAAGGATTATGGCTTAACTGCAAACCTACAAAGACATGGCCCTCCACCTAAACTAGGAGGAGAACACTAATTAGAGATGCATCTAAGAGGCCCATGGTCACTCTGTCGGAAACATGGCGGTGACAGCATCATGCTGTTGGGATGCTTTTCTTCAGTAGTGATTGGGAAGCTTGTCAGAGTTGATGGGAAGATGGATCGAGCTACAGTAAATACAGGACAGTTCTGAAAGAAAAACTTGTAAAGGCTTTAAAAGACTTGAGACTGGAGCGGACGTTCACCTTCCAGCAGGACAACGACCCTAAACATACAGCCAGAGCTACAATAGAATGGTTTAGATCAAAGTATATTGATGTGTTAGAATGGCCCAGTCAAAGTCCAGACCTAAATACCATTGAGAATCTGTGGCAAGACTTGGAAATTGCTGTTCACAGATGATCTCCATCCAATCTAAATGAGCTTGAGCTATTTTGCAAATAAGAATGGGCAAAAATATCAGCCTCTAGATGTGCAAATCTGGTAGAGACATACCCCAAAAGACTTGCAGCTGTAATTGCAGCAAAAGGTGGTCTTAAAAGTATTGACTCAGGGGGGCTGAATACAAATGTATACTTTCTAGATTTTTTGTTATTAAAAATTTTGAAGACTAGGTATCATTTTCTTTTCACTGCACACATACTTGCTACTTTAAGTTGGTCTATTGCATAAAATCTCAATAAAATACATTTAAGTTTGTGGGTGCAACGTGAAAAAATGTGGAAAACTTCGAGAGGCACTGTAGCAGAGTTGAAATAGTCATTGGGTATGATACGTGGTTTTCTGTGGTTTTACATAGGACTGCGAATAAACCACCTACAGAATCTTAAAGGAGGTATAGCTCACCAAGGCCACATGGCCCCCCCCCCCCTTTATAAAGCTAGCCACACACATTAGATCTATGTTGGGGAAATCGTCATGTTTCGCCACCATGTGATGTATATAGGGCCTCTAGACTCTCCCCAGGCAGCTAATGTCGCGGTAGATAAGGATCGGGAACAGTGAAGTTCAACTGCCTGATCCTTTTGTTCGTGCTGGAGGTGTCTGGCAGTAGCTTTCTCCCCATTTAATACATATGTATGCTCGGCCAAGCTGAGCATACTTTTGTATGGAGGATCAAGTACAACCAGTCAGCCACCTTTTATCTTATATGTATGACCAGCTTAAGCCAGAACACAGGGCAACAGGGATCAGATCTATGGACAGGCTGTGCATTTTAGGATGACCAATTCATTTGAATAAGCCCTATATAACCTTTCATTCCCCCTGCAGCATAACATTATGAGCACAAATCTTTCTCATGTCCTGATATTTTTCTCACACAACAGACACCAACAACTCCCAGCTGAACCAATTGATTGATAAGCTCCAACATGGTGTCTTCCATGACTACGGTATAGTAGATTGCATGTTGAATGCCAAACCAACTAATTCCCAAGGACACTTGAACTCACTGATTAGGTGGAGCAGCATTAACATTTAATGTACATCCAGTTAAATTCACAAACCTTCAAATGTATACATTTTATCAAGATTTATAAGCAATAGATAAATAACCTGAACAGTATTCTTTTAGAAACAACATATCAAGTGAGGAAAGCTATCCAGAAAATAAATAGGGAGTCTTTGAAGGAATTATTCCTTCCATCAACAGGCCTGTGATCCTTGACCTCAGCATGTATAACTAGCCTGAGGACCCCATTATTTTGTATGCACCCTGGTACAGGATATCGAGCAGCCTTTTTCGAGTTAACATTCCACAAAATACTGGCCCCTCCCTAATACCACAACACGTGAAAACTATCAAGGTGCACGGACAGCAGGCAGAAGGCCATCTCAGTGTCAGGTTAGGCTGACAATGACCCAATTACCGGTACATACACCAAAGACATTTTACAGAAGTCAGTATCAATACCATTATTCACTGATATGTCTGCTGTGATAGGCGGTGAATGAGGCAAAATTTTATGATTTTATTTTTGAGGACAATGCCTAACAGGGAAACGGACAACCCAGGGAGCAGCATTAAATCAACCATTCACCCCAAACAAACAAGTCACAGCTGTGGGACAGTCTAATACTGAGGATACTCTTCTCCTGGGGAAGGAACATACAAAAAAATATGGCTGTCTTCTTTAAAACCCCACAATAGCCTAACCAATTTCTGCCAGGTATTCCTGGTCCCCAACATAGATTCCAGAAGGAACCTCTCTTGTGGTCTAGATCTGCACAATGCTCTTCTGGTAACTGAAGCAACCTCCACTGCTGAAGACGAGACCGACTTATTTAGGACCTGCTCCTTCAACTACACAGGTCCACTACCATTGTCTCCATCTTCTTCAGGTAGAAGAAATCTGTATTTTCTCTGGGCTCCTTCATCATAGCCCCTCCCTACCCCATATATCTCTATCCCAGATCCACCCCCACTCCCTCTAAAGGCTTCCTTAAAAGGATTTTCCAAAATTGTAATACTGATCGGTGGGGTCTGAAACCTTGGACCCCACACCGATCAGCTGTTTTGAGAAGGCACAATGCTCCTGTGAACTTACCAAACACAGCACTGTACCTTGTATAACGGCTGTGTTTAGTATCGGGATCATCCTTATTCTCTTAAATAGGACTGATCTGCTCTTAGGCCACGTGACACATGAACGTGTCATCACTCAGCCTAGGAACAGCTGTCAGAAGGTTGCAGCACTCACAGGAACCCTGGTGCCTTCTCAAACAGTTGACAGGTGGAGGTCCTGGGAGTTGGACACCCACTGATCAGGTACTGATGACCTATCCTGAGGATAGGTCATCAGTATAAAAATTTTGGAAAACCCCTTTAACCCTTTCAACACCCCAGTCCTTTCTAACTAAATGCTTCCTACTTTCATTCCTGCACTGCTTGATTTTTGGTGGGACGAACAGCTCTGCATGCTGTGCAATTCTTCCTATCAAATACAATCTGTGAAGGATCTTCTGATGCAGATGTGAACAGAACCTAAAATGTATTAGTCTTGATTCAGACTGTTAGGGTATTTTCATACTTTCTAACTCTCCCAGAATGACCAAGAGTCTCCTGGAAAAATTAGAGAGCTCCCCAACTCTGGAAAGATTTGAAATATCTCCCAAAAAGCAGGCCTCCACTTTAACTGTATGTTGTGCTGGGATGCTGCATCATCAGCCCCGAAGTCCGAATGTGCATCAAAGGGGCAGGGTTCTGGTACAAAACGAGGAGTGTCTAATTATAAAAGGGTGAGGTTGTTGGAAATGGGTGTGGTTATGTGGCACACACTAGGACCTCATAGAAGACAACATACAAAAAATGAGATGTGTATTTGCCACAGACTTTGCTACTGAAGGACATACTCATAATTTTTTTTGCTAAAATCTGGATTTCACTTGGAAGAATTCTATAATTTATTGAGAAAATTGAGAAGTAACGGAGGCAGAATACACGTGTTTATTCTATGGATTTGAGCACAGAATATGCCTTGAAATCTTCTGCATGAAAAATATACCATGTGAACATGTCCTTAAACTCACAGAGGGTAATCTAGCCTTTTGGTTTATTTTTTTGTGCCAGTAGTGTTTTTTTTTTGTTGTTGTTTTCCTAATGCTCTGTGCGTAATTATTTTTTTTCTGTGCATTTTCTACAGGTTTCTCTATAGGACTGGAAAAAGTATGAAAAAAAAAGTTTTTGTAAGCCACTAAAGAACTCCAGTGTGAGGGAAGCTTTATAGTGCTGGCGTCTGATTTGGCTCAAGGATCTTTTGGACCCTCCAGGGCTTGGCTTTGAATGCAACTTCTGCCTCTCTGTTAGCTGCATCCTGTCTCTATAATAGAACTGAACATACATTATCACATTATAAGTAGTTAAGGAAGCATTTTAAGATGTTAAATGCAGTGATAAGATTTAACAGCTCGGTGGTGTGAAAGGCACCACTGAAACCAATTAATAGGATTTTTAATGCTCTTTTCCTGCACTAATGATCTTGAAAATTTGCATACGCACTGGATTTTTGGAAAGAACTGAGTTAACCACTAACTAGTACTGACTACTTGCCGAAGACCATATTAAAGTTACCGTAGTTTAGACATTAGCTCAAGCAAATGGTTGGGTTGCAGATTCCTGCACTGGTTATATCATCACTGTGTCCTGGGGAACAAAAATGAAGGCAGTCGTCAGCTACAGCTTTAAGTAGCAGGGTTTATAATCCTTAACCATCCAAGTCTCAAATGCACCTCTTAATAAATTTAGAGAAATTTACTCCAAGGATCTTTATATTTAAAGGGGTTGTCCCACGAAAAATGTTTCATTTTACAAACCAGCACCTGAATCTAAATACTTTTGTAACTGAATGTAATTAAAAATTTAGTATAGCCAGTGAAATATTCACTGAAATCTATCTTTATTTCACCACCTGCTGTTTGCCCTTTTTCTAAATTTTCTGTCCAGCTCAATAAGTTTGACATACATGCTCAGTTCCATCCTTCTAGATTGTAAGCCCTCACTGGCAGCATCCTCTCTCCTTCTGTACCGGTTTGCAACTCGTCTTGTTCATTCTCATTGCAATTGTTTTGTATTATGTATGTATACCCCTTTTCGTATGTACAGTGCCATGGAATGAATGGCTCTTTAATAATAAATAATAATATTTATTATTTATTAGCTGCAGCAGAAAGGGCACATCCTCTGAGAAAGTGCATGCCCCCTAGGCTTCAAGCTTGAGATAAATCTTCCAGCTTGAGAGCAATGAATGGGGGAATCTCTGTATCCATGTGACGTATTGGGCTGGTTCTAAGTTTGTTAGAGATTGGCAAGTACTATATGATATTGTTACGGCTGTAGGTAGGAACAGGCTAGGACAGTGAACTCTAAGGCTAGAACCCAGCCTACTTTCCCATCCTACTTGCAAAACAAGCCCTAGATAGCTAGACCACAACTGGGCTATGGTCCTTACACTAATTAAGGGCAGAGATGGACAAACAACAAAAGACAGACAAACAAAATACCAGAGTTATGTAAATGGATCAGAACCGGACAGGCTATGCAGTACCAAACGAGAGACAAAAAGAGTGGTCAGAAGACAAGCCGAGATCTGAACCAGGCGGACAATGCAGTACCAAACGAGAGACAGAGAGTGATCAGAAGCTAAGCTGGGGTCAGAGGAACAGGCAATACAATAAGAACAAGGAACCAGGAATGCAGCTAGTAAGTCAGAGACTATCACTGGCACTGGTGGTGTATGGCCAGTAAAGGGTTTAAATAGAGTGCTGAGTCCCTGGATAGAAACCTGATAGGTTCACAAATCGGCTCTCCATTAGTCAGAAGTAATAATACACAGTAATAGAGCAGCTGAGCAATCAGCCCACTGCTAATCTCCCCCAGCACATGTCCACTGCAGGGAGAAACAGAGCACTGCATCCTGTTGCTAAGGCTGTGCAAGATAACATCAGTAAGATACCACGCATTTATGGCAAGAGACTTTACTGCTCAGGAAAGTGCTAATTACTTCTGGGGGCCCACCACACTTTAAAATAGACTGGCCATCCAGATCTAAATTCTTCAACCCTCAGCCCAGGAATTGCAGAAAGAATTATCAACAACAAGATAGCAACAAGATGGTTATCTTGGAAAGTTTGCAAAGTTTTTAAAGAGAAACTCAGGGACTACTACTACCAGCATAGCCACTGCCCATAAACAACTATTGGGATATACTTTGGAACTGTGCCTTTGCTTCTATATGTACTTATCTTCCCATATTTAATCTATAAAGTCTTAAGTAAGACTTCATTTTTTGCAACCAAGGGGCCCGATTATTGACTCCATCACCCATCTGCTGCCCTGCGTGTGTACTCCTGCCTTGCACCCTGCCAACCACCTAACATCAAGGACACACTAACTACCATGAGGCGGGGGCCTGAGAAAGTTAGGGAGTGCCCTCTGGGAAGAAAAGCTGGGCCCTCCATTCACTGTGCATGGCCCAGAGAGCGGCAAAGTGAGGACTGCCACTGTGAACTGTGAGCACTACTCCCCATCTCAGGCCACAGTCACCACTCCCATCTCTGCACCTCTCTTGTGCCTTGCTGGATATAGACTATTTATTATTAAAGGGAACCTGTCACCTCAATAAACTGTCCCAAGCTGCTGGCAGCACCATAGAGTATCCAGCATCGTGTTTCTAATCATCCTTTTGTTTCAGCTGTCCGATCCGGTAAAAGCGCCCAAAACGATCTTTTATCCCCGGCCAGCGCGCTCCTCGAGTCAGGCTTGAAGTCAAGGGGGCAGCGGCCTCCTTGCTTCAAGCTGCAGTAACCACACCCCCTTCCCTGCCCCTTCGCTGTGACTGACAACTGGCTGTTCGGTAAAGCCAGCCAGCTGTCGGGCATAAACGCTGTCAGTCACAGCGAAGGGGCAGGAAAGGGGACGTGGTTACTGCGGCTTGAAGCAAGGAGGCCACTGCCCCCTTGAATTCAAGCCTGACTCGAGGTGCACGCCGGCCGGGGATAAAAGATAATTTTCTGCGCTTTTACCGGATCGGACAGCTGAAACAAAAGGATGATTAGAAACACGATGCTGGATACTCTATGGTGCTGCTGGCGGCTTGGGACAGTTTATTGAGGTGACAGGTTCCCTTTAAAGCAATAACAGGGTAGTACGTTCTTTTTAACAGAACAAATTCTGGACAGTGTCAAGAGATGAGATTTAAGAATTTGGTTCTGGTCTGCTCTGACGATTAGAACCTTAATTTGATAACACTGAGCAGGAAAGACGATGCAATGTAATAAATTAGTGTTAGATGCAGGAAGATTGATGATAATAATGATGATAACTACCCATTATTCCATATAAGATGACTACTGCAATCAGTGGCATGCAAATGTAGCTACGTTTTTTAAAGGTGAATTGCTGAGTTTGTCTTTTGTTGAATGAGCTGTGTCCATGTCACATCAGCGCTGTTACTGATGTCCTGTTGAGATCAGTAGACCATGCCTCTGCTATGCAGCTTTTGTCTAAATGCTCCTTTCTCCTTTACCAAATACAATTTCTGGGACCAAAGCATGGTGGGTATTTACACCCCTTCATGTGCTGTTCAAGATTATCCTCTATCTGGATCCAAAAGTGTTTTTGGAAGAGGGAAATAAAGAGTAAGGCTGGGTTCACATCTACATTACTGTAAGGCCCCATTCACAAATCCGCAATTCTGTTCCGCATTTTGCGGAATGGAATTGCGGACCCATTCATTTCTATGGGGACACACTATGTCCCGCCCGGATCCGGAATTGCGGATCCGCACTTCCGGGTCCGCACTTCCGTTCCGCAAAAAAATAGAACATGTCCTATTCTTGTCCGCAATTGCGGACAAGAATAGGCATTTTCTATGAGAGTGCCGGCGATGTGCGGTCCGCAAAATGCGGAACGCACATTGCCGGTGTCCGTGTTTTGTGGATCCGTGGATCCGCAAAACACATACGGACGTCTGAATGCAGCCTTAGGCCTCATGCACACGACCGTTGTTTGATTCCGTGTCCATTGTGCCATTTGGTTTTCAATAGGTCCGTGGAAAACTCGGCAAATGCACCGTTTGTCCTCCGCGTCCGTGGTCCGTGATTCCAGTCCGTCAAAAAAATAAAACCTGTCCTATTCTTGTCCGTGAAAAACGGTTCACGGACCCATTCAAGTCAATAGGACCGTGAAAAAATGCGGATGGCCATCCGTGTGTCATCCGCGTTCCGCATCCGTTTTTTTTTTTGCAGATCTCTTGGCAAATATTGTCAGCCTGTCTTTTGGTAAAATCTTTTGGGTCATGTCCGCTAAAAAAAACGGAAAACACACGGAAACACAACGGAAGCAAAAACTGACATGGATCACGGAACAACGGAACCCCGTTTTGCGGACTGCAAAAAAATACTGTTGTGTGCAAGAGGCCTAAGGCTGAGTTATACTTCAGTTATTTGATCATATTTCCATCAGTTATTATGAGCCAAAATCAGTAGTGCAGCCTGCACAGAGATCAGGTGTAATGGAAAAATCTGCACCTGTTCTGTGTTCTTGACCCGCACTGGTTTTGGTGCACAATAACCAATGGAAATAACTGACCAATGAACTGAAGTGTGAACTCAATCTGATTCAGTCATTGTATCCGGCGTACATGGCAGCTTTTAGCTGCACAAAAAATGCTACACACAACAATTTTTGTACTGCCGAAAGTCGACATATATGTCTGGAAGCAGCCAGATTACAGGTGGATCCCATCACAGTGAATGGGGAACCGGTGGTGCATGGTTGTATGGTATATGGTAAACTCCAGCAGTCTCTTCCACCGCAGATATGAACCCAGCCAAAGTCCTGCATGCAGGACTTTTTCTCCCATCAAAAATAACTGATCTCTGATGGAACTGACACAAACAGATGCAAACTGATCAGAACTGATGCTCAAAAAAAGATGGGTTAGGTCAGACCACGCACCGATTTCAATAGTAATTCGTACCCTTACACACCCAACTAATACCTAAAAATGGAAATTGTACACATACATTCTTTCAATGCCAACAGTTAAAGCTGCACTGAAAGATAACCTACTGTAAGAGAATTCTTTGCACTTAATGCGCCTTCTACTGATGATTCTTTCTTATTATTGGCTACACACAAAACATATATGAGGGGTCTGATGATACAACACAGTTCTGGTCACAACAAATCCCGCAAAGGAAAAAACTTTAGCTCTTCTAGACAAAATAGCTAAGCTTGAGTCCCTACAAAAAACTACCTATTCCTCACAAACTCTGGAGCAATGACACAAAGCCCGGTTAGCCCTTAAACAAGATCTGGAATACGCTTTTGACAAATCTACCAAAACCATTAAACTCTCCTACTATAGCTTATATAACAAGGCAAGCAAACTAATGGCGTATAGAGTTAGGCAGCTAGGGTTAAGTCCAGAGTAGCTTTTTTAAAACTCAATGGGAAAGAAGAAAAAAAACACTAATCCTCAACTCAAAACTGATGAATTTAGTACATATTATCATGACCTATATAACATAAAAGAGGATAATAGCATCCATTAACCATCGTCTCTTGAAATTAATAACTTCCTGCAGTCAATTAAACTTCCTTCTCTCACCAAAGACCAAGCTAACCAATTAGAAGAGCCTATTACTGCACAGGAAGTTATCTATGCTTTTAAAGGCTTAAAAAAGAACAAGGCACCTGGTCTTGACGGCTTTGTGGGCGAATATTACCAGCAAAGTTTTTAAGTTAGCCAGAATTAGGGGACAATTCCCAGGCGAAATGTTCAAAGCTACCATCATTACACTTGCAAAGCCTGGGAAAGCGCCCGCTGACCCAGCAAACTTTAGGCTAATCTCTCTGCTTAATGCAGATGTAAAACTATATGCAAAAGTGCTAGCAGACTATTACCAATCTTGCCGTGTCTCATTAATGGAGATCAAGTAGGGTTTACCAAGGAAGGCAGGCTCCAGATGGGACAAGGAGGCTTATCAACCTTATCCATTGAGCTGACAAAAAACGCTTACCTTCTGTGCTTCTCTCGTTAGATGCAGAGAAAGCATTTGACAGGGTTAATTGGGAATACGCCTTCACCACTCTCACTCATTTTGGGTTTGGGAAATCCATTATCAGCACGATACGTGCTTTATATTCCAACCCATCTGCGCATGTATTAGTTAATGGTATTATTTCCAAACCATTCACCATTACTAATGGTACTCGGCAAGGTTGCCCACCTTCCCCCATAATATTCACTCTAGTAATGGAACCTTCTGCAGAGATGGTGAGGAAACACCCCTCCATAGCTAGTATATCGATATTATCTCAAGAACATAAAATAAATCATTTTGCGATGATGTAATACTCCTCCTATCAAATCCGAGTTCTTCGCTTAGGACTATAGAAGAAGTGCTTTGTCTCTTTAGCAAGGTTTCTTATTATAAGGTCAATATCCACAAATCACAAATGTTAGCTATACAACTACCACACAAAGAAAAACTACTTATCTCTGAACATTTCCCATACCAATGGGCAATCTCCTCCATTCCTTATCTAGGCATTCAGCTCACTCCCTTAACTTCGCAGTTAGTGAAAGCAAACTCCCCCCGTCACAGCCCTTACCGAAGAACTGGACAGGCAATCGAAACATGAGATTAGCTGGATGGGCAGGATAGTTCTGTACAAATGGTTGATTCTGCCACGTATTCTCTATGTCTTCCGCACGCTACCTCTTTGCCACGCTCAATCTTCCTCTATCTCCGCTCCCAGATGACCTCTTTCATCTGGCAGAGGAAGAAACAGAGATCGGCGTACCATCTGATGACTAAGGCTAAACAAAATGGAGGCATGGGTCTACCAGACCTAGAGCGTTACTATATAGCCTTCTTATTGGATCAGACCAAACATTGGGAAGAAGAACACAGTCAAAAGTTATGGCCTGATACTGAGGCAAAGATGACCAGGGTGACACGTCTAAATGCTAAATTGGGTTTACCCACATACATTCACTTATGCTCTAAATTGGTGCCCCTTCCAGTAATAGCATCTTTAAATGCATGGAGGATGGGGTACTCCTCTGTTGAAGGAACAGAATCTAGAATCAAAGTACGAGTTTAGATGGATTCCATACATGTCAGATCTCTCTATTGACAGATGGGCAGCTAGTCAAATAGCATTCCTATCAGATATTTACAGGGATGAGAAGTTAATGACATTTCAACAAATTCAGGAAGCATTTCCGTTACCTGGTACTGAACAGCACACATATAATAGAGTGGTATGTTTCCTTGCATCTGGAATGCCATTGAAAGTTGATACCCCTATTGTCATGAATGAGCTACTTAGATCGAGAGGGGGATTGAAAATAAAGGGTGTGAAACAGCTCTATTCTGAATCACTGACACATAATACAATTTTTCACAAACACACGGCAATGGTAGAGTGGGAGCAGGACCTCTCTATAAAACTTTTAAACTGGCAAAAAGCCACATATTGGCCACACTCATCTAAAAAGTGCGCTACACATTGGGAACAATATGGCAAACTCTTATTAAGGTGGTATTACACTCCAGAGTGATTGGCATGTATATATCCCAATGTCTCACAACAATGTTGGAGACATTGTGGTCGTAAGGGCTCCTTGCTCCACATATTGTGGGATTGTCCAAGAATTAAACCCTTTTGGCAGTCAGTTACCAAGCTTCTCCAACAAATGAACCCTGCACTCGTTCATTTACCACCAGAAACAGCTCTCTTGTTAATCAATATTGAGGCTTTTCCATGCCAGGTCAGTACCATCATGTGTCATGTATTGCATTCCTCAAAACTCTTTATTGCCAGATATTGGAAGTCTCAAACAATACCCTCTATAACAGAAGTTAAATCTACTGTACACAATAGCTAGTTATGTGAAAAGGTCCTAGATCGCCAAAGCAGTTCTCTACACACCTTCCATCCTAAGTGGTCACAGTGGATTGAATTACATCCAGACCTCAAGGCACCTTAACTCACCTAGTTCTGTTTATAAGACCTACCCAAAGGCATGGTTCCTATAGCTTGGAAGCATAGCATATTCAGGAGGTCAATCTGGGAAACATGTTTTTATTTTAGTTTTTCTATGTTCAAGTTCATACCTTTGTTCAAGTTTATTGTAGCCTAAATAAGTTCTTGCCTTGTTTACAGGTACATATGTTCAAAAATGTGATTCTTGCTTTCAGTATAACGGTATAATGCTAATACTACTGAATTACATTGTAACTTGTATAATTATGTTACTCTTACCTGGTAACAGAGACAAGTATGCAGAATGTAGTGTACCTTGATCTTTATTATAATTTGTACAAGCATATGCATATCTGCACGGATGTTTATATCAAAACCCAATAAAAAACATGTAATAAAAAAAAAATGGATCAGTTATTTTTAGTGCAAACTGATTCTAACTGAGCATAACTGATTGTTTTTTTTTATTATTTATCTTTTATTTACCTCTTTCACACAAGCGTTACGGATTCTCTCAGGGTCTGTTCAGGAAAAAACTGATGGTTTTGCACGCAAGTTCAGTCAGTTTTGTCTGTGATTGCTTTCAGTGTTTCCGTTTTTTCTGCGCGGTTGTAATCAGACTTTAATCCATTTTTCACACAAGTGATAACAATCTACATCTCCTAGAAACCATCAGTGAAAATCGCATTGCATCCGGACTGCATCCTGACCCATTCATTTCTATGGGTCTCTGCACATGAGCGTTGTTTTTCACGCATCATTTCTGCATTTGGGAAAAATCGCAGCATGTTCTATATTCAGCATTTTTTAAGCAGCTCTGGTTCCATAGAAGTGAATAGGGGCTTCAGTGAAAAACAGAAGGCATCCGGATGCAATGTGTTTTTCACTGATGGTTGCTAGGAGATGTAGATTGTAATTCTTCAGGTTTTTTTTCACGTGCTTGAAAAATGCATAAAAAATTGATTGCACCCACGTGGAAAAAATTGAAACATTGAAAGAAATCGTAGACAAAAGGGACTGAACTTGCGAACAAAATCATCATTTTTTTCCTGCCAATTCTGCTTTGTGGCAAGACCCACTTCCCACTTGATTCGCTGCAACGCTCTGGACATGTTGGTCTATACTTTGGCAAACTCTGCTGTGGGACAACTTAATTTGATACTTATTTATTTATTTATTTTTTATTTTACACACTTATATATCTGCTATATTCTGCCGCGCTTTTCACACATTAGCATCAAGCTGTCTTCAATGGGGCTTGAAATGTAAGTTTCCTATCAGTATGTCTTCGGAGTGTGGAGGAAACCGGAGAACCTGGAGGAAACCCACAAAAAAACGGGACAACATACAAACTCCATGCAAATAATGTTGTCCTTGGCTGGATTCGAACTTAGGACCCCAGCTCTGCAAGACACCAGTGCTAACCACTGAACCTCCATGTGATCATCTTATAGTCACTGCCAGTGGCGTAGCTATAGGGGTCGCAGCGGTCGCAATTGCGACCGGGCCCCCCAGGAGAGACAGAGTCCCAGTAAACAATGAAAGCACTGCTTCAGCACTGTCTGCAGCGCTAGAGTGATTTACCTACAATATTGGCTAAGTAAGTTCACATAGGGTGGGGGCAGAGGCAGAGCGTGTGTTCGTGCAGTCGCAGCCAGGAGAGGGAGTGGTCCCGCTCCCATCGTTAGTAAGCTGGACGTGGAGGTGAAGCTGCACGCGCCTACTGCAGGAAATGAGTGAAGCGAGGTGGGGTGACGAGCAGAGCTCTACAAAGCGATGGTGCCGGGTGGGTAGGAATGGGGACTGACTGGGAGATAGCAGCAAAGCAGCCAGCATGAGCTTAAAGGTCTCCAGCGCAGCAGAGGCCTAACTGATGTGAAGGGCCGGCCACTCCTGCTACAGGCTGGTAGGCAGGCAGGGCCAGGGGCCCAGGACCTAGTTGCTAGTAGTCTGTGTATAAAATGACCAGTTTCTACTGGTTTCCCCAGATTGTGCTGGCCTGGCATGGAGCTGGGTTCTACTGGGACTGGGTAATAGTTATTGTGTGAGTGACACTGCTGTAATGTGGCTGTACAGCATGTCACCTCAGTTTGGAGGGTACACTGCCACTACCTTGCCTTCTGATGTATCCCTGTTTTAGAATTGACTTAAAGTCTCAACTACATTCAATGTAGTCATGTGAACGTCGCAGCCTAACTTTAGGTTAATTATCCCTTTAAAGGAGTTGTCTCATCATAGACAATGGGGGCATATCTCTAGGACCCGCACCTATATTGAGAAAGGAGCCCCGCAAAGTGGTGGCTGGAGGACACTGGTCTGGCCACCACCAAGCCGGCTCCCCATAGAAGTGAATGGGAGCGTAGCGTGCATGATTGACCACCGCTCCCATTGACTTCTATGGGCTCAGCTATTTTCACTGGCCCATAGAAAATGAATGGAGGGCAGCTGTGCGTGCACTGATTGGATTAAAATGTATTTTCTCCGTGAGATTTTAGTTCTGCCATTGAGCATGGTGGGCGTGCAGGGGTCTGGTGGTGTTAGGAAATGGTATTGAGGGTAGGGGGACCAAACTGAACTCCAGGGCCCATGAGCCTAAAGGTACGCCCCAGTCAGGGATAGAGTGTCAGGCCTGGTCTGCAGCTTGTACTTTTGGAACTGGTCAGTGGAACTGTCTTTGTACACTCCCAGCAGTGAAACATACTCACCTTGTGCTTCTGTACCACTGTCACATAATACCTATGCAGCATATAAGACATGCTATTCTTCTGGCAAGCTCAGGCAGGGGAGGGTACCACTTTTCCCTACAATGGACACACAGTTGTTGGGTGGGAAGAATTTGCATTCACCTATTTCTGCAGCAGCAACTGTAGCAGGTCTCTTCAGTGCTCTCCACCAGCATGGAAATAACAGCAACACACCCAGCTTAGGGCCAAACAGACTGTTATAGCACTGGGCTGGTTCTTATATCAGGGCCACTGCTGCTCTTTGCATCGCACAAAAGTCTTCTACTGCCAGTAGTATACTCTGCACTGCTCTATCTTCATACAGCAGTGCAGCGTCTCCATTTGTGATTCAATTGTACCATCTAGTTGCCAGATTGTGCCACTGTAGGTCATATATATCATAATGAGCAGATGTAAAACCTCTTTCTGACCACGGGAGTGATGGAAAAGTTGTTTCAAGGGGACCAACACCTGGACTGTGGCATGCCGGAGGGAATCCATGGCAAAACTCCCATGTAAAATTACGTAGTGAACGCAGAGTCGGGTTTTAATCCATAAAGGGAATAAATCACCTAAAATTCCTAAATTGTTTGGAATAATGTGCTTTAAAACATCCAGTGTGTGTATATGATCAGGTATGATGTTGTATCGATTAGGTAGTGTAAGGGTTAAGCCCGCTTCACTGTGGCAGACCTAACTGTGACAGACCAAACTCTCAGTTTAACGCACCGCAAACAACTGCAAACAGTCGATTTGCACAACCGCAAACTCCCCATTTGCACAAGGTTGGATACCATATCCCGTTTCTTGTCCTCGCTGACGTCATTGAAGGTCTCTTCCTCACGCAATGTACTGTGCCACCCTATATGAGTGATGTGTTCAGTAATCAGTAGTACTATTTTTATCAGTTTAATCCCTGTTACGTCCCCTATCAGGGGACGTGTATCGAATAGATTTTAGGAACCAGGAGATGGAAAAGGAAGCTTGGTCGGTCCTCTTACTTCCAATTTCGGGCACTGCGCGTGCGCCATGCATTGTACTGTGCAACCCTATATGAGTGGTGTGTTACTTAGTTCTATTCATATCAGTTTAATCCCTGTTACGTCCCCTATCAGGGGACATGTATCGAAAAAAAAATTGGAACCGGGAAATGGAAAAAGAAGTTTGGTCGTTCCTCTTAGGCCTCATGCACACAAACGTTTTTTTTGCGCGTGTACAGGCCGTTTTTATGAGTTCCGTATACGGTCCGTATACGGAACCATTCATTTCAATAGGTCCACAAAAAAAACTGATGTGTTTCCGTGTGCATTCCGTTTCCGTATTTCCGTTTTTCCGTTCCGTGCAAAGATAGAACATGTCCTATTATTGCCCGCAAATTACGGTCCATGGCTTCATTCAAGTCAATGGGTCCGCAAAAAAAACGGAACGCATATGGAAATGCATCCGTATGTCTTCCGTATCTGTTCCATTTTTGTGGAACCATCTATTAATAATTTTAGGCCCAGCCCAATTTTTTCTATGTAATTATTGTATACTGTATATGCCATACAGAAAAACGGAACGGAAAAACGGAACCGAAACGGAAACACAAACGGAAACACAATGGATCACAAAAACGGAACAACGGATCCATAAAAAATCCGCAAAACCATACAGTCGTGTGCAATAAGCCTTCCTCCCAATTTGGGGGACTGAGCATGCGCCGTGCGATGTACTGTGCAACCCCATGTGAGTGGGGTGTTAACTAGTACTATTCTTATCAGTTTAATTCCTGCTACGTCCCCTATTAGGGGACGTGCATCGAAAAGATTTTAGGAACTTGGAGATGGAAAAAGAAGCTTGGTCGGTCCTCTTACTTCCAAATTGGGGCAATGCGCTTGCGCCGTGCAATGTACTGTGCAACCCTATAGGAGTGGTGTGTTAACTAGTACTATTCTTATCAGTTTAATCTCTGTTACGTCCCCTATCAGGGGACGTGTATCGAATAGATTTTAGGAACCGGGAGATGGAAAAAAAAGCTTGGTCGGTCCTCTTACTTCCAAATTGGGGCACTGCGCGTGCAATGTACTGTGCCACCCTATATGAGTGGTGTGTTAAGTAGTACTATTCCTATCAGTTCAATCCCTGTCACGTCCCCTATGAGGAGACGCAGGCTCGGACTGGCCCACCGGGATGCCGGGGAAATGCTCGGTGGGCCCCCGAACCAGCAAGTTAGCTTCCTTGCTTAGAAGCTGTCTTCGATAAGCTCCGCCCCCTGTACACAGTCGGATGCATGTAGTCTGCTACCTGTTGGTCGACTCGTTCTCTGAGCGTGGACCCCGAAGGCCTGTGGTGATGCGTAGGACTTAAAAAGCTCAGCATGTCCTCCATCAACAACACGTCTGTAAAGCATCCTGTCCTTGCCGGCGTGGTCGAGGTAGGAGGAGGATTACTTTCACCTCTTCCCCTGTTAGATTCCTGTTGTGCTCTGACATCACCCTTATACGCTGTGTAAAGCATACTTTTTAACTTGTTTTCGAACTACTGCAAACTTTCCGACTTCCGGTAATTCGGTAACATTTCAGCCACTTTCTGCTTATACCGGGGGTCTAGTAGCGTGGCCACCCAGTACAGGTCGTTCTCCTTCAGCCTTTTTATATGAGGGTCCTTCAACAGGCATGACAGCAGGAAAGACCCCATTTGCACAAGGTTGGATGCCGAGCTACTCATCTCCCGTTCCTCGTCCTCACTGATGTCATTGAAGGTCTGTTCTTCCCCCCAGCCACGTACAACACCACGGGTCCCAGATAGGTGACAACAACGAGCACCCTGGGATGCCTGCTGTGGTTGGTCATCCTCCTCCTCAAAGCCACATTGCTCCTCTGACTCCTCTTCCTCAGACTCCTCTTCCAGCATGCCGCAAGGCCAGCAAGCGATGATGATAAGGCTGTTTCTGGTGGTGATGGTGACCACAACTCTTCCTCTTCACGCTCATCTACGGCCTGATGCAGCACTCTTCGCAGGGCACGCTCCAGGAAGAAAACAACAGAGGTTGACGTGGTTGACGTGGCTGAAGATGCTGGACCAGGAGGAGCATGGTGTCTTTGAGTTTGTTTACTGCTTGTACTCATGTGTTGATCCCATAGGCGTTTGTGATGTGAGATCATGTGCTTTCGCAAAGCAGTTGTACCTATGTGGGTGTTGGACTTCCCACGACTCCGTTTCTTTTGGCACAGGTTTCAAATGGCATCGCTGTTATCAGAGGCAGACACACAAAAAAATGCCACACTGCTGAGCTTTTCAATGACGGCATTCTGGTGGTGGCAACAGCATGCGTTGATTGGCGTGCTGTCTGGCTGACCCCGGGTGCCAAAACATGCTGTCTGACTGTGCCACTAGCTTCTTGCGATGACCTCCCCATGCTTCCAACTCGTCTCCTCCTCCTCTCTGTCTCCCCATGTGAACTTTCCCCCTGTTCTTCTTCTCTTCGAGCGGGCACCCACGTGACATATACGGGCACATCGTCTGCATCAACCGCTTCACTTGTATCTGACAACTCAAAGGAAGCAGGAGCGGGTACATCATCATCATCACACCATATGTCCATGTGTGTAATGCTGCCTGACTGTCAACTATGTCCTCAGAATGTTTCGAGTTCAGGGTATGTGGCCTCTGAACACTGGGCATTATTCTAGGGCCAAGGGAAATCACAGCACCACGACGGCCCCTGCGGGGTGGCATGCCGCTGCCTGTCATTTTTTTTTTTATTAGTGGTACTATGCGTGCAAGGTACTGTGCCACCCGGTATGAGTGGTGGGCACTGGCAGTGGGCGCACTACAGTCAGTGGAAGTGGGCCTGACACACACTGGCAGGCAACTAACCTTAGATTAAAGGGTAAAAATTAAATGCCTTATTTATCAGCAAGCTACAGTGCCACCCGGTATGAGTGGTGGGCACTGGCAGTGGGCACACTACAGTCTGTGGAAGTGCGCCTGACACACACTGGCAGGCAACTAACCTTAGATTAAAGGGTAAAAATCAAATGCCATATTAGTGTGTCCCCGGGCAGTGCAGGGGGGGGGGGGGATTGCGGGCAGTGCTGCGGGTGGGCGGCACGGCAGGCGGGCGGTGCAGCAGGCGGGATCGCAATTGCGATCCCCAGCCTGCCTCCTTTCAAATGCTTTCCCTGGTGTCTAGTGGGTATAGCAGGGGGTCAGCACATTTCTGACCCCCTGCTATACACTGCTGACATCTGTTCTGCAGATGTCAGCAATTTAATCCCTTCCATACCGCGGGCCGTAGGGACCGCCGTATGGAAGTGGTTAACAGGGAGGGAGCTCCCCTGATGCACCCCTACAGTAAAAACTACAAAAAAGTGGCAGTTTTGTTTGTATTATTTTAGGGTAAATATGATTTTTGGTTGCTCTATATTACACTTTTTTTGAGGCAAGGTAACAAAAAATAGAAATTCTGAAATTTCATTTCCATTTGCCAATAACTCTTGTTGAACACCTAAAAAGTTAACAAAGTTTGTAAAATCGGTTTTGAATACCTTGAGGGTTGTAGTTTCTTAGATGAAGTCACTTTTTGGAGTTTCTACTCTAGGGGTGCACCGGGGGGCTTCAAATGGGACATGGTGTCAAAAATCCAGTCCAGCAAAATCCGCCTTTCAAAAACCATATGGCGTTCCTTTTCTTCGACGCCCTACTGTTTGGCCATATAGCAGTTTACGACCACATATGGGGTGTTTCTGCAAGCTACAGAATCGGGGCAATAAGTATTCAGTTTTGTTTGGCTGTTAACCCTTGCTTTGTTACTGGAAAAAATGGATTCAAATGGAAATTTTCCCAAAAATGTAAATTCTGATATTTTATCTCCATTTTCCATTAAGTCTTGTGGAAAACCTAAAGGGTTAATGACGTTTGAAAAATCAGTTTTGAATACCTTGAGGGGTGTAGTTTCTAGAATGGGGTCATTTTTGGGTGGTTTCTATTATGTAAGCCTCACAAAGTGACTTCAGACCTGAACTGGTCCCTAAAAAGTGGGTTTTTGAAATTTCTGAAAAATTTCAAGATTTGCTTCTAAACTTCTAAGCCTTGTAACGTCCCCAAAAAATAAAATGGCATTCCCAAAATGATCGATACATGAAGTTGACATATGGGGAATGTAAATCAATAACTTTTTTTTAACTTTATGTATTATAGAAGTAGAGAAATTGAAACTTGGAGAATTGCAAATTTTTCTAAATTCATTTTATCACTGTCAATGAAGTACAATATGTGATGAAAAAACAATCTCAGAATGGTCTGGATAAGAAAAAGCGTTTTAAAGTTATCACCACATAAAGTGACAGTGATCAGATTTGCAAAAAATGGCCGGGCCCTTAAGGTGAAATAGGGCCGAGTTAAAGTGTAAAAATTAAATGCCTTACTTATCGCCAAGCTACTGTGCCACCCGGTATGAGTGGTGGGCACTGGCAGTGGGCAAACTACAGTCAGTGGAAGTGAGCCTGACACACACTGGCAGGCAACTAACCTTAGATTAAAGGGTCAAAATTAAATGCCTTATTTATCGGCAAGCTACTGTGCCACCCGGTATGAGTGGTGGGCACTGGCAGTGGGCACACTACAGTTAGTGGAAGTGGGCCTGACACACACTGGCAGCAGGCAGGCCAGGCAACTGAAATTAGATTAAAGTGTAAAAATGTAATGCCTTTTTTTATGCAAAGTACTGTGCCATAAGGTATGAGTGATTGGCACTGGCAGTGGGCACACTACAGTCTGTGGGCCTGACACACATTGTCAGCAGGCAGGCAACTGAAATTAGATTAAAGTGTAAAAATTAAATGCCTTTTTTTATGTAAAATCCTGTGCCACATGGTATGAGTGGCAGGCACTGGCAGTGGGCACACTACAGTCAGTGAAAGTGGGCCTGACACACACTGGCAGCGGGCAGGCCAGGCAACTGAAATTAAAATCAATTGAAAATATTAAATGCCTTTTTTTCTTATGCAAAGTCCTGTGCCACACGGTATGAGTGGTGGGCACTGGCAGTGGGCACACTACAGTCAGTGGAAGTTGGCCTGACACACACTGGCAGCAGGCAGGCAACTGAAATTAGATTAAAGTGTAAAAATGAAATGCCTTTTTTTCATGCAAAGTCCAGTGCCACACGGTATGAGTGGTGGGCACTGACAGTGGGCACACTACAGTCTGTGGGCCTGCAGCCTCTCACACACGGGCAGCAGGCAACTGCAATATATATATGGAGAAAAAATAAATAAAAGCAGACTAATGTAGCAGCCCTAAGAAAGGCTTTTTGGGGTGCTGTGATGCTGTCCTTACAGCAGATGAGTCTGTGGATAGAGTTGAGCAAACTTGTGTTTTAAGTACGGCATCCAAAGTTCGGGTTCGGGTTATCCACGCATGGATTCCGCTACCACGGACCATAACGGCATTTGGAACACGGGGTGAAGGCTACCTCCCCTTATCTAATCCAGTACTGAGCCACATCCCCTGCACTGATCCCATGACGGTGACGTCACCCCAGGTCCTTCGTGTTGTCCAAGGTTCGGGTTCATTGAAGAATCCCCTTATGGATTCCAAATGCCGTTATGGTCCGTGGTAGCGGAATCCATAACGGGATGCTTCGATAACCCTTAAGTTCGCTCAACTCTATCTGTGGACACAGAACACTGGCCTAGCTAATGCTTTCCCTATGAATTCAGAATCATCAGCACAGCAGCAGCTTCACTCTCCCTGCTCTCACTAACACACTGCAGCTTCAGACTGAATCTAAAATGGCTGCTGTTTTTATAGGAGGTGGGAGGGTCTGGGAGGGAGGGTATGCTGATTGGCTGGAATGTGTCTGCTGACTGTGAGGTACAGGGTCAAAGTTTGCTCAATGATGATGTATAGGGGGCGGACCGAACATCGCATATGTTCGCCCGCCGCGGCAAAAGCTAACAAGCTATGTTTGCCGGGAACTGTTCGCCGGCGAATAGTTCGGGACATCACTAAAGATGATATGGAACCCCTGATGGATCAAGGCACTGAACTACAGTATTTCTTCTACCAGGAAGATCATGTAGACGCACAGATTTTGCTCAAGAATCCAGCCCTGCATGTACGTGTATTTTTATGGAAAACCACAGGCAGTATTATATAATTTCAATATTCACATTTCTGTTACATTGACAAGTTCAAACCTGTTTCTATGCCTGTGTATAGAAATAAAATTCGTGTTCAGATCACTCTAAGCAAAATAGACAGTATCACACATGATAGGATTAGATACAGCATCTTAATAAACCGTATCACACATAAAATAATTAGATACACAGCTTAATAGCCAGTCTCATACATGATAGAATTAGATACAGCATTTTAATAGACAGTATCACACATGATAGGACTAGATACACAGCTCAGCAGACACTATCACACATGATAGGCTTAGATACAGAAGCTTAATAAACCATATCACACACAATAGGATTAGATACACAGCTCGGCAGACACATGATTACACAGGATAGGAGAAGATACAATATTGAAGCTTCACAGGGACCTATTCTGTATTCTTCGAAAGCTAGGTAACAAGTTCACCATGGTCACCACTGAAGCTCCTCAGTGTCATCAACCAGCTTTCCAAGGAATCAGACAAGGAGTCGGCCTATATAGATATCCAAATTTGGAATTCATCAGTCTGGAAAAGCTTGGTATTTTATTTTTTATGCTCTAATTGTGATATAAGACAAAAGAGGAGCAAGAAAAATAAGGATATGATTTGAGATTTCACATAATTATTTATATATTCTTTTTAATTTGTTTTTGGCTCTGGGTTTAGTGTTTCTTTAATCTCATGTGTATGACCATCGCACACACCAGATTCTCAACAGTTTTCACCAGATCTGCAGATAAATATTTCCTGTTTGTGGCAGCTTCTCTGCCTTCTGAACAGTAGAGGAAGCAGAAAGGAGGACTGAGAAGCTACTTGTGTAAGAAAGGGTTGTGTGGAGCACTCACCACCCAGTGGTTGTGATGTGTGTTGCAGCCTGTCCTGGGTTTAGTTAATATATCGAGATACGATGTTGAATTGGTTTCAGGACAAAATTCACCCCACCACTAGTTTGGAGATCGGGAACCATCTGTAGGCGGTGATTATTTCTGGCACAGTAACTTAACCAAGGATTAATTAAAGGGTCAGACAGGACAAAGGCATTGAAGTGAAATAAAAGAGGAGATGATCTTGGCACTTAGGTTTTGATAATTAGGTGTTTGATCAGATTAGTATTAAAGGGAACCTGTCACCGGGATTTTGTGTACAGAGCTGAGGACATGGGTTGCAAGATGGCCGCTAGCACGTCCGTAATATCCAGTCCCCATAGCTCTGTGTGCTTTTATTGTGTAAAAAAAACGATTTAATACATATGCAAATTAACCTGAGGTGAGTCCTGTCCCTGAGATGAGTCCATGGATAGGACTCATCTCAGGTTCATTTGCATATGTATAAAATAGTTTTTTTTACACAATAAAAGCACATAGAGCTATGGGGACTGGATATTGCGGATGTGCTAGCGGCCATCTAGCAACCCATGTCCTCAGCGCTGTACACAAAATCCCCGTGACAGGTTCCCTTTAAGAGCCATACATATGAAGAATATGAACTTATCTGCTTATCACTGTATTTGTGAAGGCCGGTCACAGGACATGACAGATGCATTGTGGAGCTCATTATATGGATCAAAATTGTTGTGAAAGTCTGTAAATGGAATCACTATAGAGGTTTAAATATAACTTCTGCATGCATAGCTCAGCACAAACTTGCAATTTTAAATCCAGCACCGTGACAGGCGGGATATTGCTGGATTGTCAGATCAGCCTTTTCTATATTGTTCAGGAGTTTCAAATTGCATTGTTTCATGGATTTTATAATGGATTGGGCAATAAATGAAATAAGCATTTATGAGAGGGTTAAATCTCATACTTTAAGGGTATGTTCACATTTGTCAGTATTTTTGTCTATTGCTCTAATACAGCCAAGATTAACCCTTTCAGCCTCGGGCGATTTTTAATTTTTGTGTTTTTATTTTTGGCTCCTAGCCTTTCCAGAGCTATACCTTTTTTATTTTTTCATTCAAATAGAGGATTGAGTGCTTGTTATTTGTAGGACAAGTGGCATTTTCTAATGTTACCATTTACTATTGCATACGATGTAGATGGAAGCTGGAAAAAAATTCCAAATTCTGTGAAATTAGGGGAAAAAATGCAATTGTGCATAGTGTTATGGGTTATGTTTTTATGGCATTTCCTATGCCATAAGGTCGTTCTCCGGGTCAGTACAATTACAGCAATACCACATTTATATATTTTTTATTTTATTTTAATATTAATAAAAATTAAAATGTTGAAAAATTTTCTTTGCATTGCCATATTCTGGACCTCTCTCTCTGCTTAGTGATTTTGTACCCCATTTCCATTCTGGTTTTACCCTTGGCTTGGATATTGTTGACCACTTTCTGTCCTGTGATTTGGTACTGTATTGACCTCCCCGCTTTTGACTTATTTCTGTACGACCATTCTCTGTATGTGTTGGATTACAGTTGTGTGAACAGGTCCCTGCGGGTTGGGTGCAAGTCAAGGCTTACCGTGTGAGTATGCTTCCCTGCCTACGGTCATGACACCCCCCATAACTTCTTCATACAGTAGTTACATCTATGGAGCTGTGTGAAGGCTCATTTTTTGCTGGACAATCAGTAGAAAATACATTGAATTGTCCATTTTGAATTTTTCCTGTTACGGCATTCACTACGTTTCTATTTAAACACTATGGGTGTTTTGCGATACGACTGTGCCTATGACGTTTATTTTTTATTGTTTATTTTTATTATTATGTTCAAAGAAGGGTTGATTAGAGTTTTTATGTATTTTTTAAAAAAATCAAGTTTTTTTTACTTTCTTTTTTCCAGCCACCCTAGGGGGCTTTCAATATGCAATCTTCAGATTGCTTCTCCCTTATGTTGCAATTACTTATTATTATTGCAATGTATTGCAGATTTGCTATGTTCCTTTGGAGCCCTGCCACCTACAGGCCTCCATAAGAAATAAAGCTGAAATAGGCTGGGTTTCTTCAGACAGACCCAGGCTATTACCACAAGTAAACAGCTTCCCTAATCTCAGCACAGGGAAGCCGTTTGGGCCCCAGGAGCGCAGCACTCATGGGGAAAGCCACCTTAGGTTCCATGGTCACAAATGACCACAGCATCTGAGGAGTTAAATGCCTGCTAACATCAATGTACCGTAAATAGTTGTTTTTTGGTCTTTATTTAAAAAATGTTTTTTCATTTGTTTTTTTGGTTGTTATTAATTTATCTTTTTTCTGTATTTTTTTCACAGATGTGATGTAACTCAGAATACCTAAAACTGTACCCATGTGTTGTGTTCACATCAATTTTTGTTGTGTTTTCTGTTTGAATTTGAATTTGGTATATTGGCATTCCATGCTTGTTTTTAACTCTATACACAACTGTACACAATCATCTTATAAGTATCTTATCATCATGTAATATTATATTGCACTTAATAAGAGGTTATAGGGAGTGTAGAGTTGGCAGTCACACTCTTGCCATGGTGCCAAAGGTCCCCCGTCACTTAAAAAGATAACAGTTATAAGTAGCACATGGTAGACGTTGGGGTCATTTTACATATTCTGCATTGGGACCAAAAGGTTTCATCAGAACTCTGCTGATAGCCCATTCACTTGTCGGCATCATGTAATACCACATGTTTCCTGTAGAGGCTGCTGCAAGACAGATGTATAGCCACCTGCAGCTAACTCCCTACATTGGGTTGAAGTACCTTGGGCCCACCAGAGGAAATTATTCTGGGGGCTCACTCCTCCAGAATGTGAACGCTAAATTTGAAGTAATTTTTGTTTAATTGCATATTCAGGACTTATTCATAAAGTTTATTAGGATATCTGGTTCAAATTAGTTTCAAGGCCAGTTCCAAATTATCCTCTGTTAAACAGTAGTAAATAGGCCCATTACTGTGTCAGAACTAAGGCCCTCAAGAGGATTCTCTGCAGGGGTGCAACTACCATAGCGGCAGACCATGTGACTGCTATGGGGCCCAGGGCAAGAGGGGGCCCAGTCTTAGTTGGGATTATCTCCTCTTCTACTGGAGGTGACAACTTGGTCAGGACTCTACCCTCCAAAGGAACAACTTATAGCAAATGAAGCAGTGGAAAAATGTCCCAAATGTCATTGAAGGGGGTTTAGGCAAAAACCTTTCCGTCCTGTGTGGGGGGGCTGGTTTGTTCCTTGTTATGGAACCCTTATTTCTCTATGTACGCCACTGATTCTCTGATGGTCTGGTGGGCCAATCCGACCCTGGTTCCCCCCTTGTAATAACAGCTTGAGTCTGAGTGGAATCTCTAAAGATTTTTACTACCTAATAACCTGGTACTCTTCTGATCCTTCTTACCTTCCTATAGCTAGCATTACTCATCAGCACAATAGTACTTCAAGTTATCTCTCGGAATTCCGACACCCTGGGATCACTTTGGATACCTTATACATCTGTAAAGTATTGATGTAGTTCTCAGTGTAAAGAGTAAATCATGATATCAGTGCCAGCGCATTTTCCAGAGTAATGCCCACTGGCACGCTTCCACGCTGTACTCTGACATATTTGAAAAACTGCGAAAGAACTTACAATTTGCTTTGTAAATATGCCTCCGAGACTTGAGCGTCTTTAGCGCCTTAAAGATTTAATACAATCCCCAAAAAAAGACAGTTCCTGAAAGATTTTGAATATATTTTACTATAGTAATTGTTTTCCTCTATGTAAACCAGACATCTTGGAACAAGTTATATCTGCTGTACTTTATTCTTAAAAATATACAACATATATACATTGATATATTATATAAAATTCAATGGAGCTGCCGGAATTTTTTTTTCAAAACTGTTCAACCTGCCCATGAGTCAGAAACCTATTCGGGCCTTATCATAAAATACTAGGGTTTGAATGGCCTTAGTAAGCAATCTGCTTGCTGATTTCTGCTGTTTGTCAGATCATCCCTAGTTGTCATGGATGATTTTTCCAGGTTTCCAGTTACTTAACCAGTTTCAATAACCTCTGCAAGGGCTATTGTACTAAAATTAGACAAGATCTTCTCTGCTTATGGCCTCCCTGATAAGAGTGATAATTAGAGATGAGTGAATTTTTCAAAAATTTGATTCGGCTGATTCACCGAATTTTTCAAAACGATTTGATTCAATCAGAATTTATTCACGGCGAATCGCGATAAAAAACTGCCATTTTCTGGCTGCAGAGAGCCTGCATAGTGGTGTAGAAAACTGTGCCTTGCAGTAACACTCATAGGGAGTCTGCTGTGGTAGTGAAATACAGTAATACTGGGAGTCAGTATGACATACAGATGACAGGCGTCGCTCTTAGCATCACTGCACACTTCACTTATTTGGGCAGTTAGGGGTTCAAAAGTATGAACTTAGCCTTACAGGTCGATGTTAACGTCATGAAGAAGCAGCACACTCCTTTTACAACATTGTCAGCTGATTCCACATAGATCTGTATATAAGTAGAGCCCCCTGACAGAGTGGAGAGGGTGTCAGCAGTAATTTTGTGTTGACATCACTGAGTATTTTTCCCTTCCTCTGATCAGTCAGAACAATAACTCACAAAAAAACGGATCCTGTCTGTTGAGCATCTGTCTTCATACTGTCTTCAGTATTGCTAATGTAAAAAAAAAAACAAGAGTGAATCCAAAACAGAGATGACACGTGAATGGAATATTTGCATGTCTTCTGTGTTTTGTACCCACTCCTGCTTTTGGCTAACAAATCATAAGCCAATTCTGATAGCCCATACAGATCAGAAGAAGGGTCAAATAAATGTTAATGTCATCCAGGCCAAAAAGGCAAAATAATGGCCCAGTCGTGGAGTGGGGAGGGTGGGAGAACAGCTTGAGAAGTCCACAGAGTGGCCCAATGACATAATGGTGAGGTGGAATCAGTATGAGGAGACCACAGAGTGGCCCAGTGACATAGTGGTGAGGTGGCAGCAGCAGCAGCAGCATGAGGAGGCCACAGAGTGGCAAGGTGACATAGTGGGGAGTTAACAGCAGCAGTAGTATGAGGAGGCCACAGAGTAGTAGAATGACAGAGTGTGGAGGTGGCAGCAGCAGCATGAGGAGGCCACAGAGTGGCAAGGTGACATAGTGTGGAGGTGGAAGCAGCATGAGGAGACCACAGAGTGCCAATGTGACAAAGTGTGGAGGTGGCAACACATAGCTGTTTATCCCCTGTGTGACTCCATTCACCCAGGCAAATGAGGTGTAGAACAGCGTGACACCGCTGTGCCCTCCACATGTGGTATGCTAGAGAAGCACTGTGAATTGTCCCTGCAGTGGAGGCTGAGGACACGGTGGAGGATGAGGAGTCAGAGGCGGACATTGTCGCATGACCAACGGTGTGAGAATGTGGATGTGGAAGTGGCATCACCTCGCCAAGTTGCTGGTGTGGCTGGGCAGGAACCACATTTATCCAGTGGACCATAAAGAACATACATTGTACTTGACCGTAGTTACAGCTACCGACCAATTTTCCCAAAAAAAGGCTGTATTACAAACAAATTTCACCACTGAATAGCTAATCGACACAATTACTCAGTCCCTACAGAAGGAAATCTACATTCACCGACAAATTTTCCCAAAAAAGCTGTATCAAAAAAAAAAAATTACCACTGAATGACAATGTAAATTCACCACAGAACAGCTAATAAAAAGTACTTATTTTTCCTAGTAATAAACACCAACAATGTCTGTATGACAATGTAAATTGACCGCAGAACGGCTAATAACACATACCGTACTTATTTTTGCAATTAATACAGAGCAACAATGTCTGTATGACAAGGTAAATTCACTGCAGAATGGCTAATAACACGTACTTATTTTTCCCATTAATACACTTCAACAATGGCTGTATAACAATGTCGGTTCAATTCAGACTGGCAAATAAGACGTATTCTTTTTCATATTAATACACCACAAAAAATAAATATAACAATCACAATTCACCGCAGAACGGCTAATAGGACGTACATATGTATCCTATTAATATACCCTGTAAATGGCTGTAGTACAATGTAACTTCATTGCTGAACGGCAAATAATATTTTTTTTTGCCACTAATACACAACAAAAATTTTCTCACTTCACCACACAACGGTTAATAAGCCCTTTTTCTTTTTCCCACTAATACAAGCAAAAAAAAAGGCTTTAGAACATATATATAACTGCACTGCACAAGGGCTAATAAGACCACAATAACAAGAACGGTTTGCTGGAATTACAGAGGTATTGCAAACCTGAAATGAGCGGAAGTATAATGGCAATTTGGATCAGCAGTCAGTGCAGCAAGGTGTACTAGGATTGTTCCTATTACCCAGGCTGTAAAACCCCCTATTGAACCCTGTTCTGCTTCAATACTGTGGAATAATTCCTCCCTATCCTTTCCCTACACTTCTAATGCTCTTTCCCTGAACTTTTATCGAGCAAAATACAAGTTTTCAAGTATTTCCTAGAACGTCCCTTGCACCTGCTAACTAGAGTTGAGCGAACACCTGGATGTTCGGGTTCGACGAGTTCGGCCGAACTTTCGAAAAATGTTCGGGTTCGGGATCCGAACTCGACCCGAACTTCATCCCGAACCCGAACCCCATAGAAGTCAATGGGGACCCGAACTTTTGGGCACTAAAAAGGCTGTAAAACACACCCGGAAAGGGCTAGAGGGCTGCAAAAGGCAGCAAAATGTAGTTAAATCCCCTGCAAACAAATGTAGATAGGGAAATGATGAGTTAACATAAAATAAATAAAAATTAAACAATATTAATTGGAGTGAGGTCCCATAGCACAGAATCAGGCTTCAAGTCACCCACCAATGGAGAAGGTCACTTACTATTATTTTGACCACAGCACCCAGACAAAGGAGAGAGGTCCCACAGCAGAGAACCAGGCATCATATCACCCACCACAGGAGTAGGCCACCATTTAGTTACTTTGACCCCTACACCCAGACGGAGGAGAGAGGTTACACAGCAGAGAATCAGGCATTTAGATCACCCACCACAGGAGTAGGCCACCATTGAATCAGACCCCGGCAACCATGTCAGATGGCACAAGCATAAGCTTTATATCAATCAGCACAGGAGAAGGCGACTTTGACAGACTTTGACCCCTACACCCGGACGGAGGAGAGAGGTTTCAAAGCAGAGAATCAGGCATTTAGATCACCCACTACAGGAGTAGGCCCCAATTTAATGGGACCCCGGCAACCATGTCAGATGGCACAACCATCAGCTTCATATCAATCAGCACAGGAGAAGGCGACTTTGAAAGACTTTGACCCCTACACCCAGACGGAGGAGAGAGGTTTCACAGCAGAGAATCAGGCATTTAGATCACCCACCACAGGAGTAGGCCCCCATTGAATCAGACCCTGGCAACCATGTCAGATGGCACAACCATCAGCTTTATATCAATCAGCACAGGAGAAGGCGACTTTGAAAGACTTTGACCCCTACACCCAGATGGAGGAGAGAGGTTTCACAGCAGAGAATCAGGCATCATATCAACCACCACAGGAGAAGCCACCATTTAGTTACTTTGACCCCTGCACCCAGGAAGAGGAGAGAGGCACCACAGCACATATTCTGGCATCATATCAGCCACCACAGGAGAAGCCACCATTGAGTTACTTTGACCCCTGCACCCAGGAAGAGGAGAGAGGCCCCACAGCACATATTCTGGCATCATACTAACCACCACAGGAGAAGCCACCATTGAGTTACTTTGACCCCTGCACCCAGGAAGAGGAGAGAGGCCCCACAGCACATATTCTGGCATCATATCAGCCACCACAGGAGAAGCCACCATTGAGTTACTTTGACCCCCGCACCCAGGAAGAGGAGAGAGGCACCACAGCACATATTCTGGCATCATATCAGCCACCACAGGAGAAGCCACCATTGAGTTACTTTGACCCCTGCACCCAGGAAGAGGAGAGAGGCCCCACAGCACATATTCTGGCATCATACTAACCACCACAGGAGAAGCCACCATTGAGTTACTTTGACCCCGCACCCAGGAAGAGGAGAGAGGCACCACAGCACATATTCTGGCATCATATCAGCCACCACAGGAGAAGCCACCATTGAGTTACTTTGACCCCTGCACCCAGGAAGAGGAGAGAGGCCCCACAGCACATATTCTGGCATCATACTAACCACCACAGGAGAAGCCACCATTGAGTTACTTTGACCCCTGCACCCAGGAAGAGGAGAGAGGCCCCACAGCACATATTCTGGCATCATATCAGCCACCACAGGAGAAGCCACCATTGAGTTACTTTGACCCCGCACCCAGGAAGAGGAGAGAGGCACCACAGCACATATTCTGGCATCATATCAGCCACCACAGGAGAAGCCACCATTGAGTTACTTTGACCCCGCACCCAGGAAGAGGAGAGAGGCACCACAGCACATATTCTGGCATCATATCAGCCACCACAGGAGAAGCCACCATTGAGTTACTTTGACCCCTGCACCCAGGAAGAGGAGAGAGGCCCCACAGCACATATTCTGGCATCATATCAGCCACCACAGGAGAAGCCACCATTTAGTTACTTTGACCCCTTCACCCAAACAGAGGAGAGAGGTTCCACATCAGAGAATCAGGCATCATATCAACCACCACAGGAGTAGGCCACAATTTAGTTTATTTGACCCCTGCACCCAGGAAGAGGAGAGAGGCCCCACAGCACATATTCTGGCATCATATCACACACCACAGGAGAAGGCCTCTTTCAGTGATTTAGGCCTTTGGACCCAGACAGAGGAGAGAGGTCAGAGATTAGCTTCATATCCCCAGCACAGCAGAAGACCGCTTTATTTGACTTAGGCCTCAGCACCCAGACAGAAGACAGAGGTAGCATGGCAGAGGTTATGGCTTCATGTCACCCGTTAGTTTAACCGGCCACTTTCATCTGGTTAGGCCCCGGCGCCCAGACAGAGAAGAGTTTCATTCAACTGTGGGTTTCATAAAATTTGTATCAAATAAAGAAGTGGCCCGTAGCACAACAAGACATGTTTTAGGCAGTTAATAAGGACTACTCTGCACAAGGGAGGGACAGGTCCTGTGGGATCCATGCCTGGTTCATCTTTATGAAGGTCAGCTTGTCCACGTTGGCTGTGGACAGGCGGCTGCGCTTGTCAGTAATGACGCCCCTGCCGTGCTGAATACGCGTTCAGATAAAACGCTGGCCGCCGGGCAGGAAAGCACCTCCAAGGCATAACATGCTAACTCTGGCCACGTGGACAATTTCGAAACCCAGTAGTTGAATGGGGCCGAACCATCCGTCAGGATGTGGAGGGGTGTGCAGACATACTGTTCAACCATGTTAGTGAAATGCTGCCTCCTGCTAACACGTTCCGTATCAGGTGTCGGTGCAGATAGCTGTGGCGTGGAGACAAAACTTTTCCACATTTCTGCCATGCTAACCCTGCCCTCAGATGAGCTGGCCGTGACACAGCTGCGTTGGCGACCTCTTGCCACTCCTCTGCCTTCACCTTCCACCTGTTCCCCTGTGACATGTGGGAATGCTCTCAAGAGCGCCTCTATCAGCGTAGCGCTTGTACTCGCGCATCTTACGGTCGCGCTCCAGTTCAGGAATTAAAGTGGGCACATTGTCTTTATACCGGGGATCCAGCAGGGTGGCCACCCAGTAGTCTGCACACGTTAAAACGTGGGCAACTCTGCTGTCGTTGCGCAGGCATTGGAGCATATATTCGCTCATGTGGGCCAGGCTACCCATGGGTAAGGACAAGCTGTCCTCTGTGGGAGGCGTATCGTCATCGTCCACCGTATCCCCCAGCCACGCACCAGTGATGGGCCTGGGCTGCCACCCCGCTGTGAACTTGCGTCATCCTCGTCCCCCTCCACCTCCTCCTCATCCTCCTCGTCCTCCAGTACAGTGCCTTGGCTGGCGACTTGTGAACCTGTCCTCTGCTGCTTAAACAAACCTCCCTCTGAGCCACTTCGAACAGACTGGCCCGAAAGTGTTAGAACGAGCCCTCATCCTCCTCCTCCTCCTCCACCTGGGCCACCTCCTCTAACATCATTGCCCTAAGTGTTTTCTCAAGGAGACATAGAAGTGGTATTGTAACGCTGATAACAGTGTCATCGCCACTGGCCATGTTGGTGGAGTACTCGAAACAGCGCAGCAGGGCACACAGGTCTCGCATGGAGGCCCAATCATTGGTGGTGAAGTGGTGCTGTTCGGGCAGTACGACTGACGCGAGCGTGCTGCAGCTGAAACTCCACTATGGCCTGCTGCTGCTCGCACAGTCTCTCCAGCATGTGCAAGGTGGAGTTCCACCGGGTGGGCACGCCGCATATGAGGCGGTGAGCGGGAAGGCCGAAGTTCCGCTGTAGCGCAGACAGGCGAGCAGCGGCAGGATGTGAACGGCGGAAGCGCGCACAGACGGCCCGCACTTTATGCAGCAGCTCTGACATGTTGGGGTAGTGGTGAATGAACCTCTGCACCACCAAGTTCAGCACATGCGCCAGGCAAGGGATGTGCGCCAAACCGGCTAGTCCCAGAGCTGCCACGAGATTTCGCCCATTATCGCATACCACCAGGCCTGGCTTGAGGCCCACCGGCAGAAACCACTCGTCGGTCTGTTGTTCAATACCCCGCCACAACTCCTTTGCGCTGTGGGGCCTGTCCCCCAAACATATGAGTTTCAGAATGGCCTGCTGACGTTTACCCCGGGCTGTGCTGAAGTTGGTGGTGAAGGTGTGTGGCTGACCGGATGAGCTGGTGGAAGCAGTGGAGGAGGAAGCCGAGTAGGAGGAGGAGGCTACAGGAGGCAGAGAATGATGCCCTGCGATCCTAGGGGGCGGAAGGACGTGCGCCAAGGAACTGTCCGCCGGGGCCCAGCCGCCACTACATTCATCCAGTGTGCAGTTAGTGAGATATAGCGTCCCTGGCCGTGCTTACTGGTCCACGTATCTGTGGTTAGGTGGACCTTGCCACAAATGGCGTTGCGCAGTGCACACTTGATTTTATCGGACACTTGCATGTGCAGGGAAGGCACGGCTGTCTTGGAGAAGTAGTGGCGGCTGGGAACCACATACTGCGGGACAGCCATGGCCATCAGCTGTTTGAAGCTGTCTGTGTCCACCAGCCGGAATGACAGCATTTCAAAGGCCAGCAGTTTAGAAATGCTGGCGTTCAGGCCAAGGGCCTCGAGGGTGACTCGGGGAATTTGCGCTTCCTCTCTAAGGTTTGAGATATTGAGAGCTGAACGCTGCTGTGTGATATAGTGGAGACGCTAGTTGACGGTGGCGGTGGTGGTGGTGTCGGTGGCACATCCTCTGTTTGCTGCTCGGCAGGTGGCAACATTCCTCTCGAGGCGGAAGCCGAGGCAGCAGCGGTAGAGGGAGCAGGGGGAGCCTCAGCGAGTGCCTGGTTTTTAAGGTGTGTACCCCACTGCAGTTCATGCTTTGCATGTAGATGCCTGGTCATGCAGGTTGTGCTGAGGTTCAGAACGTTAATGCCTCGCCTCAGGCTCTGATGGCAGAGCGTGCAAGTCACTCGGGTCTTGTCGGTAGGACATTGTTTAAAGAAGTGCCATGCCAGGGAACTCTTTGAAGCTGCCTTTGTGGGGCTGGGTCCCTGTTGGCGATGTCCAGTAGCAGGCGAACTCTGGGGGCGGCGGCTCGCCTGCTTTGGCCCCCTGCTCCCTCTTTGGCTTCGCTGTTGTCTCGGTCTCACCACTACCTCTTCCTCTGAACTGTGAAAGTCATCGCCACGACCTTCAGTCCATGTGGGGTCTAAGACCTCATCGTCCTCTGCATCGTCTTCCACCCAGTCTCCCTCCCTGACCTCCTCCTGTTCAGTCTGCACACTGCAAAAGACGCGGCAGTGGGCACCTGTGTTTCGTCATCATCAGAGAGTCGGTGACTCTGCTGTGGTGGTATTCCCATGTCCTCTTCATCTGGAGACATAAGTGGTTGTAGCGCCAGTGCATGGTATGTCTTCCTCCACTGGGGAAGGGCTAGGTGGACGCCCTGGGAAACCCTGGAAGCAGAGTCTTCAAACAGAAGAAGAGACTGCTGCATAACTTGTGGCTCAGACCGTTTCCCTGATATGCTTGGGGGTGATGTGACAGACTGATGGGCTTGGTTTTCAGGTGCCACCTGTGCGCTTTCCGCAGAAGACTGGGTGGAAGACCATGTGGTGAACGTGCTGGAAGCACTGTCGGCCACCCAATCGATTAATGCCTGTACCTGCTCAGGCCTTACCATCCTAAGAGCGGCATTGGGCCCCACGAGATATTGCGGTACATTCTGCCGGCTAGTTGAGGGAGTTCGTTCCCTACTGTGTGCGCCTGGGGCCGAACGGCCACGTCCTCTACCAGCAACAGAGGCTCCACGGACACCACCACGACCGCGTCCTCGTCCCTTAATAGTATTTTTCTTCATTGTTGCGATTCAACTCGCACCACAATGAAATATATTATTTTTTATAAGCAAAATCCCCTCACTGGAATACTTTCAGTCTTTTGACTGTATGGATTACAGATGGAATGACTGTTATATGTGAGTACCGCTTTCTTTGACAGATTCTAGTATGGGTACATATATGTTTTCCCAACCCCAGCACATTAGTTTGCTAATTCCAGATGTATGAAACGCAGGCCTAACTGTATCTAGTATATTGAACGCCAGATAAACTAACTTGGCCTTTTTAAATAAAAAAATTCCCTCACTGGAATACTTTCAGTCTTTTGACTGTATGGATTACAGATGGAATGACTGTTATATGTGAGTACCGCTTTCTTTGACAGATTCTAGTATGGGTACATATATGTTTTCCCAACCCCAGCACATTAGTTTGCTAATTCCAGATGTATGAAACGCAGGCCTAACTGTATCTAGTATATTGAACGCCAGATAAACTAACTTGGCCTTTTTAAATAAAAAATTCCCTCACTGGAATACTTTCAGTCTTTTGACTGTATGGATTACAGATGGAATGACTGTTATATGTGAGTACCGCTTTCTTTGACAGATTCTAGTATGGGTACATATATGTTTTCCCAACCCCAGCACATTAGTTTGCTAATTCCAGATGTATGAAACGCAGGCCTAACTGTATCTAGTATATTGAACGCCAGATAAACTAACTTGGCCTTTTTAAATAAAAAAATTCCCTCACTGGAATACTTTCAGTCTTTTGACTGTATGGATTACAGATGGAATGACTGTTATATGTGAGTACCGCTTTCTTTGACAGATTCTAGTATGGGTACATATATGTTTTCCCAACCCCAGCACATTAGTTTGCTAATTCCAGATGTATGAAACGCAGGCCTAACTGTATCTAGTATATTGAACGCCAGATAAACTAACTTGGCCTTTTTTAAATAAAAAAATTCCCTCACTGGAATACTTTCAGTCTTTTGACTGTATGGATTACAGATGGAATGACTGTTATATGTGAGTACCGCTTTCTTTGACAGATTCTAGTATGGGTACATATATGTTTTCCCAACCCCAGCACATTAGTTTGCTAATTCCAGATGTATGAAACGCAGGCCTAACTGTATCTAGTATATTGAACGCCAGATAAACTAACTTGGCCTTTTTAAATAAAAAAATTCCCTCACTGGAATACTTTCAGTCTTTTGACTGTATGGATTACAGATGGAATGACTGTTATATGTGAGTACCGCTTTCTTTGACAGATTCTAGTATGGGTACATATATGTTTTCCCAACCCCAGCACATTAGTTTGCTAATTCCAGATGTATGAAACGCAGGCCTAACTGTATCTAGTATATTGAACGCCAGATAAACTAACTTGGCCTTTTTAAATAAAAAAAATTCCCTCACTGGAATACTTTATGGCTTTTCACTGTATGGATTACAGGTGGACTGGTATTAGTAGGGGTGACACAAGCACACCCAAGTCCCTGATGTAGGATTTCTATGGCACAGACCACTATTACAAGTGATTAATGGACGTTGGGAGAGATTGTGCTGCAGCACTAGTCCCAAGATGGCCGCCGCCTATCAGCCCAGTAACATGTGCCACAAAATGGTCTGCACAACCTTTAAAAAAAATAGCCTTGGACTGTGCTGCTAAATCGCTATTGGTCTGAATCCCAGGTGTAGATGTCTGACTTGTTTGGAGCTTTGGAATGCACACTGTGGCAGCTTCTGCTGCAGCACTACAAGTCGCAAAATGGCGGCCGGCGGTCAGCCCAGGTACATGTGGATGGAAAAATCACTCTGGCCACTCTAAAAATAGCCAATCCCTATCAAAAAAGCAGCTCAGCTGCAGTTGTTCAGATGAATCACAGGTGGAGGAGAGAAATTTGCTTCCAGTTATTCAATTATCCCTGCCTATTCTCGCCCTAGCATCAGCTGCGTCTATCCCTGTTCTATTCACATCGGGAGTGAGCACGTCCCGACGTGCGCACAAGCTTATAAAGAGGCTGAGTCACATGCTGCACTTGGCCAATCACAGCCTTGCCAATAGTAGGCATGGCTGCGATGGCATCTTAGGGCAAGTAGTATGATGCATGTTGATTGGCTGCTTTGCAGCCTTTCAAAATGCGCCAAAATACATGCCGAACGACGAACCCGAACCCGAACTTTTACGAAAAAGTTCGGGTTCGGGTCCGTGTCACGAACACCCCAAATTTCGGTACGGACCCGAACTATGCTCGAACTGTTCGCTCAACACTACTGCTAACGTCTCTCCCTGCACTAAGTACAGTTGAAAATGGCTGAATCCAAGATGGCGGAGGCTATTTATAGGGCTGCGACATCACAGGGCTGGCTGGCTGCTGATTGGCTGCATGCATGGCATTGTGGGTGATCCCTCGTACCCAGAGTTCCTTGCTCCACGTCCTAATATGTGCAGCAGCCATTTTAGGAAAAAATTTGATTCGTTACCACAAAGCGTGTGGAAATTTGGATTAGTTGCGAATCGAATAATTCCTGAAATTCGGATCAAATTCCACTTCGTCCGCTTTGATTCACTCATCTCTAGTGATAATGGTCCTTCTTTCAGTAGAGTAGACTTTCATTCTTCTGCAATTTATGTTGGCTTTTGACACAGGAAAATAACACCTTACTGGCCTCAGGCCAACAGTGAAGTGGAATGGTTCATGCAATCTAACAAAGAGCCTCTTAGAATGCTCATCATGGAACACAAGGATTTGCAGCAAGAGTAGTACAAATTACTTAGATAGTACATAGCTATACCACACTCCTCTGCCAGCACACCTCCAGCTTTACAAAGGACTTTGTGCATCAAGCATCAAAATACCTCTTTTCCATTAATACATTAAGGGATAATTTATCAAACTGGTGTAAAGTAGAACTGGCTTAGTTTCCCATAGCAACCAATCAGATTCCACCTCTCATTATGGATAGCTCCTTTGGAAAATGAAAGGAGGAATCTGATTGGTTGTTATGGGCAACTAAGCCTATTCTACTTTGCACCATTTTGATAAATGACCCCCTAAGTCTCTGAATGAAGAAATATGCAGATGAGGATGGTCACAAAATGGTCATCGCAACAAAAGTGGCTGATTGGGCCCTTGTGAAAAGCCTGAGATCTAGTGTCAAACTATCGTCACCATGCTAGCCTGAACAGTTTCAAATTGTATAAGTCAAACATACCATACTTGGGGATGGTCAACACCATAGTCATTGTTAGTTCACAAGAAATGAGTTCCATTTTAAAAAGCATAAAGGCTATACACACCTTTGGTGTAATTTTTTTTTTATTACTTCATTGTACTAATTTTGAGCTAAAAATATTTTTTTCAATTTGTCTATTAAAAATATGGAGCCTTTTTCCCTGCACAGCTTTAAGTTTATCTAGTAGCAGAATTCTGAATATTCTCTCTGCTCTGTCAGGCAGGGAGCTGACGGACTCCTTATCTCTGATCTAAGA